>JACAXG010000018.1:1567560-2167560 GCA_018881555.1 Amblyornis subalaris | reverse complement strand
TAAATCAAGACCTGCAACAGTCTTTCTTTTTAGTTTCTTTGTCCCAGCATAATCTTATTATTATGTGCTCTAAAACTTTGGGTTATTTGATCTGGTCAAAGTCCTTGTTTAGTAATTAGTGTTCATCTCTAGAAGTATTGGTAACTACTTTTTTTTAAATCTTCCACTAAATGAAGAACTGTGAACCTCAAATAATGAGGTTGTGAGAAAGAGGGAAGAGAAACAGGAAATTCTCCCTGAGACAAACATCTGCTCAAATTCTGTTCTTCAACACTCCTTTAATTGCATGTAGCCCCAGTTTAGAGAGCCAGTTAGCTGCTGTAATGAAAAGACTGCAGAATCACAGAATTGTTTAGTTTGGAAGCAACATCTTAAGTTCGCCTAATCCAAACTGCCAGCTCGAGCAGAGTCACCTGAAACAGGTTGCCCAGTTGGGATTTTTCCTCAAAGGAAGACTCCACAGCCTCTCTGAGCAACCTGTCAAACCAATGTTTGACAATCCTCACAGTGAAGAAGTATTTTCTTAAGTTCACATGGGATTCATGTGTTTTAATTTGTGCTTATTGCCTCTTGCCCTGTCACAGAGCACCACTGAGAAGAGTCTGTCTCTTTATTTCTGCCCGTCAGGTATTTGCACACATGGATGAGATCCCTCTAAACATTCTCTTCTCCAGGGTGAACAGTCCCGGGTCTCCCAACCTCCTCTCATATGAAAAATGCTCCAGGCCTACTTTGCTGCAAGGGCACATTGCTGACTTTTGGCCAAGCTGGTGTTCATCAGGAACCCAAGATCCATTTCTGCATAGCTGCTTTCCCAGCATGCACTGGTGCATGGGGCTGTTCCTCCTCAGGTGCACATTTCACCTTGTTGAATTTCAAGAGATTTCCATTTGTAACTCTGTTATGACTGCTCCCAATTACATTCTTGTCCTTCATGTGTTTGAAAATTATGTCTAAGACTAGCTACTTCATCACCTTTCCAGGGATGAGGTGAGTCTGACCAGCCTATAGTTCCCCAGAATTTCTTTTTGCTCTTCTTTATAATAGGAGTGACATTTGCTTTTCTCCAGTCTTCTGGCACCTCTCCCACCTGTTGTGACCTTCCAAAGATATTTGACAGCAGTCTTGAAATGAAATCAGTCATCTCCCTCAGCATTCATGGGTGCAATCCATCAGGACCCACAGATTTATACATTTCCAGCTTATTTCAATGTTCCCTAACTTGGTCTTTTTCCACCTAGGGTCTTTCTTGCACCAGGTTTTTCTTTTCCTTCATATCTCTTGCCAGACTCAACTCCAGATCAGCCTTGGCTTTCTTAACCTTACCTCTGAAAGATCGGGTGACAACTCCATGTTCCTTCTGGATCACTCACCCATACTTCCACCTCTTGTATGTGGCAACTCCCTGCTCCCACACTTGTACACTTATTTTTTTCTCTCTGAGTTCAGTTAGGATGTCCTGACTCATCCATGCTGGCTTCCTACTTCCTATGCTTGATTTTCTACATATCAGGATGGACAGTGTCAAGCACTGGAACATGCTGCCCAGGGAAGTAACCATCCCTGGAGGTATTTAAAAGACATGTAGATGTGGCTGTTAAGGACATGGTTTAGTGGTAGACTTGGCGGTGCTGGGTTAATGGTGGGACTTGATCTTGGAGGCCTTTTCCAACCTAAAAGATTCTATGACTCCACAATTTACAAATAYATCAAGCTTTGCAAGTTGCAGACTGAGCTCTGGTCCTGCATCTCGAATGTGGTCCAAGTTTTCCGTCCATTATTCCCCATGAGCTTTTTCCTTGCCCACCACTTTTCCAAGTACCTATTTTTCTAGGTGAGCTGTTTCCTGTGTTGGTAGTGGGGCCCTTGTTTGTGTGAGTAGCTTTCCTGTGTTCGTCACACAAGCTGTCTGTCGCCTGCTTTAGTTGGAAGTGTTTGAGACAAGCCAGGGACAAGAGAGACTTGTTGGCACTAGGCACATAATTGCTACTGCTGTAGTGCCACGTGCATATGAAGTGCTATAAATTGGCAGTGATAATAACATGAAGTGATAATGAAGAATGCGGTGAACATTCGCCAAGTCACAGCACATCTCCAGCACAGCTGAATGGATTTCAGAGGCTGCATTCAGATGAGAGTATCAACAAATCCCAAGTGCCTTCTATATATGTTCTAATTCACTCAACCAGAATAGAGCTCTCGTGTGTAATTGTGATGTACCTATTTTAAAGAAGACTATAAATAGAACAGGAGATAGTGGCGACTTTTCTTTAATCGACTCAACAAAAGATATATGAAAGATAAAACACTTGGAAAAAAATTGATGCAGAATGAAGCTGACTTTGGTCTCAGAGAGTAAAACTGTGTGAGGCTGGTGAAAGTTGCCATGCTTTACATGATAGCAGAACAATTAAAATGAGCTTTGAGGATATTGCATCCAAGTCTGCTAAAAATCCTAAACAAACAGACTGAGAAATGAGCCTATTTTGCATTCATTTGCAAGTCTTACTTTATCATTGGTCTAATAATATTTGAGAAAACACAGACTTTATCATGAGACTGTGCCATTAAGTCTACAAGTATACGAGCAAATGAGCCAGAAAAGTAATTAATTTTCTCCTGAAAAACAAATTATCAGAAAACGCTTTCAGAGACCAGCCATTTGCAAAAACAGAGCTCTTAATATGTGGGAATAAAAATGTTTCCAGAGTCACAGTAATTGCTAGCAGTGTGGCTGCGTGGTGTTTTTTCTACATTTGATTGTTCATAGTGTACCAAAAATTGATCCTATTTGTCCGAAATTTTCCAGGCCTTAAACAAGTGTTAATGAAAGTTTCAAATAATGTCACTTATTGTCTCGTAAGTTATCTACTGCAGTCCTCTTCCTTGGAAGTCATTCCTTAGAATAAGTTCATCCAGCCCTTGTCTACAAGATCTGAGGAAGCATCATTGCTCCTGGGTTAGAGAGCAGAGCTRAGACATGACACTGCTGAGCTGAGGGAGGGAACTAATTACACTTCCACTACCGAAGGGTGTGGTGGTGGTGACATGAAGACGGCAAAACCAACAGATGGAGAAAAACTCATGTAAACTGAAAGGATGAGTGACATAAGTGACACAGACCAGCAAGAGAAATCCTAACTGGATATAAGCAAAATGTCTCTTCAAAACTAAATAAGTGGCTGGAACATGCTTCCCTGAGAGGCTGTTGAATTCCCATCCTTGGAGATTTTTAAAACTGCCCTGGACAAGGCCCCAGGCAACCTGACCTAGTTTGAAATTAGCCTGCTTTGAGCAGGAGGTTGGACTTGCTGATGTCTGAAGAGCTCTTCCATCCAAAATTATTCTGTGGGTCTATTTTAATGTTCAATGAACACTACTTAATCACAATGTAAAAGATCTCAGAGGACTGTGGGCCATATGCAAACCCTGGATCTAAGCTCTTTAACCCCAGCCTCAACAGTAAGAACTCTTTCTAATTTAGTAGATGACCACCTACATTTAATCACATGGTTTCTCTCATGGTTTCTCTACCATTTCACAGAAGCAGCCGTGATTAAAGACAAGTAAGATACTGTATTCTCATAGAATGGTTAAGGTTGGGAGGGACCTTAGAGATCATCTGGTTCCAATGGACAGGGACACCTTCCACTGGACCAGGCTGCTCAAAGCCCCATCCAACCTGGCCTTGAACACTTCCAGGAATGGGGCATCCTCAGCTTCTCTGGGCAACCTGTTCCAGTGCCTTTGAGTAAAGAATTTCTTCCTAATATCAAATCTAAACCTGCCCTTTTTCACTATCTACAGTTATTACCATAACTCACATCCCAAATGACCTCTTCCTCCCCTAGCATTTGCAAAATCAGAGGCAGAAATAAAGAAGTTTCTTTTAGGTGGAGCAAAGCACTGGTTGATTAGAGCCAGGTGAAGGAGTAAAAAGCAAATCTACTCTAAGACAAACGATCTCAAATGAGCAGGACTCACAAAGAACTTAAACACTTCAAAAGAGCATTGATCAATAACCTGTAGTTTGGCCATGCAAAAATATGGTAATGAGGTTTATTTCAGTAGCTGAAAGCAAAGTGCATCGTAAAACAACAAACAATAGTTTATTTATTTTGCATTTTGCTTTTACATGTTTAGTTCACTGCTGTTCTTCGCTGCCTGCTTGTGGCACGGTCATGTATCTTGTGATGAACTGAGACAAATGCTGTGTATATGGGAATGATTATAGAATCATATAGTGGCCTCAGTTGGAAGTGACCTACCTCAAAGCTCATCTAGTTCTGACTCCCCTGCCATGGACAAGGATGCCTTTCACTAGACCAGGTTGCTCAAAACCCCACCAGACCTGGCCTTGAACACTTCCAGGGATGGGCCGTCCACAGCTTCTCTGGGAAACCTCTTTCAGTGCCTCACCACCTTCACAGTAAAGAATTTCTTCCTGATATCTCATCCAAACCTGCCCTCAATTTAATGCTGTTCCCCCTTGTCCCGTCCCTACATGCTCTCTTTCTTGTAGGCTCCCTTTAGGTACTGGGAGGCCCCAATTAGGTCACCGCAAAGCCTTCTCTTTTCCAGGCTGAACAATTCCAATTCTCTTAACATTTCCTCATAGGAGAGGTGCTCCATCCCTCTAATCATCTTGATGGCCTCCTCTGGCCTCTCTCCAACAGTTCCATGTCCTTGCTGTGCTGGGACCCAAGAGCTGGATGCAGCACTGCAGGTGGGGTCTCACGAGAGCAGAGCAGAGGGGCAGAATCCCTTCCCTCACCCTGCTGCCCACACTTTTTTTGATGCAGCATTTGGCTTTCTGGGCTGTGAGTGCACATGGTTCGGTCATGTCCAGATGATGAACGGTCCTTTCTCAGATCAGAGAGGATTTGTGGTCTCCTCAGCCTCCTGGAGGGAGAAAATTTTCTTCCATGTGAGGATGAATACTAAACTGTCTCTAATTCATAACCCTTGGCTGGATGGGAGCTAATGGTGAATATATACTATGCTAATAAGTCTGTGACATGTCTCTTACTATCTTCATTGAGACAGAAATTCCAGTTATCTTTCAAGTTAATTTCAGACTATTTTTTTTTAGGTATTTTTCTTAGCTGTCCCATTTTGTCACTTCAGCACCAAATAGAATTTGAGAAGGTATAAGCACAAACAACTTAATTCTTTATAGAAGAAATTCCCTATTCTCAAAAGTTTTCTTAGAGAATATTGAAGATATATTCATATATTTATAAAGAAATATAGGAAGAATAAAGGAAGTAATTGTCCTTTGCTCAACAACATTTGGAGAAATTACTCTTGTCTTTCTGACTTTGGAAATAAGCATATTTCCATTTCTTTCCAGCAATAGACTTCTCTTAAATATTTTGCAAGCACAAATCTCAGATTATAATAGCTAATGTTTATCCATTTTCCAAAGGAATGAAGAAATCTATAGAAATGTAAGCAAAACAGACATCATGAAGGAACATTTCCAACATTCCTTCACAATGATACTTGCATACTTGTATTTACAAAGTTGATAAACTTGAGGCTTTGTCTCGAGGCTTGTCCTTGACTGGCAGAACACGCAAACTTCAATAAAAACATTAATTTGGTTGGCTTGGACACCTCATTTAATGAAATACATAATTCAAAGTTAAGTATTTGCTATTCCCACTCACAGTGGGTGTAATAGTTTTCAGCACACCTTCTCAGCACAGGCAAGTTTGTAATGATTTGATGTTTGACTGATCAAAGTTGCTATTTTTGGCACCTATATCATAACCTATACTTATAGCAGCTTATATTATGTCTATACTATATTCCGCCATGCCCACACAAGAGRGCTTTGGACTGTTATTGTTCTTCTCTGCCTAGCTGTTCTTTGGCAAATGTCAGATTATTCAAGCCTTTAAGTGACCTGTTGTTTTTTAATGCAGCAAGTCTTATGTAAACCTGTTGCTGCTTTACAGTGGCAGAGGAGTATTGTACAACATAGTTACACAAATTGGACCGGTGAAAACACGAAGCAGGGCAACCGTATCAAGAAATGACATTTACATCTACACTGGGAAAATCTACAGTTACTACTGGGAGTTTTATGCCGTTGAAAAAATTACCATGTCCCTTTAATGTTACCAGGGGAAAACTGGAAAAGGATCCTTCTTTAATTTTGTAGTTAGGAGACAGCAAGGATCAATCATTTGCCATATTCAGTAGAAAGCAGAAGTGTTATCTGAAAGTATGATCTGTGCATATCTTGCTTTAACTGATTACCTCAGGGTTATGAAGTTAGGTTTGGACGTAATGATGAAATATTTGTAATGTGTTTTCAATCTTTAATTTAACTCATATATAAAATATCCGTCATGATGTCCCTTTCCCTAGGTAATACATATGAAAAAAGAAATATGGAGACTGGGTGCCTCATCTGGAAGGATTTCAATGAAAAATTACCCCGGTTAACAAAAAAGAAGGAATGAAAAGGGGGAAAATTATCTTAATAATTCATCTGTAACTGCTTTTACGAAGAGACAGTTGCAAATAATAAATGCAAATATGATATAAATACAAAAATTAGATATTTTTAAAACAAATATACAGACATGAATGTGGAAACAGATATAACTTATTCAAAGAGTGTTTTGTTTAAATGTGTTTCCATGGAGGACTATTTTTGATGGTAGTTTCTCTTCCAGTCTGAAGATAATCATAAATTCAATACCCTGTTGCTATGGACTTTATCATTTTATCTTAATTTGGAGAAAGATGATTCTAATGCACTAAAACTTTTCTTCAACCAAGAGAAAGGAGAGGCTGGGTCTGTAATTAGAACAGTTTTTCTATAACTGGATCATGACACTACTTAAGAAACAAACAAAAACTATTACTTCAAGTCATTTACACTTTCATTCCAAGGAGGACTAAAATTTTGTCTTTAGGGTAAGTTAGTAATGTATTATTTGTATTTTATATCAATTTATTAATATTCAATATGTCACAATGCTATAATTCATTCAGCAGGGATTTGTCAGGTACCTGGTTAACATAAAAATCCCAAACAATCTGAGTTTACTTCAAAAACCAATCAACCCTTTTGTAAGTCATTTACCTTTGAGCAGATGAGAAGCTTACAAAAGTAAAATTACAGTGTTTGCTGAAAAACTAATCTCCACGGGGCTGATTTGCCACCAGCCCCTCCCCAACCTGCAGCAACATTTTTAAAGATTCTTTTTTCCTGTGGCCAATATTTCACTTCTCTATTTCAATTCTTAGACCAATAAATCAAAAGCTGTTATTTCTTGAAATATTAAAATAGAAAAAAAGATAAAGGTAATATTTCATTTCTGATGTAAAGAAAGAATACTGGATTTGTGTGAGGGAGAGAAACATAGGACAAGATTGCTTGTGACCATGACAAACTAAACTGGTTGAAGCTGGTACATGAAGTCCTGTGAGTCCTTAATGCAGGGTAGGAGCAAAACAATACCCTTTGGTACCCAGCTGCACAGCAGGACCTGGAGAAACTCCTGCTCTGCATTCAGTAGCTTAGAAATTGGTAGCTGCAGGATCTGCTTAGTGAAGTGTCTGTCAGCTCCAGAGACCTTCTCCTGTTTGCCATGCCCATGCTCTCCTTTAGGCATACACACATAGTTTCACTGGGATGAACTTACCCTCCAGAAAATACCTTGGAATGGTCTTAATCGCAGTGTGGTCTGATCCAGATTGTCAGAGAAATGTCACCCATGCAGGTCTGACCCAACTGGATCAACTGTGCAGGGAGGACACCATTATCACGACTATGGGTGTAAGATTAGCATAATGATGTGTGTCAGGTGTGATGGAATTTAGAGCGGGTGAAAAAATCTGCTAATACACTGAACATGTCCATGCCCAGTATACGTTCCTTCAAACTGTGCCTATACAGCTTATGTCTTAACTACACCAGTATACACAACACTTCTGACAGGGTCAGCAGAGTTACCACAGACACACATCAGTACAAATGAAGAAAGGTAACAACTCTGGCTGTGAGAGAAAGAGCAGAACATCAGAGAGGATATACAGAACTTCTCAACGGCTGTGTCTTGGTGTGCATCATTCTGCCTTCAACATCTAAATAAAACCAACTTGTGCTCCATCCACAGGCTGTGACAGATCACAGAATCATAGAATACCGGTTTGAAAGGACCTCAAGGATCATCTGGTCCAACCTTTCATGGCAAATCATGATCTAGATAAGATGGCCCAGCCAAATCTGAAAAATGTCCTATGCAGGAACGCTGTTTAGTGCAAACATTAGCTGTACTTCTGAATACCTTCCAGTTTAATGTTGGTGGTGTTTGGGTTGGTTTTTTGTTTTGTTGGGATTTTGGTTTGGGTGGGTTTTGTTTTGGTTTTTGTCTGTTTGGGTTTAAAATACTTTGTTCTAGAGGTACAGTCACCTTTGGAAGCYCCGTAGCTGTCTGTAGGGATTGCACTCAATATGTTTACCCGAGGGGCAAGGCATAGCAGCAGGAGACCAATGATTCACTAGCAAGATTCACAGTCCCTGGACAAAACCCATCTGTTGTCACCCCAGCCTGGATTCCCAGAGATGCCAGAGGCCCTGAGAGTCCCAAGGCAGTGAATGGGTGGAGACTGGTTGAGCCCTGTAGGAAAACTTTATTTGATCTCTCTTTTAAATTATTAACAATTACAGATGTACCAAATCTTGCCTGGGAGGTGACAAACCATCCTCACTCACAAGCACAGAAATCCAGAGTGCATCAACAGAAATACATGCTTGGAGTGAAAATTCAGTTCCACCAAGTGTTAGTTTTTATCTGGATGTGAACAAGATTTCATATTTATTTCTGGATAGTTCTGATGGGTCTTTTGTCTGGACTGAACATTCACCTTGAAACACGCTCATAATTTTCCCAAAAAATGGAATAGTCTTTGGATTTAAAAGCAAGTTCACAGCAGTCACTCTTTATCCTGCTTTCAACCTCTGCCTGAAAAAATGAATAAGGGCCTTTGTATCTCAAGACAAGAGTTGCATCAGAACCATTTCTACTGACATGTAATCATGTGATTTGAGGCACCAGGAGTGCTCTTTAGCCCCAAACTAGACACAGTATTTCACTTACCATTTAAGTAGAGTGTTCAATCTGCATTTTTTTTAATAATATGAAAAGGAGCTAAAAAAATCTATACTTTACTGGAGAGGTAACTGAAGGAAAAAATTAACACTTCTCGGAGGGTGGTGAGGCACTTGAACAGGTTGCTCAGAGCAACAGTGGTTGCCCCATCCTTGGAAGTGTTCAAGGCCAGGTTGGATGGGGCTTTGAGCAAGCAGGTCTACTGGAAGGTGTCCCTGTCCATGGCAGGGGGATCGGAAATTGACGATTTTTAAGATCCCTTCCAACCAAAGGCATTTTATGATGATGATTCTACCTCTGCTCAATGTTACAATTTCTTCATTTAAAATTACAGCAGTGTCAAAAAAGAAAAAAAATCTTAAATGTAACTACACATTTAAGCTTTGCTCCTGCAATTGCTCCAGGCTCAAAAACACACCATATTTGGAGTAATTTGAATATATTTGAAGCTTTCTGGTTTTTTAAGCTGTGTCTGTGTTTGTGTGTTACAAAATTCTGGATGTCTAGAGGTGAGAAGACAGTATGTGCCACCTACTTTACCGTTTTGCTTCCAAGGTTTGACTTACTGAGAAGTAAGGTTAACGCAAATAAAATTACTTTCCCCTCCTGCCATTTGGCAGTTACATAGAAATGCAGCAGAAGAGCAGAGTACTAGAGAAAGTCACTYCTCAGAACTGTGTTCAGAAAGAATAGCAAGCATTAAATTCAAAATGAACCATCTGCGACAAGCCCTAAGCAGTGCCTCATTTCAGTAAGTGCAAGCCTGGGAATGAAAGTGAAACTCTACGTAACTCTCAATTAAAAATAATCTAATATAAGCTTTTCTTCCTCTGGGGGAAGGGTGTGCACAGATTTTCTGGAAGCCCACTCTTTTACATTTCCTTGGCATAAATTTTACTGTTCAGGAGAATTGAATCACATCTGTAGCCAACATATATTACACACCTCATGGGAGCAAAGGTGCTGGAAGAGGCACTATCATTGTGGATCACCTCTCAGTAGTTCATATCCACAACTAGCATAAGATAATATAACTTCACATCAAAATGACTTCTAAAACAATTTCTGAGAAAAGAGTGATTTCGCATCAGAAATAAGGTATTTACCATTCCCCATTTGGGAAAACTAAGAAACTGTACCTTACACAGTTGCATTCGGAAAGGAAATCCAGAGAGTTTCTGTCAGTTCACTCAGACTGCAAAAAACAAGAGGAATGGCAGCATAGCCAAGGTAAGTAGAAACACATGGAAATTCCTGCTTGCCCAAGCGCTATATATTTATATATACACTGCACATTGACTGGCTACACCTTTGGATTTACAGGATTTATATCAGATCAAAATTTGGTCCTCAGAGTATTCAGCAGGCAGTTCTGGGAAAGGCTCCAGAAGAATTCAGTCAGTAAACCTGAAGAGTCTGTCATTTTATAAGTTGCTGACTGAAAAAAATATGTATTGTTAGGCAGTAAAATTGCAGTTTTATTCCTTATTGAATTTGGACCTACACTGCAAGCTGTAAAAAATACTCAGCTAATAGAACACTGTGTATATTTATTGAATCTGGAAAATACCCGTGGGACAGCAGCTCTCAATGATGCCAGGATACCTTCCACAAGCGCTGAACTAGAGTTGTATGTGTGTGACTACCAAGTGTGTTTCAAGGCCTTCCATTTTATTGCTACTATTTCGTAAGCCATTTTGTCAACTGAGTGAGTATATGGTTATTTAAGAATGTAAAAACCCTAAAGGTATTTTAAATATGGGTTTATCAACATTCAGGTGTTAATCCATGTTTAAAATAAGACAGTAGCACAGAAGCAGTTCAAGCTCTACTTGTATTGAACTCCCGGTTTCAGCTGGGATAAAATTAGTTTTCCTCTTACTAGAGCAGTGCTGTGTTTTGGCTTCAGTATGAGAATAATGTTGGTAACACTCGGATGTTTTGGCTGTTGCTCAGTAGTGCTCTCCCTAAGTCAAAGACTTTTCAGTGTCTCATGATCTGCCAGTGAGGAGCTGCACAATGAACTGGGAGGGAGCACAGCTGGGGCAGCTGATCCGAACTGTCCAAACAGATATTCCACACCATAAAGTATCATGCTCAGTATATAAACTGGGGGATTTGGATGGGAAGGGCTGATTGCTGCTGTGGGAGAGGCTTCACAACAGTGGTGGTGAGCACTGGTGTTGTGCATCACTTGTTTTTCTTGGGTTTTATTTCTCTCTCACTCCTTTTCATTGCAATTATTACTGGTATTATTATTATTATTATTATACTTTTTTTTTTCAATTATTAAACTGTTCTTATTTCAATCCACAAGTTTTTACTTTTTTCTGATTCTCCTGCCCAACCCACTGGGAGAAGGAGAAGTGAGCAAGCATCTGCATGGCACTTGGTTGTCATGGGGTTTAAAGCACAATGCTTAAATATGCATGATGCCTTATCTGGGACTACCTAAAAAGAGAGGCTTGACAAAATTACAGGGTAAAAAGGGGTTACATTTATTTGAAGGCGTTCASGTGCATCCAGGGCAGTCAGAGCTCACTCAGGGATTACACCCTAAGATGGATCCCCTAAGATGGACTCCCCAAGATGGACGACCAGATATGGGTTCTTCACACTTTTATAAGTTTGGTCCATTTGCATATCAGGATTAGTTCTTCCAATTACAGCTTCAGCTAATGAAGTAATTCACCCCAAGTTTTCTTCCGCCACCCCCCCCAACTGTTTACATTTCTCGGGGCCAGAGGCAGTAAGGTGTCCTTGAGCTTCAGGCCTGGAGATGAATTGCTTTGTCTGAAAGCAGTAGCTAACACTCTATATGGACTTTAGAATTATTCACTAAAGGATTACAGGGTTACAAATATAGAAAATATAAAAGCTAAAATCCTAAGGCATCATGCAGAGTCCCACCACAGCTGAAGTCTGGTTGCAGGATTGGACCACAGCAGTGAGAATGCCTTTCTGTGTCTGCCTTTTGGGCAAATCAGGGACTTACCATGAACAGATCTCCTTAATGAGAGCCACTCCAAGGCAGAGCTGTGACCACATCATCAACCCTAAGATCTGAGATGTAACTCTTTCTTCCAGGTATTCCTTCCAAGATGAAGAAGACATGTTCATGGTGGTTGATCTCTTACTTGGAGGTGACCTGCGTTACCATTTGCAGCAGAATGTCCACTTTAATGAAGGAACTGTTAAACTGTACATTTGTGAGCTGGCACTTTCCTTGGATTATTTGCAGAGATACCACATCATTCACAGGTGAGTGAATTTCATTTGAGGAATGGGCTACTTTTGGCAGACCAGAGGAATTTTGTCACATATTTGATTTTATGGTTCTGTTTATTCAAAACCTCTGAAAAGTTTCCATTGCTATCCAAGAGTGGAATTTGGCTCTGAAAAGGTTTTTTTTAAATGCTTTCTTTCTGTCCACGGCCATTCAGTAGCCTTGTATGCTTCTCATACTGCCCTTTTCCCCTTCTGATCTCATACTATTATGTACATTTTTCACAATGGTCTTTAAACACTAAATACAACCCATAACAGCATCCTGACTGCTTTTAATTTATTTTTAATTCTCCAGTACCCCAATGTTACTGAACACAAAAATGTTGTAATCCAGTACAAGAGCTTCCCACAACAGCATCAGGGAATGGTCATACAACCTAAGGCTGAGAATAATTTGTTCACCTGCGGCATCTGCATGAAGGTCAGGAGTAAGAGAAGCGGGGAAGTAGGAATAATAGTACAAATCAATTGTAGCAATGATAGATGGTGCATCTTTTTTGCACTTTTTATATTACAGCAATCTGTTAGCTTTTCTGCCATACAGAAGCAAAGATAGTGTTCATTTCAAAAAAGGTGTCAAGAATCCGGGTCTGTTTGTTTTCCTTAAACATTTTGGCATTTAACTGAAGCAGCCAGGATAACCTTTTTTTATGTTAACACAGCAACTATGAAATTATAAAATTATAGGCTTGAACCTTTATTTTACTATTTTTTAGGTTAAATTTAGGATTATCCTTCCTGATTTAGAGTGCTATGAATGCAAAAGTAAAGTCTTGTGTGTTACAAAACTGGATGTGACTTTCAGAGACCAAACTAAACTAAGCCGTGCCATAGATCTTCCAAAGTCCAATATAAACAAATTCCTTCAAATATATTAATTGAGAGTTTTTATCCCATGCACCTACCAGAGTGGCCTCACGATTTTGCAATAAAGATCCAATAAAAAGTATGGTCTAACTTTCTGAAGAGGAATGGTCAGCATGAAATCTCTCTGATCAGAGATGCAGTGGTAGGTGGGTGTTACATATTACTGAAACTGTGCAAGACAAAATTCCAGTAAACATTGCAATATTTGTTTTGCTTGCAATTAAAACTCCAAATATAATAAAACTTGGAAATATTGCAAGAAAATTCTTTATTACACTGTTATTATTTTAGTACATTTCCATGTATTTTGCATAAATTTTCCCTTCTCCGTGAGTGTTTTAAAAGTGGGGCTCAGAATTTCAGCTGACTTTTGCTTCTAATGCCTTAAGGAATGTTCTTGGTGAAAAACAAATTGATGAGTGTTTTTCTCACCCTCAGTTTAAAGATGAGACATTTTATGCAAATAGGCTGGCAAAATATTCATGAGACAATCCAGTTTGTAATCAAAACTTGTATTTTGCTAGGAGTCTGTGGCTTAAAGATGTATCACAGAAAAGCCTGTGAAAGGTGACAGATGTCTTGAAAGAATGAAGAACTGAAGTCATTGGGGTTGTTCATAGTGTTTTGTGACAGTGTCTGCCTTGTCATGGTCTCACCATGAAACTGGGCTTGACACTTTGATCTCTTCTGAATTACTTAATCATGACGAGTAAACACTYAATTTTTTCTTTGGGTTGTAGTGGTTCAACACTTGCTGGTTTGCACTGAGGTACAAGAAGGCAGGGGTGTCCAGTGCTGGCTGTTGGCTCCATTTGGGGGCGAGTTCTGCGGTTTGGTTTTTGCATTCACTCTACACCAAAAGTTTTGACAAAAGAGATGGGTCAAAATAGCTCTCTCTCAACCTGTGGTGGGGCTCACTGACTGGTTAGTTAGGATTGTTGTTTAGGGATCTGGTTCAGGACTCTGTTGTGTTATAGAAGAGACGTTTATTTTGAAGGTGTTAGACCTGGGATCTGAGTGTGTCTGTCCCACTTCACTGCTTACTGCCCAAATCACCCAACTGTGGCACAAGGAGTCTTTTGCCTCTCATCTTCCCACCAGTTACCACAAAATCACAAATGATCCACATGCCAGTGAACAGATTATTTATCCAGGTGATAAATAACCAGATAATAATCCAGGTGATTTATCCTAGAACGTTCTGATTTCTATCTCACCACTACCTGGAAAAGCAGCCTGTGGGACAGGTCTTCAGCTGCCTTAAATCTCTGTAGCATGTCTGGCATCAAGAGTGCAATGCTGACTTTAATTGGTTCAGGAGCAGAGCCAGCAGTGATGCACAGTGAGGAGATATCTAGTCATTCCTTTATCCTTGCAAACACACCATCTTGTTCAGAGATGAAATCAGCGATCTGCTTGGTGTTTGTACTTTGTGGTAGCAGACCTCAGCAATGTCATTGTCACCAAGTGCTTCCAGTCAGCATTCACATGCTAACCTACAAAACGGTATTAGATCTTTCATTTTAAAATGAATACCTTGGCATCAAAAGGGAAAAAAAATGTTAGTCAGAGAGTCCTTGAGAGACCCCCCTACTAAATTTTGTCTGGGCTACAAAGAAAGAATAGTCAAATGATTCATCAGAGTGGGTAGGTGGATTTTCAAATTGCAGTATCATAAAGAGCTGAATATATGGGGTGTGAGTCAGGAGCTTAACTCCTCCTAATATTTACAGATGTGTATGAAATGTGTTCAGATTTCCATTACTACTGCATCCAACAACATGACAGAAAGGGTTTTTCTAGGTTAACTCGTGCCCCAGGAGTTTGCTACAAAAGGAAGTGGTACTGAAGGGGCCAGGAATTACCAGGCATGTATGAATGGATGCAGAAATGTACAGACCAGTACTATGCCAGTTCCCCTTGGAGATGTCTTGCAGTGCCTCTGTGTTTGCTGATGTGGTTAGTGGTGTGTACTTTGAATGTGGCAATCATTTCAGCAGTAGAACTATTGTTACTGCAGGGACAAATTTAGCCATAAATAGTGCAAAACCCACTACTGTTCTGGTGTATTTATGAAACTTGCAATTTATATTAATCACATCCATGTGTATAAAATCCATATTTTCATCCATAATTCTGTAATAGAGGATTTATTTATCATGACACAATAATGAATGCTGCACTGTGTCTCGCAGCTCTATTGTAAATGTTTGCATTCACATGGATGTTCAGCCAGAATTATAAAAACTTTAAAAAGAAAAGCTCTAAGTTTCAAGCTATTATTTGAAGACTATTCTGTGTAAATTCTTCATTTAACTTACACAACAACTAATTTCATATTAAGATTGTTGGTCACAGGTAATAGTTACACCAAAAAAACTTATTTTCTCACAGCCCTGCTGTAATTATATTTTATCCACATTTCTTACATGAAAAAATATTTATTTGAAAGCTGGATGAGTGGTGTTTCTTACAGACCCTTGGGTCCCAGTACACGCAGAAAGGCTTCTTACAGTACACATGGTCTCAAACATTCTCAAATGTTGGATCAAATCCGGCATTCTGCTGTTTCAAGATGGTATGACTAAACACATTCTTTCCAGAACTGCTTGTATAATACCAGTGAATAACGGGCCGGACAAAAGTTTGCCCATCAAAGACTGAATAAACTTATTTCAGCCATGAGTAACTCAACCTCCTCCTTTCACAAATTCTGCTGTTCATACATTTCAATAAAACCACCTGCCTCCTCACCAAAGTAGGCTGCCCGTTTCCATTCAGCCAGTTCTTCCGGCAGAAGCTGCAGTGTTGTCTCTTCCAGGATGCTCTTGCAGCTACAGCCTTGGCTCGGAGCAGGGCTGGCCCTGCAATGCTGTGGCTGCTGCCCTGGTAACACACTCGTGCTGAAAAAACCACATTTTCTCTTTCTAAGGGGCAAGTGTTAACTGCATTGCCCTCACAACTTTTCATCACCATCTGGCTCCGCTGTTTTTTGTCTGCTTAGTGGAGACTGGATGTGGCAGATGTCTGGAATGGAAAATGCAGTAACCTTCCAGCACAATTTTAGGATACTGGACTAGCTGTTTGATCTGTGTGCCCAGGACACTTTTATTTCAGCGGGGTTTTTTTAATGCAAAGCCATTCATGTGTGTATTTGTACACATATAAGCACACATAAATTTTTTTGTTGAGCACTATATGGCTGAAATCAGCCTGGCTTGGCAGGTCTGTGCTGTATGGCTACTGTGATCACCAGTCTGTTTTCCATTCCTCCAAGTTCTGTTTCCAATGGAGAGTAGCACCAGGAGTTATTCCAGCCCACTCAATAACAGTGCAGGGTGGGCAAAAGCTAATGGGAAATGGTGGCAAATTGAGCATTGCATCTGCCAGATGATCCACTGCAGTGTAAGAGTGTCTTGCTGCCACCAGCTAGAAAAGATGTACTCTTTGCTCAGGACTGGACCTATTTGTTCATTATCATTGAGCCTTTCCAGGTGTCTAGCAGTCTGGTGAAATAAGATAATACATCTAAATGATTACACACTTCTTTAAAATGGGCCTGTCTCACTTGTGGCAACATACAGCAAAAGAGCAAACTCTACTTAAAAATGTTCTCTTAATAACATTTTCCATTTAGTGTGTTAGCAGTAAATAGGTTTGAAAATTACTTGAAAACGGAAAATTTGCCCCTTGTTTTTCACAGGTGTCACAGGCAGAATAGTGCCAACCTGAGATTTAGTTGGACATACTAAATAAAACACAGTTCCTTACAGATTTCTGCTCATACTAGTAGTCTTTTACTTTCTGGCAAGAGTGTGTAGATGAAGAAAAAAATGTAATAGGGTCTGAAGTAGATGAACTAGGGGGAAAAAAAAAACATAATATGACTACTATTCATAAGCAGTATTAAAGATCATGGCAGGTCAAGAGGCCTGTCCACTGAATTTTATTAGTTTGTAATCCCATGTCTCTTCCATGGCACTGTATTATGTTCTTTAAACAAGTGCTAGCTCACATTATTCCAAGGACAAATTACAGGAACTGAGCAATGAGCTACGTAAGAGAAATAAATTAGAAAACCAGTCAAAAAAGAAACACCATGCAGACCACAAAGCCCAGAAAACCTGCTGAATGCTCATGAACAAGCACTGATGAAAAAGAAAGTGATTCACAAATTCTAGGCACAAAAGGTATTTAAATTTCAGTCATGCCCTTAAAAAAGAATTAGATACTGCAAGATATAAATATGTAAAGAACAAGCCTTTCAACTTCTGAACAGAGTTCTCTACCTACAAGAACAAATTAATTTTACTTCTGTTTAGCTACAGAAAAAGTTATTTGACATACCAGATGAGATACTGCAAATAAATGAAGCTGGTTTGGAAATATACTGAGATTTCCATATACAGAGACTAAAGTACTAATGGAGTAAAACGGTTTGTACTGGGAGAGAGACACAGGGAACACTCTGAGGTGCATGATGCTCCATCAGGTGCTCCAGTTCCTGCTGTTGGCACTAATACAATCTTTTATTGTGGGCCTGATGTACTCTCCCTTCCTCACTGAGGTGAAATACCAGAAGACCCCTCGCTCCTTCCATACCCCATGGCTGAGGTCCTCACTGAAGCCAGCAGGGGATTGCTTGTTTCCTTACAGTTTTCAAGGGAGTAGATGAAGTCATCCCTTGGCCCTTTCTTTCGTCTTCCTTCTTCTCATTGTTGTAACATTGTAGGAATATGTTTACATCAAATATTTCGATTGGCCAAGGAAAACTCATCTCACAAGCCCTAGATAATTTAAAATTTACATGTCTGGTTGATGTTAGGAGATGGAACATCTGACCTATAGGCTAAGCTTGGCCAACTATCTTGCACTACGTAACAAATATGGTGGCCAAAGATAACCTAAATCACAGCCATCCTAAGTGTGTGTTTGTGATGTACACAGCACAGTAGTTGGTTTTCTCATTGATTGCTTCTCTGTTTAAAAACAGACACCCAGACAAGTTTAGATATGATCTAGACTTGTACAAGTCCACAATGCCCTAGTGATGACATTGTGATTTTAGAGATTTCTCGGGTGTATTTTGTTGGTTGCAGATAAATGACAATGACGTGAGGAAGGATTCAAAGAAACCTTTAAATCAGTGTATAAAAATTATGATTTAGATAGAATTGTTTCAAATTCTTTCTAGAAGAATTAGTAACTCTTTCTTCTAGATGCATGTCCTACATTCCTTTATGTTTAGATCACATCTACACTTATTTGGGTGTCTGTTTTTAAACAGAGAAGCAATCAATAAGAAAACCAAGTACTGTGCTGTGTACACCACAAATGCACACATTGAGTGCACCCCCACTTAAATCAGCTGCCATCACCTGTCTGTGTTCCTGCTTTTCCCTTCCTGATTTTCTTTAATAATCCCTTTAAATTAACCTACCCATTTAGGAAAAGAAGTCTTTAGGGCACATGATATGTATTAAAATGGTGCATATCCCTCATCTCCACAATTTAGCACCTGATTGAGAGATAATGAAATTAAATGTTTTGTTTCCTTCCTTCCCCCAGTCCTTGGTATTAAAATTTTGATCAGGAATCATTTTTAGACATTCAGACACTGAAGCAGAAGATGCTGAAATAATTAAAGGAGAGCTTTATATTTAAGATTATCTCAGGTCTCCATCCACAAATCTGATCTGGTTAATGCCAGATTTCTGCTTTAGCATATTGCTAGTTTCTTTGTGGCTGGTTATGAGAGATATCTTTTTTTCATGGAAGTCCATTTAAAATTCCTTGGTATTGCTTTAAAGCTTCAAATGATTTTAGTAGGCATCTGCTCCCAACTGATTTATGTCAGCAAAGACCATCATATTAATAGCATGTTGATACTGTTATGCTAAATATAATAATCAAGAGTACTAATAAGTACATGCAAATAATTTTTACTAAGTAATTAAAATGATTAGGCACTCCTTCTAGAAAGGCATAACAGTATCCACTGTCTCACATGGCACAGCTTRGTTTACCCTGGTTTTGGGACCTTCCACCTCGTACCCTGACCTCTCCATGCAGCTGGGAGTGGAGGAAAGGCTCATCCAGAGAGATTGAATGAGCAATGATGTGAAGTCCTAACTAACAGAGGAGAGAACAAGAGCTAGCCATCTGTGATACAACATTCATTCCTTTTTTTCCAAAGCTTTGATGTTAATGTTGTAAGTATTCTGATATCTTTGTATCTTGGAAATTTCACAACAACATGACTCTGCACAGGCGTATTCTCTCCACTGAAATGGCAGATTTGCATGCAGTGTGCTTGAGCCTTTTTTGTCTGCCGTCAGGGAAGAAATTTAAAATATTTGATTAAAGTATGTAGATGGGGAAAGGGAATATGGAAAAAGGCTGTAAATTTCATGCTGAGAAAAGTATAAAACAAGAGCAGCATATGGACAATTGTTTCTTTCTCCTGTTTCTGCTTCAGTGGTGGCAACATTTTTTTTCTGCTTGGATGAGCAACCCATACATAAAGCAATATGTCATTCCCTGGGAGATTTCCTTACAATATAAGGGGTTTTTTTAATACATGGCAAAATAACAAAGACTTAATAAAAAAGTGCACATTTCCTTGACTTCTTCATGCCTGCAGTAGTCTTCTGTATCTCAGGAGTTGAGTGAACTGTTCATGGTGTGGTAGAAGGCATTTCATTATGGATATTGCAATTTAAGCTTCCTTCCTGCCTTGGAAATGCATCCAGCAGCTTTCAATACAGCCTTACTGTTTCAGATGAGATGTGGCCTCCTTTATACAACTTTTGACTTCACAGGTACACTTAGAGATGAGAAAGAGTGAGAGTTGTACTAGTGATCATCTGACAGTTTCTTCTTTCGAAATAAATCATCTCGTGGGCAGGGACTGCAATTAAGATACAAATTGCCATCAGATTTTTTATGCTGAAGATATCTTTTCAATTTTTTTTCTCTTGCATTTATTCTCTATATCCCTCTTTGGGAGCTCCTCAGGGCGCTCCCTCAAGGTTATTTTCAAACATTCCTATATTCTCTGTAAAATCCTGTCCCAACTCCCCTAGATGGGTTTTACAGAGGAGAAAGCACAGCAGCTCAAAGCTTTGATGTTGTATCACAGACAGTCCTACTGGTGAGCCTCTGCTTCTCCCAACATGTGTGCGCACAGTTTACATTTATTCCGGGGGAATTGCAGTGGGGATAATCGCACTTTCCTGTGGCAGAGGAGACAAGGCAAGCCTGCAATTCAGCTGTTGTGGTGCTCTTGCATATGCAGAACTGCTGTCAGCAGGAAAGACCTTAAAATACGATGACAAACTGGGACCTTGCAAGGTGGGAATAGCACTTGGTAGGCAGTACACATTCAGTAAAAAATTTATTAAACTGGGTTCTGATGAATTTGGTCATTCTTTACAGTGATGATCAAAATCCTCTCTACGGTCTGACTAAGAAGAATGAGAAATAACCTCCCTCCAGAGGCTACCAGTTTTTACTCAGACATTTATCTCTTCGTCTTGTTATGGACATGAAACTTTGGTAGTGTCCTGAATGCAGAGGAGTTCCTTTCTAGTCTAATAAAAAAACAACACAAAACTGGAGTGTCTCTTTTTTTTTTTTTCCCTTCACAGTGAGTGACTATTCTGTATCTAATCATGTTATAGACTCGTGGTTTATTTCAGTGATATTCTTAGTGTGCATGTCACATTTTTTTTAGGTTTGTGGTTTTAATTATGGACACAAGTACATCAGAAGATAAATATGAAGGTTTTATGATAAAGCTGTGGCCCTCTTTCTATACTCAGATACTGTCTTTGCTCTCAGGTTGAGTCCAGATTAACAATATTTTGGGCAGCTATTCTTTGGAGAGACAGTAGCAATAAAAATTGATGCTAAGATAGATGGATTTGATGGTATGAAGAAGAAAAAGGACATCATCTACCTTCATGAAGTGGGGCAGAGGTGTCCAGTGGGGGACTAGGATGGCTGAAGAAAAGACCGGGGAGTGCAGAGTGTGGTGTAGGATGTGGGCAAGAGAAAACTGCTATGGAAAGGGTTGGACCCTAGACGCCAAATTCAGGAGTAGCCAGGGAGACTGAACATGGGGGTACGGTAACAGAGGAAATAGGGGCTATGTGAATTCCAGGTCAGCAGGATAAGGTTTACTGAAGGCTGAGTGGGTTTGAGTGTGTCTTTCTTTGTCATTTATTTACCAGCGGTGAAAACCTCTACTCGGAGCTCTGCAGATAGAAATTAATATGCAGACATAAAGATCAATCTCTCTGTATACTTCTAGAAAAGACGATGATGTGGGGAAATGCAGTTTTATATTTCCTATTGAGGTTTCACTCCCAAGTTGCTACAATTCTTGATTAAAAATGTCAGATCAACAGGACTACTCAACGAGTGTCAGAGGTCTATTTTGAATGCAATTCAATAGACTGTAATTGATGACTTGTCAATAATCAGTAACCATTACTAATATAATCACTTAACAAGACTTGCTGAGTGGAAAACCTATTGCCAGAATGCTGCATTTTTCAGCTTTTATGCTAATTAAATGTATTAGTTATCTAGAGTTCTTGCTTTAAAACCCACAGAGAGTCACAGCTTGCCTCCTAATTTGAGATGCTGCAGAATTTTCCCCTGGTGGTTCTCCTTCAACTCTCTTCTGCAAATCTCCTCAGCCACAGAAATGCTTTACAGATGCATCCCAATGCAAACACATGCACTTACACATGTAAAGAGAGTTAACACTAATTAAAGTACCAGCTTATTTCCCTGAGTCCCAGAGAACCTCTACTGCTGAAACTTAGAATTATGAGCATATACTTAAAGAACATTTCCACCAAACAGTCTTTTATCCTATCATTATTGCTTAATATTTGCTTTAGGAAGACACAGTGTCAAAAAGGAATAGCATATGAGATCTACAGCTGAGAAACAGAATTATTAAACCTTAGTTGTCTAGATTTTTGAACCTATACATCAGACCCCTGTAACTCCTCAATTAATGAGCTCAGGGGCTGCTGTCCCCTCCTATGAAACACTTGGTCACCAGTTTCCTTACATCAGACAAGATGTTAACCCCCCAAGATGAAATGTAGGTCCAGTTGTACAAAAGCAGCTCTGTGTGGCAGTGCCAGGTTCCCCGGATGCCACAAACAGCTGAGTTTGTGAAGTTCACCTGCCTGGAGGGAAGTAAGGAACCCCTGGGCCCCTTCCACAGACATCTCCCTCTAAACCTCACACAGATAGAAGACAATACAGAGCCTCGGAGGGTTTCATGCTGAAAGTGAGAAGGATGGTTTTTTTGATGGCAGCAACTAAAAAAATTCTGAAGTGTGCAAGGTGTTTCAAATCTGGCACAATTAATCATGTATGAAGGATTGCGTTGTTCATGGTGTGAGATGACGTCAAACAAGACAATGAGCACCTGAAGCGTGACTCCTGCAAGAGGCTTAAACACCTGCCTGCACTTCTGTGATAACACCTTACAATCATTTGACTTGAGAACATTCCCAGTTGTTTTCATTATTCCACACAGCATGCAAGATTTTTCTTATGTTTTAAAAAACTTAGTCCACAGTTCACCAAGATCTAAATGAGGAAGTCTATACCTTTTTAATTGTCTGTCCAAACAAGCCAATCTAGCCAACACAGCTAACAGAATCTATAAAGCTTTCAGCTCATCTAAAAATAGACAGTCATTTGAATGGCTTCTACACTCCGATGACTGTGATGTTTATATATCCATTGACTGTAAATGGATCTATAGATGCCTAATTCACAACAGAACCCAATCCAAGTGTTTTAACCTGAGCAGAATCCCATCTCTATATTCACATGAATGAATAGCAAGAATAAACCCTGTAATCGTTTCAGTGCAAGTAGTTTCTGTGACAGCACTTTCTCTGCGCAAAGTCCAGCTTAAACTCACCTTCACCCCTATTATATTCTTGCCAGGTAATCCAGTTAACCAGGATGTTGGCTCAAACAATATTGCCAATACATAATTCCTTGTCCAGATTCTCCAAGACGAGTTGCAATACTAGGCTATTTGATTTCAAGCAAGAAGCACTATGTTGTTGGCATGTCTTAGAATAAGGAGACTTCTTAGAAGGGCGATGTACTGGAATAGGAGTTGGGTTTGGGTCAAATGTTGCCTGTCATGTCTCATCTGTCCTAAACAGCAATCTGTTGTTTATAATTGTAATTGCTTATAATTGCTCTGTGAGTTTGTTTGCAAATGTTCCTTCTTAAAAGCATACAAAGTTATTCTTACAAGTAATTTATTACTGTCCTTCCCAAGATACACGAAGTTCAACATAGAAAAGTGTCATGGGACATGCTACTGACATTTCGGGTAGTAGCAGATCAGTTTTTTAACCATTTATGAAATATAATTTTCTTTTCAAGCATAAACTCTGCACCTCCCATCCTGGTCTACTGCAGCTGACCTTTACATACATTAAATCTATAAAACCACCCAGAAGGGGAAGCATATGCAGGACATCAAAGTTCGCTTGTCTGTGGAACCTATTAAACCTCCTCTTGGTGATGTGTCCCGGTTGTGTACCTAACAGGATGTGAGGTGGTCAGTTTGAGGAATAAAGGCCCAAATACTTGTACCCATGTCATAGGCACAAGCCAGCAGGAGATGCTGGCAGTGAGGGCGATTTGGGGTTTCAGATCAGAGTGAACAAGCCAGCCTTGCATGATTGTTTCCTGCTTGCTCATCTGCAGCCCTTCTGTCTGCTGCACTGTACTGCTGAAACTTAGACCAGCAGAAAATGTGTTTATCGGGAAGTTTCACTGCTGCATTGAGCCCGGGCACTTGCTGAAAACCTGAAACTTTTAGAAGTTGCTGTCTCTTTCCTTAGCCTACACGTGAAGTGCACTGTGCTGATCCACACTTTAGTTGCCAGACAAGTTGGCTATGATTAGCTGCACTATGGTGTGGATGAAGGAAACAGCTTAAATAACGTGATGATATTATTGTGGTTACTGTTGTTCTAGCAGGCAAAGCATGAACTTTTAGGTATAGAAGTTGGTAGAGGGTTCAAGATAAATATTAGGGATATTATACAGTAATTGCACACCACAAACAGTGGCTGACAAGCACACCTGTGTGCTTGGAATTCTGTATATTTTCTTTTTGAATTTGTCTGATAAGCTGATCAAACTCTTGGGGATGAGATACATCTGAATGAATCTATTCCATATCTCATGCAGTGAAAAACAAAGAAGCAGCTATATGAATTTCAGACATTACAAAACACCACACTTACGATGCTAGCTTTTTATAACAGATAAAGCCAAATGTGCTTCTAATTAACAAAACTCTCCTGATTTGTCTTCAGACAGAGGGCAAATGTCATCAATTTCTTCTCTCAGTTAGTTTCACACATGGATTTCTGCCTGTGAAAATTGGAAGAGGGCCTATTCCTTCCACTGGAAGGAGCCTGATAGTCTTGCAGTTGTTGGCAGAGCACACACCAAGTACATTTTCCCTTATTCATTGTCAAAACTCTCTACACAGTATCATGGAAGGAAGCATCACCATTGCAATGTATGTGCTTTCCTGCTGGATCAGATCATTCTTTCCAAATACCACACTCCAGTTAATGCCTAATGAGTCGTGCACTTCCCGTGGTTATCAGAGGTGTCACCTGTTCCTGAAAGCTGATTCACACATAGTGCTATGACCCTCGTACTCATACACACAGAAGGTCTCAGTCATACTTGACTCTACAACACAGAAAAGATCAGAGTCATCAGCTGTGAGATTATCGACAAATTACTGCCCTGTGGTGATTCTGCATCACTCTTCCATGTGATCTGAAGAAGCATTTGGCTGAAAAGCTTTTTATTTGAAATGTGGTGATGTTTGGCATCACCACAGCGTTGAGAGTTGTTCCAGGTTCCCTTCAGAGCTACATGAAAGTCCAAGGCCTGTACCCATGTAATGCAAACTCTAGAAAACAGTTCTAGCAAGTGAAGTATCACATTTGCCATTACTTTGAGTCCTTCAGGCAAAATGAAAACTAACGATTGGATTGCCTGCAAGTTGCTTGTGCTGGAAATGTTTAGTAGAAAAAGAACTATTGTGTCTGGAAGACAAATCCTGGATAATATAGTGTGGGCTTTGTTATGTAAAAACTCCATTTATAAGGCTGCAGTGGTTACTTTCCGATCCCATTCTCTGAGACATTATACAATGCAGCACAAAGTACAGATTCACATTCTCCTTTGGACAAATCTTTCTAGCTTTTATAACATTTAAGAATCTTTGCCTATTTTTCTTACTATTGCAGTATATAATTATCTCTGTGTTCAAGTAATTTTGGATCTTCAAGTAGAACAATATAATGAAATAGTCTGTGTTAAATACTTTTATTTTAATTTAGCATCTATGCAAATTCAGAAGCTGAACCTAGCCAAAGAAGGCTATTATCTGGCTATATATACCCAGAAATGTGAAAGTTTAGGTATAGGATTCCTGTATTTTAAAAAGGTCATTTTCTTCAGCCTGGGATAACAATATCTAGTACAACTATTTATCCAAGCTAAAACTGACAAATAGAATGTTTCCAAAGCCCACTGGCCATCCAGACAAATGTAGATATCATTACTGCCACCTATTGCTACAAGGGGAAAATTGAAGATATTTTCATATTTGTATATTTCCAAATGGGAATAAAAATGGAAAATAACAAGCTTGTTCCTGTTAAGGCGTTTGTAAATAAACGTGTTTTGGGCCTTCTTTGATAACTTTATTTTCAGAGCTATATAAAATTGGCTAGTACAAGTGCTAAGAAAATCCAACATTGCCATGGACACTCGGTAAAAAATAGTACCAAACTGGAAAGAAACTCTGGGCTCCACACCACTCAGCATCACAGTAACTTGTTTCTATATAACTGGGCACTACAATCCCAAGCCTGGAACCAGGGGTCCAGACACTCTTTAAAGGTACATAGGGAGAGGTAGGCTCTTCAGAGACCTTTGTGAGTGAGAGCTTTTTCACTTGTCAAAATTATTACAGCAGTGGTATCTTCCATGCAGACCAGAAAATGGTCTTGTTGCCACACAGGTTGTCACACAGAAAGAAAAGGTTCCAAAATCTGATAATGGGCTGGATGATGGGAGTCTGATTAGGATCATATGCATGCTACCAGATAAATAGTTGGAAGTAGTTACGAATTTTTTGTTTCTGCATTAAATCCCCAGGAGTGGGAAGTGCACAGAAAAACAACGGATTTCAAACAAAAGAGAAGATTTTAAATAATAAGAAAAACAAAATATTTTTTCCAAGGCCTACTGACGTGTTGAGTGTTTTTGTTTCATGAATAATGCATCACAGATTGTATAACAAAACTGGGTAATTGATAATTGGCGATAAATACACTATTTGAGATTGTATTTATAGAATCTTGTTGAAGGTGTTTCAGTTTTATGGAATGATTTTCAGATCCTAAAACCTTTATTTATTTTTGTTTTTAACACAGAATTCTGTGGAATTCTATTGCTTTCTAGATTTAGAAGTTGCCTTAATGAGTACTGTAAGATTTAAATGTATAATTAAAATATAATAAGCCTATTAAAACACTGTAATAAAACTAGATTACCTTTTAGGTTGTAATGTTTGTTAGTCTTAACAGTTCTTGAAGGGAAGAGTTAATTCTTCTAAGATGTTTGATAACTGTCTATCCACATGCACATACTTACATGAAAAAAAAACTACTGGAAGTTGATGATTATGAAACTGTATCTGCTAAATCACTGCAAAACTACAAATATGGCTCTCTGCCTTATTTGAAGTCTGAACAGACTCTTTTTTTTTCTTTTTGGATGAAACTGACACTGACTAAGTAACTTCCCCTGGACAGAACATAGACCAATTATTATTTTGCACTGGAACAGGACACTGGAAGTGATGCCTTTTTACATTGCAAGTTCTCTGTGTATAAGAGACTTCAGAAAGTCCAAATGGGAATGACTGGGCTGATTGAATGAATTATTGTACCCTGAGCTTCTTAGAAAATAAACTTATACATGGACATCGTGGAATAAAATAGTTTATTTTGTTTTCCAGCAGAATTAGTGGATCTCAGCTGTGCTAGAATTTTCTCCTTACTCAAGAGAGAAATAGTTTAAAAAGGTGCATTCCTTTTTATTTATTCCTATGAACAGATCAGCAAAAGCCATGCAACAATAAATTACTCGTGTGGCTTTTCTCTGGTTGTGAGTGAATTAGGCCAAGCTTAAATATGTAAAGATCAGGATCAGCACTTCCTTTTTTGGTCATCTCGTTCACTTGTTTCTGCATTTGCTGTCCACATCAATGACCGGTGGCTTTTATTAGCAGAGATTGTTTCATCAATCCTCTTTTAGTCAGACAACATGAACTGTGAAAGCCTGTTTCTGAACTTAGCTATTCTGGTGGCTGGAGTTTCAGATATGGTACCTGATGGAAACACATTCAGTTTCATACAAACAAGCATGACAAGATGTTATTTTTCTTTACAGATCTCTCATAATCTAATACTACATGTTCTCAGCTAATTTTCAGTTTTACTGAATTCTTTAATTTTCAAAATTACAGTGATACATAGCATCATGTCACAACATTCATTTATTCATTTGAGCAGGAACAGAAGGCTCTGAAGATCTTTTTGTGAAAGGACAGTAAGTGGCAGCAATCACTGGTGAGATCTAAGTGAGTGGTATGTGAACAGGCAATCAGAAGTCTGGAGCAGTCAGTTTTTCATTCCCATTCATCTAATAGTAAATAAGAGTAAAGAACTCTGAGATTCTTATTATGAACTTTTTTTAATATCATTGAACAGTTCTTGAAACTAGGAAGGATGTTGATGGGGAAGAAAAAAATACAAAGATAAAGGAGTGATAAGGTGTTGATGAAAGGAGGACAGGATGCATCAGACTTCATAAAGGCTATTTCTCAAGCAAGCCCTCTTGGTAGGTAACCTGCACAATTCAGCTCTGGAAGATACCTCATTTCTCTGCTACCCTTACAGAAGCAAAACACCTTTGACAAAATTAATCTCTTGTCTGTACAGTAGCTAATATATATCAACTTTTCTTTTATCCAAAGTGTCAGAAAATTGTCATAAAGAAAACCTCACTATGCATGCAGTCACTTTCTTTAAGAACTGCACACCTTGGACACATGTATTATTTGTGAATGTAAAACCAAACAGGAAGGAAATAATCTGTGAAAATCAGAATTTGTTCACATTTCTTTCCATAATCTGGAGAAAGCATTCTACATGGTTCACTTAAGTGCTCTGAAACAGTGATGTCTCATGTGAACTGAAATAATCCATAGCTGAAACATATATTTCCCAACTCTTTGCCATTTTTATGGCTGTTAAGAACTGCCATGCATCTAGTATTAATCGTAATGCCTATTTTTACATAAGAAAAAAAAATTAACCCAAGAAATGAACTGCATAATTAAGAAAAAACCTTTAAACTCGATATTTCAAGGTTTATCCTACACAACAGCGTACACATCCTACACACAGTTGGATTGTTAACACTAAAGAGAAAACCTTTATTATAGTGGAAACAACATCTAGTGAAGCCAGTGTAATCCTTCCACTGACTTCAAGGGCCTTTATCTGAATCCTGCTTCTTTTGCATCCTTATGAGAATGTAAAATCCATCTAATTTAATTTCTCTGTTGGATGTGTTGAAGTTATCTTTGAGAAAAAACCCCTTGGTATTCTGCAAGGACATGGGCTGCCTCCACTGCCAGCCAATGAATTTTCAGTGATATACCTGTAAATATGGGGTCACCACACCCAGACTGAGATAAACATATCTTGTGACCCATGGAGTTAATTATCCATGGGCTCTAGGCATCATCACTGCCCTGGAGGACGCTGGTTACGGGCTGTAGTGCTCAGTGTGGTTTATAGGAAGCTACTCAGTTGTTGCTCTGACCTGAAGGATGGAGAAAGCCCTATTTGCTCCCTGTAGAACTCGTCCAAACATAAACCATCATAGGCAAAATTCATGTGGGAAGGAACCTCAGGAGGTCTCCAGTCCAACCTTCTGCTTAAAGCATGATCAGATATGACACCAGACCAGTCTTTCCAGGGATTTATGTAGTCATGTCTTGAAAAACTCCGGAGATAGGAATCCCATTCCTCTGTTTGTCTGTCCCATGGTAAAAGTTCTCCTTTAAATCCAATCTGAACTCCCTTGTTGCAACTCATACCTGGTTTTCTTGTGCTAGATTCTGTCCTTTGAATGAAAGTGAATCTGTGTCTTCTGTCTAGTCAAATAAAAGCAGGCAGGAGCTACTTTTAAAAATCTAAGATTTCATTTCATGAGTTTGTACAGAACTGAGTTTTCTCTGTAACTTGCTTTTGGTTAATGAACAGTTGAAGCCTCAATGGTCCTCATTCTGAGGAAACCAATCATGACTAAAAAGTGAAAATACTCCATTACAAGTAATGCTGGCAAAATTGGTATCAACTGGGGTGCTCATAGATAGTACTGTGTGATTTTAGAAGCTCAAGGGAACAGAAATGTGATAATATATTAGATCCTGGTCCGAACCAGCAAGGCAAAGAGTGAAATATATCAGACATAAATTTGAAATAATGTATTTTGGATTTTTACTGATACCAGATAAAGGGTTAGGGGTTATTACACCTGTGAATCTAGACCCATACAGGACTGTTATAGAAGTATTTCCTCTGATAATATTAAAAATCTGTTTGGACTGGAAAGAACAGCTGTCCCTGTGTTGGAAACACTTAAAGTCTTTTGGTAAAATGAGAAAATATAGGAAAAAGCAAAAAATCACAAAATTACACACGGCAAAAACCAAGCCTGTGTTGTTTTATAAGTTTGCTGCAAAATACGAAAGCAGACTAAAACAGATGGACAGTGACAGTTTTTCAGTTCTCACAGGTTTGAGGAAAAGCATTGATCTTGTTTTTGGTATTATTGTGGATGTGTTTCAAAAAGGTGAAGGTAGACAGTGTCTGTATTTGCTGTAGAAGTGCTTTCCTAAATCCATTAGGTCCGCCTTAGCTGGAAGAACTCTAGCTGGTAGTTCTGTTATTCACGTCAATGGCTAAGTCTTTGCTTAAGCTTCTGAACCATTTTTATGAAATTATGTCTTGTAATAATCAACTTGAGTTTAAACCTCAGTTATGTAAATAAAACCCTATTTGTTTTGTTCACTTCAGTTTTATGGAATATGAATCCACATTCATGTTCCAAAAGCAAATAGAAAAGTTTTACTGACCATGCAGATGTCACATTGCTTCTGTTAACGAAGCAATCTCATCTATTTATTCTTTACTCACAAGGAATTTTTTTGTTTAGCCTTCCCCAGATCTTTTCTTTTTTAACAGTTTTCTTTCAGATGCTAAGAAATCATGTAACCTGAAGGACAAACTTTATTTTAAATTACAGCATAACACCTTTTTTCAATAATTTTTGTAACCTACTTAGAATTAGTTGTTATCAGTGTGAAGTGGTAGCCAATGAAGCAGCCATCAACTTCTTTCCGTGAGACAACAGATCAATTCATGGTTGGAGATTGTTCTGAATTTCAAGATTTAGAGCAAATGGCATCATCACATGTTTTTTAGTCTTCTTTTCAAAAACAAATTGACCTACATAAGGGACACAAAGGTGTGACCTCTGGAAGGTTATTTCTGGTCATTAATCTGGGTGAGCAATTCAGATTCTCCCCTTCTAGTATATATATGATTCCTGTCATTTTATCTGACACTGGCAATACAGTCACCTAGATTTGGTCATTCCTACTGAGATTTCTCAGAGTCCTCTTCAGGTGATATAATCCTCATTCTTTTACCACTTACATAGCTAATAAATGTTGTGTTATGGCTCTCCAGCGCTGAACTGCAGGGCATTTCAATTTTAACCTCATTTCATGACAAAGATAGGCTATTTATTCCTACTATTTCCTTCATGAGCATTCAAGCCCCATGACAGAATTTCACAGGTGGAAGCTCTGATCAGCTGCCAACTGCTATGGACTATATCAAAGACTCACTAAATTCCACATATACAGTTCTCTCACAGGTTTCTTCAATCTTTCATGAACCTCCTTACAGTCAAAAAGAAGGGGAGTAAGTATCATGGACTTTGAATTTGGATACATTATTTTTCATAGACTCAGACTAATTTGGTGTGGAATGGACCTCCAGAGGCCTCTAGTCTAATGATCTGCCCAAAGCAGGGTCAGCCTTGGGCTCAGAATCGGTTATTTGGGATTTATCCAGTCAGGTCTTGAAAACCAACAAGGATGAAGACTGCACGACTTCTCCACCTCTTGATTTAGAAATCTGCTTCAACTTCACTTAGTAACATCACAAAGAAACTCATAGAAGAGGTAATTAAAACTACAGATTCTTGAACCTAAGTCCTTTATAACCATTGTGAGCCTTTCCAGGGAGGACACTCTGACTGGCATATGCAGTGAACATGAGTTGAGCTACATGCATGGTTTTACTCCACACAGAGAGAATATCTTCAAGCACTGTATGCCCACTCAGCTAGATATTATAGAAGATACAAGTAGATTATTAATCATTCTTTCCTACTTGGAAATTATATGCACAGCTTCTTACTCAACTTTCATCCCAGGCAGCTTTATTTTGACATTTGTAGCTAAGACAATTGAAGAAAGCTAGAAATGGTTTCAAAGGCAATATCAACAAGTGACAATTAAACTGTGAGGTTTTCTGATTTTTTTCTCAGTTGTCCTCACCTCAAAGTTTCTTGGGCCAGCTGTTACATTAGTTATGCCTGGTCCTGTCACTGAGAAAAGACTTTGAAGGTTCCTCTACTCTCATTTCTATGTTGCTCTGATTTTTCTGCATATAAAAACAGTTGGAGTAGCACTGGTACAGACTGACAAAGCTGTGTTTACGAAATCAGTGTCAAGGATGTTGCCATAGCTCTTCTGGTCATTACTTGGCAAATGGTCAGAGAGCAGCCCAGGGCTCTTCTGTATCCAAACCGTGAGTGAGTTTGCTCCTTGCAAAAGTCCTTCAATTTCTCTTATGAGCTAGTTCAAAGGACTTGGATTATGAAATGAGTGCTTCAATTAATTATCTTAGCTGGGGATATGCATAACAGGAAAACCCTGAAGTTATGGTGCTGAATTTCACACCCTGTTTTTTGAACATGCTTGCTAACAGGAAATTTTTTTCTGAAAAATTGATGTGTAATCAAAGTAGAATTTCACTCATATGTTTGAATTTAAACTGCTTAACTAAAGAATTTTTGTCTTTTAAATTCGTTAAAACAGTGTTTTAGTGAATTTCATTAGAGTGTTTATTTGGAGGAACTAAATATAACAGATGCCAGAAGCCCTCAGTTCTGAATATATCCAGTAACTTGCAATGCACCTGAACCTGCCAAGTCTTCCTCTTGACCACGTTGAACCCTCCCTGCCCTGCACTTATCTGGCAGCAGTGAGTGCAAGGCCAGAGCAGTGCCCTTGCTCCTCTGCAATCCTTGAAGCTTTCCACAAGCTACCTCTGGAGAGCAGAGCTTTTAGAGCACTCTGTAAACTGGGGACAAGCACACAGCAGGGAGCTGCTGGAAGGCACACTCTGCACGGTGACCCCGTGCTTGTCTTTCTCACCTGCCGTGTGAATCTACACATCACACACGTCTCCAGGCACGTGATCCCAAAACAGCAGTGTCTTACTTAAGCAACTGGTTTACCTTCTGGCTTAAGTTAGCCCACGACTTTTACTTGCTGTAAAAGCAGTTTAAAACAGCCTGTTTGAGGTCTGAGACAGGGCTATGAGTCTGTCAGGTTGCCTCAGGGACTGAGGGGTTGTGCTGCCGTGTGCAAGGCGATTCACTCTGTGGTGCCTGCCCCCAGCTACAGTCCTGCCTCTAGCAAAATGAGCAAAGCCAACAGTGGGGAACACCCCTTAGGTAGAAAAGGCTTTATGGTCTGTGCACAACTGTATCAAATATCAGCTACTGCCTGAATTAGTCATGGAAAGATAAGCACAGATCTAATTTTACCACTCAACTTTCTGAACATTACAGATGCAAACTGCATGAGGAATATATTTGATGATACAGTTGTCAAGTGGATTTGTCAATGTCTTTTCTGGTGGCTATAAAAATGTATAGTCTATTCAATGATGAAGTACCATAGAGGATATTCAAATTGTTTGAACTCATCTTAAAAAAAAGATAGAAAAGGCTCAGTCTTGTAATGAGCAATCCCTGGGTGCTGTATTGTTATACACATGGCAGTAGCTCATAAAGCTGAATTTCTCCTTTTGATCAGTTTTATTCTCAGCAAAGTACTAACAACTGTATAATTCCAATTCTTAATTTTCTTAAACTGGGGAAAAGAGTTTGGTGTGATGTTGAATCTATCACTAATTTCAGGAAGCCACAGAAAGACCCTGATGTCCTTGTGTTTTTTTTTATCCATGTGAGAAGTGCAGCGTCAGTTCGTGCTTGTTAAAATTTGTGAAGACATAGTTTAAAATATTTAATTCAACTGTCAAAACTATGACTTACTTACTTCCATGGAAAGTTATTGCTGTATTTTCAACTCATGGATCAACCACAAAGACTATTCAAAAGGAAATCACAATTTCAACTCTTATAAGAAAACAGTTATCAAAAACCAAAGATCATTTTATCACTAGCAAATATACATACCATCTGAACAGTAGCTCTTTCAAAAACTGGCTCATCAACTGGGAGATCAGATAGAACATTAGATATAGAAATGTATAGTATTTCCTATGAAAATTCAACCATATTCCACAAAACACAAATTTCCAAATTCAAATAAAACACAATCATGTTTTATAATGTAAAAAAAGATATTTATTCCTACAGTTTGTCTCACAACTTCACTCATATGGAATCAGGGGAGGAAAGGTTATGATATGATAAATGATATGCAAGTGATTACAGGGGGCAAGAAAGACAGAACTTGGAGTCTGGAAGGTTCTGGATGAAACAGGCTCCAGGACAGATGTTTCCTTATATGACACCTATAACTAGATCTGCTGCTGAACCAGACAGCAATAGGTAGCCTGTAAGTTATGTAGAAGAAACACAGTATTTCACACTGAAATATTGGTGTCATTTTAAATTTCCATTTCAGGTGGTAACTCATAGTGAGATCCCTTTCCTTACACGGACATATATATGCATCCTACATTATTTCCAAATGTGCAAAGAATTATTCAAACTAATTTCTTATTTATCCTGTGTTTCCACATCTGCTGCTACACAAATTATAAAAATAATCTTAAAATACTCCACAATTTCATATGATTCTGAGGAAGGGCTAGAAAGTGTGGAATCCAGAATGCTAAGGAAGGTGTAGGCTTCCTTCTTCTGTCAATAAAGATGTGGAATTTAGGTGATGACTGAGCTCCTATCATGGAAGCAATATACATATTATAATTGCTATTGCTATCTAATTCCCATATAATATTTACTTTAGAAGTCCTTCTCTATGTAAAATTAAAAAAAAAAATTATGTTCTGGTGTATCGTATTTCCTTTCTCAACTTTTCACTTTTTTCATTGTTCCACTTGTGGGCACATTGTGAAAAAACTTTCCTAGGAAATGTTTAAATTGGAATAATCAAACCATCCCTTATCTAAAAAGAGATGACACAGGTGGAAGTGTTTGGAGTTCATTTGCAGATTTATTCAACAGCTTATTTTGACTGTTTATGGTTCCTTGTCTTTTGAGAGAAGTGGAAAATTCAGCCCAAGGGGCAAAAGTTTTGCTCCAGGTATAGTGATGCTTCTGTCACTCTGGCAGTCCCCCACCAAGAACACAGTTTCCAAACTGAATGAAGTGCAAACTGCCAGTGACAAGGCAGTGCCACACAACACTGCCACATCACAGTCACCAAGCCTCAGGGTGAGCCAAACCAGGGACCAATCCAGCTTGCAAAGCGAAGATATTTTCCTCAGAACAGATCCACACCCATGGCAGTAATGCTGGACCAAGAAAGAGGGTGGGAATGCCTGACAGTGGTGGGGAAAAGTTGTTTCCATCCCTCCTCACAGCAGGATGAACTTAGGTCAATGGAAAATAATCCTGAAAGTGCAACTTTGTAGGGCAATGTTGTTCTCTTGTGCCAGGAATTATAGAATTGAGCTGATGCTACAGCCCATCATAATCTCCATCTCCACTTATCCCTGCTCCTTTCCCCAGCATGGTACTGGGTTACAGACAGCCAAGTAGGGATTTGGGGGTCAAAGCAGAGCTGCTGGATGTACTCAATTAGCACAAGACAGCTCACGGGACTCTGCAATATGTGAGTGCCCATGCACGTGATCATGGCAGACTAGCAGGGTCCGGCAGGCAGGGTAAACCACCTATGTTTCTAATTAAATTATTTCTGTCAAATGTGGAGTCCCTGAAGCAATCAGGCACCTTCTAGATGCAAATCTTCCTTCTCATCATTCCCACTGCTATGAAGAATAAAGCACATGATCTTGAAAACCAAACCCATGTCAACGCTAACCATATGAAAACAAAACCGCAAAAAATGGAAACCCAGAGAGCCTCTTTAGCATGCCTGTTTTCTCAGGGCAGCAAAAAGATGTAGATAAAAATCACTTGCCTTTATGTATTATATGGTTTTCATTGGTTTTGTCATGATTTAAGTGACTTAGTCCTCATACCCAARTGGGGAAAACTTTAAAATTGCAGGTTTCCTTTGGGTACAAAATGTAATGCTTTCCTTTCCTTATTTTCCAGGGACATCAAACCTGACAACATACTATTGGATGAACATGGTGAGTATTGACTGCTTACTCTCAGAATCTTTAATTCCTGAGATCTCAGTGGCATGCTCATGACATCTTTTGTAAATCAACCTCAGATGCTGAATTCCTACCTAAATCTGGACTTTCTCAGAAAGCTCCCTCAGAACGCCTTGTGGATTTTGTAATTTTCCCTCCTACTGCGAAAGAAATGTGAGGATCAGAAACTTTCAAAGTCTGAAAACAAAGGAATTTAAGATGAATTGAGATCAGCAGGGACACTTGATGAAAAGAGCTTAGTATTTTATTAACAGGATTTCTGTGAATCACTATAACCCCTTTTTAGGTGCCTACCAGTAGAACAGTACCAAGCACTTTATTTTCTCTTTTAGAACTTCTGAAGGGCTAAGAAATCTCACATAGCAAATTATTTCTCATGTAGATATCTAAAATTACTTTCCTAGATCTAGATAGGGGTTTTGGAAATTTGACTGCAACATTTGTCTTCCTCTACATATAGTTCTATCTTAAATAGCATTAAAAAAGACTGGACATCTTTGAACTTTTACTACTAATTCCATGTTCTCAAACATAAAGGACACAGTATGAAAAAAAAAGCAGCTAATTTTCTTTAAACACAAATTTTAAACATATACTCTTTCCAAAAAGTATTTCGTTAAAGTCTCATCAACTGTTCATAGGGAAAACATGAGAAATAGAGGTAAAGAAGGCATTAACCTTGTATCAGTTAGAACAGAAATATATAGAGGAAAAAGATTATGGAAAAAGGAGATGTGTGTTTGCTACTGTGGGAAAGTCTTGTGCTTTGTTTACTTCAAAAATTGATTAAAAGCGGAGCATCTCTGGAAAATATGATTTTGAAATTGTGCCAACGATAGCATTATGTTTCAAAATCCATTGCAGAGCTGCTGGGTATACAAGTTAAAGTTGATTAAAGAGGTTAACATGGTGCATACGTGAAATTTGTTCCTGGGAACATGAAAGCAAATAAAGCTAAGTAACGTTGGAGTTTTAAACCATCTAGAACTTCAGCAATTTAATGTTTCAGACTCAAAAGTGTTAATGTTCCCAAGACTTTAGTATCAGCAAATAAGCATGAAAAAGAAATATCTTGTCTTTAAGTCCTGGGTGAATTAAAGGTATCRACAGCAGCACAAAATGAGTATGAGTATGTTAAATCTCATACCGATTGACAGCCTTTGAAGCACAGTCACCTTTATCTCTCCTTGCCCCTCCTCAAGGTCAATTAGTTTACAAAATTAGCCTCTTGCGAGAGTTTTCCCATGGACACTCAAGTATCACAGAGAAGATCCTACATGAGCACTATGCTGCAAAATGTAGGTGGTTTGTTGTGATTATAAGCTGTTCAGCAACAAAATTAACTGTGGGCAGCTTGGAAATTTCAGGATGGATGGCCTCTTTTCTGCAAAGCAGCAGAACACTGCTCCCTCATAGCACACCTGCAGACAAGTGGTGAAACAAAAGGCTTCTCCAGACATGCACACAGATCTTGGTCTGAAGAACTAATCAATTAATAGATTCAAACAGGTTCAAAGACCTGTCGTGTGGTTGGAAGAAGGAATTCTCTGAACCTGGGAAAGGGTCCACACACTTCAACTCACTAAATGAAGTGATATCAGTAGGACAGGTGTCTGTACCATGCGAATTACCTCAGGCTTACTTTATGGAAGTTCTTCTTTTGCAAGAAGAAAGCTATCCTTGAAGTCCCTAACAGCGCTGATTAAGCTGCAACACAGTAACATCATTTTAACAAAATCATCAGATTTCGCTTAATGGAAAAATGTGCTGAATATATGCACCATAAATATGTTTGGCTGCAGAGTAAGCATAACAAATTCACCTAATATGAGCTTAACCAGGTGCACAGGAAGGAACTTTATTTTAGCCTGTGGCCTCTAAGATGGCACAACGGTTCCCTATATGCTTGACTTTACCCTTAGGCCTTTCTTACAGTTCATTATACAAATTACGCTTACACAAAGTATTATGTAATTGGATATGCACAACATTTCTGTGAGTTAGACTTCTTTGGCCTCACTGAAGAAACCTATTCTGGCTGAAGTCAAAATTTAGTGTTACACCATTCCCATTGCCTTACATCTTCAAGAAGTTAAATTGACTGACTTTCATAACATACACCAAGAATATTTATTATAGATATTTCTATAATAGAGCTTAGGCTCTCATACACAGTACAGATGAACCCAGAAAGCCTTTTTAAATTCTTCATAGGATTTGACTTTCTGAGAGGAAATCAGATTTGAATGCACTTAAAAATGTTACTGTTCTGAGATTTACAATCCACTCTGGTGCATGCTGAGTTGATGGCATTAACTCCAATATATTCCTTCTCCCTGCCATCACATTCACCCTTTTGGTTTCAAACTGAGAAATTCAATGAGGTTTGAAGTCATGTACATTTTCCTCTGCTGAATGTTAGTCAGCCAGCCCCAGCCAACTTTCAGGACTTGTTCTAATTGTCATTATGATTTGCTCAAAAATTAAATGCAAACACAGATCATTTGCTGTTTACCTCAGATACTGTAATTTCAGGCCATGTTGAAAAGTGAGACATAAAAGTCATATCGCATAAAGCTTTCCAAAGTCATACACTGTTCTGTAGGTAGTAACTTGCCCTGTTAAAGCCTTAACTAGAAGCTGACAGGAGGAATGTAATTTTTGAAAAAATTTCTATTGAGATACTTTCTGCTTCAAGCATATGATGGTGTATGTGAAATTTGCACTCTGAGATGATTCGAAAAAGCCACTCTGCACAGAGTCAGAGCAATGTGGTCATTCACCTTTTCTACCCTTCCCTCTACCACCACCTCATTATATATGGGGTTATGCAGCTCCAGGGATTAAGCAATGAGCCCTTTCCCTAGAATACTGGAATTTAGGTTAGGTACTGCTGAATCCGTTGTCCACTGCTCTGCTTCACAGTTTATGAGAGCCAAATCCAAGCAACACTGACATTCTGCTTAGCTCAATATTACACCAGGGTACAGACTTGTTTTTGACATTTAGTTGTTCACAATCATATCTGGAAAGGGAGATCAAGTGCATGGTGTGAGGCTCAGAGGGGAAAAAGTCCCTGTTGCGGTGGGTGGAGATGGTGGGTGCCGCAACCTTCTGAAAGCGTCTCCAGTTGGAAGCCACTCGGGAGGGCCAACACACACACACACMCACACACACACCCACCCCCACACACCGGATAGCTTCTTCAAGGACAGGATCGACGACAAAGAGATGGGAAGGGTCTTCGTATAGGGTCCCACGGGAGGTTTATTCCAGCCACCCATGTGAAGGGGTCCAGGCACGAAAACCAGCAGTCTGGGAGGGTCCAGGGTTATACATGGGGTCGGTAGGGGCGGAGGGAGAGCATCAGGGACCAATAGTCTGAGGGCATGGGAGCGGCACACAGGCAGGGCTAGGGGGAAGCTCGAARGGAGTGGTGAGGGAGCAAGGGCCAATGGGAGAGCGGGGAAGGGAGAACTTTGGAGAACAGGGACATATACAGTAGGAAGGGGCAGGGAGGCCAATGGGCCAAGCAGGGAAACAGAACTGGGGTACATGAACATAACAAAACAAAGCATCCTGGGAGAGGCCTTTTCTGTCTCCCTAACCTGGAGGTGCGCTTAGGGTTCTTCCTCACGGGGACCCTCGTAATCCTTCTGTCATCAGGCCCAGTGGCCTGCACAAGTCCCCCTGAACAGAGATTTTGCAAACAGTATGAAGTAGCTGGTATCCCAGCACATTCACTGCAGCAATAGCAACCTTTACTTTTCCTGTGTGCAACAGTTGCAGTACAAACAGGTCTTAGAGGCTGATTAGAAAGACTGCTATAGAGAATTGAGATCTAATTGTCTCTTGAAATATTCACACGAGGAATGAAAAACTTAACACCAAACCCACACACAAAAAACCTGAAAGAAAACAAGTCCTTGGTCTTATAAGAGTTGAAATCATTCAGTGGTGTGCACACAGGCAGGCCCTGACAGCCCTCCAGCCCTCCTCCACTGCCCGCAGGCACAGGGGCTTTACCCCCGCTCTGCCCCTGCCCCACATGCAGCCCCTCCCCGTGCCCCCAGCTCCCATCCTGCGGCAGCACAGCCTCCCCTGCCTGCAGAACACCTTCCTTCCCGCCAGTGCCAATTAGCAGCCCTTTCAGCACCAGGCAAAGGCAGCCTGCAGACAGCCCGAGGGCCGTGGAGTGGCCCTGTGATGGGGAAAAGCAGAGGGGAGCTTTTCCAGAGGTACAGCCCCGGCTTCGCTGTGCCCTACCACAGGTGAGGAGCTGCCTGTTGCTGCTCTATGGGCAGCAGGATGAAGAGGAGCTATGCAGGACCTACCTTCCCAGACCATCCCTTACCTTGCAGAAAGGCATTTTTAACAAAAAAACCCAACCAATGTATACAGAATTTCATGTGYGCTATTTTGGTTTTGTTAAATGAAAAGAAATCTAATAAAAGGGAGAGAAAACAATGCACTGCAGGAGACGCAATTTTCATTGCAAATCACCTATTTGGATCAGTCTGAATGGATATGATGCAATAGATGTTTTGCAATGGGCAATCATGCTGGCATGTTAATAGGGAGCATCACTTTACAATGCTGTCATTTAAATAACAGAACTTTATATATATATGTATATTTATAATTTTTATCTTTATATTTGTACATCAAAAGAAGAGAAAGTATTAGTCTCCTGAGATCCTTGCAGCATTTCATTCTACAGTGCACAGAGAATTGCTTTAAACTACTGCCATGATGTGGCTGTATGTTCTTCAGTCACCATTTCCAAGAAGCCTTCTGCCACAGTGTTTTATGATGGCAGAAATAAACTGCAAATATGCTACACTCCAGCCACCAGGAAGTAGGAATACCACCTTGGAATTGTTATGTCAAGCTGGGCTGTGAACACTAATTCTTGTTATGGCAGCCTAACACTTCCCACCCCTTATAAAGGGATGGCTTTCGTCAATGAAAGTTTTTCTTTCTTTCTTACAGTTTTTCTCTGCCATGTGTAGAGGGCTTCCTAGGCTGTGCATCTTAGGAAAAAAGTGTCAATAAAATGTAAGCAGTTTTTTGAAAAAAGTGCAGAAAAGCATGCAAACCATTTCATCGAAAACTTCTACTGTGTCTCCCATTTGGAGAAACAGCTTGAAGTTTAGCAGTGGGAAGTATTTTCTTCCTTTTCGCCTTCAAAACGAGCTCAGATCTGTCCAAATTAGGGTCCTCTGAGAATTTCAGTTCACACATGCATAGCTGCACAGTTAGAGGTTGGCAGATACACTTCCTGTGGACTTTGAGCAGGATCTAGGTTAGACTGTAGGAATAGCATAACATTTTGTCGAGAATGCTCTTCCTCCATCAGGCAGCACAGTAACATCCATCAGTCGTTTTTTACACTCTTTTCATCTTTGGCAGCAAACATGATAACAACCTCCCTCGCTGAAGAACTGCATCATGCCCAAACCCTGGTCCATTCTGTGGACTGGATGAGATCGAGACCTTGCTAAAAAAAATTACACAAGATTGTCACTCAAGAGTCTAGTTCAACACATGATGTATTAATCCTGATCTGAGTGCAGAGCCAAGCTGGGGAGGGGAGTACCTATTCCTGTACCCTGTCCATGGTGTTGCCAGATGTAATGACAGAGAGCATAATACCTGCCTCACTCCACAACACTAGTCCCTAAGCAAAGATGCAAAACCTAACAGAAGACTTGTCAAATTAAAAGTCTGCGGATTTTCAAGCTGGATTTAAATTCATTTTATCTGCCTATGGCAAGCCATGATTAACAGCTATTACTTCACTGTGGCGGAGCAATGCTCATCATAAACTATCCTGGGAAAAAAAGTGATGGCAGGTTTGGGCCATTCAGCCTGATTAGTTCAGTTTAAAATCATCTGTCTGGCTGGTCAGGCAGCACATCCCCAGGCTGGCTTCTGCCACTTATTGTTCATCTTGCAACCTGCTGTCAAATGAGTGATCATTTGGGACCTGCTCCTGTTACGTACACATCTTCTGCTACTATGGATTCTAATTTTATAGTTATGGTGTGATAAAAATACCATTTTTTTTCTCACTTCCCTCTTGCCCCAAGAAGACTCAGAAAAAATCAAGCTGTAAGTGGATGCAATTGTAGACAGTGTCATGAGTACCTGAGATTGTGAGGGGTGGCTGTACCTGGAGATAAGGAAAGGCAGATTTCACACATAGCTTCACATTCTGCTCCTGCATGTTGCTTAATGTTCTGAGAAGACAGATAGAATCATAGAATAACAGGATGGTTAAGGTTGGAAAGGACCTTCAAGATCATCTTGTTCCAACTCTCCTGCCGTGGGCAGGGACACCTTCCAGTAGACCAGGTTGCTCAGAGCCCCCATCCAACCTGGCCTTGAACACTGCTAGAGATGGAGTATCCACAACCTCCCTGGGCAACCTATGCCAGCATCTCACCACCCTCTGAGTAAAGAATTTCTTCCTAATATCTAATCTAAACCTGCCCTCTTTCAGTTTGAAACCACTGCCCCTTGTCCTATCACTATTTGTGATTAAAATAGTCTTTCTCCCTCCTTATTCTAAACGCATTTAGATCCTGGAAGGCTGCTCTAAGGTGTCCCTAGAGCCTTCTCTTCTCCACACTGAACAATTCCACTTAACCTCAGCCTGTCTTCATAGGAGAGGTGCTCCAGCCTTCTGAGCATCTTCATAGCCTTCTCTGAACCCACTCCAACAGGTCCACATTTTCTTGTTCTGAGGACCTCAGAGCTGGACATGGCACTCCAGGTGGAGTCTCACAAGGGCAGAGCAGATGGGGGAGAATCAGCTCCCTCAGCCTGCTGACTGTGCCTCTTTTGATGCAGCCCCAGGATGGGCTTGGACTTCTGGGCTGCAAATGCACACTGCTGTGGCATGTCCAGGTTTTAATCCATGGGAACCCCCAAGTGCTTCTCTGCAGGGCTGCTCTCAGTGAATTATCTCCAGTCTGTGCTCATGTCTGGGATTGCCCTGACCCAGGTGCAGCACCTTGCACTTGGATTCACTGAACTTCACGAGGTTCTTGCAGGCCCACTTCTCAACTTTGTTCATGGCAGGAGAAGATTCAGGGGAGATCAGCAAAAACAGTTCAGCACTGCAAACATGTGCAACCATACAAGAAGAGTATTCCATCACTTTGTTTCCAATTTGATTTTTCTAGTTAAGAGTAACATTAAATATTAAGATTTCATTAATGCTAGAAATCTTTCCAATTGAGTTTCTTTCCATTATCACTTAAATGTTAGATAAAGAGAGGAATACTTATATAACAGGCTGCTTTAAACTCTGTTTTTACTTTGTGTAATTGCAGGACATGTTCATATCACCGACTTTAACATAGCAACCATAGTGAAAGGCTCAGAAAAAGCTTCTTCTATGGCTGGCACAAAACCCTATATGGGTAAGTTTTCAAGACCATTTAAAAATGTAAGAAAAGTCACACATTAGGTACAGCAATAGGATTTTAAGTTGTAAAAGCATACAGTAGATGTGAACAATTTCTTTGTTTGACAGTATATATGTGTTTTAGCAGTGGAAAACATGGGAGATGGAGGATGTTTGGATGCTATTTTAAACAGGAGCTTGATCTCTACACTGCTTCTAGTCAAGTTCTATTTGGTTTTGTGAAGCAAATTCAGGAGAATTTCAGCTGTGTTACCTCCTGTAAATCCCCACATCTTGAGAGAAGAATTTATGATATATTTGCACCACTGTGTCTATGACCTAGCAGCAAACACATAATGTCATTTAAAAGTATTTAGGCACATCCTTAATTGCTTTAGTATGTTCAGTTCCTCAAAAATATGTCTGTTTAAAAGTAGAGTCCTATGTAACTAACTGCTGATTTTCTTTCCCTATGGCTTTTGGGGCCATTTCATACATTGTAATAATATAATGAGAATGTATGATTGATTGAAGGCTGGGAAAGTAAAATTCAGTTCACCTTCCTTCATGTGTCAAAAAGTTAAGCATCTCGGCTAAGTTAATAATGTAAACTTTCCCTGAAACTGAAGGACAGAAGACATCTCCTGAAGGTCATTTGTCCCACCAAAGCTAGGCTAGCTTCTATGACTAAGTGTATGTGTGATTTGTCCTATTTGTGGCTTCCTACATATCTGCTGTTTTAATTCTTTCTGTATATGGAATTGTCATTGCTTGAGCAGATGACTAGCCTGAGACTAAATGTGTTCAGGAAACCATATACTAAGAGGTAAGTGCGTCTCTAAGAGTCTTTGTTGTACATGCTCAGGGCACACCTCACACATGTGCAGTGGTGACATATTGGTAAATTATCATGTTCTGAAAATGTCATTTGAGGAACCAAAGGCCACTGTGTTGTCACACCCCTGTATATTAGCAGAGGAGTAAAGACATGTGCCCAAGAAATAGGAATGGACACTGGAGTTTTTCACAGCACAAAGAGCAGTGTAACACTGAGCACATGAAGCAGGCAGGTGTCTGCAGGGTGCCTCCACACCAGCTGTGAGACTGCAGCAAAGCTGTCCAGGCACTGGAGCAGAGTAGTTTTTTTCACATATGATATGATTTTTGTTATGAATCAACAGTTAGCAGGAGCTGRAGTCTATCGCCCCTGACCAGCTACTTCAATGACTCTGCTTAGATGAGACGAGCAGCACGGCACAGGCGTGGGATATAGAGCATTAGGAGGTCAAGGGAAAGATGGGAGAGGGGGAAAAAGATTTTACCTTTGCACACTAATGAATCTSATCTTGGTTCACCTCACCTTATGTGCTTGTTCTGTTCCTGAACCTGCCTCCCCASACATCAGATCTCCACTATATCCAACAACCTCACAAGAAGAAACAGTACAAGAAAAATGTTTTCCTTTCCTTTATGAAGGCTACCACACCATCCACCAGCTTGCTTTCTCTTGAGTGTGCCTTCCTCACCTCTTCAAAATGCAAAGATGCTGCAAAAGCTGCAAGTGCAGTCCTTGCCATTCGGAAAGAGTCAGAAGAGTCATCCTTGCATTTATTTGGAGTTGTAAGAAGGCAGCAAAGCTTTTAGAGCTGTAAAAATCCTCTGTTTTAGATGAAAAGCAATGGGTAAGGATTCTCTGTGGCACAGCTTGGACAGCAAAGCTTCAGCAAACCTAATATTAAGAGTTTGACAGATGTGGCCAGACATTCATTGGTGCTGCTTTCCTCTTTTAGTTTACACCTTTTATTTTGTGAAGAATTATAAATTTAGTGAAATGCTACAAAGACTTTTCAGTTGTAGTGATTTCTGGTTTTAAGGCTATATCAAAGACTTTCCATGTGGCTTCTCCTGAGACATTTAGATTATAAGAGAAATAGAAAAAAAACAGAATTGGGGAGGTTGGCTCTGTGGTTGGTGCTAAGTATTACCAGGAATTCAAACCACACTTTAACCTTGCTGTAACAAGACAAAGACACTTTCAAGCAAGGTACTTGCTGAGTACCAGAACCAAGGAAACAGCAGTTTCTGTAAGACATGCCTTATACTATGCTGATTTTCACAATGATGACAGTATGAGATGTGATGAAAGCTTTTTCCYGCTCTTGAAGTTTTATAAAGGCTTACTCCCATGTTGATCCTGTTATGYTTAATCAGATATGAGGGCACTCTCCAGCCTTTTTCTTAGTAGAGGCACTTATAGGATTTCTCACTTCTTCCTATGGCAAATTTAAGGAAATAAACAGAAAAATGTTATCTCTAAAGCTTCCATCCCTCTTTGAAATCTGATTGAAATAGGCTGAGAAATTGCTAGGGAGTGATTTGCTCACATGCAGCATGACCAAATAAAACTGGTTTCCAGGAAAAAAAACAGAGTGAATTGATATTGTGTTGTAAAAATGCCCAAGCGGTTCTGATTACGATGCCCATCCTGTAATGCTAAGCATGGTGTGAGTCAGCTCCTGCAGCCTTTGCTTAATTCCACTTCAAATTAGCCTTTTATCCCCTAAGTCTTTCTCAGCCTGAAATATTCCCTGCCAATTTCCCTACCTATCAAATGTTAATGCAGAATGCAATGTACCTGAACCTGAATGTTTCTTCAGAAGCCCTGGCAATTTCCGTGTCCCCCCCTTACCAGCCAATCCATTCAGAGAAGTGAAATACCTGCCACACATAGGAACGAAGACATGGACAGCAGTGTATGTGAAAGGAACAAGGCCAACAGCCTGGCCAGGCAAGATACTACCAGCTGCTTCTGCAGATTTTCCTCTCAAAGCCATTGACCTGAAATGCTGAAGTGAAATCAACTTCTTAGAGTCTGGGGGTCCTCAGAGTTTCTGTCTTGTACTGTTCAGGTGGCTATGACTGTGGAAGGCAATGTATGCCTTCAGCTGATTTGGGAATCCTGTGTGTCACTCATGCCTGGTTCTACATTTACAAATTCACTGCTCAAACCTTCCACAACACCTGTGACTGAGGGTGTTGTCAAGGTTTTATTGTATGAATAGCTCTTTAAAAACTCATAAGGTTTCAAGCTGTCATCCTACCCTGGCAAGCAATGCGAAATATCCTTTGAGACCAGGCTGGCTTTTGGCAGGCACAGCTGCTGCCAACAAATGAACACAAGCACTTGTGGAGGACCCGCTCCATTCTGCATTGGGATGTGGACCAGGAAAGCCAGTGCAGGGCAGGACATGGTCTCTGGCTGCAGCSTGTGCTGGGGTATTCAGCTGTGGCTCTTCCTGCAGAAGGATGTTACTTGGGCCTCTTGTGTGTAAGGGAAGTGTGTGTTCCCTTGACTGGAAGCACCTGTGTAAGTCGTTGCTACTTTCAGCTCTGTTCCATCTTTATGAGTGCAGGAAAAAAAAACCCAAAACATTTCTTAAATTGTTCCCTCATGAACAAGGCTGCGAGAAATACACGTGTGTCTCAAAGAACACGCCCTTTTCTGGGCACCCATCTGCAGTGATGGCTCTCTACCCTGCAACAGGGGGTTCAGCTACAAAACCAAAAGTTAAATAGCAAAACACATCTAGAAAACATGACAGGTTTCACCTTTGGTTTATTCCTCACTTTGGCATAATTTTTGTGTGTTTGAGTCCTATAGCATRTGCTTTTTCCTTACTGAAATATTTTGGAATGATCAATTTCCATACATCTGTGTATTATTTCTGAGTGCTGCAAAAACTTTCCATTCATGGGTTATATTGGGGGGGATTTAAGGTTTGTTTGGGTTTTTTGGTGTGTTTATTTTTTAATGTGGTTTTGTTGTTTGTTTTTGGTTTGGTTTGGTTTGGTTTCAGGGGTTTTTGTTTCTAATGCTAGGAGAGTTTGGGGCCAGGACTACRTAGAAGTTTCAATGTTTTTCTCAGCAGAGACTGAAATTATCCAAATAATCACTGTGTGTTTACTTCAAATCAAACCAATAAAATACATTTTATTATACAAATACACCTAACAAAAATGCAAAGACATAATGCAAATCAGTCATAAATTATGTGAAACATTTCAGCTACCCCCTTCCTATCCCACAGGTTTGTTATCTCACAGCTCCTTTCATAGGTTGCTGTCATGGTGAAGAATGACTGTATGCCTGAGATTACCAGAGGATTGTGGATTTACAGTGGTCCACTGAACTTCTAAAATGCATGAGTCATCCATATTTATTAATTAATACTGTGCAGGAGTACTATTGGACTCAGAGGAAAGCTAGTGGATGTCCTGATATCAACCTTACAGGTAAAAAAAATTATCCAGTACAGCTGAATTTGCTCCTGAGATAGTTAAAATATACCAGGGACAAATTTTGAGTTGGGTTTTSAGAAGCAGTCAGCCTTTGGTCTTTGTTGCACTCATACTAAACAGTGCTCTGAAATTAAATAGTGTTTTGCGGCTCATTGCTTTTTAAGTGCAGTTCAAGCAGTGTTTAGATTTTTAAAGATCCTACCCTTTTCCTACGGGGGTTTGACTGCCTGTCTGCAGAGTTCCTCTGGTGGTGTCGCTACCTGCCCTTTTGACCCCGGGGAAATATCACAATGCCAGCATGACAAGAGAGGCTTCTGTTTGTTCTGATAAGCAAGAACCAAGAGTGGCCATGTGAGACTTTGAGGTGCTGAAACAAATACTCCCCATACTGATGGGGTTTTCAGCTTGTGCTGGGCACAACGTGGCTGAAGGGATTAAGCACTGAGCTGCAAGCAGGCATTCGGGTTTTGGTTTCASTCTGACATTAACGAGTAGGAACATAAGCAGCTGAGAAACCTCAGGAGATCAGGAAAGAAGTTACTACCTCCAGCTGCTCTTCACCTCTTTGTGCTCTCTGACCTGTTACCATCCTTTAAAATCTTCCAGCAAAACTACTAATATAATMATTTCTTTGACTATTTCAGTCAATAAAAACCCCACTCTGAGTTCAAGTCATAGTTTTGGTTTGGGGTTTTTATTCATTTATTTATTACCTGCCTGAAAGGGCCTGATCTGTTGTGGAGCTGAGCAGGCAGATCTGAGGGGGAGCAGATGTCCGGCAGAGGTGGCAAATAAGCCCCTTCTGCTCCCTGGATAACTCCTGTTCTTCGGTCATGCCAACCCCCCAGGTTTTCACATGCATGAACTGGTGCAAAGATATTTTCTAACCTTGTAGGAGTTTGTGAGGCAGGAGTATGTAATAGTCCTTCTGGCGTGTCATGTACACAGCCTGTCCCACGAATCCCCAGTTATCCAGACCAGTTAATTTCAGTACTGGGCAGAACAGCTGCTGTCTATACACTGGAACAATCTTCCAAACAACAAATGGATATTTTTGGACAAAATCCCTTCTACAAATTGCTAGAAAAACTGGCCCTGCAGCCGCTGTGAGCTTTTGTACGTGGCAAGGAAGGTGCTTGTGTATAATTTCATATTCAATTATGGGAGACCATGACACGTTCATTRCTGCTGGGATTTTTTCAACAGGGGTAGCAACTTGAGGTTGTTTCTCTGAGGCTGATCCAGATGTTCAGCCACTAAGGGCTTCTCTGTGCAAGGTCAAGAAGTGAGTTCTGTTCAGTGGTTGAGTAATGCAGAGGATGTGCGTGAGGATAACATGCGGAATAAGGGCAGGAGAGGTTATATAGCCATATGGCAAACTAATGCCGTGTGTGTTTCCAGGTAATGGTATCTAAATTATTTACTCTGATTGAGTAATTGCATTAAGTATGAGTATTAAAACTATTGAGGTGTATAACATGAATAATGGTGCAAAATCAGTTACATGGCTATAACAAGCCTAGACCTCACACTAGAAAATTGCCATCCCAGAAAATTGCCAGGCTTTAAGCAGCACTTTGCCTTATGCAATAGAAGTTAGCAGCTGGCTAGTCTAAAGCTCTGAGTCAGAAAGCTGGCCATTATAATTTAGACCCTTTTAGCACATGGGAAAGTAAACACTAGGAGGTAAATTGATAGTTTACCAAATCCATATTTATATTCAGGGAGAGGGAAGTTGTTTTCTTCCATTTTGCTCTTGAAATAGCTTCTACTCTGGATAGAAGATCACTTGTCATTATTGTAGTTTGATTTCTGTTTTCTGTTTGAACCATGATCCAGAAAAATTACTGACCCCAGAATTTACTTCTCAGGGGAAAGTGAAAATTAATATTTTCTCATAACAGTGCCGGGAAAACAATTAATATTTCATTGAACCATCTCAGTTCAAGGTTCTTGGAATATTATTCCAAAAATCAAGTTCATTTTTTTATTCAGCTCAATCTGTCATCCCTTAAGCCTAAGTCAGCAAGGTGAAAATGTAAATGTGTTATATACATCATCATTCACACATTTAAAATTTGCAAACGTCTAAGCTTTTAACAGCTTATCCTGTGCTAGTCAAACAAAATGTTGCTTACACGGTGTGTATTGTATATATGTGTATGTATCAATTTATATGGATACTTATGTTCTGGTTGACCAGCTCTCATTGGCAACATTTGGTTTTGCATGGACAGTCAGCTCCTTACAGCTAATCCGTCTTGCAAGACTTACTTGCAAGGTATTGCTTAAATAGACTGATTTGTTAGTATGTAGATGCTCCATCAGAAATAATAACAGCTATTCTTTGTGCCAACCACACCAAGTGATAGACCTCAAATTAATCACTTTATCATGGACAGAATTTTCAAACTCACCTTGGAGCACCAAACTAAAAATAGACTGAATTTCAGAGCACTTACAATTTATCAAGTTAGGTGATACCAATAAATACTCAGCATATTTTCAGAAAGCCTACTTAAAAGCATTTTATTCTTTGTACAAAATGGACTTTTACAATAGGAAAAAATAGTGAAAATTTGGTTTAACATTGTTTCCATTTACATTAATATTCTCTTTTATTTCAAGCTCATGAATCATATKGTTAGATACTAATGTCTTTCCATAAAGGTACATAATTACCAACCAGTTACATAAAATTTCCTTTTTTATAACTTTATTTTTGTTACAGATCTTTAGGAAAATATGTATACAATATGAAATGCATCATTTACATAATTTACATTGTAGATCATCTGACTGCTACGAAAATTCCAGTGGGTAGTTATATACATGAATGGATTTGTCAGAAATTACTCCATCTTACACAAACCTACAGAAGAGGAGTATGGATATCTCAGTAAGCCATTGCTTTGGAGATGGATGCAGACCCACTAGATTTTGCTTTCACATTCAATTTGTTCATTAGCTGTCCTCTAGTATGGTTTTATTTTACAGAGAGATAACCACTTATTTACTTTCTACAGTATGCAGTAATATGGTATTACTAAAAAGATACAGTGCAAAAGCATCAAAAGACATATCTCTGAAGAGGATTTATTTTAATTTATTAGTTGGAAAAAGTATTGACTGGAAATTTGTATTGGGGACAAGCAAGGATTGCACTGAAGCACACAATGCAATGCAAAGGTGGGTCCATTTATGTAATTTTTCAAGAAAGCAAAGCAGATAAACAATGAAATCAGGAAAGTATATTATTAAGAGAAAAATATAGATGCAGAAAAGAAACAATGGAAGGACTTCTAGCATGGCTAGTTGCTGAAGTTAAATATGTGTATTTACTCACCATTATATGACACACAGAGACATTTGTGTTTTCGTTGTTTGCTCTGTTAAGATTAGTACAGATGTCTCAGCTTAGAATGGCATTGATATTTAAAGGATCTATCTTTGTAGTTACCAAAAAGTTGCATGAGAGGTGTCGGATCACACTTCCACCAAACATGAAAAGCAGTAACCCAAACAAAAAGACTGCATTGCTTTGGAGTTCCAGACTCTTAAAAATTCCCAGTACTTTGGGTGACAGATTTTCCAGGTGTCTGAGCAGAGGTGAAGAGCCCATGCGGTTCATGACTGCTAAGAGGAAGAGGCTGTAAAGATCCCATTAAGGTTTCTGGCCTTGAATGCCTCTGTCATCCCACTCAGATGAGCTGTGAGGAGTTGGCTGTTTGAGCTTCATTAGGATCACTGGACTGTGGGGTGATTTATGCTAGCAGGGGCCCCAGGAGCCTCTAGTCCCAGTCTGCTCGAAGCAGGATAAGCAGTGAGGCTGGACCAGGTTCCTGCTGTTGGAGGCATTCTCTGGGCAGCCCTAGGAAAGCAGTTCCCCATCATATCAAAGAAATTAGTTCATGGGGAGCTGTGAGGACCTGTGGAATCTGCCAATTGCAACACTTCTCTACTTGTGTTAAATTCACTCTTGTTGTTAGACTTGCTATTACTTGATTTAGCTTCTTTATTTAAAAGCTGTGCTTCTGCCATGCAAACATCTACTGCCTTCTCTCTTAATGCATGTGATAGTAACTACAGCTCCTGGCCAAAAGAATCTGCAAGATTAAACCCATCATTAAATCAATTTATTTTCCTGAAATCCTTTGTTTAGTAGTAACTGCTTGAGGAAAAAGTTCTGAAACTCTTGTTCTTGCAGGTACACTCTCACTCTTGTTCACACAAACTCTTAAAGGCAGAATGCTTCTGCCTAGGTAGATGCATGGGGGTAAAAGATGAAGTATTCTTCTCGTACTAAATCTGTTATGGAAAGAGAAGATGTGTGCACAAAGGGTGCACGCAGCAGGGCTATTACCCTTGTTCCGAGCTGGCAAGCTCAAATCTGATCATCCTTTGGAAGGACCTACCCAGAGCAGGCTGGAGGATGGCTGTCCAAGGTGAGCCTGGGATCAAGTTCAAATTTTAAAAGATTACAGACAGTGTATTTAAGTAACAACGTTAAAGAAAATCAATGCAGAATTTCATCTTTCAGATTTTTTATTTGCTTTTATTGTAGCCAATTTGCACTCTGAATTGGTTCTCCTGGCATAGTTATTTCTTACAGCAAAACCTAATGTTATGTTCTCTATTTTACAGCTCTAGTTCTTCAAAGCTTGGCTAACTCCATGACTTGGAAGGGCTGCTGTCGCTTTGTAAAATCATGCTCTGTTTCTGAATGGGCAGGCAAACTCCAGAAGTCTGCACACAGACTGGAGTCCTTCGTTTGCACTTAATGTCTCAGTTTAACAAGACTTTTAGACACATTAAGCACAAACTTAGTGTGAAATGAGTATTTAACAGCCTTGTCAAACCATAGAAAGGTCTTTTGGCTTCAATATGGTTGAGATTTCACCCTGGGAAAAAACCTGTACGTAGGATACTGCAAATCATATTGCACTCTCTGCCAGTCCCCCCCTCATGCTGTGAAGCAAGTGTTTACAACCGCTTCACTGGAGCTGATAGAATGCAGAGAGGCATCCCAGCTGGACTGCAAATAATACTGAAAAAACAGGCGAAAAGGGGCTATCTACTTTAAAAACTGGCACCCTAGCTTCTCATATTCTGACCTAAGAATGCCATTGGYGTTAAGGTGACAAAACAGCTTCAAAACTCCAGAGCAAAAAAAAGCATTTTCTGCTGATCTGCTTAGTGTGGGATGAGTTGACCTTGAAGCTTTTAGAACAATAAAATAAAATAAAATAAAATATACATCAATAGCTCAGTCACTAAATTACCAAAACAGCTGCACCATTCTGGCAATGTCATAGGTTACATCAATAAAGTACTTTCACCTCTATCTCACAGAAGTCAGATAGTGATCTGTCTCATTATTAAAATGTTAAAGCTATAAAAGAAAGAGTGAAACCAATATTATACCTGCACAGCTCAGTAAAAATGCCACAAAGGCTATTTTCTGTAATGAGATATTATACATCATCCAGGCATGGTGGGCAAAAACCATAACGAATGGGGCTAAATCAACTACACTACACTAAACTCCCACTACAAGGTGCCTATGGTGATATTCAAAATATAACTTTGGTGCCTGATGTGCATTGATCCACTAAAGAAAAAAAAATCCTGCTTACCCTCTTAGCACCTTTCTATCTGATAGACTGCATGCCTGTAAGATGTGCCTACACACCAGCAGCATGCAAACAAGAGCTGGAGTACCCATAAAKATATAGCCAAGGGAAGCTATATCAGCTGGAGGTGAGACAGAGTCAACTCAATGTAATGACTTTTATGGTATTGTTGATTCATGTCATATTGGATCACAGCACAAGCTTTCCTTTGCCAGAGATCCACTGGTCATTTCTTCTCCAAACACATGTATTCCAGTAAGAATATTTATTTAGGTGCCTGCAGATCTCAAACCAAATGTGTTTAGACATTGTCCTGCTGGTCAAAGAGTATAAGAGCACTTTCATACATTCATTGCTTTTTATTCTACAAATCAGAGTTTTGCTGTAGCTAATGAACAGATGCTGAAATCCTCTATTGTGTTTGGCTCTTGAGGACTTTCTGAAGTCAGGTCTAGAGTTGTAAATTATTAGGTTCCCATCCATAATGCAACGACTGCAAAAAGTTCTCTAAAAGGAATGCCTTTCCATTCATTAAAGGTGCTTCTCTAAAAGCCGTAAATAGTCAAATCCCAAACTGCCAGTCAGAAGTAAGTGTGACCAGACTACATCACTCACTGCAGTCTGCACATTACAAAGTGAGGCCATGGTAATCAGGTGCTAATGTGGTACATTAGACTCGGTATCATGGCCAGAAGAGGCTCACATTGTAATTGTAATCTAGCATGATGTTATGGCTGGGGACACTGTTGTTTAGAAAATCTYCAGTGAAATTGTTGCTCTCACAAAGTGTACTGAGATTCTGCTGTTAAATCATTAGAAAAGCATGACTGAGTTTTCATTTCATTTTGTATCTGGTTTTCTGAAGAAACGACAGTGGCATTATTTAGTACAGAGGTTTTTTCCTGAATTAGGCAACTGGATCCTTGTTTTGAAAAGACCTTTTCTTTTTTTCCACARAAGTTGTTTTTACGGAATGCGTTGCTTTATTGACAGTGTGCTTACTTTGAGTCATGACAGTTTCTCAGAGCATAAAATCAGTGTCAGGATTTCTATTTAACTACCCTTTTCCTATGCTGAATACCTTTAAAACCTGTCTGATTAGTTCTATCCAAATGTAGAATGAGATTTACCATGTTCAACACTGCCATCCATCACAAAGGATCATCTCACTTGAAGATTGTTTCCTGTAAAATGTTTACATTACCCTAAATGTTTGAAGTTACATATCAGATCAATTCCCCTCYTATGACTTATTTTTATTCACATAACTTCAAGCTTAAATGAACCAGGTAAGAATTAACATATGAAATTAATAATTTTTGTAAAACCCTGACCGTCGATSATTGCTTGTTATCAGTAAACCAAGGAACTGAAACTGCATCCTGAGAATGTTGTGCTTCCAATTCCGTTAGTTGAGTCCTGATTCATTTTTCAGCTGTGAAATAATGTCCATAGTCTAACCTTAATGAAATGCTTTTTGTTTGATTTGATTTACTGTTTTAGCTCCAGAAGTCTTCCAGGCTTTTATGGATGGAGGTCCGGGATACTCATACCCAGTAGACTGGTGGTCACTAGGAATTACAGCRTATGAATTACTGAGGGGTTGGGTAAGACTGATGGAGTTTGTTGTTATTTAACAAAAGTCTCRAGTTTGCAGTGCCCCTGAATGCACTCTTCATTATAAAATTTGAGTGTACATGGCTCAGGCCAGGAATGCTTTTTACAGCTGAAAACGCTCTTGGGAAAGTTTCATCCCCCACTCAAATACATTGTGAAAGTTTGCCTCAGTTTGGCTAAAGAAAGGCCTAATGTTTAATGTCTTTTTCACAGCGCTGAACTGCAAATAATGGTATTTTCTTTCAAATAGAAGTTGAGTTACTTCAGACTCTATTATATCTTTGATTCTCTTGGCTAATACCATAAAAGGTCTAATGTAATATCCTAAGATGCTTGGCCTAACTATAGAAAATGCTTATCTGCCAGTGCATTTCTTTCTTATCTAATCAATTACGTGAATAAGGCTTAATGAAAAATCTTCCTGAGCATGGTCGAATATCACACAAGATAATGGAAAATTCTTTTCCATTTTGGTTCAAAGGATTGCAGTTGGTTGCTTAAATATTTACTATTCCCCATGGAAAAGAGTAATTTAGATACTATTTCAGAATGATGACGTAGCTAAAGTAGATGTTTAAAGGGATTTTATTATTTTTCATTCCTGTTTTAGAAAGGGGATTTTATTGAATTGCAGTATGCTATTTTAAAAAGGAAAAGGTATTTTTTATATTATGAAACTAACACAGTTCTGCCACCTTGTCCTGGCTGAAAATCCATCCCACAAAGATCTCAMAATTTCATGTAGGATGACAGATAAAGGAAAACAGAAATAAAGAATAATAATTGTTATTTCCACTTTTAGATGGAAAACTACATTTCAGAGCGTCTGCATATTGTTACTTCAGAAGCTACATTTGTCAAAGGCCTAAAACTTGACCAACCTATTTTGTATTTCCATAGAAATGGCAAAAGTCATGCTCCTGAGACAAAGATCTGTCCCATGCAAGGACTGTTTCAGTTCTGAAAGCACAGTAGTACTAAGAAACCTTTCTTTAAAAAGAACCACCACCAACAAACAAATAATTATTATCATTTTTTCTCTACCACAGTTCTCAAAAATTAGGGGAGTTTTTAGGCTGACATTCTTCCCAGAATGGAGATCTTAAAGCCTGGCACTGATAAGGATAATATATCCTCAACCCTAGTCACAGACAGTAGTTCTAGCTGCACTTACAATAAATTAAGAGAACATCCTGGCGGTTTTACATCAGCCCTTTCACCAGTGAGTGTCTCCAAGAAAGAAGTGCAATGAATGATCATGTAAGGAAAGCTGAATTCCCAAGACTAATCACAGGAGATCACTTTAAGGTGACAAATTCACTTTAATAAATGAAAAATTATATAGATGGATATCCATTTGTCAAGATCCATACAGTCATTTCTGAATAAGACAATCTAGCTACAGAAAAAACAAAGTTGAGACTGAATCAACATTTTTCATTTTTTTAATAAAAACATTGCCATCTGTACCTGCTCAAGTCAATCAAGCTTGCTGCTTGTTTTGTCCTGAAGAGCAGCTCTTGCCTACTGAGCAAGTGCTCAGCCCTTGGCAGCCCTCACSTCTGTATGGACAAGGAAAAGGCACATTTTTTCTAAATTTTTCTATCTAGACAAGGCCTAAACTGACACGAGTGATGACAAGAGAAGTGGCAGTGGGTCGAGGAAATGCACTTAACCAGAGGCACATTGCTGTCTCAACAACTGCGAGCTCAGAAGCTCCATCTGCCGCAGCAGYGCCGTGCAGATGGCCACGAAGACACAGTTTGCACACACGAGGCTGCGAGCTAAACCTGCAGGCACGCACCCTCTGCTCCTCCAGGCTCCTCAGCGCTCCGTCCAGCGGCGAGCAAACAGCCCCACTGCCACCGAGCACACGGGTGGGCGCTCAGAGCAGCCCACCCGCACCAGCAGCAGCACTCCTGGGCAAGGAGGAGGCTGTCACACTGGGCAGAGCCCCAGGACACAGCTGGAGCATGGTGCATGCTGGTGCATGGAAAAGGCAGCAGGGAAACAAGGAAGGMGCATTAGAAATAGGAAACATCACAAATTTGATTTTCCACCTCTGAGCTGTGCGTAGCTTATGACACTGACGGCCTGAACTCAAGAGGTGCTGAGTAGAAGTAAAATGAGTAAAAATGAGTTGCTTTTCATTTAGCTGAGTTTTTATTTTCGTTTGCCTCTACTGGTCAGGGTGCTCAAGGCATTGCAGCCATTCTCATGCCTGGCTCCCTACTGCCAGACTGCCAAGACAATGCCGTGCTGGAACTGGGGCTGTAGCTACAGGAGGAGGTTGTGTCCAGTACAGAACTGTCTGGACCATTTTTTGGTTATCCACAGCAGAGCTAGTTAGGGCACATTTTTCTCCTTACCCAGCTGCTAATAAAAGACCTAGCCAGAAAAAAAAGCAAATTCATAAAGATTTGCATCAAATATTGATCTTTTCACCAAGTCCACGAAATTAAACTGTATGATGCAAACCGTGGCACATGGCAGTCTGTTCCTGAGCTACAGACAACTGGTGAAATATTATAATAAATATATACACAATGCCTTCAGTAGAGTCAAAGTGAAGGACTGAGGTAGAAGGTGGGATTCCCAGATTCTGACTTTCACMGCAACATGAACAATTTGCAACACACTTTGGTAAAAAATCGTGGCAAAAGCAAAATTTTTTTCCTTTTTCACAAAATAGAACTGAAAGGATGTAACCCTCAAGTGGATTGAATAGCTGAAAAACATGGGAGATAGATGTGTGAAGGGCCTCAAAAGACCAAATTTTTAATGGCCATTTATAGTTCAAATTAGCTAATAACGATATTTAAAATCTCTGCAAATCTGAAAAATTCAAGACTGCAGAATGCTAATAATCTTTAAAATAAGGTAAGTTTTAGGTATTTTCCTGTGAGGAAAAAGGCTCGGGCRGAAATATCCTTAACAGAAAAACTTKTCATGATTGATAATTCCTTATAGTTGCTATTTTTAGAGTGAATCACAATTTTCAGCAATTGGTGTACATTCTGGCTCAATGATCCTATTGAACACATTGCTATATCAAGTGTAAGTCAACAGTAGGTTACTTCTAGATGACAGAAATAATGTTAACATTTCATTTTTAATAACCTTTTTATGGCAACATTATCACAGGTAGGGAGAAGTATATGACAGACTATTTCTAATGACGATTTTGAATCTGACTAAAGAAAATTATGTATTTAGAGCAGACATTTAGGTCCTGTTGAATTCCTATGGACATGGTATAGCTAAATTACAACAGGATAATTGAACATGAATCAAACCAAAAGATTTAAGCAATATTTGAATTTACTTTTAGAACACCCCAATGCCTTTGAATGGACTTGGTTTCATACATGTGTTCAAAGTTAAATACGTGCATGAGTCTTCACAGAATAAGATAATGTCCTGGGTCTTTAKGAAGAGTGGCTCCTACTCCTTATCAGAACTAACACCTAGAAATATTCTTAAATTATAATCTTCTACCAGTACACACTAGCAAAAGTCAAGGGATGATTCAGTTCTTAGTCAAGGTAATAAGTATCTGCCCTTTGCTGTTTAGGATATTGGATTAGAAGGTAACTCTATGTTGYTTATGAATTATGATGCATTAATTTGCACACTGCTGCCAGGATGGCATTTAACTGCAGATCTCATATCACATATTTWTCACGTGCTGGGTACCACTTAATTCACAAACAGTCCACTCTCTGTCCTTGTTTACAAAAATACATCAAGTGTAATTTTAACAACCTGCTTCACAAATGCAAGTACGCTCACAGAAAATAACAAGAATACAAATTTATATGTAGTACTTTTATTTCCAAACGTTGCATTTAATGAAARATAAATCAGAGCAAACTTTATGAACAAAGTACTGCAAAGCCCAGGGCTTTTCTTCAACTATAGAATAATTTAGGCACTGCAAACACATGACAGCAGATCCACGTAGTGAGTTAATTTTGTATTTAAAAAAGGGCAAAGGAGAAGGATTGGAATTTGGAGTCTTTTTTTTTACTGTGTTCTTGCACAGACTTTTGTTAACATTTTTTAATTTCTCTATCTACTACTCAGTAAAATCAGGATGATAAAGCTCCTTTCAGCCATCTCTTTTCAGTTTTGTCAGTTTAGGTCACACAAACTGATTACTAGGACTGCAAGTAAAAAATAGTAAATAATCCACATTTCACATAGAATGCCCCAGGAACAAAATTATTTATCCATCTCATTTGAACTGATACTTCCTTTCATGAGAGAAAAAATTGCAGAGGAAATGCATCTATGAGTAATTACATTCTTTACAACCAAAGAAAAGCACACATGCAAAGAAGGATTAGACTCAAAATTGTTATAAGATGTTTTGGTGGTTTTGGTATTTCTGACATAAACAATACTGAACCCAGAAAAATGTGAACAGTCTACAAGCTTTTATCCATTCTCACTGACTTTATATTGATTTAACTTTATCCCAGAGGCCCTATGAAATTCATTCAGCCACCCCCATTGATGAGATACTCAACATGTTCAAGATAGAAAGAGTTCACTACTCATCTGCATGGTGCAAGGGCATGATAGCACTACTGAAAAAGGTAAGAAAGCACAAACACCTTCTGTTCTCTCTTCTCACCTCTTCCAGAAGCCCTTCCAACACTGCAAAGGCATCAGACAAGCACACACATTCGGTAGTCAAAATTTCAAGAATAACAGAGCAGGGCTTATTTCTAGGCTGTTCTGAATGTGAGTGGAGCAGCATTTTCTCTTCAGGAAGTGCATTATTCTTAGGCTTAGACTCAGGTTTTTCATGGCTTCAAAGAATTGAAAAATTAATATTTCTTTTATTTTAAAACTGATTCAGTAGTGACAGCAAAGCTTTGGGGATCAGTAATTCCTGCTCTGTGCCCTGGCCCCATTCCCCTCCCAGCTGCAGTTATGGAACTGGGAGAGGGATGGAAAGACCACTCTGCCCTCTGAATTTCTGCTGCAGTTTCCAGACAGGGAGATGAGAAATTAAAATGGCTGTATCTCATCCTGTCCCATGTTGCTATAGTTGCAACAACAAAAGTCGAGCCACTTTGCTGTAAATGTCGCTTAGCTACAAGACAGGGCTCTTTCTGAATGCATCCAACCCTGGAAATCCTTTTCTTCCTAAAATCCCTGGGTTTTGTTTGCTTTAATTGTCTGACTATACTGCAAAGATAATCTGTCTCTTTTAGGCATTTTGGATCATCAATAATGATACTTGAACAGGAAATATTTGTGAATGTCTGAATAAAGTGATAGAAAATCTATGTCTTTTGCAGCAATGAGCAATCTAGTTTTGACTAGATAGCACAGCGATATGGATAATTTTAATTGCTGCCAGGATGCTCAGTGTAACTGTATCTTCCAAAAAAATAAAGATAAAATACAAATTGTTGGGTGGCATTGAACTGTGATGTTTCATTTCGCTTGGGCTCTTGTGTATTTGTAAACAGAATTTTGTTGCTAATACATTTATACACTTCATGTCTCCAACAGCCATCTGGTGGCAATTAAATTACACTCATATCCTATGAGTTATTATTTTTAATTTTTTTTTAATTGGGACTTTTAGCATGTGTTAGAAAATTCCCTAGCCCTTCTCTCACTCAAAAATATCTATCGTACAATTTATATATGTGATACATTTACTCTTTTATATGGCATCCTGTCCCTTAGAAAATGCCTTGTGCTTGATCACAGCTCCTCACTAAGGACCCAGAGTGTCGTCTCTCAAGCCTTGCAGACATCCAAAACTCTCCATACCTAGCTGATGTCAACTGGGATGCTGTTCTAGAGAAAGCTGTGACCCCAGGCTTTGTTCCTAATGTAAGTCGATATTCCAGGTGAATACTGTTTGTAAATTCCAACTTTAATTATCACTGCCGTTTTACTTGTTTATGCCTGTATTTATTGCTCTTTAGTGATTTACTTTGGATTCTACTTTCATTTACTCAGTCACAGCTAGGGGAAAATCTGTCCCATTTCAATAGATCACAACAAAAACTAATTAACCTTGGTTCACTTTTTGTTCCCTTTCAAATAAAAGAAAATTTTTTCCAGACTTTGCATTTCAGCTGTTAGAGGAAATGATTGTCAGAGTTAACTCTGAGACAAAGAATACCTGTTGCAGCTGTGAAAGTTAGATGTTTGAACAACATTTGGAAAACTTTTTAACATCCCAGTACGCTGTTACTTTTTCACTTAAAAAATACTGTTCCAAAAGGCTGACCTATTTCCTTTGTGACAGTTTCTTACAATAAAACATTCAGATTCTGTGAGGGAATCTGGTGGTTTCTTTTTTACTGTCATCCCATTTTGTTGGTATTTTCTGGGTATTTCCATTTTGATCATTTGCAAGTTAAATGTATTTGGGGACCATGAATAAAAAGCAATGAGTGTGGTGCTAATATGCTTCTCCACTTTGTTCAGTCATATTGCACTATAATTCTTCTCCAAACAATATATTTGTAGCATACCAAAGTTTGTTTCTGTTCTTTTTTTAATGCAACCGTAAATAAAGATGAGGAAGGTGGAATAGGTAGACCCTGTCTTCATCCAGGTGCACATTAGAGTTCATGCTAAACATGATGGGGACAGAATCCAGCCCTTCAGAGCTTGAGAGTGAAAGGGCATTGCCTAATGGAGCAAAGGTAGCCAGGAGGGTTGCCAAGACACTGCTGGCAGTGTTTGCTGGGCTTCTTGGCCCCTGACCAGAACCTCCCTGGAAGCAACATCTTGCAGAAGAAAGCTGCAGTGGGCAAGTAGGGCCTCCCTCAGGGAACTGGGGGAAAGACCAGGAATATAGCAGTTAACTAGCACAACAGAAGAGACAGGCAGGCCCCTCTTACAGGCACTCCAGAGCAACATCCACCTGCAGGGAAATTTCTTCCCGACTTTGTACCTCAGTGCTAGTGCAAACTAAAAGCTTGAGAGGTGAGGATCGTATCTACCAGGCCAGGACTCCTTCCCTCTTACTTGATGTCCTTGCAGCTGGAATAATTGCTATGCCATGCCAGGATCCTCCCCTACACTCTCTCAGGTCGCTGGTCCTGGCCTGGTGGACTGTAAACTCCCTTCTCCTGGTGGTGTGGATCTACAAGACAAGGGGAAACTGCCTTTCCTCTTTTGCTTTCTTCAAGTGAGAGCTGGTCTCTGAGATATCAGAGGTGTGGACTGATTTCTCAGGCAAAATCCAACAGATTATTTACACCTCCTATTTGCACCTAAAAATTTAATCCACAACGGTCAGCATGTGGGAAACTTCACAACACAGTATTTGAAAAGGGGGATCCAGTTCCCCATGCCCAAATGTACAATATACTTGGGGACCCAAGACAGTCTCAGGGTCTGCAAAGACAGCTTTTCTTTTCACATTTGCATTCACCTTATTTGTGTTTTGGCAAGGATCTATAAAACTGAAGAGAAATCTGTAATATTTGAGGCAAAATTATACTCTATATTTAAAAGGAAATAGGAGGAAAATATTTCATTTATCTATCCAGATTAATCTGAAAGTCCCATTACAAGCTCTACCAGACTCTTCCGTACAGAGTCTGATATTGCAGGGCTTGTTCCACCCGGTCAAACAAGTGTGTCAGCATAAACAGTGAGCTGAGAATCAAAGTGTCATTTCTAGCACAACATTTCTTTTTATGGCAAGCTTTACTGTTCCATGAGACCAAGTCTGGCCACCCATTTTCCAGGAACTTTGTCTTTGTTGCACCAGCAAAACTTTCACTTAATTGGGGCCACACAACAAAATATTTCTTGTTTTTCAGGCTTTGGTGAGAGGGTGAATTGGGGCCCTGTGACCTGGAGAGAGTTTTGCAGCTAGAGAGTTTTATAAATTTTGACAGCTTGCCATGACTGTCAGGAGCTTGTCTGCCTTCTGAAGCTAAGAGGGCACATGGAAGGCCTGTGGGAGCAATATCCCATCACTTGATTTCTCCCTTGTAGTTTGATTCCATAAACATAGTTCTTACTTAACTAGTGCATGTTCTTCTTTATGGCTTAGTTAGTTTCTTCATATTCAGTTCGGAGCCATTAATTGTTAGTAGGTTTTTTTGAATGTAATTTGCTTTTATTTTTAAAGCTTCAGAATTAAAGTGATGTATTTTTTAAGTGCTCAAATAAATCTCGAAATTGGACATGCTCAAGAAAGGAACTGATACTGATGAAACCTAAAGAATCATTTATTTATTAATACATATAAATAAGCTATAAACTGCCATTAGTGAAACCCAAATACATTTTACTTAAGCTGGCTGGATAATATTCAGCAAAAGTTATCATATATCTGAATGTTATACTTTGAACATACAGAATTTGCTAGGAACAAAAATGATGGAGTGATCTCTAAATCAAATGTTTCATTATAGGACACCACAAGTCATACGAGTATTTTCTGATGCAATTTTACTGCTTAGTGTCTTTGGTTGCTAAAAATATCTGTCATTTATATATGAATTATTTTAGTACTTCCACCTTGACAGTGACAATGGTGTGATTGAACTCTCAGAAGTCCCAGAGGACAACAGGATGTTTTGAACATCTTCCACCACACAATTCATACTGTTTGCAAATTTTTTGTAAAGGACTTCCTGGTATAACAAAGAATCTTGAGATTTGGTCCAAGCATCACAAATTAACATTTTTTGTGGAGAATCCAAAATATTGTGTTGTGTGTAATGGGTAAGGAAAATCTTAATGAAGTGGGTAGACTAGAAAAAGCATAATAGATTAGAATGAAGCACATGATTGGGAAAAGCCAACAAGGAGTCACCAAGGACTAGTGGTACTTTCCAAACCTGATCATATTCAATGACAAAGTAACCTGCTTAGTGGATATGGGGCAAGTGGTTGTCATTGCCCACCCTGATTTCTCCAAGGCTTTAGATACAGTTTCCCACAGTCGTCTTCTGGAGAAACCAATGTGTTATGGGATAGATGAGTGCTCCCTGTGATGGGTGGGGAACTGTCTGACAGGCTGCACCCAGAGAGAGGTGGCAAATAGCTCCTTCTSAAACTGGCAGCCTGTCACAGATGGGATCCCCCAGGGATCACTCCTGGGCCCAACAGTGTTTAGTGCCTTAACAAGTGATGTGGATGGTGGGATCAAGTGTACCCTGAGGAAGTTCACTGATGATACCAAACTGAATGGGGAAGTGGACACTTTGGGAGAACCACCCTGCAGCAGACCTGTGGAAAAGTGGGCTAACAAGAGCCTTATGAAGTTCAAGTGTAAGGTCTTACAACCAGGAAAACCTAGTCCAGGGCTGTAGCAGAGGGTGGGATCTACCCAGCTGGGGAGCAGTTCCAGCAACTCTGGAGGTCCACATGGACAGCAAGCTCAATGTGAGTGATCGGAGTGCTGCCATGGCAAAGAAAGCCAACAGGATGTCGAGTTGTATCCACAAGGGCATCACCAACAGAGTTAAAGAAGTCACTGTCCCACTCTACTCAGCACTTGTCAGGCCACACCTGAAATACTGTGCTCAGTTCTGGTCCCCACCACACAAAAAACCATGTGGACAGGATGGAGAGGGCCCAGAGAAGGGCCAAAGAGATGATCAGAGGAGTGGGAAGCAGGCCGTAAGAGAAAAGGCTGAGACAACTGGGCTTGCAGAGCCTTGGGAAACAGAGGATTGGGGAGACCTTATCACCATGTCCCAGTATTTAAAAGGTGGCTACAAAGATGGAGACTCCCTTTTTACAGGGAGTCACATGGAGAAAACAAGGGGTATTGGGTACAAGTTGCTCCTGGGAAGATTGTGACTGCACACAAGAGGAAAATTTTCCATACTGACAACAATTGCCATTGCAATAATCTCCCCATGACAATGGTGTATTTCTCAAAACTGGACACTTYTAAAATTCAGCTGGAGAGCTTGCTGGGCCATCTTGTCTGGACTGGGTACCACAGTTTTGACCAGATGGTCCTTGAGATCCCTTCCAACCTGGTATTGTATAATTCTGTAAACCCTTTTTTGTATATAAATGCTGCTAACCAAAACAGGCTGCCTTCTTCCTTTGTTCTGGTGGACAGGAACTGGGTAACCAAATCCACTGCAATGCTTCATAAAATCAGATTTCAACAAGGTCTTAGAGGTACTCCTCATCTCTCCTGCACTTTTACAGGTGGCACTTATGCTCTACAGCACTAACTGATATTCTGATGAAGACCTGAGCCAGATTATCTCTGTCACTGGGGTAACATAACTTTAGTCACTCTAGGAGTACATCTGTTTATAACTAAGAAGAGGATCTAACTCTTAATAATTGCTGTATAGTATGATTTTTATCTTATCTCCCTTATTTAAACTTCAAGCATCACTCCAGGCCTAAAAAAGACAGTTTTCGTTTTACAGATGTGATTGAGAAGCTGGTTCATTATTAATGCTATTAACACTTGCCAAGCAAACTAAAAAGCCACGATGATGCTTCAAGGAGTAACTTTGAATCCTTTTGTACCAGAAAGGAAGACTGAACTGTGATCCCACATTTGAACTTGAAGAAATGATTCTGGAGTCCAAGCCTCTCCATAAAAAGAAAAAGCGACTTGCCAAAAACAAATCCAAAGATGGAGCTAAGGAAACCTGTCCACTGGTAAGCTGGGGACTGTGACTGCAGTCGGTGGCATTTTATTTACACTCTTTCATAGGCAAACTTGGTTAAGTTCTGTTTTATTAACTCTGAAAATAGAGTCAACCTCTCTGTCTGTCATTTCATACATTGCATAAATCATCTCCACAGCAAGATGAAAAGCAAACATTTATTTCTTTCAAATAGTAACAACATGTTTAGGTAATAATAATTTTTAAAATTATCACAGATGCTCATTTAAAGTATGAAAAAGTGTTGCCAGTTGGCACTTCCCACACATAGACAAATAGTTATAAGGAGTATTTATTCACTGCTAGTATCAAAAATGAAAAGTATGCCATGAAAAGGCTTGTTATTTATAAATGTGTTAAAGCTGTCTCTTCCACTCTTGACTAATGTGTCCCATGTGGAAAGATGCATTGTACAAACAGTCTAAAGTACTGAGAAGATTAATAATAATTTCCAGACTTGAATTGTCATTTCGGTGAGGTTTTATAAATTATGTTGTTACTCCTAATGATTTTGAAAGTTCATGCAAGCTGTTCTTCCTAGAGCTATCAGATGTAATAATCCTCAGGAATTCTTTGTGGGGAACTTCTTCCAAAAGAATGAAAGATAGATTGTGCTATCACAGCCCAACTTAATGAGTGTTCGAAATACTACTTGAAAGTATTCATTCATAAGCCTTTGTGTTCAGTGTKGTTTCTGTTGTTGCGATTTTTGTCTATGATTTCCCATCTTTTTTAATCAACCTATTCATGCTGTTTTTTAAAGAATGTACACCTGCAGCAGTGCTTGGAAACCGTTAGGAAAGAATTCATCATATTCAACAGAGAGAAGTAAGTGCATTTCTTAATGCCTCTTTAGTATTCAGTACTAAAATTAAATTGAGAACTATTTTTTTTCTCACAGTGTAAGGGAAAGTGATTAATGATCACAGCAGCAGAGCCTAAAAGACTAGATTTCCATTGATTTCTTCCTCCTATGGTCTCTGGTGTGATGGTTTTGTAGTTCTTGCATCTCTGCAAGCAAGCAGAAGCCCTTGTGATGAAAGTATGTTAGAAATATAAGGTAAATGTTACTAACAATCTCCAGAGAAACTGTCAACAATTAAGCAAAGGAATACGATACAAGGTACCACTTTTTCACAACTCAAACACAACCAAGGGAAGACATAACTCATGAAATTTTAATGATATAAACGGCACTGTTCTGACTTGGAAACACTGTTCATACTTCCCCACCATTAAAAAAAATGTATTTCAACATTAACTACTTCAACAAAGTTAAATATTAAAACTATATCAGACATGAAGCAAGAACTTATAGTCTAAGGGTCAGACAGAGTCCACAGAAGCACAAGTCTCATACCCAAGGATGTCAATATTCTTCCTTGTCCAATTAATACACTGCATTTCTCTTAGTTTACTGCATTTGAGTTGCAGCCATTATGGGGCTATTTGTATTAACAGATAGAGCTCGTAACAGGGCATGTGTTTGTGTCTTTGGCCAAATTATTGCATTTCATTCAAGTATATTCAGTGATTTTATTTAACCTAATTATATATACAAGCCTTTCTAATAGAGTTGTGAGATGTTAAAAATTAATTAAAAATTTGTGACTATCTTATTTAACACCTACAATGCAGATAACTATTGTCTCTGTAATTAAAACTGGGAAAGGAATTGTCAAATTTGCACGGTTCATGCAAGATCATGAAGGAAATCATGCCATGAAATCCCCTTTTTCCTGTTACAATATGTGGGACATGTCTATGCCCAATACTGACTGCTCACAGGAACTACAACAAAGTCTGACAAAGAAAAGGAAGGTCCAAAGGATTCTTCATGTTATTTTGTATGATCTCTAGCACAAGAAAGACAACTAGTTCATTTCCAGATTTTAGTCTCTCACCTACTCCAGAGTCGTATAACAAGACGATCCAATACGCAGCAATTTTTGAAAGCTAAACCACCAGATTTTGTAAGACACTTTCAAAATCTCATTGGTGTGTTCACTAGCATTGAACAATTTCTCTTGTCATGGTTTTACTGTGTTATGCTTAAATCTTTTTATGCATAGGAAATTTTTTCATTTGTTTCATATTGCACAACTACAGTAACAACACAAGCTATAAAGAACTCTGAGAGGCTGATGAGAGATCAAGAAGGTTAAATGCAGAACAAGTAAAATGGAAGCAAAAGGTAAACCACATGCACTTCAATCAGAAAAGCATGTGTTTTGGTCATTGCTTGATTGGCTTTGGCAAGGTAAAGGAAAAATATTTAGTATAGACCTACAACAGATCCTGCATTGTCTAAAGCCAGATCACAATCATGTCTCATTCAAATTGCATAATAGTTTAAGAAGGACATGGAGAGACTTTAATACTTTTCAAAGACAAAAATGTTAATAAGGGGGGAAGCAGAGGTCAAATGTTTGAAGTGCAAAGTTAATTCAAGTTAAGGGAAACAAAATAGGAGCAATGACAAGCACACGTCATCATACCAAAGAGAAGAAGCTACACAGTGTATACCAGAGTAACTCATGATGGGTTTCCTTAGGCCTTTCTATGCCCTCAAGACTGTATGTATGGGGCGTTTGGATTTCCAAAGCCACACGGATGATCAAGTTCTTAGGAAGAGCTGCAGATGCTGACATGAACTGTTTGTTCCTACAAACACAATACCTATTAATATGTGATTGTATCATTAGGTGAGGTGTTGATCCCAAGCAGGGCTTTAAATCAGCCTCAGATTAATGCAGCCGCATGTTTTGATATTCCTCCATGTTCCTCTGCATAGCAATTGTGGAAACTATCTGCATATCTCCTTAGATATTCATTATATTCAGCCACAAAAATCTATTTTTTATTGTGACTTAAGCCTTCTGCTCAGTTTACTTCAGTGTCACAGAACACTACATAAATCTTAAGAAAGGGTGAATCAAAAAAAATAGCATGTCTTTCAAGGGAAAAGACGAGACTCTCCAAACTAAAAGGATTCAAGGAAAAATTTCAGACACTTCTAACTGAGTAATATAAAGTCAGGTAGTAATACGTAGTTAATTGTGTGATGTTAACCATCCAGTGTCACAACATCTTGCAACTCAATACTTGTAAAATATCTGCTACGAAAAGCAGAATCTGTTTTTGTTGAATGCCTTGCCGATTCTCCTAGGCTGTGCCTCTTTTCCACTGAATGTCTTTCATCCCACAACAGACACTGCAAATCTGGCAATATGTCATACTTACTTTCTTGCCAAGAAGCTCAGGAGACTGTCAGAAACTCCTAGATTGCAGACAAAAGGAGTGGGGGGAGGTAGAGAAAAAGCATTGTATATGCTAAAAAGAATTTAAACATAGTGGAAGAGACTGAATGAAATAACTTCCTACTTTCAGTTAATGAAGACAAAGACAGAATTTGCACATTTTCTTTTTTCTATTGCTTTCTGCAGTTAAGTAATTGAAAACTGGTATTTCTAGAAATGTTTTAAGCAAGTGTATGTCATGAGGAAGGCCGATTCCATTTTAGCTAAGCCAAGCTTTCAAACGACTAGGCTCAGTTAAAAAGGCTCATGTTTTTCCAGGTGGCTTTACAAGCAGCATTCAGAAAACATGCCTTCTTGGTAAGTCTTATGTTGTCCTTAAATGCAATTTATTTGGTTGGACTGTATTTAAATTGTGTAGCTGATATCTATCATTTGGACAGTTATGGGATAGGATGAAAAATCTGAAAAATTAAAAAGAAGTAGAATGTTTTATACAGTCAGAGAGTGCAAACACACTGCAGAATGACAGAGCAAATTGTGTATTGTTAAAATAGGAATTTGGAAAGGAGGACTTGGAGCCATATTGGTTGTTTTCTTTATTTATATTGGATTTGTCTATACAGGGCTTCCTGGACAAGACGTGTTAGTGGTTGTCAGCAGTGGGTAAAAAAATTTAGATTTGTATACCTTACACACTCCTGATCCCATGGCACCTTCTGTTGAATGTTTCAGTGGATGTGAGGTACAAATTAAAATACATGTGTGTGAGTGTTTGTGTGTGCCACAGTGACGTTATCTTCCAGTACCTTCAAGAGAGGGATACACAGCCCTGACCAAAAGTAAAATAACATAGGAAAATCCTTTTGTGGTGCAGGAAATGTTTTCTATTTTTGAAAGTGTCAGTGTAATCTCTTACTTAGTTTTGAACACATAAACTAAAAAAACTCAGATATAAAAATGGTCCCCACACTGATTAGCTGGAAAATATGATCTAAAGTAGGTTTCAGGGATCTGTCTGGCTCCTTCTGGTGTCAAAGTAATTATCTTTTTGTTTTAACTCAATTTCTGTATATAGATATTTTATTATATCTAGAAATGCAGTACCAAACATTCTGCAGTATCTGAATGTGTATTCCCATAGACTTGCCAGCAATTTTTCAGGAATATGATCTCATTTAGAAGCTGTAGGTTACATTTTCAAATTTTCTTTTTTTAATTTTTTGTGTGTGTGTGTGTGGAGTGGAAGATTGTACAGATAAAGCCAGACTGATTATTTGTAGCTTTATGAAAAAACTGAGAATAGATTGTTTTGCTATTTTTGTGCTGTTATCACTAAACAGATCTTCACATACAACTACATCTCTTTATTAATATTCCAAACCTGAAATGACCAGAAATTAAGAAATAGACTCAATATTTGCTTGTAGTGGAATCCTATTTTTTACCCTTTATGGTTTCTGAGCCTCTTCTTCTCCCTGAAAGACATCTTTAAGATTAAAGACGTGAGAAAACAAAGAACAGAGAAGAAAACACAGGAAATATTTGCTTCTCAGGCAGAATAAGCCTTCAATTAGGTGCTTCATAAACTTAATCAAAATTAACAGGCTACTAAAGAAAACAAAATCATATATTCACCTTTTACTGAGTAGAATGTGTATTTTATATATCCAATGTATATGAAAATGGATTAGAACTGTGCAAAATTATTTTAATAAATGCAATGAACTGATTAGAAAAATATCCATGTTTTTAATAATTCCAGTAAAACTTTCAAAACACTACTAGTGATTTTGAAGTTGGAGTTTTTTTACTAATATGCTGCAATAGTATTGTTATGATATTCAACTACCTAGTCCCCAYTGATCTGAAAAGGTTTGCCTCTTTCCTAAGATACTGATACACCTTATTCATCTTCTCAGTATTTGTTTACTGCTACCACACTAAAAAATCTGCCATAAATCAAAGCAGTTAGTTGGCTGCTGCACATTATTCTGTCTTTTTCTACTATCATTCCTACCATTTGGGCATATCTGGTTCTCTTATAAATGATACCGAACAGCTCTAGGTGAACAGACAGCTCTTTGTTCCCAGAATAAACAGCAAAAGTTGAGCAACMGTATTTCAAGCGTATTAAGATTCTTAAAATCATGTTGTCTGATTTTGTCCATATCATAGGTGAAAAGCTTACTTGATATTCTCTGCATTTTTTTATATGATCACATTTCTTATCACCCTGTTTTCAGTTCTTTTTCTTTCCTTTTAATTGTCTTTTCAGATTCAAATCCAGAGTCCCTGAGTGCTCTCTTTCATTTTAGTTTGATTGAAATTGAATATTCATAATGATTTGCARTATATCTCATTGAATATACTTTTCTTAATATGAATTTTATGCCACTTAGTGTCTCTGGAGATATTTATATTCYCATAATCCTTCTAATATCGGAATGCTTTTTGGATGAGGCTACAGCACGACTTTTCTTTTCTTGCCCCTTCTGCTGACCTTAATCCAGTTTAAGTCTATCTCTTTCTGAGCATTTCAAGCCGTTGCACTGCTCTTCACTGATCCTTTCTTGTCTTTTATGTAATGGATATGTCTGCTTTCAGAGATTGCTATTGCAATCTCACCTAATTAGAAAGATGCTTTTCTGAACGTGATTGAAACTGGTTTGGTTTGGGCAGTAATAACTGTTGCTTGCTYACACAAGCCCTTTCACTTCTGCCTGTGGTTCCTGCTCATTGTTACTGGCTTAGAATTACCAGTCCGAGTGTCACTCTCTTCTTAGTGAGCCAAGCTGCCCAAACGTTGGAGCATAGCAGGTCCAAGCTGGTAATTTTTCTATAGGTATACCTTCAAATTCACTTTTTTTTGAGAAAGGAATGGTCATACAAAAGCCATCATTTCAATAATGTGTTCCCTTCACAGTCTCATGGAGGAAAAATAAACTACAAAGGCTAATGAATATCTGGAACCTCGTTTCAAAGTCTTCCAGGAAAAATGGTGAAACTTTTCCAAAGCAAATAATGATGTCATTATAATGGCTRCACTTCACCATCCAGCTTTGGGAATGAAAGTTTGCATGGGGATGCATATTTCAGGGCATTCTCCATGCTGAAATGTGGTCCTGGAAGGATCAGGATAACACAGGCAAATGCTCAACACTGGAGACCAGCARTTAGTTTCTATTCACAGAAAACTAAACATGAATACACCTCATATAAACTAATTGGAAGTCAATTCATAGAGGAAAGATGAATACGTCTCAAACTTTGGAGAGGAAGGAAAAGTGTATAATTCAGAGTACCAAATATTTTATTTTTTTAAACAGGCTGCATGCAACAAATCATATCTATGATGAATCAAGGCTGCGTAACAGGTCATGACTGTCACATTGCCATAGGGGATTACCTCCATGATTTCTCTTCATGTCTCTTTATGTCCTGCACTGACATAAATTTTCATTTGCTATGAGTCTTCATAAATTAAGAATGAGTCATGAAGACTGAACTCCTTGTCCTGTTTTAAGAAAGCATTTTGGGGCCAATTGCTGAAGCAATGAAGAAACAAGGCAGTAATGAGATAACATTATTACTGCCAGTCACTCTGATGTCCGTGTATCTGTTGAATATATTCATAAATGAGTTGGAAAGGCAGGTGAACGGTGATGTCACAAATTTCACTTGTGATACCAGAGTAGTCAAAACTAAATCTGGCTGCAAAGAGATGCAGTAGATAATGATAGCCATGGTTTTGAGTTGAAAGGTAAGAAAATGAAAGCTGAAATTCAGTACTGATAAATGCAAATACATCAGCAAGAAGATAATCTACACTTTACCTTTAGGACAATAGACTCAAAATTAGCTTTGGTTATGAAGCAGAGACAGTTTGAAAAGACTGGGGATAGCACAATGCTTAGTGGAAGACTAAAAGGTGTTGGTACATTAAAACCTACAAAAACCAYCTACAGATGTTGTATATACAGACTTGTATATATATGTTCATATATATACACCTGCATCTTCCGTGTTGTGTACAGTTCTGCTTCCTTATCTCGAAAAAGTTACAAAGGACTTAGAAAGGTTGCAAGAAAAACAGGATTGGCTAGAGGTGTGACATGGGTCACGTAGAAGGATTTAATAGACTTGAACTAATTTAAACTCAGAGAAGAGGCAACTGAAAATACAGAAACTGGATAAATAATTACATGTTCTGAAACTTATTGAGAAGATAACTAAGCAATGTGGTAACCCAAAACTAAGTTTGTGGTAACCSAAGGCCACAAAGTTATCAGGCTCCAGGTTTAAAAGAAAACAAACTGTTCTTTTTTGTGAAATGCAACATGTTGCCAAGTGGTGCTTTGGATGTTACACAAAAGATTCATAAAAAGATTAGAGAARTTCATGGGAAAAAATCCATCAAGGAATTGGATCGTTGAGATGTGAGGCCTCTGATGCGCTTATTGGTTCAGGAAATCTTGAAATGTCAGAAGTGAGGGGGATATGCCACAGCAGGTATTTGTCTCCATTCAGCTTATTCTTTGACAGCACGCACTAGTGTCTGAAATGGGCCACTGTGAGAGACAGGAATCTCTGTTAGGTGAAATGGCTGGGTAAGTGCATTTATGGCTTCTCACAATTTACRAGGTCGCCATTTTCATGTAGAGTCTTCATAATAGCACAAGGATGGCACAGTAAAATGTACATATATGTGTGTATATGTGTGCATATATACCAGTATGTGTATGTATATGTATGTATATGTACTTTTGGAAATAGGAAAAGAAATGCAGACTTAGGTCAGTAAGACATTTAGGTAAGATTCAGATTGTCCATTGCTATGTTTCAGAACTCATCCCCCATTCCCTGGGAAGACMTCCCATGTGGAGGTAATTTTCCTGTGTCCCACCTGGGGCACAATACCTGCTCCTGTTGTGGAAGTGCCTTACTGGCTAACCCAGATGACACGATGTTCATTAGAGTGGCTTCTGGGATCCCCATGTTAGGCACCCACCTTTCCCACACATTGTGTAGGGAGGTTTGGTGATTAACTAAAGGCTTCAAATTAGGCAGTGGGATCACAAGTGAACTCCTGGCTCAGTTTCCTTTTGGGGGTCCACCCTTCAGGGAGTGAAAGAGCTGCACAGTTAATCAGACTTCTTGTGAAGCTAAGTTTTGGACTTGGGTAGAGAAATCTTGCATAAGGAATAGGTGAGGTGAGATGAATCCACACAGAGGTGGGTGTAGGCTGTGGCTGTTCCCTGGCAACTCACACCCTCTAATTCCTGGAAATCTGGTGTTGCAAGAAGGGTAGGGCTGAACCRGCCTACTCCCAGATGTGTATGCCAGCCTGAGAAACCTTGTCGTCAGGTCCAAATAATTAGGCAGACTCAGACTGGCTTTTGTGGTGGGTTGACCCTGTCTGGATGCTAGGTGCCCACCAAAGTTTCTCTATTATTGCCCTCCTCAGCTGGGCAGGGGAAAGAAAATACAACAAAAGGTTCACGGGTTGAGAAAAGGACMGGGGAGAGAGATCACTCACCAGTTACTGTCATGGCCAAAACTGACTCAGCTTGGGGAAGATCAATTTAATTTATTGCCAATAAATAACAGACAAGGATAGTAAGACATAAACCCCAAATCTTTAAAACACCTTCCCTCCACTCATCCCTTCTTCCTGCACTCACCTTCTCTCCCAAATCCTCTACCTCCTTCATGACAGAGGCACAAGGGAATCAGGAATGCAGTTGGTTCACTACACGTTGTCTCTGCTGCTACTTCTTCCTCACACTCTTCCCCTGCTGCAGTGTGAGTTTCCYCACACAGTCTGCAGTTCTTCATGAACGGCTACAGCGTYGGTCCCTTGACCGCCGTGTAATTGATCCATCTGCTGGTATCTGAACAAAAGGGTGAGCCCACATCCTGCAGAGTACACAGCAAAGGCAGGTAGGAAAATAATGTCTTTCTTGAGAATGAGTTTTGGTCCACACTGCTGAGAAATATCCTTATTTGTGGACAGGTGCCTATAGTCTTAAGACTGGATTTTGGCTAACCAGAAAGAAAATTTTCTCCCTGTCATCCCAAAAGGTCTAAAACCCAGTATATTATTGGGAAATTTCTTAGCTGCTTTTCTGTTCCTTGTACATGTGGATCTACAAATATTTTTAAACCAGAAAAACTTGTTCACATTTAAAAACGTAGCTGAACAAGACAGACATTGTTTAGAATGCACCTGGTCTTTAGCAGACAATAGCCCACTTCTAGGAGACACCTATTTTACTCATCTGAACGTGGCTTTAATGTTAGTGTTAATCAGTTGGGTTAGTCACATTTTCTTAAATGACTGCACATCATTTGGTGCCTTCATGTATTTACATCATGTCTTCACTTATTTTGCTTTATCAGATCCTAGGATAAATCTGAGATCTCAAGACAATGCAGGTCAACATACTACAGCACCCAAAATAATGTTTCACTTGCCTTTTCATACCAGTATTTCACATGTCACTCACGCCGTATGTGCACCTGAACCCATTAAGTTTGATTATAAATTGCTGGTTGATAGAAAATTATATTCACAGTCATTTACTGAGTGTAATTACTCAGCAGGAACTATCAACCTGAATCAATTACCCAAACTCTAAGAATATTTCCCCAAGGATTTTTGGAAAGGGTGGGAGTAAATGCCATGAGTGTCAGTGGTACAAGAAGATATATGTSCTACATGGGGATACTTCCCCCAGAATTTTATTTTTCACATTCAGCTGTAATAAAGCATAACTTTTAGTCTGAAACTCATTCATTTAAATTTAAATTGAGTTAAAATAGAGATATTTGAATAATTACTAGGTCGTCTACTGAGGTATCAAAACACATATGTCACAGTGTATTAGGAAAACAGACCTGAGATTATGACTGTTTCTATCAAAGCAGTCAGTACCAAGAGAACATGTTTGGGGTCAAAGACAGACTGAGTTAAATAGTGGTTAGACACAGAACAACTCCTACCTCAGAGCCTGTACACAAGATTTTTCAAAGGTATCTGAAATAAATGGGAATTAGATGACAAACTATTTTTCAAGATATAGACCAAGCCATGCAGAAAAGCCATTGCTGGCTGAGCCAGAGCTTGAATATGCTACAGGCATGTCTGCATGGATGAACAGGCAATTGCACCCCTGTTCTCGCTGGTGATTTCATTACCCAGCTCTTGGCAGTGTTTATCAGCGTGTGCTGTGTTACAGGCTGATGGGACCATTCAATTTCTGCACGCCTGAACAGTGTGGGTGCAAATTAGCTCTAATCCAGAAGGAAATTGGCTCTGCTAAGCAGTGCAGTGTGTGCTGAGCTTGTACAGTTGATAGACAGGAAGGGCCTTGAATCTGTTTTTCAGGGAGGGAAGGCACCTATGTTTTTATAGAGGTGTACACAAGCCTGTATCCCCTTAAATTAATATATTTTAAAATAATTTATTTAGTTTAAGCTCCTTTAGTACTCAATGAGGAGGGACTTGTATCTCTCAAGATTGATCTCTGACACATGTATCAGATAACTTAGACCACAAGTAATTAATCTATGTTAGTGACTCTATTTACCCCGTAGAGAGAGCCTGAACTAATCTTTCAGTTGGCTACAGTTAGCTGGCATAAAATCCATCCCACCGTTGTGGGGTCAGATCATTTCTAAACGTCAGTTCAGCAGTCACAGGTGCTCTGTGGTCTGACTGAACTCATGAGGGACCAAACATCACTTGTGGGGCAGCTGCATTTGAATGTATGTCTATAGCCATGGGGGCAGGAGGCCAAGAACAAGCAAGTCATAGGTGTAAACATTATCAAGGAAGTGCCAAAGACTCATGACATCCACCCTTGGCTAGTGGTTAGATGGAGTTGCTGCTTGGACCCAGGTCTCCCAAAATACATACCTGCTATAACTCAGCCACAGGGAAGCATTATATTTAATTTAAAGCTGCTCTGCACACATTGGTTCTCTACACAATCTCCAGATCAAGTGGAAATTATCTGAGTTTACAGACTAATTTTCAATTTGAAGTCGTGTGACTCAGCTCTGATGTTGCTGAGTGCTGAGTGTTGTCTCCGCTTCAGCAGCTCCTTAAGCCTGCCCTAGTCTGCCCCAAGYTTCCTGTGGCACAGTGCAAGATTGTGCCTTCCTTGTTTACTCAAAAATGCTTAGAAAAGTCATATACTTTTCAGTGATTTGTATTCTTCTGAAAAGACTTCTGAGATCACTCCGTGCAGAGGCTAGAGGAAAGAAAAGCCCACTATTAACTCTGGCATGCTTATTGCTCCTCTGCTAAATGTAGAGGAATTTTTAATAAAAAATAAAAAGGGACATTAGCTATATACAGCTGTCTTTTGAGATAGTATTAATTAGATATATAATTATTTAGTTTAATTAATTAGATCTCCACAGCTGGGAGTCTTTTGAATCCTTCCTCACTTTTAAGGTGTTTAACTCTCGTTCCTCCATTTCTACTCCTTTTTTTTTTCTTATCCTGCGTTTTCTACCTTCATTGCTGTTTTCTGCCTATTTTTCAAAGGCAGTATACAGGCAGCCTTCCACACTGCTCCATTGTTAGCGTGGTTCCCAGCATAATTTTTCCTGCTCTCTGAACCAATTCCCTTCATGTTTCAGGGGTTAGCATAGACCAAAGGCTGTCCAACAGGCAGCAGGAATACACCAGCTCTGGTTTGCAGATTAGAGATTAGCCACAAGGATGTGAGGCAGTCTGTGCCAATCAGAAGCTTCCAGGCATCGATCCCTACCTTCGGGAGYGAATGGAACCAATGCCTAAAATACAGGAATTACATTCCCATGCAGTGCTCTATTTGCTGCCTGTCACAGGAGCCCTCCGAGGCACTGCTGGGGAATGAGAAGTGGATGAATAATTTGTCAGATGTTCAGGTTATCAGGTAACTTAATTTTATGCAGGATTAACAATTATTTCTGCTATATGTTGCTATGAAATAAGAGCACATCTTTTCAAACTGGGGAATTTTGTAGAATTTGGACAGAGACTTGACTTTGTTCCTTAAGATTTACACTGAGMAAAGTTACTATTTTCTTCTTTATGGATGGAAGTGTAAAATAAGAAAATTGAACTTCTGATCAACTCATAGGCTCATTTTTGCTACCTTTTAAAAAAGAAAGCAAATACAGGAATTTTCAGTCCTTTCTGATATATTTTCTGGCTATTTTGTTTTGAAAAGTAAAAATAAGTAAAAAGTCTTTTCCCACTATGCTTATTCGGTTAAAAAAAAAAACCCTTTGCTCACTTCTTCCTTCTTTATTTCAACTTTTCACTAAAAAATGCAGTTGAATGAAAACCTGGCAGATGAGAACTTGTAGGCAGAATAAAGGATATATAAGAGAGTGACACTCATTTACAATTGTAAGATACTGCCAGTTTCTTCTATTTTTACAAAAATAGAAAACAGCAAGCACCAATTGATAAGAGAAACCTTAAAACATGCAGGCAAAAAATTATTAAGTGACCGTGTATCAAAGCCCATTCTTATTCCCAACACAGGAAACCAGATGACAAGCCAAGCTGCTTATTGTCCCAGGAATCATGCTCTGTTATCAGTATTTCTACAATCATTGCCTGCAGTCGATGTTAAAATGATGGCAGAGAAGTAATGGGTGAAGTTTTCAAAGTGGAGTATGAGATGCACATGCATATAGCCCATTATTTTTGAAAAGACTTGTGCACACTGCAGGATGTACACTTTACTGCCAAAAACGTGTTCTGTTTTTGTAGTATGTCCACTTTACTGTGCATGARCTGCTATAGAGCTTAGACAAGGGATTTTATAAATGATAAGGTTTTGCATGACCTTGGGGAAGTGACTTTTTTTGGCTAAAGCATGAGAGATTGCAGGTGCTGTGAACATTTTTCCTCAGTGTCAAGCCAAGAGAAGAGAGCCCTGTTGGGGCTGCTGGGTGAACACTTACTATTTAGGACAGAGACGTAAACCAAAACATATCCTTTTTCATGAAGTTTATACCAACATGTAAAGTTCAGGCTACCCAGCAGCTTTCTGGTTACACTTTATCACCTTCAGTGTGAGTCCTTTTGAGACTTCACATTCCAAATACTTCTGTTCTTTCTAGAACATGTTTCTCTGCATAAAACCACTTAAAAATGTGAGGAACACAGGGATATAGTCTGTACTTTTTCCACAATAAGCAAATCTTATTGCCAGTTAGACTCCAAAGTCCCATTAAGTTTTCCTTTTTACACCTTTTGACTGGAAATAAAGGAGATGGGTGGGGATATAGTTTGTGGTGCTCCAGAGTGCCACAAATTTTCCACGGTCTTTGGGTAGAGTATTTCATCTTTCTTTTGTGTCGAATTGTGAAGGGTTGAGCTGGAGGTAAACTCCAGATCCCCACGCTTAGTTCTTTAGAGGAGAAGAGACAGCAAACACAGGTTATAAACTTGAAAAATGATTAAATGATTTATTTACTAACTCTACTAGGAATAGAAAGAATAAAAAAAAAAAAAAAGAAAATATTAAGGCATAATATACAAATATGATTCTTCCTCTATACATTCCAATCTTTCTTACTGATCACACAAAAGACATAAACATGAGATTCTGATGTTAGGATTAAGAGTTCTTATTGCCACTTCATAGGATAAAGAGAGTTCTTTCTGTAGTGTAGTGGGATCCATCCCACGGAAGACTGTTCCTTAAAGAAGTATCTTCAGCATGGTTCCAAACCTTTTAGAAACACCACAGCCCGCTCAGGTTTTTGCAGTAGTGTATTCTTCTCTCCCACAAACACTCTGCAGTTTGTGGGTCACAAGAAAAGTCTGTTGGGGTTAAACATTTTAAGAGTAAGTCATTCCAGCCTAAAGGCACCAAAAGCAACAGGCTCCTGCTTGCTTTACTCATAATCTCCAAAGGCTGCAAAAGATAGTTGCAAAAGCTGCAAATTTCACCTGTAGATAACATAAAAAATGTTCTTATTTAGGCTGTCGAAATTCTCACTCCCCCATGGCTCATCTGTGATTTAAAGAGAGAAACTTAGTTTGGTATTACTCCAGATCACACAGTACAGCTCACAGAAAAAGATGGATCTCGAGGTGTTGGTAAACATGGCTTCTCTGATATTTCCTGCCACTCCTTGTCTTCTCTTCCGTTTAAGGTACTGGACTCCATATTTAGTCTTTCACGTGGCTGCTTTCGTTTCTCTCTAGCTTAGAGAAGAGGTTAATATTTGCAGAAGATGCCTACAAAAGTATTTATAACACTTACATGTTCCCAACTAAGATAGTGTAGCCGGGATTTGCTTCCCCAAGGCTCCTTTTCCCACCCCCCGTATCCTCTTCGTTGGCAGCCATCCAAATTTTAGGAAGYCTTTTTGGCTGCTATTAACTCTTATCAAAAACTAACAAGGTCACTCTTTGATCTCACCAACTCGACTCCCTCTGCGTAGTTCAACTCGACAAGGAATTAGCTTCTCTCGGTTTTTCCTCGGTTTTCTCGGCTCGGCTTAGCTTAGCTGCTTCTCTGTTTGGCCTTGGTCCAGATRGTGATATACCAGGCTCCTCTCAGGTTCAAACGGCACAAGACTAGTGGGGGGTGAGGCTGGCTGCCCCCTCCCCGACCCCTCTGGGCCGTGAGCCTCTGGCCCGGGGGTCRAGGAAGAACCACTCCCTTGCTAGTAGTCAACCAGGAGCCAGGGGGCAAGAGAGGAAGTGAGAGAGTCTTACATCACTTCCTAGGGTTTTTTATAACATTCTTTTCACAGAGACGTCACAGGAACACTAAATGGCTCATAGAACTGTCCTTTACTTGTTTTTAACCAATCAAATTGTTTCACACCGGGTCAAACCATGACACAAATCAAGCAGTGAAGCCACTTCTGATGAGGGATAGCTGCTAACTACCTCCATTTCCTTAGGAAGAAAATTCTGGACCATTTGATAAAACAGTGCTTAGATATGATCAAGATAAATTTGTTGTGTTCAGGGACAGGCAGGGGTGGGGTGGGAACARTTAAAGTCACCACCTCGAGGAAGAAATTGCGTTGACCACTTGTGATTCATTCATCCAGGCATTTTTTTGGTTATGCTTGTATACAAATTTTGATGCATCGTTACCACACGGAATAAAAATTAAAATTAGAAACAAATAGTGGGCAATAGCAGTGGGCACCAAACTGACACTTTGCCTGCCCTCAGTGCCAAGCTATCTCACTACAGCCTTGGCTATCTGCAACTCACTCACATCTTGGCTAGACATGTTGGGTGTCCCCAGCTCTGCCAGGATCCCTGTGGGAGATTGCTGCTGTTGGGATCCTCTTATTTTATGGAGTCCCTCTACAGCATTATACCATCCTCTAAGAATAATTCAGCTGGAAGTTTTTCAACATTGAAATATCCAGCAATTTTTGTTATACGGCAAAACTTTACGTTTCTATTTTCTATGACCGGGATATAACAAAACAGTGCCTATCTCTGTCACTTTCTGGCTTCTTTTTAGTCTTTCACAAAATCTCATTGCTAGATCTTTTCTATTGAAAATGAAAAATTCTAGTGCTGTGTTTTGAAGGAGTCTGTATTTACCAACTCATATTCTAAAAATCAGGGATTTGGACATTAGGACATTTACTGTTTTTCTGAAATCCCTCTAGTGACTTCTGTATCTGTGGTCCAGTAGACAAAACACAGTAACATGCTCAGAGACATGTAGATGAAATAGCTCCTTCCTGAGCAGAGTCATTCCTCATGACAGATCAGTCATTTTTTCTCCCCTGATTCAGACGTGTTCGGAATGAGCCTTCTAGCAAGGCTATCTGCACAAGCCATCACCATTACTTCTGTGTAGAAGTAGCTGCTAAATCATACAACCAAGATGGGTTTCTAACTATGTAGCAAACTGTCCTCCAGGATTCATGAATTTCAAAAAGCCAGCATAGACATGCCTCATCTGTTCTGATCTCAAATCCTCACCATGTGAAGAATAACTGGCATAAATATTCCACAGATTTATCTACTCCTCAGGGCTTCTTTCAAGGGATGTAAAAGTTTTCATTAATAGGGGTTTTTTCCTACAATAAAACTGCAGYTTATAAAGTTCGTCTTACTATGCCCTTCTTTTCCCCAAATGAAAAGCAAAAGCATCTGTTTTCTCCAGCAAAGCATTTGAAATATCAAGAAACCAAGGTAAAATGCTAAATCTAGAAATGGAAAAGCAAATCCACTGCCCACTGAGACTCCTCTTTCCTCCACACTCAGGACACTTCATTTTCAACATTGGCAAACTCACTTGCAGATGTTTAATAATAAAAAGTTTCCTTTAGGATGTGGTAAGTGTGGGAATCTCAGAGGAGGGGCAGCTCTACCTGGCTTGAAGTCTCTTTTGTCAGTAGAAGGTCTCTTTTGTCCTCTCAATGGCTGCTGAAAACAGGCCCACTGTTTGAAACTACTCACATTTCTGAGGCTTCAGTTTCCCCCTGACAGCTTGGCAAGACCCACTGAGGAGTACATCAGCTGCACAAAGGTGTTATCGTGCACCAAGCAAACAGACAAGAGTGACAGGCAGTGTAACAGTTTCCATATGGCTCTCAAACACAGCAACCACATTTTGTAAAGCCTGATGCCATTGTTCTAGACTGCTGTAGGGTGCTTGGACCAAGAATTTTTCCCTTTCCTCTGAATTCCCTTCCATTGACCAATAACAGATTCAGGATCCAGCATCAGAAATCAATGCTGCAGGAGCTCTACTACAATATCAGAATCTTAAAAGCCATTCCATGGCTCACACGGGCTCTTTCTCCTTTCCAGAAATACTGACAAAGCCCAAGACTTGACTGGAGGTTCAAGTTTCTGTTCTTGATGCATTCCTGTAGTGGCTGGTACAGCCTTTCTTCCTCGCTGCTGGATGGGAGTCTGTTCAGTGCTCAGTGTCACACACTATCAATATTGCATGGATCAATGGTGAAGGGAAGGAAAACCCTTTGTTGGTTCAGCAGAACCACTCTTACTTCCCATCATAATTGCCTCTGAGACTACTTATGTGTTTGTACAGAACTGTCATGGAAGAAATGTAATAAACACTGTTCAAACTCATTTTCATCCTCTTTTCCCTGCAGGTTCTTTTGTTCCGTATAACTATCCACTAGAACGACTTGTTCACTTTCTCATCCATAGCTGCCCATTTCATTATTTATTCTTAGCCAATAGTATTCGGCACAGGAATAGGTACCTGGTTCAGATCCACCACAAAGTCTCCATCAAGCCATTCATTCTCACTGGGCCTTTATCAAGTTATCACAGCCTGTAGCTGCATCAGCTTGAAGGCAAGACAAGTCATTCGCTTGGAAACAGCTTCCTACAAATGATTTATTGCACTAGTGCCATTTTTGAACAGAATGGCCCAGACTACATTTATTTTGCCATGATTACAGGAAACATGTCAAAATGCTCACATTTTTAAAAGCTGAGAACATCTGACAGAAATCTGCTCTGAGTCTGACACCAAGGGATCAAAGAATACACCAAATAGAGCGAAATTTCACTTCTGTAACTGTCCAATATTTTAACTGAAGAGAGTGCACATACATTTCTTTGGGTCTTGACCCAAGTCTATCTGCTGTTTGGAGCTAGAAAGAAATACAAACCGATTGCCTTATTTTATTTTTTTCTGAAACTGCAGTGGTTTGGGAGGAGGCCTTAGTCTTTATAAATCGGAAATTTTGACAGTTACGTTGAATCTGCAATTTTTTATTCTTTGTCATTGAACTTACCCTACTAAGCAGCCTAAAGACAAACTTCAATATTCTTCTTCATCTGGTGAACAAAGCTGAGCTGTAAGCAACTCCCTGGTGGTCCCAAGTCTGCTACTGGCTTTCATTAGATGTTTGTGATTTTCATTTTGGCCTGCCACAGTTGTAGCAATCTTTTTCAGTTCAATATTTTATTTTCCATGCTAACTTTTAGCCAGTCTGTTTTCTTTACTTTTGTGTTTTTATATATTCAGTAATGAATACATGCATAATTACACATGCAGTATAATTACATTTTGCTTGATTCTATATACCACCTTCTTTTCTAATCATCACAGACACCAGACTGTAATTCCCTTTTTCATTCAGGCCTGTGAGACACAGAGCAGTACTTAGAGGCACAAAGTTCTCAGCTCCCATCATTCTTGTCAGCAGCTGCCTTGACATCTGATGAGAGAAGCTGATACACAGAAAAGTGCTGTAATTTGTCCAAAGAGTGACAGAGGTGAAAACAGAATCAGCATCTCCTGATTCTTAGTCCAATTCCCCAGCCCCAAGAGTGCACTGGTAAGTAGGTTTTTGTATGCCCACAATAACTAATCCCCTAGAATGAAATCCTTAATGTAATTTTAATAACTGAATAAAGTGACTGATAAATTATTAAATAGTTAAACAGCAGTTAATAACCKCTTGCTTACTTTGATAGTTTGAAATATGGGTAATGAATATAGACATAGAAACAAAATGTCTGGAAAGGGAACACAGTGAAGCACTGCAAAAACAATGTATTTCTTTAGCACTTCCAAATCGCCGTAATCTAATTATGCTTCAATAGGAGACCTGGGGAGGAGAAACAGGATAAAAGAAAACAATGGAAAGAAATCAGCAATATTAACCCCGTTTGTAGAGAGTTAAAAAATTGAGGCTGGCCAGAGGCATCTTTTGAACTCAGCATGGGCTTTATTTCTCTCCTTTTTCCACTGTCCTCCTTACATGCATGCTGCCTTTGTGACAGTTGGAGCACGTGCATAGAGCCCATCTCTAAAAACAAAATAAAAATTGATGTTTTCTTGCTTCATGTTGTTATTGAGGGAATTCTTCTTTTCCTTTTAAATTGAGTACAGTGAATGCCTTCTTTTTCAGCATTTTGTAAACAAAGTAAATAAACAATTTCAGAGAGAAAGGACTTGCGTGACTTAGACTAATGCAATGATTCCTCGGATCTCTATAAAGCCAAAATTTGTCTCACTCCACTATTTAGCAGTTCACAAGGTTTGCAGCCCACAGTTTGCAACATGAGTTTCCAGGYACTGCATTCTTTTCTCTCGATGCCTACAAACACATTAGTCTTGTACAGTAGCTCAGACCCTGAGATGTTTCAATTTTCAAGTCTAGTTCAACTGCTCTCCCAGTAGTCCCTTGGGTCTTTTTTTAAGGCCTTGTTAGATAAAAACCAAACCAAGAAACAACCAAAAAGACCCCCAAAACAAAAAAACAAAGACATCACATTTGCTGTCTTCCACAGTGCCAAGACAGGTTCAAAAGTAAGTTACATTCTCCATTCAGCTGTGCAGAAATTATATATTTCAATTTTCTTAGAGTCCTTGGGTTCAAATCCACCATCTTGATGCTTTGTCAACATTCATTTAAACAACTGGTCCTAAAGCTGTTTGACTGATGGTTTAACTGGAGATGATGGACAAATTTCTCATTTGGAAAGGAATCTTCCTAAGCTCATTTGTCATGAAYATTGGTGGAGATAATTCATTAGCTTTTCAGCTGGAACTCATATTTTCTGTACTGTACTCTAATAACTCAGTCATGCATTGGCCTATAGATTCAATGGTAACCATCGTATTTCTGGTGCACTTGAAAAAAATCACCATTAAGCTAAATGCTTTTAGCAATTTGTTCCTCTAGTCTGTTATTTTTCAGTCTGTCTTATAGTTTTTCATTAAATATGTCTTCACTTTTAAACTTTCGTTTTTTGACATTATTTTTGTTTTAAATAGCCTCCCCTATTACTCTGTTTAATTACAGTATTTTCATGTCCCTTCTCATTCTCTTCTGAGTGTTCAGTACGGTGTCTCTATAGTCTTTATGCCACCTGGAAATATTTTAGCCTTTGAAATTGACCCTTTAAATTTGATTGTTGCATGCTTTTCCATTAATGACTATTTTCTATGTATTCTATATTACTTGAGAAGTTGGGGGGTTTTTTTGAGTATATCATATGTTTTATAATCACTGTAATGAAGAGCTCTTCCATAGTGTCTCTGGTGCCAAGTCTTGGTGCCTTTTTCAGGAATACATCAACAGCTGTTTCCCGTTTTGAGAAAAGAAACAGTCAGAGAAAAATTCTTTCAAATCAACAGCTTTTCGTGTTTCAAAAACAAAAGGGTCCCTACCTCATAGCTTCCCCATTCATCTTGACATCCTTCTTGGAAGTACTTACACTGTGTCTGTGTTTGGAGTAAAACACTGAATATCCCCTGAATCACAGTAAAATCACAGAGATTGCTACCACTGTGGAACAGAAATGCTGAGAAGCTCTATGATAACACAGTTTCTGGGGACTGCAGGTGCTTCTAGAGCTGTTGTTGTTCTCTAGAAAATGTTGTCAAAAGAAGATAACTTTGCAGTCTTTAAACAACATAGGATTTTGTTGCTGTTGTTCCTTGAAACCACTTAGGAGGCTTTGATAACGTATGAAGTAATAAAAAGAAGAATACTGAATATACTTCCATCTTGTGTTTTTTTCTCTTTTACTGATGAAGGTCACTGATAGCTTTGTAGGACAGCAGAGGGGAGCAACTGTTGTGTGCCTCAGCCTCGAGCTACCTGGAGGCTTTACCAAGTTATGGTCAGAGCAGAGGTGCTAAAGCCAGARACAGCACTCTCCTCTGATGGCTGTTTATGCTAGGCTTTAATGAGAGCAGGACTTGTCCAAGACCTAACTGCACATATTTAGGAGGAAGCAATCATCAGCGTTTAGAGGAAATGGCAGCTGTAAAGCTCAAGCAGTTGATACAGATGAAACTGTGCAGAAATCTCTTTTATACCCAGGTGTGTGAGGCTATCCACAGAGCAGGCAGCAGCTGTCCTTCCCATACGGCTACCTGCACATGACAGCTCTATCAATGTTTTTAACCTCTGGCAGATTAAGAAGACAGCAGGATCAAAGTGGACAGACCTCGAGCATTGACAGCAGAGCATCCCTTCAGAGCCAGGAGAAACTCCAAGATGGGCGAAACAACAATTTGCTGGGACACGGCTGCACCAGAGGCTGCAGCAGTTAGTGAGCCACGGCCCCACACGCTTCCACGCTGGCAGGGAGAGGGAAGGTCCTCTCTGCACACCTCTTCTTCTTCACCCCTTGGGTCCCGGGACGCCTGACCGCTCCAAAAGCAGGTTCCCCGGCCAAGGACAAGCCCATACAGCACACCGGCTGAGATTTTCCACATACAAATCTGCTCTCCTCTTGACTCTGCCACTGGAAAAACGACCATCAGCAACAAAATACAGTTTTTTAAGTAAGTGTGACTTTCGTTTTCAAAATCCTGGAAGAAAACTTGAAACAATTCGTTAGGCAGCCTCTCAAAGATTGCCACATTCCTGGTTATTTGCAAGAGACAACGTTATACCAGGGCCAGCTTTATCTTGAAGGCTTTACATTACCCCTCCCTCTCYGTTAACTAAAATGATCCAGTTTGGAATTTTGTGAAACTGCTGGACACAGCTGTTTCTAAGCACCTGCTGTTCAGTTTATAACAGATGTACATGATGTAAATACATGAATGTAGTGTCAAATAGGCCAAACACTGAATAATTTCATTTAAATACCTGAAACTCATCGAAAAAGTTGCAGTGTGACTGTATTCACATTGTTCTTTAACATCATGTGTTCTGCTTTGTCGTAAAAGATGTGACCCTGGCCGAGTCAAAGTTTTGCTAGTGACTTTAACCGATACAGGCTCAGACACATTCGTTATGTATGGTAACCATGGCAAAGAAAGACCTTTTTATTTGTAACAATAGGCTGACTGAGCCAGAGTTGAAAAGCAGCTTAGTAAAGAGAGTTAAAAACATTAAAAATTTGCTCAGATCCATAGTTAGGTGTTATAAAATGTGAAGAAGTTAYGCGTGTCTCTGTTTTCATGGATCTGTTCCAGATGAGAACTATCTTGAATAGAAAGAAACATATTTTAGTCAAAATATTGCTGACATGAAATCTTTTTTTTTTTTAAACAGCACCCACAATTCCAAGCATTTATGGTATTTTACAACTTGTACATCCGCATTTTGATAATAAATGCATGTTTATGCTGTCCTATTRTGCTTTTATTTTGAAGTGTTACCATGTGTAAGTAAATTTCATTTCAACCTTTTAAAACAAATAAGTTCAGGTTTTCGAAGTGAATAACATTTTGTTTGAGATAATCTATTTTTACTGCATTGTTTCCATTCTGTCTTTTACAAAAGGAGTTCTTTGTAWATGAAGCTATTCTAAAATTTTGTTTCACATTATATGTAATTTTGGTCACAATTTTTTCACAAATACAGATTTTTATCACTCCATGAAACGATATGGTGTTCCTATCAACAACATCAGTTTACAAATGTACAAAGGTAAAGATTTTACGTCTGTCATGAGCATAGTATTGGTCTACTTGCTTAATTTGGGCATGGACAGAAATAATCATAGGATCAAGCAAAGGAGCAGAATTTTTCTGGTCATAAGAAGACAGATTTCATTGCCCAGAATAAACTGTTTCATGCCCATCCTTTCTTATAATGACCTTTTTTTTCTCTTGGTATTGGTTTCCCTTGGAAAGGACCAAAATGGATATTATTTCACATAATTTCTGAAAACACCTATTGTTCTGTTCCAATCAAAATGCATTATGATCTTGGACATTGAGCTGGATCTTGATCCTGGAAAGAAAGAAAATGTTTTATTTACTTGAGTAATCCTACAGAAATTAATGTTACTAAGTAAATGTTTGCAGGATCCAGGATGTCTCAGATGATATAGACTAGACCCATGGAGTGTTTGTAAGCAGGACCTGTAATTTATTGAGATTTTCCATGTAAAATTTTCCAACTGGAAAAACATGGGAAAAAAAGGCAATCACACATTTGGTGCTTTTTCTATGATTATTTGAGCACAAAGAGTTACTGTGGGTGATTTTGTTCGACATCAACCCCATAGGATGCCACTGTGCTAGCGCCTTAACTGAGGCCGGGAAGGTATTTGTGAAGTTAATATCTCAACCTTACAGCCCTACTGTATTCTGGTACATATAGCAGGACCCAAATCAGATGCTTTTTGGATGATACCAAACCAGAAGATATGTTCCAAGGAGCACTTAATGCCATCTGCCCAGCTTTGGGCCTGGAGACCACAGAAACAGGTGATAGAAAATCTGAAGTGGAACTTGCCCAAATGTGGCTCGTGTGGATGTCAGGTAAGCAGAGCCCCTCCTGTCCAGCTGCACTGCCAGCTAATGCACACACAGACCCCAAGAAGCCTGAGTTTACAGAATGAAAATTTTATAGAATTAAAGACTGAAAGATCCACAGCCTTTAGAGTGAAAAAAGTTCATCAGTGGCTGCATTAAAAATTGGAGGAGTTTACTGCAGATAGAATATAATTAGCAGCAGGATTCTACCAAATATTTGCAGTCTGATCTGGCTGTTGCTGGCTGTCTTTGCCAATGCTTTACTAAGCTGTTTTTGAGAGGAGCCTGGTTATTTGATAGATTGCATCTACTTAAATATGTTTGCACAAGAGTATTGTGCATGAATGCAATCTCACTCAGACACTTTAATTTCACGCTTGTTGCCACACGATCATTTCTCAAACAACTGTACTGTGTGCAAAAAAATGAAATCATGGCACCAATCAGCTTTATCCATAGTCCATGGCACTTCCACTGACTGCAAGCTGTACCTTCTGCTGCATATAATTATCTATGTCAACTTATTACACAGATCAGTGAATACCCTCAGCTCTACCATGGAGAGCCAATATTGAATCAAAGAATCATGGAATGGTTAGAGTTGGAAGGGGCCTTTAAAGGTCATCCAGTCCGACTGCCCTGCATTGATCAGTGACACCTTTCACTAGATCAGGTTGCTCAGAGCCTCATCCAGCCTGGCCCTGAATGTTTCTAGGGGTGGGGCTTCCACCACCTCTCTGGAACATCTACACTCTTATTTCATCTTTCCTTTCAATTAACATAGCTGTAAGGATCTAGCTTGTTATGGGAAGCTCTGATAATGGTGCAGAAGAAGATGAAGAGAGGTCGTTCTTAATGGTATGGGATTTCTGGGGACAGAACACAYACGACAAGAAAAGTCACAGAGCCTGAGAAATGCTTGATTGAGATTTGTTTCTCTTACTTTAGACATAAGAAAAAATGAGTTAGCCATATCCAGGCTCAAAAATAGAGATGAAAAATGGAGACAAAATGGTTTTAGGATGTGCTGCACTTGCCCTGTCCTCATCGTGTGTTTTAGCAGATGGTTCTCCCTGTAGCTCTGCCTCCATGGAGTACAACATCAGTGCACACAGCTCAGATGTGGACATGCACATTGTGCACTGACATTTAGTCAGATGAATCATGTTTGTGATGACACAGACAATTTGTTGAGTTGCAGTCTAATCCTTATGAAAAAATGCGAACATTTCTGGTCTCTTCAATGGGAGCAAGAAAGATTCAAACAATTTTCATCCTTAGATGCAAAAGCGGTATTTGAGTGATGAGAAATTACACACTCTTGTCTTGTGCACCAGCAGAAATGAAAACAGGGAAGTCAATCTAAATAAGATGTAGAAGTTTTAGCAAAATATGGAGAAGAAAAACAAAGCAGGGCAGTCATGAAAGCAAAAGAAACTCCTTGGGACTCATTTATTCTATACAGTCTCATCTGGTTTCTCCAAGTCATTTCAAGGATGAAAATATTTTTTCTCATTTCTGTTCCAGGGAAGAGAGAAAGAAGTCTAGCACAGCTGGAAAGGCAGTTTGCTGCTACCACAATTTATTGCAGTGCCTCTTGCTCTGTGGTGTTGCAGTTCTGATCACACGTGCACATTCCCACAGCATCACTCCATGTTAAACTCTGCCAGATTTAACTTCTGTTCAKTTTGCTCCTTCTACATTGTATATTAAATATTGGCATGCTACTGTAAATATTTAATTACCAACTGTCATAAAGTACAAATGGCTCTCTTCATCTGTAGACTTGACAAAAATGATTAATGTAATATTTCCAGAAGACTTTCCTGTAGATTTGGGGGAATTGGACGGTTGGTTATAGGTCTTGGCACATTACTCAAATTGACAGCTAAGTACATTATAGAAGAAATAATAGGCAGCAATCCATCTATTCCATTTGCTTAGATGTTTTCTGCTTGCAAAAACATGTGATCACAATTTCAAACTTATTTCTGACAGTTTAAAGTAAACTTAAATATTGGTGTAATGGGGTGTACTGAGAAGATGCAGTTGACTGAATCAGATCCAAAGCATTTTTCTGCTTTCCAAATGGGTAGGTATGCCAACACTTCTGCTGTGAAAAAAAGTGGCTGCCAACATAGGAGAAGCTTAGAGGTTTTGGACATTTACAGTTTTGGTGGGAGCTGGAGAGCAAGGAGATATTCAAAGTGTATTCATTAAAAACCCTACAGGTTTAATAGGTTACCTCTGGTAGCCTCACTGCTCTAGCACCTGCCCCAAGAGGAGACCTGGAACAACCATTTTCCCGCAAGTAATCTCTGTTTTTTCTATACTTGACCCAGATTTCATCCACGACATAGTCTCCATCTGTGCAGACTCTGATTAAGAAGTGAAGGAAGGCAAGACCCSCCCCTTCAGCAGTGCTGGGCTGCTCAGACTCTGCCTTCTAGTGCAGCAAAAGCAACAATTTATAACACCTGCTGCAGCCAAAGTCATCAGTCCTGCTAGGAAAAGCAGGAATTTTTTTTTTCCTTCACATCTGTTGCAGTTCAGTCCCTTAGCACATGCTACCAACAGGTCCTGTGGTAAATTTTGAGTGAGGGATAATGTAAAGMTTTTAGAGATCCTTCTGCTGCCACACAAAAACTTCCATGATAGATTGCTGTGATTTTTAAATGGGAGCTTTCTTGTTCTTGTGGAGAGCATACTAGTAGCTAAATGACTAATTTCTTATGCATGTTGTGCTTAATCATCTTAGCTTTCATCAGAGTAGTTACTTCTGTTTATCTGAATTTTAGTGATTGGATCAGCTATGCTCTGGCCGGCAGGGAAAAATGTTTGGGTATTTTTAGCCTTCATTTAGCAATGCAAATGAGCTTGCTATAATCATGTTTGTGAGAAAACACACGGTACAATCAGGACCTCAATAAGGACTGATATTAGCTATGCTCTATACATCAATGAAATTGGCTCAGAGTCACAAACTCCCACTTTTTGTCCTTTTTAATTGGAAAGAAGGAATGTATCTAATCAATTAAAACTTTTTTTTTTACAAAATTGCCCAACTGTCTTCATGAGTCCTTCCAGAGACTCAAAATTATAACATAGAGCAGAAAGTTTTGCTGTTCGATGTTTGGGGGTTTCTTTAAGTCCATTTTAAACATTAAAGCAAGCGTATAAAAACTGCCATAGCTTTCAGTATCCATTAAGAGAAACACAAGTGAGAATAATCCTAAAATGCAAGTCCTTCTAAAATGTATGCCCATGAATACACAGTTATGTAAAATCAGTGCMCTTTAAATGGAATTATATTTAGTCACAGACATTTTCATGGGCAAAACTATGTAGGAACTAGTGCTCTAGAGAATTTTTTGCTTCTTACTGTCCATTGTTTTGATGTGTGCTATATTACAGCCCTGGAATTTTCCCACAGTGATTATTTTGTACTTGAAAAATCCCTCTTGGAAGAGTACTGTACAATTTAATTAGTATTTTCCATACAATTTTGTAGTGAGTATAATATTCTCCAGCCTTGTGCAAAGGTATTGAGGCTTTTGAGGGTATTGTTGTGGTTAATTAGTAATGAGAGAATGCTCTAAGTCTGCTGTAAGTCCTGAGTCCTATCCTGATAAATACTATATTCACACATTAAGGTAAGTCAGACACCACTGCAAGGAATTTACAATTTGAACTAGCTTTATAAGATATGCCTTGAAGCCAGGGATAAACCACAAAAAATGTTCAGGGCAGCAAGCAACAGTGAAATCAGCTTAACAAATGTAATGAGCACCCATATAATGCAGATTTATGGATTTTTTTTCCTACATTCAATTATGTGCAACATCTCCTTTAAGGCCATAAATTTCCTTTTATATCTGAATGCTCAGGCATTATAATCTTGGAGAGTACAGGAAGGGCTGGCAGAGCCTGCTGCAGTGACACCAGTAGCTGTAACCTGTGCCTCATCCTCGGTCCAGCTCAGGCCAGGGAGAGCACACAGGGCTACTTTTGCTGAGCAGAAGATCACTGCATCTGCAGAATCCAACCGAAGACAGATGTGGAGAGCTGAAAGGARGAAGTGTGTAAAGAGGATGAGAGCTGTCATCAGAGCTGGCTTGCTGCTTCTGCACCCCCTTGGCGAGACCCTGTGTGATTCTCCATAAATCCWGCCCTCCCCGAGGTCTGGCAGGGCACCCACTGCACCAGGTGTGGAGTGCAAATCTCCGCATGTGAACACTGCAGCACAGAAATCCATCCCCGCTCCACATCGTCCTGACTGACACAGAACAACGACTGCCCTCCCAAAGTCCAGCCAAACACCACCTCCAGACACATCTCCACCTCACTGATGACCTGTCATCCTGGTTTTCCACCTGCCCTGTTTCTGTTGAGTCACAAACTCCAGGAATTAAAGGTCTTGTAAATGCATAGAGTGTGCTGAAACCCCACCATGTCCACCAGTCAGAGTGTTTCAAAGTGTTTCCTGTAGTCAGCATTCCTCTTACTTTAGTATTGAACTTAATGTTTTGTTTTTCAGAGATGCACATTAATACCRAACAGCCAATATAATAGAGTAAGGCTGCTTGTCTTCTATTTTAACATATATTTTAAAGAGATTTCCGAAATGTTTACCCCATGTTATAGGCACAGCTATCTGAGTAAGTGGCATAGCTTCTTTTTTGCAAATGAGAGGCATAACCACACAGTCTGGGCAGAGAAATCAGAGAAATGTATGTAGCTGACAGTGTGCTATCAGATTATAGCGGTAACTTTCATTACATTCTTCTCATTATGTAGCTGACTGTGTGCTATCAGATTATAACAGTAACTTTCATTACCTTCTTCTCATTATTTTCTTCCAGGTAAAATATCTRCTAAAGCTTGTAGCAGCGATATTGAATCCTACAGGTCAAATTGTGGGAACTATATTTAAAAAATAATACCATTTCATATAAACAGTCTTCTATTCCACTTTTTTTTTTTTTTGAAGACAAATAGGTCCACACAATTAGCCTTTTCTGGATCCTTCATTACTTCATATTACCCTCACTGTAATTTGTCTCCTCTTTAAATACACAAATATTCCCCTGGCAACATACACCACAAACACACTTCTGTGTTTTCCSCTCACAATGTTTTCAGTTTTCCCATACAAAAGAGGCTCTCTGTGTCTCTAAGACATCGTGATGTCCCTCTCTGGGAAAATCTTCTGTGTGAATTGTGCTGACAGTTTACAATTGCCCTATCAGGATTGTAAGTTATTGATATGAGGCTGCGTTATCATATTTAAGATGCATGAACTTGCTAGTACTTCACACTATCATGTTTCATAGTACTGTAGGGTTTTGGGGAAAAAGGAGTTATTTGGGGTTTTTTTGAGTGTGGGTGTGCATCGCTACATGCACAGCAAAGTCTAGGCTATTTATTGCATTGCTTTAGCATATTGGTACTACAGCAATGTATTTAACTCTCCGAGCTAGCTCCTTCCAGCCCTGACTGTGTCAATACTGATTTTCACCTTCCACTCTGTTGTGCTGCCACTCTTATTGGTAGGACCAAGATTACTGGCTTACTGAGCCAGTATCTGTACCAGGGACATAGCCCTGCTTCTCTTGAAGAGCATACATATGTATGAACAGATTATTTGACTGTATTTTTCTCCTTGAAAAAAAGGAGTATTTTTTTGTACTAGCTGAGAAGAGCAAATTAAACCTTTTCCATTTAGTACACTTCAAATAAAAACTTTTCTCACTTCCTATCAACTGTTTAAGTCAGTTCACAAATGAATGTTATGAGATTTAAAAGGTGTTACCTGCTGAAAATATGCTTGTATTTTTCTTGAAGACATTTATTCCAAAACTCTTTCCATTAAAATAATGCAGCCATCCTTGTGATCTTTTACAYTGTGATATGCATATACATACAATACTATAATGAAAAGGGTTGGCCGTGAGAGATACTTCTTAGTTCATCTGCCCTATGTTCACCAGCTTTGGAAGGTACATCCCTTTACAAGTGACAAATCAAAATATGGAGAAAACATACATATGGAAACAGTTATAACACAGAAGACAGATTTTACCCATCAGTGAATGGCAGAAGCCTCAATCTTCCAAGCTAAATAAAGTGTTTAAACATAATGAGATATAATGCAGCCACGTCTACAAGTATGTTCAAAAATAAAATCTTCCTTCTTCCCAGGGATTTGAGATCTGCAGATTTCCTGCCGGAAAAGATAGAAATGTATTTAGAGTAGGCTGGAGAGAAGGGAGTGCTTCTAGGAGACAGAAAATACACCCTGGCCCAATATTTGGAATCTGACAATGTTTTACTGTTAAATCATGTCTCCCCAGATAAGGGTGTGTTCCTTAACATAAACCAGCAAGACTAGACATAAACAAGCATTTAAACATATTCATGTTGCTCCAGCCATTGCTTATTGTTACCTGGATATCCTGTATTAATAGAGAAAGGGTTTTCTGCAAGAAGCTTGCACATGATGAGCTTTCTCTCATGTTATCTGAAAAATTTCTGTATGTTTACAACAGAATTTTCTGAAGTTTTTTAAATTTCCCTTCTGCACATCTCCGTTTTTGCCCACTTACAATGCCCAAGCGTTAAAGACCCTCTTTCCTCTCAAGAATTTCCGCTTAACTCTGAACTGAGCACCACTGCTTCCCACTAAGTCTTATCGTCAAGTAAAATCAACTTTTTCTTAGATTTAGTGAGAGTAATTCTTTGTACTTCAAAGAAAGGTCTTGTTTAACCATACTGGATATCATTGCTGCTGTGGAGATACAAGATTATGTCTTTGAGAGTTGTTCCTAGACACAGACTTAGCTGGATCCTCTGCATCTTCTGGATCCAGAATTCTGAGGTAGCTCTAGGATGGGACTTGAGTGGCTAAAATATTCAAGTGCCATAAATTTAGATGCCTGAACCACAGAGCCCAGGGAAATCCAGAACTATGTGTTTAGAGCTTGCCCTTTTGTTTTACTCCACAGGGAGACCTCAGGACGCTTCTCAGGGAGATCTCACAGCACTTCAGGGGCCTGAGCAGCTGTGTCAGACATACAGAGCTCACCAGTAACATGCCCTAAGCACTGGGGTATGTCTAAAGGTCCTACCTGTCTTGAGCTAATGAGGTCTCCATCTAGCTGAGCTCTGTAGCTGTCCTATTGATAGTACACTGCTTGACCAGCAATTACCATGGCTGCTTAACACTGAGAAAATTAATCCAGAAAATCGAAAACTTGAGTTTGAAACTTTCCAAAGCCCAGGGAGCTTAAAATATGTCCTTCCAGGAGAGTGGCCACATAGTAGAAAGAAATGTGTCTTYTTTTTTTTTACCCTCAGTCTGTGAAGAATTCCAGATTATCATACAAATCTCCAGTTCAACAGAGAAAAATGCTCTGAAAGAAAAGAAAACAAGATGTCCTTATATAGAGAACTGTAAAGAAAAGCACAATGCATGCAGTACACTCAAAATAAAATWAAGGAAAATGCTCAAAATACTTTCTGTTCAAGTACCACATCTATATGACTTGCTCTCAAGATCAACTACAGGACAAAAAGTTACTGCTCTCTAATCAGTATTCATATGAAAGTGTTCAAACTGTAACTCAGAATCCTGAGAGACTGGAATGCTTCTCAGTTCCATCTTTTTAAAATGAGAATGAATTCTATTTCAGTGTTAGCTTTGATGTATTTCAGGCATTTTTTTCCACATCAGTTAGAAGAAAATTATTTGCTTCAACACATCTTAATGTCTGTATGTTTTTGGTTTTGTCTTTCACTAGATGACAAACATTTTCTTAGATGACAAACATTTTTTTTTTTAAGTTCAACCATTTTATGAAAGCACATTTAAAAAATCTATATCCTGGTTGTAAGACATAATAGAAATGAGGCTTGGTTTTGAATTTATGTTATTCAGAACACAACTACATGGAATGATCCCTTTTGTTGGATGAAGAATATGGAATAGTGATGAGCTAGAAAATGGTTTTTTAACACAAAATGCAACTGGCAAGAGCCTTCATTAACACTTATGCAGAATTTTGTTTTGTCAAAAGAACAGAAGTGTGTATTGCAGGGGAAGATGGGCTGCATAAGGCTAAGCAGATTCATTCCATTTGCTGCAAAATCAAATTGGCAAGTGAGCACCATTCAGCCAGCCTGTAAGGTAGACCATACACAAAAGGTAGAGGAAGGAGAGGAATGTGCAGTRACCCAAAATAAGGAGCACTATGTCCTTTTTCTTTTATCAAGAAATCATGTTAGTGGAATGGTYTTTCAATGTAAAGGATGCAGGGGAAGTTACTAGTGCTATTATAGATCCATTTCCGTTGGAAGATCAAAGCAGCAACATAAAAGCAAGTGTCAGCTGAAGCATTTTCTTCTACTTTCAAGGTAAAAGGTAAAAGCTGCTGAATGGAAATCTATCAAAATGTTTTTTTCTGACAGACTGATGGTAATTATCCTGACTGACATTAACCTTCTTAAATAGCCATCAGTGTCTGCTGGAAAGGGGAAAAGTTCCTCCCCAGAGCCCATCTAAAGGAAAGATGGTCACTAATGAAAAATTCAAGTTTTTTACTTTCTACTAAACATGAACAGATGTATAGACAAACTAAACATGAAGAGATACATATAAAAACATCATTTATACTGGAAGTAGTTTTGGTCCCTTGCCTACCACTTCATATTTTAACCACTCAGTGATTGATATTCTATCCAAGTCTGGTATATGGCTGAAGTTGATTTATTTTCAAGAGATGTAGCTTTCTCCATTCACCCCTTACTGAGAAGAAAGATAGAGAACTGTATTTTGCCATACTTAAATTTAAGAAATCTGCCTTCACTTTAACACCTTTCTGACCTGCTGTCCCCAACACTGCAAACTGATGAAAAGAAATCATCAGAGCACACAGTCTGGGCTTTTTTGCAAGGGCACAGTCCCACACACATGGCACCCAAGCACAACCCCGAGTCCACACAGTCTAAAGATTTGGGTAAAATTGAGGCCAAGTGCTCTACAGTCTCATCCACAAGCAGCTCTCAGGATCCCAGTTTATCCTATTCCTGTGATAAGTTTTGTATCCAATTAAAAACAAGCTACTGCCAGTAGATGGGGCAGAAGGACACAGGTCACAGATCTTGCTTGATCCTCTCCCCCTGGCATTTTGCAACAAATTCAGTAAAACCATAGGAAACCTAAAACCAAAATTGTATCAAAACCTTCTTTGGTATGTGGTTCGCTCAATGCTGCTGTGGTGTTTTTGTGAACTGAAAGAGCTGGAGAAGTACCTGGAGGAGAAGGAGGAAAGGTGGTGGTAAAGCAGAAGAGCTGGAAATGCCTGGGCTCAAAAACTGAGTCTGGGAAAAGAGGAAGAGAAAAGCAAGGAAAGAGGCTGCAGTCTGAGATTACACAAGGAGATTGGGCTGGAGATTAAGGTCAAGACACACCAAGAGATATGGAGCCTGGGACTGCTGGCAGAGTTTGGCCAGGAACAGGCAGCACAGATGAAGGAGCACAGGGATGAGTAAGTAAGGGGAGAAAAAGCACAATGAGCAAGTGCCTGGAAAGGCTTGGGGTGAAAGTGGATCTGTCAGGCCAGGACAAAGCAGATTCTTGTGGAATTAATGGAAGAGTTGCTGCCCAGTGGATCATATTCCTCTACAAAGACTTGATTTCCTACTGTTCCCCAGTGTTTTAAAATTATGTGAATCTTCCAGCAAAGAACATCTCACCACTCTGTAGTTTCCCATGGAGAAATAAAGGGAAATAGGGAAAATGCAAGCACTGAGAACAGAAGTCTGTGCAATAGAGCCAATTCTTTGAGACTTGCTGACAAAACATGAGTGCAAATGAGGTACTGTACAATTAGAGCTCACCAACTCCCATGAAAATATTTTTCCAAAAGTATTATATTAGGACCAGAAGGCCTTGAAATAGTCAAAGCACACTCACTGCAGGAGCTTTTGGTGGCTCCAAAGCTGGAGGACAGGAAAGCTGACACACATGAACTGCCAGGACTCAGGGAGGTAGGGAACAGGCTGATAGGGAAGGCTCCTCTCTGCATTTCGTGGAAACCAAGATATTGCCTTGGAAACTGCAGATTTGTGCAAATATTCGTTATCTGACAGAATATATTGTCTTGAAAAATTTCTACCAGCTCAAAGCAAAAAAGGAATCCTGGTTTTCTGGCTTCTTGACAGATTTAGTTATTTACACACAAAAATATTGTTATGATATGGTTATGTAAAAACAGGGAAAAGTTAGTGCCAGGAAAAGGAGGATCAGCATAGGAGCCCACAAAAACGGGTTGAAAGTCCAGAGGCAATTTAGCAGACTCAATGGAAAATTTCTGATTTTCTTTTCTTTAGAGACCAGCATTATTTTTCAGAAAGGTTTTGTCTCTTCCACAGGGGATTGTTTAATGGCCAGCAATTATGGCCAGTGTTTCTATTATCCAAGTAATGAGAAAAGCAGCATCCCAGATTTATAGTAACAAAGAGCTTTGGAACCTCAGTAGGATTTAGATGGAAGCAGGATGTGGTAAAGTCCCTTTCCAATGCCAACATCCTCTCTTCTCATTTGCTTATCAGTGGTGGGGCTTCAGCGAGAGTCCTGTGAAAGGTACCCACAGAGAAAACGTTGCTCAGTCTGTGCTCAATGGCCTTTCCTTCAATACTGGATTAAACAGTCCTCAGGCAGAAGAGAGCACCGAACAAGCTCCCCACTTTGTGTGAGATCCCTGATTATGGAGTTGTTAAAAGGGAAGAACCATCTTCATATTGGAAGAAAGGTTTTAAAAGGAAAGGTCTCACCCGTGTGGTAGAAACACCTGCTCTGGCCCATTTGCAGCCCAGGGCTACAGACTCTGAATGAGAAACACCTATTCACGGGATCCTGAGGCAATCAGAGCCTGTGGAAGGTAGTCAGTGCTCAGGTTGCACACTTMAGAAATTTCATGAGTATGCATTGGTTTTGAATACAAAAAGCAGAAAAGAAATGAGGCTTGCTCATCTTTGATTCCATTTTCTGTCAAGACTGGATGTTCCTAGGTTTTTTTATTTGCTTAAGATCGTGTATTATTTCAATAGTCAGCATATGGTCTCAAAAAACCCAACRGAAACCATTTGTAAAAGCCAGCAATTCCCAGACTGCAAATGCCATGGGACTTTGGTACTCAGCAACAGAACAACATTCCACATCATTAAAATATACTGATGGGAAAGGGAAACCGCAGGCAAGAACAGAGCCCTGGGTCCCTCCCAAGGCAGAAGATTTAACAACAAAACTACACTTGCAAAATCCCACAGACCTCCTGCGCAATAAGGTGCGAGAGCCCCTGTGTCATGTGAAAATGAGCAGTGGATGGACAGTGATTTGGAGCCATTTTCCTCTGAGTAATCAGCAGTCACTTAACCACAGGGATAGGCTGTTGCTGTGGCTCATGCTCAGGGAGAAGTGGCTGCACAGGCAGCTCAGAGAAGGGATAAGGCACCCAGCTTTGATATAACAGGAAATGAGCGCTGTGCTGGCTGATGCCATCAGACCCAATGTAAAGCAGGAGTACAGGATTTTTCATTCTCATACTCTTTTAATCAATGTGTGGATTCAGCAGGAAGGGAAGTGAAAGAAATCCCCATTTTCTAATCTTCCTTCATGGTGATTTCATGAGGTTTAATGGGGAAGTATTGATAGTCTTTTAAGTATATCCATGTTAAGCTTAACGTCTTACAATCTTGTATTTTATGCAAGTATTCAGCACCTCTCTTCCTCTAATTTTGATTCCATTTCTGAAAAGGTATTGCACCTTTTCATCTTGCTTTATTACACAGTTTTATCAAAGGCAAGATATTCACATGGAAAGTAACCCACAAGGAGGAAACACTCCTGGGCACTGCCAGTGCTCCAGTGGACATTGAAGGTTCAAGTGCATGACCAGACAATTGTAATGTCTCATTTGGGATTCTGACTGGCACTGCAGGAGCAGAAGTGAAAGATCCTTGTTTATGAACACATTATGGTCACTTGTAACAGGAAGTTCACCAGCAAGCACACAAACACCTGTCTAGCAGTATGCAGCAGATTTTGCACAYAAAGTCTTAGAGGCAAACTAAAAGGAAAAGCTGAGGGTAGGAATAGAACAAAACCCTTCACCTTTAGCTTCAAAAGTCATCTGTTCCTTTTGCACAGAAGAGCACTGTGAAATGAGATGTGGAGTGTACTCCCATTGTAGCCGTTCAAGGGGTCTTGTGTGTGGCTGGTGAGCAGGTGTGCATCAAGTGAGCAGAAAATATGTGCAGCTGAGCCCAAGAGATGTGTTGAACTTAACAGGAGAATGGTACTTAACAAAAAGTAAGATCTGTCTTCTCTTCAGGCCATGGCTTGAAATAAAACAATGCACTGGTCCTTCATAAAAAAAACCCCACAAAATAATGTAGAGACTGCAGTGCAGGAGGGCAAGGGAACCAAAGCCYAGAAGAGATCCAGGGCCCCTGAACTCCTCCTCTCCCAGGTGGGCTGGTGCTGGTCCCCACCAGCACACATGCTGCTTGGGTGGAGGAAGACTCATTCCTCAGTCCCTGCTTCCCTACACTGCTGGGAAGAGTGGGGAATGACTCTGCAAAGCCAGGCGTCTTGGATGTGGTCACTATGTTTTATTCTGACATTACACTGTCACTGTAAGCCAATATCAATAACACTATTTTACCTGTGTGCCTGATATTTAATTGTTCTAATTTCCTGAGTTCCTAAGAATTCATTCTTCTYCTGTGTTCAGTTACAGTAAGTGTCACTTGGAAATTCAGCTACAAAGGAAATTTTAAGCTCTTTGGAAAAGGTTAATGATTGAGAAGTAGTTTTCTATTTTTAATATTTTCCTGGGATCATCATTTAGGATAGCATAGGAGGTTTTGTCTGAATCACACATTCCTGCTAAGCTCAGCAAAGGAAACAGATGGAGTATTGAACTCTCAGATATGTAGGTTTATAGTGCACATGAACACAACTTTCAAGTCCTTCCACGTACTCTAAAGTCTTTCAGACTTGCCTAGATCAGATAGTATTTCTAGTCTTTGGCTTTCATCTAAAGTGCATAAATGGAAGCTGAAAGCAATGACAAAAAATATTTTATTCTCCTGTACTGTTAATGTCAAGACATTGTGTTTACTATTTTTGATTCTTCCTTTTAAAGTCTTACCCTTTTCATGTTATCGTTTTTGTTATGTGTCTTGCTTCCAAACAATACAGCTGAGTTGCTGTTGACTTTTTCTCCTAGCTTATTAGGGTCAACAGGAAACTAATACATTCTACTGGAACTGCTATCTTTAGATGGAATTAAAATTCAGCTGTCATTGAGGATCTTTTGGTATTTACATCAAAAGAATGTAACATATAGCTGYAGAGAAAATTGTAATCCTTTTGAAATCAATGAAAGTTTTACCACTGATTCCCATGGAACCAACATTTCATCCTCCCTATTGCAGAAACTGTGTTCTGTCCTGGTAACCTTCTCCCTGAAGTTTAAGAGACATGGGATAGTTTCGGTATTCCCTGGGAGAGTGTGATCTACAGTGTCTACTAGAAATTGGGAACAGGTAAGGGTAGAATGCTCACCTGGACATCTGACACATAAGAAGCCAGAGCCCTTTTAGAACTCAGTTTTAGGAGTACAAAGCCCTTTGTTGCTTCAGGTCCAGCTACTGGGTGTCAGAGAGAAACAGGTCACCTACACAGAGAGTCTTTAGCAACATCTTCATTTCACACTGTGAAAATCCAGTTTAAACACCACTTGTAAAATTCAGTTGCATCTAATTTGAAGTTGCCCATTTCCTATGAGATGTAGAGAGAGACYTTTTAATTTTATCAACAATAACATTTCTCCTATAGGAATTTTGTATCTAAATAATATATTTTATTTAGGTTCTATAAGTGTTATGTGGTAGATGGCAAAAATTCTGATGAGTCAGGTTATATTGAGCAGGAAACCTAAGCCGAACCAAGAGCCGATGTCACCAGGTTAGTTTGTTCTGGGAGTGGATTCCCTCAGAGAATGTCGTTATATTTTTTATTGCATCTTCTATAAAGACTTCTTGGAATAGTAGGTGTCTAGTTATCACAATCATATTTAAATTGAAATTTAAATAAATGTGCCATATTCTAATAATGTTCATCCTTACACCGGCTTTGCTGGAATTAATTTTGTATTAATATTTTATTTCCTAGAAATAAAATTAATGATTTTTTTTTCTCACTATAGATAGAGATGAAAAGATGTGAGTGAAAACCAGCTACAGAAATGTGCAGCAGCCTCTGGCAGATATAATGGTTATGAATTAAATCTCTGCATTTTAGTGGAGATTCCAAGTATATTATTGCTCAGAAAATTTATAGAAGAATACTGACAGATTTATAAATCAAAATTTCTCAGAAAATAAGTTCATTTATACTTTTTAAAAAATAATTTTTATAATTCCTAAGTCTTTTTGGCAAAGGAAAAACTTTGGGGTTTTTTTTTTTGGGATCAAGGAACATCAAACATAGGCAAAGTTAAACTTTTTTTTTGGCAGAGTATTTCAAAATTAAAAACAAAAAGTTGTTGAAGTAGAAGAATATCCCATAGAATGTAAACTATGGTTAGAAATTTTTCTAACTTGTATAATCTCGATAGTAACAAAACTCCAACTGTTTTAAAATCAGTCAACATACTTAGCGTGCAGAGATTTAACTGTTTGGTTTATTGCTTAACAATGGTAGCAATAGTCCACAGGTTTCGTAAGCACCTACACTTCTGAAAAAATAAGCTCATTTTCTGCATTTCACTCCTCCAAGCTCCTTCTCAGCTAGCTGATGTAGGAGCTTGTATTTTAATACAATTTCCGGGGCCATGTTACACAAAACCCTACAACGAACAGGGGAAAGATCTAGCGTTAGACTGAGTCATCAACTAAAAAATTTATTCAGAGTGTGCACGGGAGCATCTCAACAGTACTTCAAGTATTTAAGCTGCACATTTTTTTTAGCTGCAAAAAAGCCCTAGAATGTAATAAAAGGAAGGTTAGAAATATCTCGTCTCCAAAACCTGGTTTTTGTATTATGTTCTGTATTACATAAAGCGTCCTCTAGAGATGCCACCTAAATCTGCTGCATTGCTGACCTTTCTTAGGTGAATGCAGCCTCAGCCCAAGCTGGCCTGACAGAGAACACAGTTCCTGTTATCAGTATATTAAGTGTTAAGAGGGGAAAATTTAGGATGCCAACATTTCTCTTTGGGGTCATGTTCATTCTGAAGTTTGTCACTGTTCCTATTTGACCCTCCAAGGATGGCTTGCTCTTAAATGACACTGTTTCAGCCGTGATTTATTTTATGGGGACCTCAGAACAAAAGAAAGAAAAAATTAACTTTAACTATAGAGCAAATTAAAAAATATCTGGATTGTTCAGCCCAGGAACTTAAGCCTATATGGGATACACAGAAAAATGATATACRCAAGTCTTACCCCGAGTAGTCTCTGTCAAAGCTAAACAAGACTTACCACTAAGACAAGTTTGGAATTTGGGGACCCRGAAAAAGTAAAGAATGACAGAAATAAAATATATGGACCTGGAAGTTCAGTCCTCAGGGTTTTAAAATAAGCCTAAACTAATTGAATTAGTCACTTAATTAAATTAATTGAAGTACTGAAATGAATTTCCTGCTGTAACAGATTTGGTAATAGCTTCAGCTGAACAATTTATTTGCTCTGTTTGAGGTTTTTATGCGATTGATTGATTAGTGAACAGTTTTTCAGTTTAACAGTAAATATCTGTAGTGGMTTGCATGATTTAATGGCCAAAGAATTCAGTGCTAATTTACTATGAGAGCAAAAGAGACAGAAAAACATTGTGTTTCAGTTGTTGGCAGTTGCTATGGCTGAGTTATATAAACACAGGGGCCAGCATCTCTTCAGGAACAGTGGTAGCAGTTAGAACACCCATCTGTGCCAGGCACTTCAGATTGGCTGACAAAATGTGCTTCGAAAAGACCAGAGCCCAAATTCTCTGAATTGAATGAAAAACCTCCCAATGTCATTAGGAAATCTGGAATCAGGGTCTTTGTTTCACTATTTCATTTCAGTCTATGTCTGTGGTCCATCACATTTCAGAAGGCAGTAATTCGTGATAAACACTGATTTTGTTTCATTAGGACCAYATTTGCTCAGGATTCACTCTGCCTAGATTTTAGCACAACAAACTGCCCTAAATGTAGTTTATGTTAAGCTAGTTCTGTCCTACTCTTGCACTCATTTGAAAATACATGGGTTGTATCATCTAAATCCACAGTGCCATTTAACAGCAAGAACTGCTCTGCTGAGTTATGATCTCTCTGTCCATGATTGCTATTGTTCCTAGCAAGTTCTGAGTATTTCTTATGAATGTTTCAGCAAAATTTATCCATGAATCCATCATCCTTGCTCATATCTTGCATCGTTTATGCTTCTCTGAAACTGCATCCAGTTTTTAAAAGGAATTCAGAAATATTACTATGCTACTAAAATTTTTATCACTGAATATAAATACAGTAATGGATTATTCAATTGAATCTGGGGAAAGAAAAAGATAAAATAAATAAATTCACAGTAATCTTGTGGGCTRTTTGGGGGGAAGATCATGACACTTTAAAAATGACATTCAGTATCCTAGAAAAAATTAATTGATTACCCTGCAGAGAAAATAAGCCACAACAAGAGCATTGAAAATATACCTTTCTCTGTTGTTTGCAAAACCAAAACCATAGAATCATGGAATAGTTCGGGTCRGAAGGGACTTTTAAAGTTCATCTAGCCCAAGACCCCTGCATTGAGCAAGGACACCTTCAACTAGATCAGGAGGTTGCTAAAAGCCCATCCAAAATAAGAGTTAGAACGAGAGGACAACTACTATGACATTTCTCGGTCACATATAAAACTCAATTTTACATGGTTTGTGGTCACAGAAGACAAATTATTAGAGGATTATTTATCAATGGAGAAAACCTGTAACAAACTGAGGATGTATAAGCAGTAGCAAAATAACGCACTTACCCTACTAGATCTACTTCAAGAAAAGAAAATAACAGTGTGATATTACCAGTGGTTTATATTTGCACAGAAAATGAATCACTGCTGCTTCACCCACTGATCTCTCATTTTGGAAACTGCACTTTCTAACTGATGGCAAATATTGAGCAGAACACACATATCAAGTGCCAAAATATTTTAATAATACACCATCTTAGAGATGTAGGTGTATGAGTGAATTTTGACAAATGAGAACACTCAAAAAACCTGCAAAGATATTGAAAAAGAGGGAGAAAAATGGTCCAGAGGTTAAAGTACTGAGCTGTTATTCTGTTCTCAGCTCTGCCACAGACTCCTGGTTTGACCTTTAGCAAACAGGTTTCTCATCAGCTTTCTTGGGTGCTAAACCAGGCCTTGAATGTCTCAGCTCTCCCTCCATGCAAGAGAAATGATCCTTCCCTAGAAAGCAGTTGTGATGATGCATTGTGAGAGGTTTAGACACTGTGGTGATAAGCACCGTATGAAAACAAACTATACCGAGATAAAACTTGTACTGTCAGTCACCAAACTGAGGAGGTGTTTTTCAAAGCGACATTTTGCTATTATTTACTCTAAAACCAGGAAATTTTTACTTTTCTCTTCAACTGTACAGCTGTTGTACAGTARGAATAGTAAACACAGCTCAGAAAGAAGATAGGCCAGAATAAATGTGTAAACTCTGAGTGATGCCATGCCGTGCTCTCCTTTGGCACACACGTGCACTGAGGAGGAATGTGGCTCCAAGAGGACAACTCTGGCCACAGTAGGAGACAAAGATGGACAGATTGCTTCACTTTGAAGCAACTTGGCATGCTTATTTATGTCCTATGTCAACCCCCGTTTATACAAAGAAAACAAAATTTGGTTGTATTTAGGAAGTAGACTTGTGGATCTCGTTGCCAAAGGGTGCTGTAAGTGCTAACACTACATGGGCACAAGAGTGGAGAAACAGATGAAAGAGAAACCCACTAAAGACACAGAAAATACATCCCAACATCAGAGAGCTAAACTAGTTGCAAACTGGGAAAGGATGATACTGCTTCCACAGTTCTTGGTTTTGCCTTAGCACCAACCTGTGGTATCACTGGGGACATGACACTGCCTTCAAGAGACTTTCAGATGGACCAGTTAAAGTCTTTCTCAAGGCATTTCAGAATAAACTTTCCAGGACACACATACACTTTCTTGTTGCCAAGACCTAACCCACCCCTGGCTCCAAGGAGAGCGTTCATGGTGATGTGCTTAGGCTGCACCACCAAGGCCAAGAGACCTTCATTCCCATTAACTGGTGTTCTGCTCTTTCTCCTCTAATACAGGAGCCCTCATTTATTATTTAGCCTCTTCTTTGAAATAAGGACACATTTTTTAGAAGTAATCTATAGGAAACAGCCTGTATTTTAGAACAAGTATGATCATCCAGTGACGAAAATTTCCACGTCACAGACAAAAATGCTGCCATGTCACATCAGAACTAATGCACATTTCGCACAATCCCTGTGTTGGTTTTTTTCAGTTTTTTCCCYCCCTCTAAAAAGCTCGAATGATGATGTCATCCAGGAATATCTCTTTGTAAGGTCAGCTGGCAAGGACTTCCCATTCAGCTGTAATGTTTCAAAAAGCTATTAAAATTAATTAATTATTAAAATAACCTAATTTGTCCCCTAATTTGCAAACATTGCCAAGTACAGCATCTCTCATGTAGCTCTGCACATGTATATTCTGAGCTTACAAAAACCCTTGAGAAGTGTTATAAAAAGGCCTGCAGACCTTTCTTTCACGTTGCATTTATTCTGCATCTTCTCAAGGCAAAACCAAGCCCACGTTCTCTACCAGTTGGGGTGCACTGTGTTAATTTTGACAGAGCAAATGGATCCAGACAGACAAAGCTGTAAACACGTACAAGTACTAACCAAGGTTCAGAGGAATGAATGCAGACACCTTGATATGAGCACCATAGCAACAGCATCCAGTAAATCTTTTTAACCCCCTCTTAAAAATATAAAGGAGGAGAAGAAAACTCTTAAAGCATTTGAAAAGTGAAAGCCAAAGTGAAATTAAAATTAACAATGCTGTTTACCTCTTTCCCTTTGCCAGTAAAGAGGAACTCTCTTAAATGAAAAATACATTTATTTGTCAGTCTTTTTAAGGGCATTAAAGCATTTACCTGTCTCTCCTGGAAAAAGAGAGGAACTAGAATTGTCACTGCTCTTTGAGGCTGTTTTTGCTTCCCAAGGGACAAAATGGGAGCAGACAAAAAATGAAGAGAGATGCTCAGTTCTTGTCCAGACCCAGTAAATCTCAGACTAGAGGAGCACTGCAGACATAACTGCATTCCCTGCCTTTCTGGTTGTGCTGTTCATAAAGATACCTAGGCTTTTTCTTTTTGACTTTTATTTCTCCTCCTTTTTTCCTCCTTCTTTTTTTTTCTTATTTTTCCTTCTTCTTTCTTCCTTCCTTCCTTCCTTCCCTCCTTCCCTTTTTCCCTTTTTCTTTCTTGTCTTCTTTATTTCTCTTTCCTTCGCTTTCTCTTTTTTKCCCACCCTCTTTCCTAGAAGAAATCAAAAGGAGATGGATGCTGCACGCAGGGAACAGTGCAGGGAAGGAAATGGACATGGAAGAGGGTAAGCAGAGTCCCAGGGGTGGGGCCAGGGTGCAGATCATGGCGCACACAGCCCCAAATACACCCTCCCTACTTCAGTCATCACTGAGGAGCAAAATGATGGTGTGGAGATGTAGCACAGTGGGGATCACCTAATACCTCCCAGAGATGGGCTTGCCAGTCCACCTGTCTTCTTCACACCTCCTTGAAAGATTATGGACCAAGGGAAGGAACTGAGACAGGGAACGTTATGTTTTCTCAATTTGTCTATTGGTTAAGCCTGAATCAAAGATTGATTTTTTTTTTTTTTTTATGTTGCCTTCCAGGTAACTTTTGATCTTGCTAGTAGCAGTAGCCTTTTTTTTTTCTGACAAGTTCAGAAGTTTATATTGCTGCAAAAACATTTCTAGAATAAGGACTCGCAATTTGGCCAGCTTGGGTTTTAAGCCTCTCTAAGTCTTCTCTTTCCAGTAACCCCTTTTGTCTCCCTTTGGTGATCTGCACAGCAGTCAGGGGCTGAAATGCAATGCAAATGCTAAAGGACATGCCTTCACCTGTTGCCAAGTCAGTGAGCCCTGCACAGAGCACAGGCAATAATACAGCCCTGAGCGGAAGCCCCAGGGGTGCAAGCAGACCTATTTTTAATAAAAACACTTGAAGTCTGAGCAAATACCGCTTTTGTGATCTTTCTGGAAACTAATCAAAATTTTATTCAAGAAAAGGCAACCAGAATAGCTATTTTCCTACTATCAAATACAATCAACAATTATGTTCAGACAAAACATGAAGTGACTAATCCAAGCAAGTGTAAGCAGCARCTCTGAACCCAGCCCTTACCCCTGCCTCAGTTCTTACTTCTGCGAGGCCAGGACATTCATTGGTATTCAGGAGCTGCCGCATGAAACAGCTTCAGGAGGGCTGTATCCACATGCATATCTGTCAAGCTGTTATACTCTCTGCGTGCTGATTGAAAACCTTCCTGATGAGTCTATCTATGCTCCTGAATTTTAGATCTGACATTATAATCATTTAACCTCATGGCAACGTGAACAGGTTTCTATTCACTGAAAAGAAACTGGCATCTCCTCCCTATCTCTTTCTCCACACGCATTTAACTGAAATAGTAGTAGAAYTGGCTGGATAGGCTTAATTCCGCACTAACTACTTTGCAATCATATTCTTTTTTTAAGTGATTACCTTCACAATAGCACTGAAAATAAAGCACTTTTGAAATGCACAGTATTCCCAAGAAATAACTGAAATTCTCAGTAATAAAGATATTCTTTTTAATGACAACTCTACGTTATCTGAAGTGAAAGACTTTCAGTCCCTCATTCAAATCGTTGCAAGCTCAAGAAGTACTTATTGCTGTCTTTTTCCCTCAATTGTTCTCACAGACCTTCATGTTTAGGGCACTMGCAAAATAGCATCAGCTGTTCTTCACCTCTCATTGGGAAGGGATCGCACCATCTACTCCTAACCAGTATTCATGGAATAAATGCCATGTGGTAGCACCTGCTGGAAAGACCACTCTCTCTTTCCTTAAATTGAGTTATCCTGTGCATCATTTCCCCCTCTGTTAAATGATAGTAGCGATATTTCTTTACCATGTATATTCAAAACAAATGCTGGAGGAATGGAAGTATTGAGAAGTCCATATTGCTAAAGCACAAGGAATTGTTTTAGAAAAGAGTAAAAATCCCTGAAACTGAGTAAAAGGAAGAGATGTAAATTACACTTTCATGTCCATACCCGCAGTGTGCAGCACTAGACTGGTAGTTGTCATTCCACCTGCAATTCTTCATGCCCTGCTCAGTGTTACCAGACAGTCTGAACTCAAAGTAGTTAGAATTATACATATTAGCTGTTGTGGGAATCAAATGGAATCAAAATTCCCTAGTCACTAGGAGGGTACACAAGGATGAATAGAGCAGAAATAGATTTCAAGTACGTGTATCCAGTTAAAATACAGAAAGTATGCTCAGATGTATTTCTCGTGTTTATGTGTTTATGCTAAAGCACAAAGAGAAATTTAAAAAAAGAACAGCAGCATAGCAGAAACATATGAATCAACAAAAGAGCTTCAAGGAGTATCAGTTAGGATACATCTGCTAAATCCATGGATCTGTGCTAAAGATCTGTCTCCAAATTTTCACAGATGTGTAATACAGCACCAGTGTTTCATATAGCACATCCACATACTTAACTTGCTGGTTATTTAATACAAGCATCAGGAAGAACTATGAAAAAAACCAAACCACAAAGTTTCCTCTTGGGACTGATGGAAAGATATGATCAACACTTTTAATTTCTGTAATGCAATTGCATGGCACATGAGTAACTACGTGCATTTCAGCCCACTGCAGCAGCAGTTCCTGCACACAATGGCATCCTCCTCAGTCAGAAGGAGCAGATTTCTTATGTCAGCAATAGAGCCTTGCACTCACTCCCAGGCAAATCTATCTCCAAGATAGCCTTGTAGGCTCTGTAGATATTAACTGTCATGAGTCCAAAGATTTGTTGGTGTTCATTTTGATTAATACAGTCTATAAGCAATAAAACCAAGACTCTCCCACAGCACAGTGAGTTACAGCTGAGCATGGCAATATCCTGAGCATATTGGCCTCATAATATTCTTCAGTCTCCTGTAAAGTGTCTGTACCTGAGTTCTCCCAGGGCTCAGACCCAGTCCTCACTCACACAAGCTGGAGAAGGGGCATGAAAACTGGCAGCAATAAGTGAATTGCTTTCAGCAAAGATGTATTTCTCAGAGTGACAGTGCCAAAATTCAACTGTTTGCCAGAAATCTTCCATTAATTCAAAAATCTTGTAATTATGTTTATAAAGTGGTAGTCTAAAGTGCTGTTTAATATCAGCAGGTAAAAAACAAAGGGGTTACTCAGCTTCCCTTCAGACTGACTGTTCCCAGGGTCCAGAACAAGTCCAGTGCTGAGCCCAGATGATTGTGTTGCTTCACATTTCTCCACCAGCTGAAATTAAGACATTTGAATTATTGGATTTTCAGACTTCAGATAACTACATTTAGGATTTTGGAGAATTTAGACAGTGTAAATGCAGAGAGGTAGACAGAGGTTACCTCTCTGCAGTATCATAACTCAGCCTGGTGTGAGGGAACACCTCTGCTTTCAAGGTTACGGTGCCTCCATTCATACAGGCAGGAGAGGGCTATCAAGTTACATCTTCACATGATTTCTAGGATTGTTTTATGTACATTTGACTGTTTCTGGAGGATGAAACATTACAAGATCTTGTTTATAAAACATTCATTTTGTAAAGCCCTGATGACTCACTAGGAAGGCGTTAGAAAGAAAAAACCCCAACTCTTAAAAAGAAAGTACATGTACATCTTGATTCCTCTAGCAGGTGTAATCTCTGTCCATCAGTCAGCTACTCCCTTGCCAGGCCAGACCCACAAGTGATCACTCATGATATGCTGGTCTGGGAGCAGCACACAGCTGGAGAGCCTCCACTGAGCCACCCCCATCTAATTTCCAGATGACAAACATGTTTCAGGATCAATCAGACACCAAGCTATGTGGTCCCATTGAGACTGGACTRCTTTGGGACTGCTAGCACATAATTGCTAACTAAAATTTAGGTAACTGTGGAAAATAAAAGTTCAAGGCTTCTGAAATGTAGGTGTCTTTAGAGAAGGACTTATTGAAGATTGTATTTTGGATGTTGGACCCCTAAATACATATCCCATTATTAGCACTAATACAAGGTCACATGATAGTGCATTTAGCCCTAAAGAACTGGTTTAAAATGAACAAGTCTTTTATCCAAGCATTTTGTCATATGTTTTGTCTCTAGTAAAAAAAAAAAAAAAAGCCTATTTAAATAAATTCAAGGAAAAGGGGAAAAGACTTTCAGTTATTTAAAAGAATTGAGCAAAAGAGGAAAAAGGAAAGTGGAAACAAACCAGATCAAATGTTTTTATTTCCAGTTTTGTTTAATATGTGTTAAACAAGTTTTGTTTTCAAATGAAAGCCATTCCTTCATTATAAACATTGACCAGCTCTAATAACATATTTGTTTGAAATTGTTCCCACAGCAATTGCAGCCAATAGCTGAAAAGTTCTGGTTTTGTTTGAAAAACGACTTAATAGCTGTAAAGCTCCTCTGCTATGCCCAAATGTRTTTGTTAGTCTAACAAAACAGAGTTGTTCTGCCTCCTAACCATGACATCTGGAACTTAGTATCGTTTCTGCRAAGAGGTTCAGAGATGCCCAGTGAAAATACACCTCTGCCTTGCAAAAGCCAGACACAGCAAAGAAGTCCAAGAGGAGAAACCATCTTGTGTAGTGCCTGTACCTGTCTCTCAGTTATGAGGAAAGCCATGACATTTAGCTTCGATTGGACACCGTGACATTTAGATGGCCAAAATAAAGCAAAACAGATTGCAGCGCGTACCCTCTGCACAGAGCGTGATTTGACAGCCGGAACATGCTAGCAGGATTTTGTGCCACACTGAATTACTCTCTAGAGTGATATGACAATGAATCACCGTGTGCAAGGGTTGTATTAAGCAAACCCTGACATCTTTATTCATGTAAATAGTATCATCACATTTAAGAAACTATTCATATGCGTAAAAGCTGGAGGAGTCAGGAGGATGCCCAGTCATTTCTGCAGGGATTTTTTTTYCCCAGAATTTATAGAGCTTTTTGTATCATAATTTTCTTATCACATGTTGTTCGCAAATGTTATTTCCAAGTGCTACTAGAAGTGCTGTCTTCATACACTTCAATTAGGAAGAAAACCTCTTAAACATAGACACAAAGGCAACAATACAGTAACTCTCAGAATAGAGTAATTTCATAAACTCATTTTATGCCTTCCACAATCTGGGCTTGGTATAAGAAATTAACTCTACTGTTAACAGCAACATACAAGATGCATTTAAAGATCTTTGTCAGCACATGCACCATTAGTGTTACAGTTTCCTGCTTTGCATCAAAAACCCACAGGAAATCTGCTGAACCCTCAGCTTTTCTGTGCCTGCTTTGGAGGAGACAGCTCACAAATTCCCTTTCCACCACTGCACTGATATTTGGGAATGAACTTCCATGAGGAACCAGGTTGCATATTCAACAGCTGGCTGCAAACTGCTTTATTCCACTGCTGGTATGATTTTTCACTTATTCTATTTACAAGTGAAATGAAGTGCATCAGGGCCTTAGTTCCCAGATCTTTATTCATCCACCACCGGGAGTCACACAGGCTTCTTGGTTTAACTCACTCATGGCAGAAAAAGGAAGACAAAAAAGCCAGAGCTTTTCTTAGGTTTTTGGATCCCAGTATACGCGACAAATTGTCACATCTCCGTTCAAAAAGACAGAGACTCCGGAGGGTAAGGTAGGAGATGATGTGTAGGGAATCAATTCATCCCAGGTGTTTCCTAAGGGTGTTGAGCAGAGATGGAGGAAGAAAAGGGACCAGACCATTGGTGTTCTCACTGGACACAGAATGACTATTTGGGTTTGCAGACACTGAAGTTAAAGACCCAAAGCTATAAGCTGCTTCTTAACACTGAAGTAACTGGGATTATGTTCAGGTAGAATGAGGTTGCAAAGTAAGCCTACATTTACATATTTAATATGTCTAGTAGACCTTATTTAAAAAAAACCAAAAACAACAAACCAAAACCCCACCTCCCCAAAGATTATCTTCCTCAACTGGGAACACATACAGTTTCTAGAACACTACAGCCCTCGCTGCTGCATAGAGCCATTCTTCTCACACTAGGAGAACCCTACAATTTCACCTCTGTCTGAAACGCAGACATGGGTCTGAAACTAGCCCATGGAAGCCAGGACTTCGTTTGTTCCAGCATCTATAGAACCAAGAACATATTCTACAGAAAGTACCATATCGCTTCAAAGAGACAATCATATTAAGAGCATGCTGGTTTGTTATATAAATAAATAAACCTGGTTTGTTTGTCTTTCATTCGATTTTTTTTTTTAAACATGGCATACTACATATTCTTTTGAAAGTTGTGTGAGAAAAGCAATGTGCAGTACCCCACCAAGAGAAACTTGGCCATCAGCAGTTCAGGTAACCACGAAGCTACTCAGTGTTCATTAAACCATTAACCACACAACTAAAGAGAAAACAAATTARAAAAAAAAAAAAAAGAAAAAAGTCGGGAATTCATGTGAGTTTGAACCGTCAGGGAACATGACAATCTCTAACATATTCATTCTCCTGGAAAAAAAGGAGGTTTAGAAAGGGACAAAGCAAGGACTAAGATGGTACGTTTAGAGTGATGAATTACCAGCAATCAACAGCAAATGAATAAAAATCTGCTGGCAGACATGACCAGATTTAATTACTAGTGATGGTCAAGCCATAAGCAGAACAAAAATATACGGGAAAAATTTGACAAACAATTATACATTTATCCCAATTAGTACAGACATTGCACATCTATTCACTCAAGGTATTTTATAAYGGCCTTTCAATTCATCCTCCTGAAACTAGTATTTTACTTCTTCTGAAACACTGCATAGGGATATTTTTGCTCAGTTGAGTAACTATAAAACCATTCATGTATTGTATCCAGACATCATTCTCAATTACACAATATCAAGGACTAAACTCTAATAGCAATGCTCAAATTTAYCAAGTTCTGCCCTCAGATTCTGAGTGCTATTTTGTCTTGGAATGATACCTGCTACTTCCGGGTTTTAATTTATTTTCTTATTCAGTTATCTTTTTTCCAAAAAAAAAGTGGTTGAAAATACATAGCCTCTTTTCTGAGGCAGCTTCTCTGGCATAATTGAAGAAGATGCTCCGAAGAAGTTGACTTTTTCAAAATATAATTCACTTCCCAGCATATATAACCAAATGTCTGTCTTTTGCTCTCCAGAGGAATCTCTGAAGCTTGGAGAAAACAAATTATTTTCAGTCAATGTGATTCTCAAGCTTCTGGATACAGCTGAGGTGAGAAAAATAACTAGCGGTTTTATACATCAACAAGAAGAGACTGCTCAAATACGGAGGTAGGCATTAACAGTTCTCATTAAATATATTAATGAGATTAAATTTATATCATATCTTGTCTGCAACACAAAGGCAAACAGGGAGCACACTGTATAGTCTTTCACAAGCRTGGAGTCTGACTGACTTTCCCTGCCTTGCTCCCTGTGAATAACAAGAAAACAAGTGGAAAGACAGCACTGAAGACCTGAGCTCATGGCCTTTGCCAGTCATTTTCAGAAGAGATCTTGAGTGGAGAAAGAGGAGGTGGAAAAGGCTGGATCCTACCTGGAGCACTCAGGTAGGAGGATAATGTTCATCACTTGCCCAATGCTGCTCATTCATATGAACTCTCACACAGCTCTCAACAGCCTGTGACAATATAATTTCTATAACTCAGCAAGGAAAATAAGCTTTATGCTGGTACACCTATGGCTGCACCAGCTACATCAGCACAGCATGGGGTAACAAATGAGTGGACTTGGCATTTGATGCTTTGAAAATCCCGCTGTCAAYCTCTCAGGAAGCTGGAGCTGTTGACGAAAGGCAGTGTAATTATTGGCACTGGGTTGTACAAAGGTAATAGCATAAAAACTTAACATTCCCCAGAAGAAATAAAGGTGTTAAAATAGCAGCTGGGTAAATACCAGATAATGAAAGAAAGCAGCATGAGTTCCCCAGGTTCAAATAAGAGAGACAAGTATTTTGCAGAACTGACCTTATTAAAGAGACATTATCACTTTAAAAATTCRTCTAAACCCAAAACAGTTATAGCAATCAGCGAAGATAAAAGTTACCTATTAAATATAACAATTATTTCCACAAAAGTGTCAACTTTTACTTCCATTTTTACATTTTTCTGTTGTGAAATGACAGGTCCATATAGGTATTTTCACTTTTGTTTACAATAGATTGACTTCGACACAGATAGTCTCTCCCAGAACATCCAGTTATTCACTCTTGGTATGAATTACTCTTCATTAAGCTTAGCCTGTGTATTCTACTTTATAATAAATTAATACATAATACTGAGGTTAGCGAAATCAAACATAAACTTATAATAGGAAATCTCAACCCACTTGTTTCATAGAAGCATTTTCACCTCTATCACTACAGAACATTTTTTGTACATCTTTCCTAAAATGTTTTTCACCATGTGGGATTCTTTTTATTAAAAAACTCCCAACCTTTAAAATTAAATCTTTTAAATAAAGGCTTGACAGAGTGAGGAATATGTCTTGCATGCTAATCTATTATCCAGATATCCCAAGCTAGAAATACAGCAAGGAGAATAAAAAAACCTTTTAAAATCTTATTCTTTCTAAAGGGAACTACGCAGGCTTCACAATACTGTCTGTGGCACTGTGATTTCTGTTTCATCCTCTTTTAAGAGATGCTGCAAAGAACTTCATTGCTTAAACCAATTAGTAAATATACTCATGAGGAAACTACAGCCTTCAACAGGAACAATAGGATCACAATACAACACAGCAGAAACTCTGGTGAATAATCACTTACCCCACTGCAAACAGTTGCACATGTGCAGATGAATATGGATACTGATTCTGTTTAAATGGATGGGCACCAATGACTTTGATAGTTTTAAACATTCCATTAAATACCCATTTAATTTTAAAAGGACCAAAGTAACTTAAAACCATTTTCTGAGTATATAGTGCTAGCATTTTGCCCCTTRCCAATGCATATGTATGCTTTGACAAACACTGCATGGTCCTTCCTGACGGATCCCACCATGAGCAGAAAGGTGGGTTGTTGATAATGCTAAGGAGCCTGTGCACAACTAAGCTTCTGAAAATCCTGAACCCTGGGTACAAGGGATGTTAGCTGCAAGCTAACATTACTAAAGCACATGTTGAAAAAAAATATAACAAAGCTACAGTTTATCAGCATGGAGAATAATTTCTTCAATAAAATTTACCAATACCAGTAAGTTATTTTTTACTGTGTGGATTAAAGCATTATCAACCAAGGACAGTTCTTTTGCTTGCTCTTTGTATGTCTTGGCTCCTTGTCCAATGGCATCGTGCTGAGGGAAGACAACAGCTCAGTGGAAATGGGAGCACATCATGAATTGTCAGGGACAAGAGAAGCAATGAGCTTCCAGGTGAACACAATTAATTTGGACCATGTGGATAATGTTTCAAATCCTGAAGAATTTGGCCTTATATTACTTATTTTATTGATGACTGTGAAGCCAAATGGGCTGAATTTGAATGGTTTGTCCAGCACACACATGCTTTGGAAGACTTCAACTGTGAAATAAGGATGTTAATACCTATGGYAAACACACAAAACTGCACACACAACAGCTGGCCTTCCTATGTCCTCTGAATGACTCTAAGCTGGATGTAAGTCAACCCTTTACTAAGGTGGGCTATTTCCCAGTTAGTACTTCTTTCATAAGGCACAAGAGATGTTAAGACCTGGACKTTTCTTTGAATATGTATTGCATGATATTAAAGTGACTCATAGCAGGGCATGACTTTCCCTGCTAGAATAGTTACAATCACTGAACTGCTTCAAATTTATGATGAGGTGTGAGAGAGTTACAAATCAGCTTTCTATTGTTAGACATACAGATTATCTATTAAGAATAATAAATTGATATTGCAATCAATATTCAGATGTTGCATTTTATTATTGTAACCCTATTAGAGCTGTTGGCCTCCATGCCTTATCTGTGATGAGTTAGTGTAGTTTCCCTCATATTGTAACAGTGAAGAGTCTCAGCTTGCAAAGAAATCTTGGAAGAGACTCACATTCAAGAAGRCACTTCAGCTTTCAAGTGCTCTTTGAAGCCGTGAGCACAGTCAAGGTTTTCCTATTGTAGTTTTCTTGCCTAGGGCCAACCCTCTTTCTGAAACACCTGAGGCCACTCCTACACAGATCTGACCCACCTCCAAGGCAGGACAGACCCTACCCTTTACCCACGCTTGCCGTGGGGATGAAATACTAGACACATTAAAACACAGCAGCTCTGAACTCCCACAACCCTGACAGACTCCTCTTTCTGTGACAGCAAAGACTTCCATGAGAAGATTCAAGAATGCAATCAAAAAATAATTGGGAGTTTCAATCTAATTACTGCATACATTTTCTAATGTTAATAGCAATAGAAAACAATAATTGTTGTTTACTGTGGGATGAATATTTAAACTTGTCAGAGAGGTGGGGAAAAAATGCCAACYGTGGACACACATACATTGTAACATTTAATTTTAAAAATAATATGGCACCCTATTAATACAAAGGTACAGAAGATCTGAAAAATTACAAAATATATGATCACAGTAGCCTCAGAGCATAGCATTCATCTAAAACCTCCTCAAAATAGGCTTGAATAATATAAAATATTAAAAAATATATTTGGTTATTTTAATTAGCTTTTTCCTGTTCCTCTTTTTAGGGTTCRTATTTATAGAATTCAAGTCAACTAGAAAGGTTTAAAATTGAAATGTAAAATGATATTCTCATCAATTTAGAGAAATTCAGGAATAAGAACTTCAAAAATACCTAAAATTGTGTCAATTGGCAGCATTGTAATCAAAAGGCAGGCATCAAAATGAGGCATTACATGCCCATTTACATTTTTCCCTTTTCGACTGAGCAAATGTGATGATACTGGTTCACCAAGAAAAAGACTGCAACAAGTTGTAAATATTTAAAACAGTTTTGAACTGTAGCCACATTCATAGTTCACCTGCAGTAAGTTTAGAAACAACAATGAAAAGCTGAAGTCACTCCAGGATGTAAGGCTAAGCACATAAGTATATGCTGAAAATCTGGACTACCAGCTGTCACTGTAGAACACAGACTGCAGAAGTAACATGCGAAGCCATTACGAACACAACATTAAACAGTAAATTAACTAGAATAACATAAAATCAGAGAACAGAGGACTTGTGGTTCATCCACTTCATCTCTTCATGTCATCTGCTATACTGCAGCTTACCACAAAAATATCTAAATAGAAGGATAGTGAATCAGTACCTACTATATCTCATAAATAACCTTCCTGTATAAATTATGAAAATACAGCTACAGTAAAATCAGTGCAAAAATGACCAAAATGTACTGAAGGAACACAGAGTCCTGCCTGCCAGACTGTGCATCATAAAACACCCATATTTCATCTAGTGCAACAAACACTGACAAGAATTAAAAAATGCAAGATGCACATCACTAACTGTGCCGTTCTAAAATTACATCTATTTCCAATATCAGACAAATCAGATTAAAACAACGCACATGTTATTTGAGCACACTTCATTCTTTCTCACCATTTTACTGAATTTTAAATAACTCCCTTTTCCCTCATTGATACTTTAAATGGAAGTTGCTCTCATGAGTCCACGTTTGCACGAGTAGCCTTTTTAGAATTAAGAAAGTTCTTTTTCTTTTTCCTTGGAGGATTATATGAAGCAAGTATTGGATCACTTGGCTCACGGAACAAAAGTATCTTCTCCCCTGTGTCCAACAGCTCTATGGCTTCAGCAGTGGCAGAGTTCAGAGAAACAGGTGGGTCAGGCTGTTCCATAGGAGGATGTGTAGGTGAACATCCAAGATGAACAAACGCTGCTTTTTCCAAGAGAGCACGTTGCTTCTTCTTTACCAAGCTACATTAATGAAAAAAATTGAATTGAAATATTAAAACTGGGGCAAAAAAGCATAACTTCCTATATCACATCCTAACAGAGAAGTGGTGACTATGGAAGCTAAAGAAAATCATATTTCAACAGAGAGAACTGTAATTTTCACTCTAATCCCCAGTAATTCACATTCATTTTATGAGATACAAAGTTGCAAAAGGAAAGGYACCCTTCTAATAAATAAACATAAGATGAACAATGTATGTGAAAAATGTGAGAATTTCGTGTATATGTATAGAAAAATCCATTTTTAGGTACTTACTATACTGCTTATCATGTGTAAATATTTTGTAGGAAACACAAGCACCAAACAGAAAATGCGTTTTATGAACTAATTTTCTAACAGTTATAAGAAGAATCTTTGGACATTAAATAAGTCACAAACAAAAAAAACCAGATATGTTTCTTCTGGTTTTGTCCTTACCTGTCTTCTCTCTTGTTTAGAGAAGGGATCTTTTCTAAACTTCTGTTAATCAGATCTTGCCTTACTTTGTTCTCCAGTGCTTGCCACAACTCTTGGTTCTTCCTGAAGGAGCAGGAAAAAAAAATTTCCAGCAGCGAATCACCAAATATACACATTTTTCTCCCTGTTCTGACTTTAGCTACCAAACCCATGACAGCAATACCACAGAGTCAGTAAGAGTGTTCAAGTACCTTTGCTGCCCTGCCACAAATCATTTAAATCAGCCATGATCACACCTCAGGGCATGGTCCCAAGGAYCCTTATCTGTTCCTTGACAACCCACATCTGCCAACTACAGGGCCCAGTGCCACAACAGTCACTTTTCTCCACTTCCCACGTCATGGCAGGGAGTCGGGAGAGCAGGTCCAGGAGTGTCCCTCCACGTTCCTGCACAGATTTCAGCTCATGTTAAAGGGGCTGAAGTGGAGTGATGAAGGCCCTGGGAATCTACCTGCCTCTGTGAGTAAAGGAAAAAACAGTGCTCCCTTGGAGCTTCAGTAATTTACTACAAAGGAACAGGCATTTGCAAGGTTGAAATTCTCATTACTAGAAAGGAGGACCTCCTTTATATCTCTAGGAGCTACAGACATCTAAAAACTGGTGTGTTGTGAACATTATAAATACAAAACGTGGAAGAAAAACATTCTAACAAACTCCAATTCAGTCAACAGAAAGCAAATTATCAGGAAAAKATTTATAAATCTATGAAATAACTGTTTAATTAACGAACTTATAAAATGTATTAACTTTTTATCAATCATTTTATTATAGTTAAAGCATTTCACTAAATAAGCTAGCAGTTTCAAGTATTTTTTACCTCAGAAAAATATTTTAAAAGGAAACTTATGCAACTGTGATCTTTTTCTATTGCTGTCAATCTGCTTGCCCAGCAAATACATATACTCATAAAGCAATAAACTTGTCTTGCAATGGTCTACCAGAAAAATCACACTTACCTTTTCTTACAGCTGCCAGACTCATCTGCATTGCTGTCACTTTCAAYAACACCATCTGAATATTCACTGATGGAATCGAGGACAGAAAGAACCTCACTTTGTGAGCTGGAGGGCAGCAACAAGTTCAGGACTCTGTGCAACATCCCCATTGGCACCCTTGTCAGTTTAGCTAAATAACCTGCCAGACGGAGCTCCTAGAGGATTAATGAGTAGAAGACAGATACATTTAGCATTGAAAATAAATGTTGGCCAATTTTAATTATTATCATTAAAAAACTATTCATTATAGAAACAAAAAATACTACTGAAGGTCATTTTAGTAGTGACAATTTTGGTGTCAAATGGTCACAGTCCCATATTCATTGTTTCTACCCACACTGGCTTGTGTATCATGGTTATGCATTTCATTTGGGATATAGGCAATGTAAATGCTAAATAACCAGCTGATCTTGGCATATTTGCATAGGGCATGCGCTAGACACCCTTTGGTCTGCAAAGTCACAATGCAACTATATTCTAACATGTAAGGCTTAGCTAATTTATGGATTCTACTACTGTAAGGAAATCCTTTCAAGATAGCAAGGAAGCAATATGGCATTACTTGGTCTGTAAAATTACAGAGGGAAAAATAGCCTCTAAAACCTTTATACATTGTCATGGTTGATTATTCATTGTTCAGCTTCTCTTAACACCAGATTGTGTGATAAGCTCAGGGACCAGTTTGAAACATTTGTTTAGAGGTGAAGGAAACACCTGTTTTTGTTTCAGTGGTATTTTTTTATTTCCAAATGTCCCCTCCTTTTTGGCCCAAAGGTSAGTAGTATATTCAAATAAAATGAGTTCAAATTTAGTTGTTCCATAGACACTCAGCCAGCCCCATTTCCTGCCCCCCTCCAAACACCAAAATCCCATTGCTATTTKCTGCTCTGTTGTCAAAAATACCGTGTCCCCAGGGCTGTTTCTGCAGATCTCTCATGCGTATCAAATATGACAAGTCTGCAAGAACTACATGGAAAGAAAAGAGCAGGGCAAATGAAAGCAAGTTAAATGTCTCAAAGAGTGCCAGAAAAAAAAGCTGCTGTTGTCCATTCACACCATACATGTATCTCAGGCAGCTGAAGTTAGGTAAGATGTGCCAAACACTCAAGATGACTCATGAAAGCTGAGTTATCACCAYTCTGCAGACCCCCCTACAAGCATTGATGGAGGAAATGACTACAAAGCCCACATCAGACAAAACCCCACAAGGTCCCACCATGCAGGAAGACAGCCAGTTTCTTTGTACACAGCGGATTCAAAATGTCACAGCAAATGTTTGAGCCCTGCCTCTTTTTTTGTGTGACAAGTTTTCAGAGGAGTGAAYGTACCTAGGAGATTCCTGGATTAACTGAATCTTCTTCTTTGAAAGAAACAAAGCATCACCAGCAAGGCAGTCCTAAACCAAATTTAGACGGTCACACGAAAWAAAGAAATCAATCAACCTCCTTTTCCCATAATCATTCTCCAAGCAGAGAACTCATCTCCAAAAKATAGGAAAACTAGCCGCTTTCCAAAGTTTCCTGGGCTCTTCAGTGTTGTTATAGGTTTTCCATGGAAACCACTGAGGTCACACAGAATTAACAAGACAAAATGCTAAGACTGATGAGAGATTAGTAAATTGGTGCAGTTCCTTAAACGTCCAGTATTTTCAGACTAAACAGGCACCAAAGTTGAACACTAAAGAGATGTTTGCTCAGGTTACTTAGTGGAAGAAATTATTTGAGTCTTATCTGGAGAGGAATACAAATAAGAGCTTAAATCTTAATACAGACACCTAAATCTAATTTCTATAGTACTGTGTTGTACTTTGGTTCTTTAAAAACTGTTCTTCTAGAAACTTATAAAAAMACAACATTAAGTGAAAATAAACATGACAGATCTCTGCGACCTATTCTGCTCTTTCTGSCTAAATGGTCTCAGGACCTTTAACTCAGTTATTTATACATGGATGATTGAAACATTATGACTTCTGCTTTCTTCTCTAAGTTTCCTCTTTGAAATGTTCTTTTCTCTAACTCTTACGTTTCTGCACCAAGTATGACTTGGACTGAGACACAACCTTTTACTTTTCTAGCACAGCAGAACTGACAATTAAGCAGTTCTGTAGGGTGCCACAAAGCTGTCAACAATCCCAGAAGTGGCACAGGTGCCCATCAGCCAGATGCACCTGGCACACGTACAGCAAAGGGAGTGCTGGTGTGTGAACATGCACCAGCACCGAGCAGCATTTTCAGATGCTCACAGCTACCCACACCAGCCTGCAGAAGTGGGAAGAAGAAGTGAATGTGTGTGCAAACACAGGAATGGTCACACTAGTCAGACCAAAAGCCCTCCAGCATGGGAGGAGTTTGATTCTTCAGGTATATTACATGGTAAAATACCCCAAAGGTCATGAATTCATTTTTCTTTCCATAACAAATGGATACAAGTGCTACTTGTGTCACCAATAGCCTCATCTGTATTCTCTGAATATYGACAAAAAAACAGGAATGAATTGTTTACAAACAGCAGAATTGCTTTGAAGTATTTGGGCTGAGCAATATGTATTTAAACAACTAATGCAAGAATTAGTGAACTTGAGCCATGCTGTGTTTCAGCCTTCCTGTGCTGTTTCCACATGACAGTCAGCCTGCATCATCTGTTGCATCTAAAACGCAATTAGTTTACCCGGGGCTATAGCCATGAGTTTATTCAAAAGTARCATCTCAGCCAGAGGCTTATGATCCTGAACTCACTATCATTCAAGCAAATCTCTTATTGACCTAAATCTGCCTTGATAAGGATGTTAGCTGAAACATGAAATACAGGAAAGTAAAACTTACCTGGTTTTTGTTTTTTTTTTTTTTTCCAGAGAGGGCTCCACCCACAGCTCTGAAAACTAGTCTAAAGGGGAAAATTCTCTTTAAAGAAAAGAAAGCATAGGATAGCTATAGTTTCCTAATACTTGCCAATGCAAAGTGTTCTATAAATTGCAAGAAAACAGAAGCGAAAAGAAATTTAAAAATCAATCTCCAATATCATCTCACAGGATAAGCACATCCAAAAGCAGGAATGTGTCACATCGTGAGTCTTAATAAATTAATATTCTACTAAGGACATACTTCTTTACAGTTGAATTAAGAGTAGTCAGGTTTGGAATTATAGTTGGGAGTTATTATACTATTATAATTGCTGAAAACAGAAATTTTGTTTTATATATCTGCAGGGTGAATAGGTACAGGTTTTATGGAATTTCAATAAAGTGTGTTGCAGGGTATCTCTGGGCTATAGTTTTCATGAATAAATACAAACACGAAAACCCCAGTGGTGTATTTGACGCATATTTACACAAATAAATTATTTCTTCAGGGAATCTTATGAATGAAACATAAAGCACCGTACTCCAAGAATACACTGAACAGTGTGTTCAGTTTTGCACGTGCAGAGAGGTGACAGTGATGCTTTTAAATCTCTGTCTTCAACATGTCAAGATCTATAATTACTAAGGGTCATTGTTCACCTGCTATGGCGCGAAGAGGACAGGGTACTGTGAAAATGATGACATACTCTGTTTGCATGCATATGTAATCTGCAAAACAATGATTTTAATCTCTCAACTTGCGGAATATATGCCATGCTGTTGAGAACCTCTTTCACAATGTATCTTCATCAGAGAAATGTAACAAGCATCATAGGAAGACAAATTGCCATAATCCAAGGGGAAATGGTCAGTGACCTGCTGTGCCACTCAGACACACACAAGTCTGTGGGGCTGGATGGGATCCACCCAAAGGGACTGAGCAAACTGGCACAAGCGCTCATTGGGGCATTTTCCATCATTTACCAACAGTCCTGGCTAACTGGAGGGGTCCCAGTTGACTGGTGGTTATCAAATGGGACACCCATCAGCCCAGAAGGGTTGGAAGGAGGATCTGGGGAACTAGAAGCCTGTCAGCCTGACCTTGGTGCTTGGTAAGGGTATGGAACAGATCCTCTTGAGTGACTCGGCAGAAATAAACCAAGACACAGAAAAAGGTGAGAGATCCTTAGACTAAAGTGGTCCTTTCTTGACATGGTGGTCTCTGAAGCTCCCTAATTTATGATACAGGGGACTGTGACCACACTTGTCCCTGGTAGGCAAGATACTTGGATGCAAAAAGCTGGCCCACTGGGTCTCTTTTCTGATGCTAGCTACAGCTCTCAACCAAGGCCTGCAGATAAAAACTGGGGTCAATCAAGCAATTCATTGTTAAGGCCTTTGTAGGACTAAAAAGCAGCCAATGAATAGCAAATGACCTGAAGACAAGAAGCTCTTTTTGAATACAAGTATGAATAATGATACTAGAAAATTTAACTAGCAGTCCTTCTACCATTTAATTTTGAAACATAATCAATGAAAATCATTCCTAACACTCATCAAAATCTAAACAAAACCCTTGTTTCATTTCATGAAAATCAAACTGTAAATCTGTCTGTCAACCAGAAAATCAGGCTCTTCAGTTCTCCACAAAATGAAATGCAACAAGACAACACCCTGAAAGGATTTGTAAATGAACAAATAGAAGTACAACTCGTTAAATTCAAAGGGCTGAAAGTAGATCATAACTAACTGAAGTGACTGACAATATGGGCTGCAAACTGGTAGCAACTACTAGCAGAGAGTAACTCTAAATACACCTGTAATGGTTGCCAAAAAAGAAGAAAAGCTGATAATCCAGATACAGCTGCAATTTAAACTTGGAAGCTTTGTTCAATTTCATGCTTACCTGACTATAAATTGTCAAAAATGCATCCATTTCTATATTTTCCAGGAAATCTTCAAGCACCACGCAATTCCATTGCTCATCTCTCAAGCTGAAGTGAAAGACAGAATTAACATTGAAATCTTCCCAGGTGCAATAACTGTATTATACAAAACAAAATCTGAAGGTCATCCTCTCAGGAAGCATATCTGTCTGTCAGCAAAGCTGCAGTGAGCAGCATAACTTTTAAAATATGCCCAATTCTCTCCCCTTCTTCCCTGAACCACCAAGCAAACATCAGAGCAGAATCAAAGGCTATGCCAATTCAAATATAGAATTGCTCCAAAGCAATGTGATTCGACCTCTCCCCATYCTGTTCTTTAAATTTCATCACCACACTTTTGTGGCAAGTTGTGGATCTTTTCGCTGCTGAAATATAATGTTAAACAGTTAACTTCCTCACTACTGGTGATTTTTTTTTTCCTAGACCAAAACATGATGATACCATGTACAAAACTTGTACATGTACAAAAGTACAAAACTTGTTTCTTCCAATACATTTTCAGGTAAAGACAAGCTGCAATTTCTTTGAAGGCTTCCCTGGTGGGTTACTGACTTGTGGATACTCCTGCAGAGATCTATCTGATCTTCTAGTGACTCTTTACTTCTGCAACAGGAAAGCTGTTAATCTAAACTGAGTAGAGCTCCAGCCTTTTCAGAAGTAAAACTGACTTAACACTATCACAGCCACTTTTAATGTATCAATGGTTTAATGGAAGACACTCTTTCTAATGGAAAGCACCCTTTGAGGATGTTACATGAAGCTTGAAATGTGGTAGGCTTTTAATACTGTGCAATACACATGGAAATGTCATTTCTACCTCCTGTAACCCCAATGAAAGTAATACAATAGGCTGCAATTTTGCAAATTATTACCCACTTTTGCTAGGCAACCTTTTTGACAAGACATATATTTCTATATACATCCCAAGAGGCATTTTATTTGTCATTGATCTTTACTTAAAAACTGGCCAGGGAAAATTGAAATTGAAGAAGAGTTTATACATCCCATCAAAAATAATTGTGTGACAGGGAATTCAGTCTACAGTATGACAATGGAGATGGAAATTCAATTTAAATTGTCTCAGCTGCTTCCTCTGAACCCAGCAGATCATATTTCTCTGAAGTCCCTACCTATCTTCTTGGGAAACAAAATAACAGGATTAAAATTCTTTTCCTCCCTGCTGCTAAGGAGTACCATTATTTTTCCACTATCCCTGTCAAAAAAATGGTGACTGCCACGCAACACAGCACAATCTATATGCTACTAAGTTATAATTATTTCATGCTTCTTATTCAATATTCCCAAGACTCCTCAGTTATGCTCTGGGCCACAGCACAAGAAGGCAGTGTTCTAACACAGATGTATAGTCTCTCCCCAACACAGCAGAACATTTAGCCTGCTTTTTCTCCATGATATCTTGTGGTCTGTAAGGACTGCAGTAACATAGTAAAACCTGAGACCAAAGAACTTACCTTTGTTGGTACAGATTTATCAATTGTCTACATTTATTCATGGCCTGTCTTAGCAGAACTGTCACATGTCTCTCTGCATTCATTTCCACAGCTTCATTTGAGAGGCCCAAACCATCCAGAATCCACCTCTGCCTATTCATCAGATGCTGCTGAGCTGACTCCTTATGCAACATCTCATACTCCAGCTTCCTGTCAAGTTCTTCAATCTCCTAGAGGTTGGAAATGCATGATGATAAAAAGTTATAATTTAACTTGAAAGAACAAATTTCATTCGGAGTGAACAAAAAAGATGATGGTATCAGATTTTCTGATATCACTTTATTAATTTCTTATTCTACTCAGCCACTTGCAGTCATTACACTTTTCAATTCATTGCACAGCTTCAGTAAACATGACTGGCACGTTATGAATATCAGAACAATGAGGAAAGATACAACTCAATTTGCATTGTGTTAAAAGTCAATGCTCTCTGAAACCTTCCACTGCAGAGGACATCCAGCAAGTACACTGCCAGCATGGCTGAGATCAAAACTAAGGAGCACCACTACTAAAATTCATCCGTAAGCTGCATAAACCCACTGAAATAACTTGAGAATCTCAGACTAGCTAGTTTTAGTTATACCAAATTAACAGCTAGTATCAAAGGGCTTTAARCTAAAAGACAGTAATTCACATTTAGTCTGATAAAGTTAGGGTTAAAATACAGTTCTCTGAAAATAAAAGGGTTAAAACCCAAAGTCTTCAGTGGACTGGATCCCCCCCTGCCAAAGGTCTCTCTTTGGTTAAAGAGTCAAACTTAGACCATAGAAGGAAGGCTTCATATTCCCATTTCCGATACCACTGTTGTCTCACCTCAACCTTTATATCGCTTACTATCTCAGCACSCCAGCTCCTAACCCGTACCTTGCAGAAAATGCTGAATTTTAATCTATTCCTCTGCCTCATCAACTGGATTTAACACAGTGYTAGCTATTCTAGGTCTCACTTCTTCAATTCTTTTTCTTCACCTGTTCAAGGACAGAGAAGCTAAAAGCAGCCTCTGAAAAGCCCCCTCACACTTACTGCATAAAAGGCAAAAATACTCCGTCTACACACAACTTTTACCATTTCCTACAGATTTAATACAAATTTAAGCAAAACTGGAGGCATATAAGCATTCTAACTGCCACTCCATAAGAAACTCTGTAGAGATGACCGCATTAAAATTTAACAAGGAATTTTCACAGCAACAGCTGTCTAATGATGCCCTCTAGCAAAGAGGTTTTTCTCAAAAACCCATTTTGTTTGTTCTGCTCCAATGCTCTCCCCAAGTCTCCCTTGGATGGTTTCAAATAGAAGATGTAAAAAAAAAATTCCTTATGAATACAGAGCACTGAAGTATTAAAAAAGGATTAGAAAATTGGTACATATCAGGTATTTAATAAATATGGTGAAGGGAAGAAGGCTTTCCAGATTTCCTACTATTTAAACTGCATGAGTGTGCATGGAGGGAGATAGACAGGCAGAAGGCTGCACAGATAATCTCTAAAAACTTGATAATTGAAGCATATCATGGTTATGGTAGCACTATAACATGAGCAATTCTGTAAGACAGTCAGAACAATTTACTACTCGAGTCATGACTCACAATCACTTCTCAAGTATCTTCCTTTCAATCAATAAAATATTAATTAGCCACCAAAATACTATTCTTTCTGACCGCATGCAACTACAACAAAAATAAGTAATAATAATACAGCATCTTCGTTGTCTCTTAAGACTGTCCTTCTCTTTATGTCTTTTACYGAATGCATTAAAGTGCACATAATCACAGAAATTAAARTCTGGGCCACCAGAAGCTGCAAACCAGCAGCTAAATCATAGATACTCTAATAGCTGCTGTTTCCTAACAGGATTTTTTTCTTTTAACAACTACATTACTCACAGGATTATGTGCTTCTAAAATCTGAATACATTCCAATTTTGACAGGGTTTTTGATGTGCTCAGTTGTTCAAAGAGCAAAGCTTGCACATTTATGACAGCAGTACACAGCTCCAGCATTTTGGATTTTTTAACAGTCTTTTGAAAGGCTAAAGAAGCAATATACTCTCCAAGTTTATTTTCCAGATTGCGTAGGTGACATTCTTTTTCAAGCTGCAACTCATACTTAATCTGAAAAAAAATACCAAAACACAAAAGATAGAAAGATTAACAGAAAATCTTACATGAACACTTAAGATTTTACTAGTCTTTAATTAACAAGAGGACTATAGCAGCAAAGAAATCAATGCTGTTATCTTAAAATGTAAGACACTGTTTTAAGAAGCGCTTTTAACCTTCAATTCCAAGCTTTTACCAGGATAAAAATAAAAATTACAGTACAGTCAAATATTGTAAAGGGATGAAACTTTGTTTCAGGGTAGTCAAAGCTTTAATATTAAAAGGTAAGCCAAAACAGAAGGTCTACAAAATTTTTATTATAATAAAAGCTAGAAATACAAATAAAGCTACGGTTACCTATGGTTAAATGGAAAGATAAAATACACTCTTCTGTTTAGAAGAAACATGAAACTTAGAGCAAGGCTGTATTTAGCTTCAAATTGGCAAGTGTCACTTAACATTGACTGATGACATTTAACCTAGTATTCTTTGAGCAAATAACCAAAAATCCTCTTATATAAAACAAAGTTAAACTGTAAATCAAAAGTCTATTGGCAATGGATTTCAAATAAGATTAAAACTGGATTGGATTAACATCAAAGRGCATAAAATCAAAGTGATCTAACTCAATAACTGTGTTGCTGCCACACATTTGATGGGACATCCACAGAAATTATTCAAGGGTGAAAGGCAAGTGCAGCATGTGCAAGCACACGATCCAGCGCAGTCTAACTGATGAGCTCTCCATGCTGTACCACTGACACTGACAGCCACCGACACCGCAGTGTGACCATTTTTCTGAAGGACAATGTGGATAGTAGCCAGCTGCAATTACCCTCTTTAGATGCTTCCATCTGAGCTTGTCACTCTAAGCTCGCTTCATACTCAAAGAAAAGGAAAAGGTACTTCTCAGTAGGTTTCATATCCTAAAAAATGGGTTTCCACCGACATGTAAGGTGGATGCCTAGGTTAGACACCAATGGCTACATTGCATATCTAACATTTAGGTAGCTGAATCTTTGAAAGACAGTAAACAATCACCAGTTTGGTTTTATTCTCTCTCCCTGTATTATTCACATAGGCCCAAAAAGTTGGATTGTAACAGAGAGAAGACACCGATAGAGAAAGCACGTGAAGCCATGAGAGCTCCAACTCCAGTACTTGGTGTTGATATCAACTGCTGCCTCACAAGCTGGATCTGCAATAAAGTGAAGCCTGGAGAGTACCCATCTGTACACTGCTGGGTATCAGAGCTCAAGGTTTTCCTCGCTCCATCTCTAAATTCTCTCTTCGTCCTGACAAATCTCATCTGACAGGTTTCACAGCACACCAAAAGACCCCAAACCAACCACAACCATTTTCAGAAATTAGCATTATTAGAAATTTCCAGTATTATGTATTTTAACAGCAATGCTCAAGTACCTACTGCCTGTGACAGAATGGAAGAACCACAGTCATCAAAGGAGGCATGTCAAAACCTTTTAAAGTTTTGGTCAAGTTTACCATCGCCGTGGCCTCTGAGAGCAGACAATCACATTTGCATTCTATGGAAAAGAATTTATCCCATCAAGTTTGGCCTCTCTCTTAAAGAACAGACAGAGATGAACTCAGCTATTTAATTGGGATATCTACGTGGTTAGTATCTTAACACAGTAGGCATCCTGTGGTACCCCTTTGYACATGCAGTCAATCTCCCCCATTTTACCAGTCTTAAAATAATAAAGACCAATAGTGATTGCCCTGTTGGTGTGAACTACAGCACTAGGAAGGTCAACTGTAGTCCTTAGACCCTATATGACTTCCCACTGGCACAAAACCTGATTTTGGCCCTCGGGATATCTTTGCACAAATAGACATTACATCTACYAAAGACATTAAAAATCATATTAGCTTCCTATTCACTTTAATCACAGTTATACATTATTGACTCTATTTATTAATAGTTTTAAAGGAACATTTAAAGATACTTCCACCAAGTTTTTGATACCTAAGATGATAAATATGTAACATGATGCCCAYAAATTTTCTCTGGAAATATTATTGATAGGAGACCTGCTAAGAGTGATTGTGTATCATATAAATTCTATTATCCAGCAGATAGACGTAAATGTAAAATGTGATTTGGACCTAAATATGCTTGTGATATTCTCTTGCTCATGTGATATTCTCCAAAGCCTCCACTGAATCACCTGYCTCTGAAGGCAAGAGATAGGTTACCTTCAGGAAATATTTCCTACTAATTTGAATTAAGCCAATAACAAGTCAAGAATAAGAAATCATCTTACAGACACAAAGTAGAGGCAGATTCATTTTCTTGATACTTTTACCAAACCTTCACCTTAAAAGACAGACACTGTCTCTCAGCATTACTGTTAATCTAACAAATCAACCTGGAATAATGCAGGTGTGCGACACTAAATAATAAGTTAGGATATGGGTTACAAATAAACATATGGGATATTTGAGTTAGAAGGTGAATTAACTCAGAGATTGTACTGGCATTATGGTAAACAAAATGATAAGAACTAAGCTTTTATTTTTGAACACAGGGAGCAGATATTTACAGTGAAGCAAAAGAAGCGGTTAAAATCAGGAGTTTACAGAAAGAAAGCTGAGCTGTCTTGCAGTATTTGCTCAAAAGAAAGATGACATTCACCTTAGCATAGATCCAGAAATATCTATTACTTGTTTCTATGTTTTAGTTTTTAGTAAGAAAAAACCAATAATAGTAGTTTAATATATGGATCTTCTATGTTCTTTGCAAGAAACCTATTAAAGTGAATTTGAAGCCTTTTGATTTCTATAGAATGCTTTGTACTGAAAAACAAATAGCTTTAGCATGTCCCTTTTAAGCTTACAGCCAAGTAGTTCACAGGTATTTGAAATCAAAGACAAAAAATCCCACAGAAGATCCTACAAGTCACAACTTCGATACAGATTGCACAAGACAGCAAATCCCACCCTAACTCATTTTTTTTGGTGAGGCACATATTTAAAACATAAATAATAATAATTAAAAAAAAATAAAAATCTTTCTTCAAAAGCCTGTGCACAGGACTAATTTGTCAAGACTCAAGTTTTTGCTTTGAAAGGCACACTGAATTAACTGTTGTATGATTGATCACTGTGACACAAGACAATGTTACTAAAACAATCAGCAATTTTTAGAGCTATATTATCCAACTGTCCAGTTTTAAGGTCTCAGTTGTGAAGTTTCCATTGACTTGCCCTCACTCATCTTTTCAGTGGTAGACGTTGTTGCACTACAAGGTGATTCTTAGAGGATGGAATGGACATGAGTCCTTAAGAGTTAAACAGACATGTTAACAAATACCAGAGGAAAAAGCTTCTAAAGAAAGGCAAGGAGTTTATACCCAATTCAGTCAGAAATACTTTGCTACCAACAGCTGCTGTCTAGCAAGGTGTTGAGGGAGATTCATCGCTACAGCATCACTTTACAGGACAATACATGTCAGAAACCAACCAGGCTGGACAATGCCACAATGCYACAAATCATCTTTCAAAACTTCGGCAACACTGAGTTTTGAGTTTACTTAAAAGCTGAAAAATTATGGATGATAACAGTCAAAGTTTTGGCTGTCAGAGACTAAATAATTTACGTTATGATTTTCATTACAATAGCWCCTATCCAAGGAATGGGAAAAAAATTATGAAGCAGACTAACCTTACTAGGAATAAATAGGTCCATTTTCAAAAGGACTAATGTTTAGAATATATGTGATGCTCTCTATTCGCATGAGAGCAGCTTCTTAACTAGCAGAAATTACTACTAGCATGAATGAGTTGTGACAACAGGCACACATTGAAGAATCCTTTTCTTCCAGCTTTTATTTACATGTCTAAGATACTGCCTGCCAGAATACACACATCTTTACAATATCTCAAGAAAGGAGAAAATAAATGATTAAGGCATGACTAGCTTTATATGCCACAAAATTAGTAAGTCATATCTGAAGTCTGCCTTTGTTGTTTAGAACCAGGACATGCTATGAAATGTTAAAAACATAGATTTAAAAAAATTACATAGGAATGTTTTGACAGGTGTGTGCACACAACTGAATGTACAGTTTGCTCCTTTCTTCACAGGAGGCTCAGTTTCAGACAAAAAATTTAAATGAATTATACATATATGAAATCTGGGGATGGATGGATGAATGAATAATGAATAGATGAATGAGTAAATGAGTTATCACCAGTAGYGTAAATTTGAACCCATTAAAATGAATAATGAATGAGAATGGAAATGCAGTTGGACAATTCAATTTCACTTATAAGGAGGCCCAAGAATGTATATTTTAATTGTGGCTAAATTCAAAGGCAAAAGAGATGCCACTCATGACAGAAACACTTATACTTTTCGCAAATAACATGAGATTTATATATGTTAAGTATATTCCATGAATCCTAACATTTATGGTCCAAACTGCAAARATAGATAGTATTTGCATATTACTAAGCACGAAGACTTACATTAAACATGCCCAAAATACAAGGGATGGAAAATATCTTCTATTAAGAAAGGCTGAGAGGGTTGGGGTTGTTCAGCTGGGGGAAGAAAAGGGTCAGAGGACACCTTACCGCAGCCTTTCAGTACTTAAGGGGGAAAGATGGGAATTAACTTTTTAGCAGGGCCTATTGCAATAGTGATAGTTTTAAAATAAAACAGTGTAGATTTAGACGAGGTACATGGAAGAAATATTTTACAACAGTTAGAAACATTTAACCATTTTATACATATTTATTAATATGCATTTTAAATTAAGCTATATCAAATATTTTAAGATAGGAAGAAATATTTAAAAATATTTTACMGTGAGGGTGATGAAACACATTATACAACAAATTATATACATTAAATACAACATTATACAGCAAATCAACYGCTCTTAAACAAACAAAATGCTGCATTACTCGACTGGTATTACTATCTACCTMTAGCCACATGAGTTTCTTTCTGACTCTTGTCAGCTCTGAAACCACAGCTCTGCAGAAATACATCTCTGAAGTCCAAAGCTTGCAAGTAGGCCTGAATTCAGTGCAACACAAAAGTGGATTTCAATAGAAACTATGTCAAAGATGATTACAAACTAAATTAGAAACTAACAGCCTCTGGCCACCCTTGAAATCCTGTATTATACCAAACAMGAGACTGTAAAATACTGCTTGCCTTTTTATTATTTGACATATTATTAGAGAGTTAAACTATGTTAGTTATGATYAATCCACTCCCATAGGTCTGAACATTTGCTGCTGATTCCACCAGAAACATCCAAACTACGTGACAATTACCAGTGCTGTAAATGCACTATTAGTCCACTGCTTGAAAGCACTGACCTCTAAATTCCTTATTTAGCCCAGACTAATTGCTAACTACTGTTGTCTCAGTCCTAAATATCACAAACAAAAACATACCTGTAAGTTGATTACCTGCAATCCCAAATATATTTCTCATTCAAGTATTATTAATGAGGGTTTTTCAGCCCAGCAGGGAAAATAGGCTAAAGAATGTCAGTATTTTTGCCCCTCTGTTTCTTCTAAGATAGGTCACTGCTATTTCAGAAAGGAACAGCTACTTCCTCAACCACAAGACAGCTCAAGACACCTATGAAATACAGAAGTAGACAGCCTGCTTTTGAAGATTTTCAGTGAGGTCAATGATACTCTCAAGTGCTCCAAGATTTGGATTCAAACTTCTTGCTGTGACCTCCCCGTTCAGTACCTCCTGTCCATGTTGTTATTCTCTGTGTACTGGGGCTGGCTGAGCTGGAGTTCATTTCCCCACAGCAGCCCTCACACTGCTGTGCTTTGCACTGGGAGCCGGAAAGGTGCTCATCACACACCAGTGTTTTGGCTGCTGCTGAGCAGCACTGGCTCAGCATCAGCACTGTCTCAACATTTTCCCCCATGAAGGGGAGGAGCAGCACTGGCTCAGCATCASCACTGTCTCAACATTTTCCCCCATGAAGGGGCTGGGGTTGGGCAAAATCCTGGGATGCAACACAATCAGACCAGCTGACCCACATTAACCCAAGGGCTGTTCCGTACCATATGACCGTCCCATACCAGATATAAAAGCTTAGGGAGGGAGGAGGAATGGGGAGGGGGCATTTTACAACATTTGCTTTCCAGAGGAATCACTCCATGTGCTGAAGCCCTGCTTCATGGAAAGTGGCTGAACATTGCTTGCTGATGGGAAGTAGAGAATAAACTTCCTTTTTCCTCTTCGTTCATGCACACACAAACTTTTGCTTTTTTATTTTATTCAACCGCCTTATCTCAACGCAGGAATTGTTTTCCATCTTACTTTCTCTCCCCTATCCTGCTGGAAAGGGTAGTGATAGAGTGGCTTGGTGGACACCTGGAGGCCAGCCAAGGTCAACCCTCTACATTCTGTCATGCCTATTTTACAAAACACATTGGTGGCTGCTTTCATAACCATTCGTTGGAAACAATTTCACAGCCATTCTGTTGAGACACAGAATCCATGACACTGTGTGAAGTTTGCAGTAGTGAAGGCAGGAGAAACATAGCAGAGCTGTATTGGTCCATCATCCTTTTTCACTGCCTTGAGTTGGCTGTGCAACTTCAGATGGGTGATTTTGAGTGACATAATAGAAGTGTTCACATCAAGGCAAAATGTAGAAGTGTAAGATTCTAAATGAGAAATGAGGTAACAGATTGCAACAGCCAAAAGAAAGTAACTCTACTTCTGTGATCAGTACAAGGTCTACTCCAAGACTCCTGTGTTCTAGCGATATTGTGTGAACTAACGATTTTCTCTAACAATAGCTTAGTTTCCTTATTGGTAAAAGCATAAAGCATTTGGCTTTTTATAACTAATGTGCAGCCATACAATTAGAACAACAGGTATGCCAGATGGTGCATATAAAACTGGAACAATGAGGCTTACAGAAGCTAACTTTCCAATTTTAAAACAAGATTCTAATAAAAATGTAAGGCAATATTCATACCAAACAAGTATTTGGTACTTTTTTAACATTAGGACTTAGYCGATAATCTGATGTACTTTCAAGTAACAGTATGAAACCCCCCTAAATTTTGGAGATCAGGACATCAGGTATTGAAGTTAAAAGTTTAAATGCCTCCATTAAAGGATTAGAGCATTCTTGGACCACAGTTATTAAACTACTGAAGAGTGTACTTGCCTTCTTGTTGCATTCTTACCCAAGCACCTGCTCTCACTTTCAAASACTGGGTGCTGGACTAGATAAACATGTGCTTTTATCATCTGCAACCAATACTAACAATGCGTTGCTCTCATATAAAAGTGAGATTATTTCTGGATTAACATGCTGACCCAGTACTTTCCATTTCTCAGGATCCTATGCTAAAAAGCATAGGAAAGCGGTATAAAAACGGATTTTTGTCCAAATTGGTACTAGAATTGATATAATAATCACTTTTGAAACTATTTTTTTATCTACYGATTTTAACTACCAATGACACCTGCTTGTTCTGCGTAGTTCTTCCAGCTGCGCACCACTTATGTCTAACACACTTATCACTGCAATGTCCCTCTGATACACAAAACTAATATTACCCATATTGTACATGTGTGAAAGACAAGGAGAGAAAGGTTAAATAACACAAACAAGGCCTCATCGAACATCTGCTGGCAGAGAAGGAAAAAGCCTCCAAAATTGCACATTAAGATCAGCCCCACTCATTTCTCAAGGATTAACTTTAGACTGGGGCTGTGAGTCTTTGAAAAGTACCCACCAGAATCAAGACTTCCTTTCAATTATCACTGTACAAATAAATTCAGCCCCTACCCAAAAAGATTTTGGATCTAAGAGTCCATTTTTGGGTTTTCAGTGGCATTAGCAGATGTCCAAGAACTAAATGTTGCTCAGCTGAAGCATGCATTGAAGTACCTTCCATGTTCTGAAAGCCTTACTAGAAAACCACAGGATCTAGGGGAGTCTTGCAATCTTGCATACACCAAGCCCCAGATCCATTGGAAGAAAAAAGGGTGAGACATGAAATCAGTTCTCTAACTAAGACRCAAAAATTAAAACAAAGCAAAAACTATTAAGATTGAAATACAACATCTTGATAAAGGCAGGCAAGAGTACGGAGATGCATCATGCCACTATACCTGATGCCTTTTTTATCTGATTCTTATTCACATTGATAGAATACTGTCATTCTTTAATTACTAAAGATCTAGGTTTTGATCTCAGGCCAGAAAAAGTTTGTACTTACCCTATTCAAATTTTCACTTTTCACCGAGTCTTCATATATTAAAATTTTGTCCTGTAAAGATTTCTTCAGAATATCTAACTTATTTCTATTCCTGGATCCTGTTTTTCCCATTTTAGAATGCTGCTGTAAGAAGATGAGCACAAAATGCTTTATTTGTAAGAGGCATATGAGGATGCTAACGTTAAGATTATTACTTGCTATTATTGGCACATCCATCAAATAATGAAACACTTGGCAAAGATGACTTTGACTAAGAAAGTATTTCTGAAATGAAGGTGCTGCCTATTCATTCAGAAAATTCCTTTTGGACATTCAGACAAAGTTGGAATTTTTTTTAAAAATTTCTTTCAAGTAGAATTATATATTCATCCTTTCCGTGAAAACTGGYAGCATATAAATTTGATTTTAAACAAGCTTTAGCAGTGATAATAGTGAAGATTTTAACTGATATGTTGTCTCCACAGCACAGTTTAAAATGAACAAAGAATATTAATTTAGGATCTACATTGTTTTCAACACACAGTCTGTGAATCACAAATGAACCATGATTATATTAAGAGGCACCATTCCATGTAATCAAATTATTCTTGACCTTCTATTTCTTTACAAGAATACCAACTAAGTATAGGTACTCTTGGGGAAATGATAACATCTGTTCAACTATAAGGCTTTGCAAAGTCATTTCCCTCTTTTAGTACTTTAGAAAGTTGATTAAAGCTTTGAACTAGGCTAATTCCTAGCACAATTAACCCAAGGTAGTTTACACGTTTAAAAAACATAACCGAACCAAAACAAAGCAAGGGCAAGTCCTCTTTTTTAAGATGATATCAGACAAAATTCATACAGGAAATGTTTTTTCCCCCCTACTTTTTAAGAACTGAAAATAATTTATGATTCCACAGCTTTCACACTTTACTGAAACCCTCACAGAGTTCATTACAAAAGTGCTAGATTTGATAGGCAGATTCCTTGTTGGGAATGTTTCTTTAACTCTGAGTATGCCTCATCTTCTACATATTTAGACATGGAAAAAAACCCCAAACTGTCTGCATACACTTAAATATTYTCAAACAAGAAACAGAAATTATGCCCAATTTCTTGGCAAGAAAGACCATCTAATTCGGGAACTTCACTTTCCTAAACAGACGAAAGAATGTAGAAGATTCCTTTTCAGAAACTCTCAAAATCTTTCCTTAATTTAGTATCAAATTCAGCAATTTGTAGAGACTGCCACAAAAATCTTAATCTGGGCTGTCAAAGACCCAACTTGTCTCTAATATGCAGAGTCAGGCTCAGCACTACTCAAATCTTTGGCATTTAAGTGAACTCTCCTGAGAGAGGCTTTCCCTTCTGGCCACCTATCTGCCTCTTTATAACTATGCCTTCTCCTTGAGAAAGCTGGAGGACAYGAGGGCAGTGGAAACACACAGGTGTATGTGAAAAAAAACTATCCAACTGCTGCCCAAACATTTATCTTTAAGTCTATCAGTCCATGCAGACAGGAAAAGTGTGCACTGTTATGAAGAAACTACAGACCCAGATCTACCAACCAGCACCAGCAGCCACAGGTTCACCCAGGAACCCCTTCCACATCCTCACACTGATCCCACATGGTTCCCACCTGTTTGTGGGTCATTGCCAAATTCTGATCAACTTTCAGCACCTTGGTGTCCCTCTGCTCCACCTCAAAGGCCTGAAGCAAGGTTCTCGCTCTTATCTTGGGCCAAGCCAAGCTGGTGTCCACCTGAGAGAAGCAGCAGTGCAACTCTTGCMTCATTCTAAGCAATTCCTCTTCCGATAGTGAGAGGGGTAAACTTAGAAGTTGCCTGTTAAAAAAAACAAAAGCCAGTTGCTGTTCAATGATTTAGGCAATATTGCATAAGATGTAAGAGGCATGCACACAAACACTTCACTTAGCAGTGATCATCCTTTTGGTCTATTTCATATATCAGTTAGTGATTCCACACACAGCAACGAACTGCTCAGCATGTACAAAATATCCTTGAGGATACTTTACATTCTGCAGACAGAACTTCCCGGACTGTAAAACTTCATTTTCAAAGGAAAACAGTTTTTGAATATTTTAAAAATACATTAATATTATTAGCACATTTCCTATGCATAGAATCCTTCCACCTCTTCAGACAATACAATCCCTGAACTTCAGCTAAAATCAAGATAAAAGTTTCTAATAAAGCCTCCCTGTGCTGTTTTCCAGCACTTAGCAGTCACAGCTACTGAGAAGGAAAAAATAAAATAAAAGTCTCTCTCTATTATAAACACGTATGTCATCCCTTCCATCAATAAGTCACAAGGGTTCCAGCTGCTATTTGTAAAAAGGCTCTTTTCAGTCTGAACAACACAATATATTTTAAGAGTAACTTCAATTACTCAAAGTTYCCATTTTGTAGAAGGAAGGTTCTCAACACAGACCTCTGAAGAACTGATCATCAGGTCAAGCTGATGTTGACTTAAAAATAAAGTATGCTCAGTTCTGCTTAACCTTAGACTATATTMATCTTCTTACCTTGTTTATCTTATTTCCTTAAGAATATTTAATAAAAAATAGCATACTGCTTTTTATTTGGAAATTTCCTTTATTTCACAAAAAATTGTTTGTATTTAAAACATGAACAGCATGTTTTTAAAAGAGTAGTTTTCATTGAAAAATATATTATACTGCATGTTTCATTAGTAGTGATACTTTTATTCAGTATATAACAGGCCTATACTACCTCATCATTTCACTAAAATATTTGAGTTTAAAAATCCTTATTTCTGTCTACTGATTCAGCAAAGAACAGTTAGATCCTTAATTAATACATTTTTAATGCATGAGGTTTTTCCCTTSAAAAACTTACTTTAAGACAAGGCTACTCCAAAGAATCATTTCTAAWATACGTAACAATTTTTCATGTTGTCTTGGAGTCATGGAAGAAAATCCATGCTATAAATCCATGTATATAGGTATATAGACAGATATAAAATAAAATACAGCAAATAGAGTTTTGTCATGCCTACATTTAAAAATCACTTTAAGCATTAACGATCTTCATAAATATTTTGGACTAACCCATGGTCTSTTTGATAAGCAACAAAAATGAAAAGCTATCATTCAAAATAATTCTTTGTGAAAACTACATAGCAGATGAGAACATAAACATGAGAGCTAGCATCTGTCATCAAAATACCATAATTGACAGACAACRGACTGAAAAAAGACAGTGACAGATTTTAAGGGGCTTTTGATGGGAAGTTGTTGCTGCATTTATTCATATATATTTTCCTGAATTTTACTGAAAAAAATTCCAAACAGCTTACTGTTGCTTCAAATAAAGACAGCATCTAACAAATACAAGAGGAACACTGCAGGTTGGAACACAATTGTTATGGAATTCTAAGTTAGAAATAGGAAAGCCCTGCTGGGTCATACAATCTACTTCCCTACTCCTGCAGGTCTGCTCTCAGAAATGTAAACAAGAGCTAATAAGACAAGTCAGAAAATACATATAAATGACTTCTAGGAAAGTATTTAAAATGCTGAATAAAATACAAGGCCCTTGAAATTAGAACCAAAACAACGGGAAGAAATGGATTTTTTTTCTTTAACAAAGCAAATATAATGGGTAAAGTTTCTTTTTATATTCCTGTTATATGGTTTTACAACATGTGGCAGGAAAACTTACAAAGATTCTGTCTGGGTAAAACTGCCCATACAAATCTATTTTGCTTTAAAGAAGAGGTATGAAGGARAACCTTTTACCAGTGTTTTTTCTAACTCTTTTTTTTCCCCCCCCTCCCTGTTCAATTGCTTATGCCTGGTACATTTTCTTCAGGGCCACACAGCCTATTATAAGGTTTGCCTGTTCCAGTTGCTTACCCTAAAGCTGCAATTTTATATTTTCATGTTCCCATGTCTCTAACAATGTCTGTTATTAAATAGACATTGTACAAGAAATGCAGTACTGCAAATATTCAGGCAATCTAAACACCAGTCATAAATGTACTTGAAAGCTAAGAAGAAATGCTAACCAACATTCCTTGATCTCTCTGGGACCTTGCAGCCCACTCTGAGAGGCACAACCACTCCTGGCCATAGCCATGGCCTCTCCCTGTGGAAGGTCTTTCAACTGTGGCAAGGCCACCACCTGCTCTCCCACCTTCCCAGGGTCACACAGCAGGCAGCAGTGGCCATAACATTTCCAGGGGCCAGAAAACCTCTCTGCAGCACTGCCTGTAGCATGATGCTGGCCTGGCTCAGGGCTTGGTGCCAGGGGCACTCCATCAGCAGGCCAGAGCAGCCAAGCCTAATGCAYGGAGCCCATGAGTTGGAGATGTAGGTTACTGCACTGTGTACTTAGGGACTACGTGGAAATACTGTGGCAAAGCCTAAAACAAACCTGATGAGTAAGGYTTGGCTTGTGGCTAGAAGGAATATATTGAAATTTGACTTGGGGCTAATTAGGTCTGACATACTAATTGGCACTTCCAAAGTGCAGGACCTCAAAGAACAGACTGAGAATAATAATGAAAGATGTGAAAGTGAAACTTCACRTGGAATGAATGGAAGTATAAAATCTTCATTCCATGGTGTCAGTTTCAAAACTGCTGTTTCCTGGGATTTCCACTGCAGTACTCACTCACTAGTGGCACAAGGGCTGAGAGCTCGACAAAAAATAAAAATCAATTCCCAAGTGCCCAACAGAGAACACTGATCATTAGGCATTACAGCTGGACAGGTGTGAAAACTCCTAGTTCTCTTCTACTTGCAATAGTAACTAAGAAAAGAGTGCAGAGAGATACTTGCATGAATACTGATTGTTCCCAGCTCCTTAGTTTTTTTTGTTCCAAAATGCCTGTTTCCAGCTCTTGACTTAGCTTCTGCCTGGTGAGCTGAAGCAGCTCTTCAGCAGCCATGCTCTTGTCATGTTCTTCCCTTTCAAGCTGTCCATGTTTAAYAACCATCTCTTTTTTGTGTTCCTCCACAGCTTCTAGCAGGAACAACTTTGGCACATTGAGCTTGACCAGTTCTTGCACAAACACACCACACTGAACACGTTTAAGCTCTTCAACAGCTTTCTCTGTAAGGCTGAATAGAAGCTCTTTAAACTCTTCACCGGCCTCATTGTCAAGCTTTTCAATAAGTTCTTCAAATTCAACGGCGTGATCACTCAGAAGATTTTTCCAGTGTCTCAGGTAGGGAGTGATCTCATTACTAGTTTTGAAGGGGTCTCCAAGTGACAGCTGCTCCTTCTGATGCTCTTTCTGCTGATTCATTTACCAAAAGGAAAACAAAGTTAAGAAAAGGAACATCTCAAATTCTAGCTCTTAAAGTATGAATTTCATAGCAATGCAAAATTTCATACTTTTGCTTTTCTGTGTTCTCCAAACTGCTTTTCTGTGTCCAGAGGCTTGYCTAGCCCTCAACATGATGGCTTTGTGAGCACCTAGCTGGTCTGTGATAACTCAGACTGTTGTTAGACACAAGGGCTAACACAGGCCTGTGATAATATGGACTGTTGCTAGATAGAAGGGCTAACACCTAAACAAATGCACAATCATGTGGTTTGACATAATCTCAACTAGCTGAACTTCAGTGATCTGGCAGCATTCCAGAAGTGAATCTAGATAAAATAGCAAGGAAGGGAGAGAACTAAAACAAAATGAGGAAAAAAAAGTTTAGGGTTTTTTTTTTATTTTCCTCATCTTGCAATTTCATTTAAAAGCTAAACCAAAGCTAYCTATACTGACAATAAATATAACAAATGACGCCTCCATCATTAGACCTGCTGTCTATGCTCACACTGGTATCTCTTAAAGAGCACAAAGCACTGAAAGACATATCCTACAAAAGGAAAAATCCACCTCATCATACCCAGGTCATCTAAAAGAAATACCATTTAATCCAAGATAGTTTTTTCCACATTTTTTAGGCAGAGAGGATAACTTTGGATAACTTTGAAGTATACCTTTGGACAACAACTCCCTTTCAGATCACCCGCAAGTCATCTTGCGTTATGAGGTGACTTGTAGCTTTTGGAGTTACCTTTGATTTTTAGATGGCTGAGGTGAGGTGACGTGAGTTCTACCACAAACAACCGCAGGTAGAGCATTTTTTAAATAGCTCTGGTTTGTAGCTGAATTTTAACTGTGCTGTCGAAGTCACTGGGGTCACATATAGCCAGGAAACCCAGAGATAATGGTGACTTGAGTCATCTCCCTCACCAGCTCCTGAACCTTGGTTGGGTTTTGCCTGTCTGCATGTTACAGAGGCTTGTCATGACTCTCTTGGACATGTTACACTAAGTAGAGGGGCTTCCAAAATTTCTCCAGCTAAGCTGAAGTTAAGTTACTTTCCTGCAGATTTTTCTAAAAGAACAGCTACTAATTACTACATAATTAATACAGTACATGGTGGTATATAGCTAAAAGAACTGACATTTATTTTCATCCATGTTTCTGGCAGTGTTGACCCCTGATGTAAGAACTACATTTTATTTTTCAATTAATTCAATTTCTAATTCATGGTAAGCCCTATGAAAAGAAATACACTGAAAATAATTACCTTTTGCAGCATTTCCCGCCTTCGCTTGGTAATGAGTTTCTGGCAAAGCTTCTGCTTTTCGTGTTTTAAATCATGATCAAATTTCTGTTTAACAAAATTAATCTCAGTCTCAGCTCGGTCCAGCAGCATTCCCAAATGACTTTCTGGTAGATGACCRGCTCTGTAATAACAGTGTTCGAAGCCTGTTATCCCAAATTCTTACGAGCAAAAGGATATCCGAGGCAATTAGTACCATAAAAAGGCTCAGCAAAATAGACACACAGAATGATCTTTGTTTCTTTAGCAGTGACACCTGGGAGAATCAAACAAGCAAGTGGATAATAGAAGGACAATCTCAGAGATGAGCATAGAATTGAGGCAGTTTGTGAAGGTAGAGTGAAGGTGTATGAAGAAGAAACAGGAAGAAGGAAGAAAGAGAAGACAAGTGCAAAACCAATTACATACCAGTTTTTAACATAAGTGATACTCAAATGAYAAATTTTAAAACTTTTATATTATTCATATTTAATTTTTTCATTTAATGCCCCCRGAATGCAATTTTATGTCTTTTACAACTCCTTCTCCTCATTAAAAAAAAATTTCTCTTTAAAGTATGTAATCAAGTAAAAAGAAAAAAAAATTACTTTTAATACATGAAGCAATCGTATCCACAAAACATTTATATTCAGATCTCCTATTAAATTTACATCAGAAGAATTATAAAAAATTCAAAATAATAGTAAAATACAATAATCTGAGAGAGCAAATTGTCAGTCGTAAGCCCACAGTGCTTTCAAATGGAAGTTCAAGACTCTGGCCCTACCTCCAGTTGCTACAGTATTTAATGTCAAAGAGGAAACAAGATCTCAACGGTGCCTGCAACAGTTAAAAAAATCTCCCTCTCCACAAACTCAACCTGAATTTCAGAACCTACATGCTATTATTTTTACACTAGAATTTCCCCAAATCTTTCCTATTCAACAGAAGAAAAAAAGAACATCTTAATTCAGACTAGGCTGTTGGACATTTGTGAGTTATAATTTCTATCAAGCACAGCAGATTTACAAAAGGTGATGTTGAAAAGGTCAACATGGAACTTTGAATTGAAAGCACCAATTCCTGATCTGAACCTGGATGTTRTTCAGATACCTTCTAGTTTACTTACTCAGTCGCCACTTTTTCAAAGATATGAACATCATACAGAGAGCCAGGACTCAGATGAAACCAGGGCTTTCAAGGTTCCATTCCAGTGTGATACCTGGCRCAATTCCTAAATTAAAGTAGCGGCTAAATGTGGTAAGCAAGCCCTTCTCCAGAAAGGACAGTCTAATTTTGGTTTATTAGGATTTATTATTACTGTGCCATCTTAATTCCAACAAAAATCCTCAAAATAAGAGCTAAAATAAAGCAGAAGATTACTGTATTAGCTTGTTTGCAGCCACTGTACTGTAACCATGGTGGCCAGATTCCAAAATTCATACCTCTCCATCTTCTGCTCAAGCATCCACAACTATCTGAGCAAGCCATGAAACATCTCCTATATAATGTATGCGCTTGATAGAAACTCAGATGTGCTTTCTCACACAGTTATGTCAACCAAAGAGAGTCTCCTTTTGCAGAGTTTTTTCAGTCTATCTATTGCATTTCTTTAATCTGCAAAGAGGATTAAAATACCTCTTAGTATATTGACAGTAATACATCAAGCATCATTCTTGGCAAAGTAATTTTTGCCTTGAAACTAATCAACGTTAAAATTCAGCATTATGTCAAAAAAATCCCCCAACAGCACCAAGTTTTTAGCCTGTATTTGGTAAGTCTAAGCCTTGTCCCTCCTTCTTGATTGAACCCAAGGCAAAACATACATGAATATAGGGTAATTAATTATGGTGAGGAAGTGAGGAATGATAATAACCAAGATATTATTTTTAACACCTTCATCCTTTCTTGTACTGAGGAAATAAGCACAGGATTGCTGCATCCAATTAAAAACCTGTCCAGAGCAGTGAAAAGAGTCTGCAACAGAAAAAGATAGATGGGCAAGAACCACACAGCAAATGAAAGTTTAAGAAAAGTCATGCAACATAGAATGATAGAAGATGATACATAGCTACCCTATTTTTAGGATGAAAAAAAAAGGGTCTACATTATTTCAGTTGATTTATTTAGAGATCCAGTATGTCCACAGCTAAAACTGTAGGTGATGCAGTATCCCACCARAGAAGCCTATGTCAGTTTACATGCTGTTATGGGTTAGAAAAAAAATGAAAATTTGTTTCCTTTCCCCTGGGGTATCAGGGAGACTGTGCAGGTGGGGAGGGGCTGGCCGGGAATTGATGAGAGATACTTAAGAACAAAAGGGAGTTATCTGTTCAGCTGCATTCCACGGCAATAACACAGAACGGACGATATTTAAGGACAAAAGGGATCACTTGCCCAGCCCAGAAGCCAGGACAATTCCCTCAGTTAAACAAAGACTTGGAAATACTGGCAAAGGGATGTTTTCCTCAGAGGCTGGAGCACGGCGAGAGAACTCCCCGAGACTTGGGCGAGAGGTGGGTGGAGACCGGGYTTGTCTCTCACTCTCGGCTCGGCRTTCGGTGAGGACGGTCGTGTCTGCAGCGAGTGCTAGTTTCACTCCGGGAACACCGCTACACTGCACGCCTCCGCCGGCTGGCTCCAGAGCACGGACACACTGTGACATCTCCGAGGGTCCGGCGGCGGCACAGGGTACAGAGATACGCTGTAACCAATCGCCGCGGGGAGCTGCTCGTCTCTGCTGTGCCTGCCTTCTGCTGAGTGATACCGAGGTCCATCGCTCCCCAGTCAACCCTGCCTGCCTGCGCCGCTCGCTGCCCGCTGCCAAGGTTGGTGGAGCCAGGCTGCTGCCCCGTGGGCTCGCGCCGGGGGCGACTCCCCCCCTTTCCCCTTCGCCGGAGCCTCCATTGCCGCGTGAGGGTCGTCGCGCTCGYGCCACAGCGCCCCCTGCAGCCGCGGGGGAGTCACCGCAGCCTCTCTGCCCCAGCGGAGGATTTTTCCCAACAACTCACAAGGAACTGATAAGGGGTTTGTCTGTTCTCTTATGGTTGCTGTTTAACTGCCTTGAGATATATATATATATAGAGAGAGAGAGAGAGAGTTATATAACCCTAGTAAAGAACTGTTATTCTTTTTACCACATCTTTGACTGAGAGCCCTGTAATTTCAAAGGTACAGTAATTCGGAGGAGGGAGGGAGGTCATCCTGTACTCAGGGGAGGTTTCCCACCTTCTTTGACAGACACCTGTCCTTCAAACCAGGACACATGCCAAYTTATATTAATCGGTATTATGGTAATTCCTAGAAGGCTTAATCCTGGCAACACACCTTTCATTTCTGGTTTCATATGAACACAATATAAAAACAATTACAGTACTAGGAATAAAAGATGTCCTGTTCTGAAAGGACTCTGAACAGAAATGTAAAGCAAAAGGAGAGGAGAAAGTTAATGAGACAGTATAGACTGTATGATAAACTGCCTGGTCTGAGCATACCAGACATTTAATCACTGCAGAAATGTGCAGGCACATGTCTTTGAACAAAGAGAATTTTAATGAAGGAGAATGCTGCCGTAATGACAAGGATGTTTAGAGGGAGATCCTCCCAAAGGCAGTGAGCACCAAGGAAGGTACAGAGATGAATTGTGTAGCCAACAGCAGCAGTATCACAGGTCAATCAGAGGGAGACCTTGACTTCTCTGTACTGAACGAAAGCCCAACAAATTAAGGAGGAAATACGGAGTGAGGGCACTAAATTAAAATGTAGGACTTTGTATTTGATGCTATAGAGAACCAACTGAGGGATGCTGAACCCCAGCMAAGGAAAATTGTTTCATGAAAGCTAGAGAAGGCACAGGAGCACCACTGAACCAAAAGGGAGATAGGTATGAAGCAGAAAATTTGTACCAGCCTGAATGTATGTGGAGGATGAATCCCATCACTATACAGAAACTACACAGAGAGAACTTGCATGGCTCTGCCCATGCTACCGGAAACGTCCAGCAAGACATTCTTGGAAAACTACTTTCTACAGACAAGGTCCATATAAATAGTGATTGTTAAGAAGAACGAGACCTGCACAAGATGCTTTGCTTCAATCTTTCAGGAGTCTTTTGACCACCTTAGAAACATAATACACAAGAAATTCTTGAGGTCTTACAAAAATTTACATTTTGGGAGAAATTTATAAAAGAACTTGAAATTGTTTGTACCTAGCGAGTCACAAGAACTGGATTCAATTTCTAAGAGACTGAAGAAGAGAGAAATTTCTTATGAACAAGCAGATATTGGCAAAAGAATAACACAACATCTTATGGATGCTGTAGTTTAAAAACATCAAGAACCTTGCACTTCTGTTGATAGCAGGAACAACATAGGGTAAACACTGCCTCAAGTATTGCCCTTTTGCCCAATATTCTTTTAGAAAATACATGTAGATATCCCTCAAATCTATGATTACAGATTACATTTTAAAACCTCCTTTCCTGCCTTTTGGCACTGCAGTCCAGACTAGATTTTCTAAAGCCACTGAGTACTCAAAACTAGTCCTGATAAATGGGACATTCTCTTTAAATACTGTATTTAGAAAGCCCAGCTTGAAAACTCTGGCTGCTCTATTTCATTTAAAATGTTCACAGCCCTTCCTAGAATTGGTTTGGGTTTATCTTGCTTTTTATAACATTCATTTCTGACCACACAGAATTCTTTTCATGTTAATTTGAAATTGCCTTGCTATCTGATAAATTTTAAACATACTATTAAGCTCCATTTTTAAAAGACTTCTTCCCTCAATATCTATCTGCTGGTTATCTGCTGCATCTATCGTGGTATATCTAATCTATATCTTTTCTCTCTTCTCCATTCAAAGTTCTGCATTTTAAAACTCCATTTATAACAGTAAGTTTAAGGCACTCTCTCACAAAGCTGGACAAAATAGATTAAGACAGACCTGTATCTATATTTAGACAAGCAGATTCAATGATAAAGTGAAAAATAAGATACTATGGATACAAATTTAAAGCACCAGTCCCTCAGACCAGACTTCTCTTGCTGCTCGAATTTCAATGCTCCAATTTGCAAAAATTCCCAAAATCACTTTATAATTAGAAAATACAAGTCTATGTAATATAATTATAAATTTCTCATTATAATTTCTCATTTATGCTAAGATATTTCAGTTTGTCTGTAGAAAATAAAAAACTAGCAAATAAACTGAAATACTACATTTTGGAGTTTTATAATCACARCACCTAAAGAATGAATTGTAAGAGTTTGGCCAACATTCATCTGAGAGGAATTACTGCTGCAGGAGGTGTGGGAAGTTACAGGAAAACAACTAGTTCTAGTCCCAGAAAGCCAAATAAGATTGCTTCCCTACAAATGGTATCTCCCACTATGGACACATCTCCTTTGTCTGCAGACAGACATTGCATACTCTGAAAGCTTAATAGGAGAGTGCTAGAAAAATTATCTTTTCATCTTGGTAATGATGCTTGCTGCTTTTGGAAGTTTCTGGGTAGTTTGGGGGGTTTTGGAAGTTTTTTTAATACATTTTTGAGGATGAGATCCACGAGATCTTGGATTCATACTACTACTCCTTTCCTCTGTGTTTTATAGTTGATACATTTTGCGACTGTTAGGTGCAATAACAGGCATTAAACAATGGGTGAAACTTATTTTTCCAGCTYGAGAATTCAATGAGTTGTTGATAGCAATAGTCACAGGTGAGTTTCTCACAAAGGCTTTTCACATAACCACATCTGTGAAAACAATCTCAGACCTTCTCACAATAGAATTCCAAAGTGAGGCATAAACTGATGAAAGGGAACTCTCTGTGAAAGATGTGTCTGAATTATATTTCCTATTCCAGGACATGTATTTTTGTCTTTGAGCCACACAGCTGCAGATCTTGGCAAAATAAGTGAAGCATACTGGAAGAAGCTCTCTTTGACCAATGAATCTTGAGGCTAAACGTAGGGTGATTCAGGGTAAACTTAGGGTATGATTCCAGTGAGGCAGCAYACAGGACAATCAAAAAGAAAAGCAAGGAAAAGTTACGAAAATCCCCAGAAAAATTACTTCATCACATCAACAGATACAATCTTTGGTAGCTTTTAACTGACTTCCTGCTCCTTAATACTAAATTACTTTTAAATTAAGTTAACATTAGGAAAGAAAAAACACACTGTAAAGACCGATGTTTATCTTGTTCTCTTAGTGCACATTTCACATATTGTCAGTGATTGACATCAATACAGACATCTCAAATATACAAATAAAGCTGAGTGCACAGGATCAACAGCAGCAGTGCTAGGTTGTTTTCCTGTACACTAATATATTTTACTGCCCTGGCATGCTCCTCAGTAATCTCTCCATATGCCAAACCAACAGAGTTCTCTGGGTAGTAGCACGATGTCTCTCTCAGTGCTACACATTGCCACATAATTTTAAATAACTCTGTGTGTCTGGTAAGTCACCGTTTCCACCTCTCCACCTTGACTCTGAGTATCYTCTCACAAAGTACTCAATCAGCCTGTGTCTGGTATGACATCCCAAATAAATTTAGTGTATTACTAGAGTCCATTTCCAGGTCTACTTTCTACTTCCCTGACTTTTACTTTTTAATTCCCTGCAACAGGTGTATCTGCTAGTCAAAATCCTAKGCAGCTACATTATTTATAAACTTAGTCCACTTTCTTTAGAAAATATTCACAATTTCCAGCTTGAAAAGAGAAACTGTACATCCAACTCCTCAAACACATTCAATTACAAGTGAATCTAGATTGTTCTATTCTGTTAAATCCAAATATTCATGCATAAAGAATCTAGACAAATGGTCTTAACTGGTACATGTTGCAATGGACTCTGGTATGACTTTTCATGATTGATGACTATTTACACAAATAACAGATGTATAAAGACATTGAGAATCTTACATGAGTCTGGTTCCCACTGAAGTCAGAACTACAAACAGGTATTACATGCTTCCAGCAATTAATCTCTGTGCTGTACAAAGTGGACACAGACAACAAAATGTCACCTTAGCATCTGCTGGGATTTAACTAACAAAGTCAATCAGTTCAAAATATTTTCTTAGAATTAACTTAAAAGATAGCATTTTTATGCAATTTTCTAGCTAGGTAACACAGAAAAATAGACTTTTGAAGAGTATTCTATTGTCTGTGAGATAACAAAGTCAAATGGTTGACAAGGAAACAATTGAGATATTTACCTTTCCATTTTATTAATGAGACTTGATATCTGGGCTGCTGCAGCATTTATAAGAGCAGAGACATGAGAATCCCTTAACTGTATCTTACTTATGAGATACTCTCTGTAAGAAAATCTTCTATTCAGATGATATTTCTTGCTAGCTTGCAAAAAATCCATTAGCTCTTCAATGTCACTCTGCAGGAAAGAATGTGAACAAATACATTTAACTAGATGTAATGCTAATTTTAGCTAACATCCGTATCAGACCAGATTTGTTCATTAACAGGGCAAAGTTTAAAAATTCTTACAAGTTTAAAACAATAAGCTTATATCAACTTAACTCTAATGGTCAGTACATCTTCTGAAGTATGTAACAGCACCTGATGCCTAGGGGGTTTTGAAAATGTTCATATGCCTCAATATACAGCTGTTTAGATGCCCAGATGTGCATAATAAAGGCATTACAATTTTTAAAATACTCGCTAAGAAAGTTGGTTATAAAAGCAATAAGTTTTATCCTGAAACACTTCTCAAAAGTTACCTGTAGGTTTGTATTCTGTCTTTAAGTAAGGAATGGAGTTATCATCCTATTACCTGTATTTTAGAGTAACCTTCCACTAAAGTTCTAGCTGCTTCCAACTTCAATTCTCCTTTTAAAGTAGCATTTGTTATCTGTGTAAAAAAGATAGTATGGAGTTCCTTTCTTTGGGTAACAGCCAGCTGTCTATAAGCCTTTGCAAAATAYTCCTCCTGCTTGACCAAAAGGAACCTCTTCAGGCAGTCCTGCTCCAGTCTGTGAAGTCTATCCAAAAGACTTCTATATTCAACAGCAGGCTGCAGAGAAGAGGGAAATAAATACATCAGAAGCGATTTTCAGAATTCAATTTATTTTAAAGTATCAGTGCTACTAGCTTATATATATATTTTACACATACTGTAGTTGCTGTCATCTCAGGTTTAAATGAAGGCTAATATTAAATCAGTGTGCACTTTCCATAATTTTCACCTGTTTGGAATGACAGTGCTGTACAGTCATCAGTCTCTAATCCAGACACCACTTCCAAGGCATAATAAAGTCCTTTTAGAATTCACAAGCCTTATTTAAGATAAATTATATAAAATGCAATGAAATTCAACACAAAGACTATATATGAAATTAATTTTTTAGGTTTCATCAATCCTGAAATCCTATTAAACAGACTCATATAAGGCATACCAATGTTATAATAATAAGCATAATTTAAAAAACAATATAAATTAGGAAAAAACCTATTCTACTAAAAATCTGTAAAAGTTTTTATCATTGGTGACCTACTTTAACTATCCGTTTCTACAAATTAATCCAAGAGCATAATTTTAGAGTTACAGCCATGGAGTAGAATTAAATGGCAATTACTCTAAAAGCTTCTTTGCCAGAAATACTTTCTCTTAGTTCTCTAGTAAGACTTACATATTCATAGTTTTCATCTTGGATGGCATAAAGTCATTACAGAATCAAAACATACATGTCCCACAGAGCAAGGAATGCTTCTTATGCCAGCAAAGCTACCTAACAGTCACTGTGTTAGTCTTGTTCTAAATTTCATACCAATTATCTTGAGGAGAACTGCCCTCTGCACTTCACTTCGCATTCCCAAGAGACACACTGCAGGCAGCAAATAATCAAAAAAGCAAGGCATATAAACTCTGTGGTTTGGCTGAGAAGGGGAGGAGGTTATTGCTCCAGCTGTTTTCCACTTCCACCCTTGGATGTCAGTACACCTGCTGCCCAGGAGCATGGGTGTGACCAACCCTCACTCCAGAATGTCCTTCTGGACCACGTGCCATAGCAAGTACAAAACCATGTCCTTCTACAGACAGAAAAGTGAACAGCAAGATGATAGGATCTGGTAAATGGATCAGGACAAGTACTGGATTGGCCTTAATTGTTGGCTTGATTCCTACCATTCAGGATTTTCAGTACAAATCAGACTGAACCAACCAATAGATTTCTTACAAAGCAAAYCACTTTGCTGAAAGCATATTTAGTGTGAGTTCACACAGCGAGTTTCAGTCAGGCCCCTCTCTCTGCAAAGGTAGGACTTAGTGAGGTCTAGGCTCCTTCTATAACCAACAGAGTATAACTGCAGAGTACAGTTCACCTCATCCTTAAGAAGGAGTCCACAAGTATCTCTTCCTTCTCATCTCTTGTGTTTCTAGCACCTCTAGTTCAGGATATGCATATCCTACAGGCATGGAAAGCTGCTTAGAATCACAATTTAAAATTCACCTGGAAACATAATAAAAGTTCTACTGGCTCACTAGCCTTGTGCCACTAATTTTCTCCATGCAACAGCCTGATAAAACAAAGTTCTTCCTGAGAGCCTCAACATACTGGAGTATCTTTGATGGGTCACACTCAGCAAAAAAACCTTCTTTTGTCCAAAGTGCAATCATGAATTGTCATGATAGACCTTAATAATTACGAGTAAGCAAATACCACTTGTGGTCCAGAAGCAAAGCCCCACTCTTAAGTAACAAACTGCACTATTTGTTGCCACCAAGTCATCCTCTTCATAGACAAACATGAAACATTAACTTGAGCATTTTAGCATTTTAAGTTTACAGAAATGAAATATTCAAAACTTTCCAGAATCCTTTCAAGCCACATGAAGTTGTAAAAATAATAATAAAGAAAAAGGAAGAAGGGGGGGAGGGAAATCAGTTTTATTGTAAACATTCAGTATACTTGAAAAAAGACGTGGAAGACTCGAGCATAACTTTGTACATGGGATGTTGGCCCGGTGACCCAGGCTCTATTTCCAGCTAGTAACTACCTATGAAATCCTAGGTAATGAAACTTTCCCATTCGGACAGAGATCTTTGAATGGAAGTGTCACACATAAGCTCTAAGCTTTCACTCTAAACTTGTAAGGAGTCATACTCTGACAGGTTATTTATCTGTTATCCAGAGGCTATTACCAAGAGAAGTCCACTCCTTGCTCTGYCTAAAATGCAGATTGTTCTGCTTGCCTTCACTTGTTTCGAAAGGAAATCAGCCTTTGGTTGTGCTTACATTCTCATCTTCTTCAAAAAAAGAACATAAATATTGGAAGCTTTTTACCTAGACTGTAAGGTTTATGATGCAGGGAGTTTGTTCTGCTCTGGATGTGCGAAATACTTCACACAGTGTCTGACTGGAAATCTCAGGAAGTGCTGCAGTAAAATACAGTAAATAAAAATACACCACTTTGTARTAGTACAAGTGATTATAAAAAAACCCCAGGCAATGAAAACCCTTTGTTTACAGATGTCACAGATTCTCTTGAGAAAAACTCATCTTCTGGTGAAGTAAAACACAAATTAATAACAACAATTAATAACAACTACCCTAATTATGACATCTGAATTTTTGAACATATTTAATTGTAGATCTTTGTCTTACTATTCTAAGAGGATAAGTAAGCTGTTCTAGTCAAAAAGAGAAACCATCTCCATAAAACTACATATCATGCAAAATATCTTGATTTAAAAACAGATTTACCTTTTCATTAATTTTCTTCATTAATTCCTCGGCCTCTTCGTTTGCTGCTCTTGCTTTTTGGAATTGAGCCTCCATTGTCTTCCTAGTTTCCAGACTACAYTCAGCTGTTAAAGCCACCATCTTCCTTTCATACTCCTCTTGAATCTCTTTCTCCATTGCAAGAAACCGCTTTTTGAAAACTGAACTTATCTTCTTCTCCACATGAGGAAAGAGGCTGTGATTTAAGACCATGTTCTTCAACATCATAGCAATCACTTCTTTACAGATCTGCGTTCGATAGGCCTCCAGATCAGCATCTGCCCGTGTCAGGCTGGCAACCTCCAAGCTGTACAAAGGTAGTCAGGACTGTTAGAAATCAGTGATTATGRGAAATTTCTATCAGAAAACAAGATCCTTGTATCTAGATCATTCAATCTCTAGATTGTATCTAGATTCATTCAATACTGGGTAATGAAATGGCAGTCAAAGAAGTGCAGGAATATCACAGCATATGAGTTTACTAATCATGATAGTAATCATTCATTAAACAGCAAGGTGAGTCAACTTCTACTACCGCAACTTTAATGAAATATGTCCATAATTCCATTTCCATTTCAGACAGAAGAAGAAAAAAGTTTTCTTTACTAAAACTCAGAAGATTCCCTCAGATAAAAGCCAATAGAAATGTCTGTCTCCCCCAGAAAAGCCCCCACTACCTCTGTTGGCAAGCACATGAAATGGGCATCTGAATAGACTACAAATTTCACTTATTTTGTAAAATAGTACTAAACTCACTGACCCATCTAGATTGATACATCAGTGTTTCATATTCTTAGCTGATGTACTCCCTTCTCTGCAGGGAAGAGAGGATAGCTTCAATTATATGCTGATACAAATAAAATAGCTGGTATCTGTCTCTCATGAACATTAATAGAGTTCTAGAAAAGAGATTAAAACCAGATTGAAATACAAGAGCTTTTACAAAATGCAATATATGTCATGTTGCATATAAATACATTCTCATTTATCTTTAGAGTTAATTAAATTGTAATTATAATTATTCTAATTTMATATACAATGTAACTACTCTAAATTCTACACCTCAATTTAACAYTGGAAAATTAGGTGTGTTTTGCCCCTGCATGTCGAATTACATGAACACACAACACTGTATGCTTCTGTGTGTGGACTATGTATACATTAATTTCTTTGTGACCTACAAAACATACTTTTAGGAGCTTAAATCCATTCATTTTTTCTCTTAAGCTAAATTATTGGTCTAATTTTTCCATAGACAAATCTTAGAATAAATTTCAAATTCATAGCAAAGATCTTGCTAAGATCTGCAAGAGAGCAGAATGATACTACATTCAGAATGGCATAAATGAAGACATGCAAATCTAGAAACACTTTTTTTGTCAAACTTTCCTTTCCTTATATAAGCAAGTAAAGTTTAATTAAAAGTAAACCACCCACATATCATCACTGCCCCTCTGATAATACAAGAGATGTATTTTCCCCATCTAGAAATTGATGGGATGGAATTGTTTTCTTACAATGACTCTAATACTTGAAGTATTTGGGAGACTAGCTTTAAAATGTGAGAATCTACCACAGACAGATTCTTCTCTTGCARCCTCTCAAAACCACAGGAACATACTGACGATGGCCATGCTCATCTTGGTGATCTGCTGCAAGGCTGGCTAGTTGCAGCTACAAAAACTCCTCCATTTTACCCTCTCTTCCTTATATACAGGAACARGAATTCCTGCAGTGGAAGTACCACGTGCCTGAAACATTCCTCACAGTAATCTGAAGATCCTTTAAGAGATAGTGTTTGCTATAATGCCCCCAAGACATCACAACCATCCAGCTTCTCTGTCGTGTCTACAGATGGACACTGCAGCTGGAGGTACACAGCCTTCTTGGGTGACATTCACCTACATTCATGGTGAAGTGCCTCAGGGCGCTGATCTGCTCCCTTTTCTTTGGGAGAGTCCTTCTTGCTGCAGGACAGAGGGCAGGTGACAGCAGGATCAAGGTAATAGGATGCCAAAGCAACACAGCAAGTACTTCAAATGGGCAGTGCAGATGTGCATTTTCTCTTAAGGCATCTTGTTTATAGTCCTAGCACTTTTGCTGACACAGCCAGATATTACCAAGCTGTTTATGACAACTTGGAAAAAGAAGTGTTTCAGTGTTGTGTAAATGCACTTAAACAAAAACAAGGATTCAGAGCATGGGAGCTTTATGCTATAACATTTCCCTAATGACTGTCAGGGAGTGGTAGGAGGCTTCCCTTCACAGATTCACCAATTCATTATTAGCCTGTAAAGTTCAAGCCACCAGATTTATTTTTCTGTTTTACTTCCTGCTTTAAGTTCAGCAGCTCTGATTTAATCGAAGCATATCTGTCTTCTATGAGAAACATCCTCATTTTCAAGCATCCCCTAACACAGAACTAAACATTTTAATCAGTTGTTCCACTAGATAATTTCTCTAAAAAATGGTAACCTCATCCTCAGCTTGAATTTTATTACTTTCAACTTCCAAGTCTTTTTGTTTGCCGGAACAACAAGTTTCTTAGTCATTATTTTTCTGTTCTTCAAGCATGCAATGATAGAGGGCAGCCCCAGCACCTACTAACCCTTTCTTACTGAGATGTGAAAGACTGAATTCCTCATTTCTCTCCCTGGAAAGCAACGCTCTACCACRTTGATACATAGCTCATAACACATAATTTATTCCTTATCACAAATACCAGGGTCTTTTTAAAGCACGCTTCAAAAAAAGATTAAGCCATTCCTCACTCACCTCCTTTTTACTTTTCCACTCTTCTTCAGTGATCCCAAGAATAAAAACCAAAATGAAACACCATCACATTTCCTGTTACCCTTACCTCAGTCTTTCCACAGCACTTCTTCCTATTTACTGCAAGTCATTCTAGACTCAACCTGATTCCACTGTGAGCCAGATTCCCATGCTCTTTCTCACCTGCAAGAAGACCTGCAGTACCCTAGTAACTCCATATAATGCAAAATGCAGGAGGAGCAGTGATAATCGTCAYCTGATGCTGGTGTGTCAGCAAGTGAGTAATGAGGCTCATAAGATCTCAGGGGTACTTAACCTGCAATTCTCACTCTTCATTTTCCTGACAGTGCATCGGTGAAGAAGGCAATGAAAGAGAAGATGCACTTGAGCTGTTCCACCAAACCAAGGGTAACAGCATAGAGAAAAGCAATTACAAGCCACAGCTTTCCCACGTCACATCCTCAAAGACAGCAGCCACACCATCACGTTCTTTCAGTGGCAATTGAAAAAAGGTTGTGTCTCTAAAAACTTGAAATCTAACTTCCATGTGATGTGCTCTGCTTCTGGCTGTGATCTTCACACAGCAGCCAGCAGAAGTGAGACAAGCTCACAACACACATCAGAAACCTTGCTTCAAGCTCTTACTCAGAACAGAGAGGTCGATGGCAGCCCTAACATGCTGCATCACACCAACAGTCAGCACAACACACGAATCCTGTAGATATAATAAACCAAATGCTTTCACTTGGTTTCATTCAAGTCCATTAGAAGAACAATGTTTACAAACATCCAGATTAAATGTACAATGTTTCATGACACATAGCAGAACAAAAATTCTAGCCTGACACTCTGTGTCTCCTCAAGCCAAGGTACATTTAATAATTTGCTTTAAATGCTTTGCACTGTGCTTTTTACAGCAATTGATGTTTAAAAGGTCTTGCCTCACTTCCTGAATATATTCAGCATCATAGAAACATGAAAGCTAATGACGTACAGGTAGCTGATGGCAATCTATTGATGAAAAAGATCAAAGCTTGTATTGGACAAAGCATGCAGAGAAAGGATGAGGACAGTACAGAAGGCAGGTAGCACAAAAGGATGGGGGAAGGAAAGGCAAACAGACACATAGAAAATGAAACTCTAAACAGCAAGTGTAAAGCTTTTTCACTCACTTGAAGAGGAAGAGGATTTAAAAATCTGTCAGAGAGACCTGGAAGGGGAGAATCCCAGATGCCAAACACAGAGAAGCAGAGAGAGTGTCTGAGCAACTGATGTCCTCCACAGACCTAATGAAAGAATACAGGAAAGCAGCTGGGGTCAGGAAAGCAACTATAGTTAATATAAAAAAAACCCAAAAAACAAAACACAACATACCACAAAAAAAAAAAAATAAACTTCTCATTAACTACCAAGTAATTGTGTCTTTAAGTCTTATTATTCAAATTACAAGCCCACAGAGGGAATTTTTGAACAGGAGGACTAATAGCTGCTGAATTTAACAGTCCTAAAAATAACTAATGGCTTTCAAACACATTTTTAAAACTAATTCTGAGTTTACAAAGATAAGAAACTACTGTGACACAACTTTCTGAAGTCTAAAAGGGAGAGAAACATTAAGCAAATTCCCCTCCGGTGACATTTTCTCACCAAAACAGAAAAACCTGTCATTCTCAGAAGGCTCATCTCTTATCTGCCAATGGAAACCAATTACCATATGCAGCACATGTATTACAATGCATATGTATTACTACAGTATCCAGAGGAGACTGCAGCTCCATGGTAGCTGTTTCTGTAAAAGTATTGCTTCAAATACACAATGCTCCTGAAAAGCATGTAATTATGTAATTTAGAACCATTTGTGGACACTTTGTCTCCACTGTTCCCACTTCAGCAGTGACTCGGAGCCCCAAGGTACAGCAGCTGCACCAACTCCTGACGGAGAGGGGAATGAAAACAGGGAAGGACAGACAGGCAGAAAAGCACCCCCAGCCCAGCAGCACCCACTGTTACAGCCAGAGCAGCATATATCCTGTACCCACGGGCACAGTAATGATGGGACAGCTGCAGTGAGGAAGGAAAAGGGAGGACAAAATCCAGGCGTTATGGTCTGTGTTGCCTTGTCACACGTCAGAGAAGTGAAGATGGAGAAAGTGTCAGCCAAGAAGAATCACCCAGAAACCAGTTCCTGCAGTGCTGGCTTTAGTCACAGTAAGCAAAGAAAGCCAATTCAAGTATAATGGCCATTAGAGGTCTTCAAATGCTGTTGCTGCGGTTCGTTTCCCAAATCATCCGTTTATTGAGGGGTTAGTAATACAGTATCAGTAAGCTGGGCTGTGTTTTGTTTTTTTCTGTTTTGTCTGTTTAGTTTGTTGTTGCATTTTGTTGTTGTTTTCTTAAAGTACCATGTCAATATGGACCCTCTGTGCAGCCCCATAGCTTCCTCCCTTCAACACCTCCCTCCTTTTTTTTCTTCCTCTGCTTTCCATGCTCTCCAGCTGGGTCCAGTCTCAACAGAGATTGTGAACACTTCAGAGCAGGGATTTACACAGCTGCAGCACAAGGCACAAACCTTTGCAGGAGACCAAAACTCTACTAAAGTAGAAGCAGAGGTAATAGCATGAGGTCTGAACAGCCACCAACAGCTACTGACTGCCCAAGCCCAAACTCTTCAGCCCTCCTGTGTCAAAGTGGGGTGTGTTGCCTGCCCCTGGTCCCTGCCTGCTGCCAGGCTGTGTTAGCACAGTTCTGAAGATGCTCTGTGATACACCAGCAGCTGTAGTGGCCTGCAGCCAGCTCTGAACTGGGGGAGTTCATCCATCAGTCCTGTGACACTTACACAGCCAAGCGTAAACTCAGCACAGCTCACACAGGAGCCCACAGAGAATACAAGACATCACATCAGTAAATGAAATTGCTAAGAAAGGCACATGAGGATTATCTAAGGATGCTTTCACATGAATGACTCACAGGTTAAGTTTAGCTTTCCAGAAGTCAGAATGCTGACAAAACCAAAAATAGGATTCCTGATATACTGCCAAAAACCAATAATTAAATACAAATTTGAAATAGATGATAAATTGAGCGGAGAGACCAGAAGCTCTTCAGAAAAACAAAGATTCATGAAAACCTGCTAAAAAATCTCAGCAGTAGATTTGGCGGCAGTTTCACCTATCAAATTCCTTTAACTCTCCACAGCAATATTAAGGGAGTAAAGGTATTTCAATTCTTATATTAATCTGTTCAGAAAACACTTAAAAAATCCAGCATTTAAGAGACTGAGAACCTCTGCTTGCAGAAAATAAGAAATATGATGAATCAGTGATGTTTAGAAAATCAATTTTAAAAATACACCTATCTACGATTCTGCTGTTGCAACAGAGCTCAGAAAATGGTTATTTCGCTATTTCGCTTACAAAAGGGACTATGCAAAAAGAGTGTATGAAAGACTCCAGTTCTGTTTCTGGTGAAGTCATCATGCATTTTACCACTGATTTCAAAAGCACCAACTTCAGCCTGGATACTAACAAAATCATAAATAAATATTATAGCTATATGCATTATGCATTAATGCCTGAGGAGCTTCCAACTTTGCTATGATCTACTCACATTCCTCTGATCTACTCAAGCAGGGTGAGTATTCAGATGACAGAAATGGTAGGAGATATCAATCTTCTTTCAAAATGATATGGAATAAAGCATCACGAACAGCACAACTCTCAAAAGGAGACTCTTGTCTGGATGAGATAAATTGTTCCAAGTAGACAGCAGAAATGACCCCTATAATTCTAAACACTTCATAGTTAGCCAACATCAAAGAAAGAGACATTTTTAAGATGAAAAAAGATATGTATTCATTAATTCCAAATTACTTGTTTTCTTCAGCTCCCCAGTCTCACAGACTCTTATCACACATTAAGCATTTGAGCTCTGATGGAAAAAAACATATCGTTTACACACCTGTCAAGTTTCTAACAGCATTCATAATGCAGAACTACAAATTCAGGGTTTGGAGTTTATACCATGAGCATTCACTGCATCTTATTGTTATATCAGTGTGATTATTATTTATAGTTATATTCCTGCATTGTACACATTTCACAAAAACAGAGTACTGAATATGCTCTCCCTTCAAAAATTCAAAGATTTTAATTACACTTTTTCCAAGTTATGAAAAACAGAAATTTAGCACCTCAATTTTTTTTTTGTGCTAACAGTGTAACTATTTCCCACCATTTTCTATGGTGGAATATTCAAGTCTAGCTGCTATGACAACATGATCGTTTATACCCCATCCCTGAGACTAGATGATCTCTAACGCCCATTCCAAGCCCTTAACATTCTATGATTCTTACTTTCCATTTTAATTCAGGGTTTAAAAAAAAAGAGTATTTGCTCCACAGCAAATCAAATTGACATGTAGAACAAGAAATTTACATTTAGAAAGAAAAAGTGAACTTCTAAAATCGTGGTAAATTGTTTTTATTTTTCTGTCAAGGCTCTCTGGAGACAGTTTGATCCTGTTCTCTAGTACATTGGCCTGTATGTCCTCTACCATAGGAAAAACATCAGCTGCAATGTACACGTATTACTTACTCATTTACCAAAATAATTGGCAGTATGTATTGTGTATCAGCAAGCAAATTCAAGTTCAGCTAGAGCTTTGACAAAGTCAAGGAAGCATAGCTGTACAAAATGAAGATTAAAAAGAAAAAGTGTAGCAGTGAAAATCCATTTAAAGAAATTAAGTTGCCTTTAACATATCTCTATCTTTTGAAACTATGAGTATGGTCAAGCTTCATCACATTGGACACAAACCCAAATTGCTCAGCTCTCTTCATATTCTGCTCCAGACATAAAGAAGAGACCCACAACATTTTGGAACACGATCTTCTAGTGTGCACAACAAATATTCAAATCATATAGCTTCCCCTCATTAGTATTCACTGCCCAGAGGCCAATATTCAGTAATATACACAGCAAGGAACCTACTGAGAATAAAAGCCAAGCTATTTTTCTGCATAATGTACATCAAGGCTATAACTTATTAAGACAAAATTCACAAAATGAGTAACCAACAAGCTTCCTTATTAAACATTAAAAGTATGTTTTGTTCTCTAGCCAATCCTCCTGACACTGCAAACTGTCTACACTCCAAAGCTGTCCATAAATATTGAACACATGCTCCTGATGTTTCTGCTAAATGATTTGGCACTGTCACTTCCTAAAAGACAACACAGCTTCATGTTGCAAAGAAGACAAGAACATCCTGTAGCTCTTACTTTTCAGAGTATTTTTCTCGTTTGTATCTGGACAAGACAACGAAACACCAAAATGATTCCAACCATGACACTGCAATTTGAAAAGGATGTTATCAATTATGTTAGCAAGCTTGTATGTGTGTCATGTAGACAAAAATGAAACATACCTGCACCAAAACATGCAGAAGGAATTACCAAGCTAGCATACAAGCAAGATGATTTTGGTTGGCTTAAAATACCTATCACCCTTTCAATCATCTTTCGTAGCAGGAATCACTGTAACTCTGGATACCTTTGTGGTCTATCTACTATCCTCATCCTGGAAAAAGGAAAAGATAGTTTAGAAGGTGAAGCAGGTTAGTGAGTGTTGACTCATGGGCATCTACTTTATTCAGTGCAATGCTCTACCTCTTTAGAGGTAAAGAAAATAGAAACTGTGAGGAAAGAAAAGGAAGCAAGAGACATATGCACTAACTTCATAAGAATATTAAAAAACTATAGTCCCTGGACACATATTCAAACTAAGATATGAATCCTGTCTTATAGGTTTAGAAATAATCCTGTTATAAAAATAAACCTTTCCAAAGGTTTGCAAGAATATTTACCTTTCTAATCCATAATGTATCTGAAAATAGTCCAGCATTTTTTTTTCAACCTAGCTGGATACTAACTATCCCTGAAATAAACTAATACTAAAGTGTGTTTAAAGAAATGTTTGATCCTGTTCTTCTTAATATTTACATAATGATTTTCAGGATAAGTCTTCTCAAAGCCTGAGTTGCTACACAGTTATAAAAGCAAGGACCAATGTGCAATTTACAGAGATAAGTTCCAGTTTACAGAGATAACTATCAGGGAAAGGCAGAAAATAATAATGTTGTTTGTTACCCTTTAAGAAAGCAGATTACAACCATGGTCCTGTAACTTTTCAGCTTCTACAGATTTTATAGTTGCATAGTACTGCCTTTAACCTCACTTACGAGGAGGTAATGGTAAGACTGAATAAACAACATCCACTCATCCTCACATCACACCTTTTTATAAAATTCAGCTGAAGAACAGTGACATGTTTCTGTCAAAAAGCCTTTCAACAGTATTAGGAGAGTTTCTGTGCTCTAGCAAGCAGTCCCACCAATTGCAAGTACATGGTATCTTTCTGGCAGCACTACAAAATGTCACACCTCAGACTCTGATCCAGGTGTTTTCGAAATACACTGTTGAACAGTAATGCTGGCACTCAGCAGGGGCTCTCTTTTCTAGGACAAAAGCCACCCTTTTGAAAGCAGAATGTGTTCAGCAATAGTGGAATACTGGGTTTCAACATCTTGCACACCAAGAAGTTTCCCCTCACTTAGTGAACCACAGAGAGATAAAGCAAGGTGTTTATTTGGATTGGAAAACTTGCACATCTAAGGCCTAGATGGAGTTGTGACTTCTACAGGTGAATGAATATGAGATATGACGGTTTTCAGTTCCATAGATGGTTGTTTAAAACATTTCAAAAACCTAAAGTAGTACAGTAGTATGCATAAACAGACTCTATAAAAAAAACAATAAAGGGCAGATACTCAAAACGTATTGAAAGGTTTGGCTGATGACCAATGTAAAAAATGTAATGTAATAGTGGTGAATTCTTACTCTTCTAAAGCCTGAAGCATGTTCCCAGGTTCTTCGAAGGACAGAATATTGATGATTTGGTCATTCATAATTATATCTTCACCAAAGAGATCACCTGAATTAAACTGAGAATGCTCCAGTTTGTGATTTTGGCTGAGTTCAGGCTGTATCTCCTGAAAAACAAAAAAAAGAAAAAGTAGCAAACTTCAGATTATAAAAAAATGTAGAATGAGTGTCTGATCTAATTTTATTGCAGTTTAACTCTGGGTGAGAAGTTAAACTGTAGAACGGGAAAGAGAACAAAGACCTCGTGCAATTCAGATATATATCTGAAGTCAAATATACTACTTTTGTTTCAGACTGATCTTTTTTAGTATATAACTGATCTGATGAAGAATACAGAGTACAGATGAAGAAATGGAAAACACAGAACACTTGTGAAAGTCATCTAGGAAGTTATCTTCCCCTTCAAACTTTCTAGGTAATTTTTCTAAAAATTGCCGTGGTATACAAATTATATATGGCAAGACTACAGTATTATGAGGGAAACAACGTGGAAAACCTAATCCTATGCATGATGAAAATGACTCAGTTCACACAGACTCTCTTGAGACTGAGGGCTAATAAAATTACTGTGCAAAAAACTCACTATAAATATCTGATACTAGACCAAGCTGGACCTTTTTTACTACCTCATCATTACAGTTTCTTTTGTAAAAAGAAACAAGTCACATCCTTTACACTTAAAGAGATTAATTTTTCAGACCTAAAATAAATAAAAAATTATTGATGGTGTAATTTTCAACTGCAGAAAGACTGCAAGTGATTTGTGAGCACCTCTGGTTAGTCCAGACGGATGAAAGGTCCACCACTGTCTGGGTAGACAAGAGGTTCAAACCTCTCAGCACACCTCTCTTATGACTGCTCCAATCACTGTAATATTCTGACCGAGATCTCTAGCTCCCTCCCAATGAAGTTGTTCTACTTTACATAAATACAAAAATAATTAATAGAAGGAAGGGCTGGAATTGCACCAACTTGATTAATATTTATCAGATTCTGTATTTTCTTTCTCCTGTCCAATATGTACTGAAATACTTTCTTCAAACTGGCACAGAACAATGAAAATGTTCCATCCCCAAACCCATCTGTTTTGCTTAATCACTGAAGATATTAAGGCACACTGAAGAAACTAAGAGACCAAAACTCAAATCCCTATTCCTGATAATCAGAAAAAAAATTCGTACCCAAGTCTGTTGTGCTCAAGATAAGTTGGCTTCTCCTTTGGCAACTGCTTATAACCCAGAGACATCCTGCCTCTAATTCTGAGAGACAGAGAGGAGGAAGAGAGGAATATGGAAAGAAACTAACAGGCAAAGGGTAATCTCTCTCTGATCTAGAGCCAACATGCAGTTACTGACAGCAGTTGTTTTGATCAAGGTATCATTCTTACACTCACCTCTAAATCTGATTGTGCTAAAGATTAGAGGTTGTAGAGGTTAGATTACCTGCGAGCCCAATGCTTCATTTGGTGGCTTTTTATTTATCTTCAAAAACTCTTCAGACAGTCCTAGTTAGCAAGTTATATCATCACATATGATCAGTAAAAAAGATTAAATAACATACCCTCACAGACAGTACAACTCACCTGGTTTTTACTACAGAAATTCCATTTTAATATTTGGGTTCGGTAAATGATGAAAAAAACAGCACATGTCAACACAAGGGAAACAAAAAAAGCAATGAAGAACCCTGAAGCACTGATGGCGTGGCTGTTCAAAATCTGAAATTAAAGATCATTTAATTAAGATGACATTTTAAATATAACTGTAATTCAAAATTGTAATGGTATGCAACACAGTAAATTATTTTTAAATGGCTTCACACAACTTCAGGATTTCTCAGCATTATGTTATTACTACATTTAGATGAATATTTTCAAACAAGTGTGTATTTTTGATTGGTTTCTGAGTCAGGATGGTTCACTATGTTCACCTAGTCCAAATTCCTGTGTAATTTCAAGCAACAGAACTCCCACAGATAGAATTTTACGTGCTGTGACTTGGGTGTCCTGTACCTAAAAGCCTATTTTCCAAAGCTGCCAAACTCTTCTTAGAAGTTTCATTGAAATTGATGGCATTTGATGTTGCTCACAGGCTCTGGAAAGACAGTCAGATGATGGCTACCTTTAATTAACGGCCATTTCTTGATTCAATGAAATTGAGTAAACACCACAGGGAAAAAGTACCAATATGAGTTCAGAATAAACGTGCAACTGACAGTCCACAAACCCACTCAATCTTTGTCCACCCTTGCAGTTTCTGCACTAGCCTGAGTCAGAAAAGAGTGGCAGGAGTATTGAAACCATGAGCCAGATAACAACATTGTAGGTCTTTCACTTTAGCTCTTAACTTAATCTTTAAATTGAATTGCATTAAAAATTAATTTTTCCTTCATGCTCTACGTAGCAAAAGTTAATTCAGTGTTTGTTTAGTTCTATGAGATCTTTCAACGAAAAACATAGCACAGCTATTAGTATAATGTTTCACCACAAACTAATCACTCTGCTGGGGCTAGGAACTGTAAATAATTAACATGCTGCTTGCAAGCTGGGTTTGGTCTTCTCTTGGAGTAGAAACCTGACAGCACTCCATGGAGTCAATGGTAATTCTGCATAGGAAGCAATACTCAAACATAGCCCACAATTTGAAAAGGATTTTTATTCCAAATTAACAGCGGAATTTTACCCTTTAATGCCTAGCTTTTCCGATACGTTTTTGTACACTGATAATCTGTCATMTCTCTAACTGAAAGAAACTGTATTATGTCAGACTTTGTTGTTTCAGAGGTTCAGCTTCTTAAAGCTGCTAGAGATGCTCAGCACTCATTGATTTCAACATTTTTTCAGCTGAATTAGACAATGATGTCAGTATAAAGATCATCAAGACATTAATACACACTACTATTTCACAGTTCCAAGAAGATCTGAGGTCTACTTTACAGTATTGTACGCACAGAATCAACAGTTGCTCTAACTGACACAGCCATGCTTTATTTGTATTTTTTTTTTTTTAAAGGTGCTTACTCTAAAATAATGAACACCTGAAGCACTTTGAGGTTCACCAAAATGTTTTGGGCCTAAGTACTTAGCTGAGTAAGCCAGCCATGTGCTGAATTTCTTCTGATACAGAATCACAGAATCATTTAGGTTGGAAAAGATCTCTAAGATCATTGAGTCCAAGTTTTGACCAATCACCCCTTGTCAATTAGATCATAGTACTAAGTGCCATGTCCAGTCATTTCTTGAACGCTTCCAGGGCTAGTAACTCAACCACCACCCTGGGCACCTCATTCCAATGTTGAATAACCCCATCAGTAAAGAAATTCTTCCTAATGTCCAGCTTGAACCCCCCTGGCACAGCTTGAGGCCATTTCCTCTTGTCCTGTCACTAGTTACCAGCAAGAAGACAGTGACCCTCACTTCACTGAACCCTCCTTTCAGGTAGYTGTAGAGAGCAATAAGGTCCCCCCACCAGCCTCCTTTTCTCCAGACTAAACACCCCCAGTTCTTCAGCCACTCCTTGTAAGATTTACTCTCCAGACTTCATCAGCTTCGTTGCCCTTCTCTGGACTTGCTCCAGCACCTCAATGTCTTTCTTGTAGTGAGGGTCCCAGAACTGAACACAGAACTTGAGGTATGACCTCACCGGTGCCCARTAGAGAGAGATAATCACTGCCCTAGTCCTGCTGGCGACATTATTTCTGACACAAGCCAGGTGCCGTTGGCCTTCTTGGCCACCTTGGCACAGCTGGCTCATGTTCAGCTGCTGTCAAACAGCACCCCCAGGTCCTTTTCCACTGGGCAGCTTTCCAGGCACTCTACCCCCAGCATGTACAGCTGCCTGGGGGTGTTGTGACTCAAGGACAGGACCTGGCACTCGGCCTGGTTGAACCTCGCACCATTGGTGTCAGCCATTCCTTAAGTTGTAAACAGAAACAAGAAAGAAAACAAAAAGAAGTGCAACACATTAATTTCTTAGTTCCCTGTATAATTACAAACACATTGTCTGAATGTTTTTCTTGATGTAGCTTCCTACTACTTTGGTCAATTGCTTCCATTATGCTCCCCTGTACCATGGCCAACCACTAAAAACACCCAGCACAGGTACATAACCATCAGTAGCAGCTCTTTCCTCCTCTGACTCTGAACTGCCCTCCAGTTCCTTGAGCTCAGTTAAAGCTGCATCACTTTGCACAAAAATATCTTTCAATTTATTTGAAGGGTGATTATGTACATGTTAAGTAACTCCCCACTCTAATCCAGGGTTTACTCCCTTCACAGATCAGAAGGGTTTAGCTCATGTCCCTTGAACTGTCACTGAACCAACAAACATCTGTGTGTGACTTGGAAAAAATGCAATTCCTCTTATGTCAGTCTGCTGTCCCTGCTTCTCTGGTTGACATAGGTGGCCAAGAGGAAATCACAGAAGGGTTCTCCTTGAGCTCTGTCACATCAGGACTCTGACTGAGGTACCACTGCTTTCAGGGAACAGGAGATGCTGTAGATAATACTTAAGGAAAAAAGCTGCTTTGAAACCACTTCATCCTTTTGTCTGAATCCACTTGCATTTGCCTAATTTCCAAGCACGCTGTGAAATGCAAGGATCTCTCTAGGCTTCTGGAGGAAGCAAGAATCTGGTGAGTCTATGGATTCAGTGAAGCTGGAATGAAGCTGCTTAAATTTTGGTGGAGAAAAAGCACTGGCTAGGGAATAACCCTGTGCTTTCTAAGTAAAAGGTGAGACCTGTGGTGAGACACTCAGTCTGCATGAGGGCAGGTAATTTTGTCTGTGCTTTTATACTTAGAGAAAATGGGCTCTGGAAGGACAGTCCATGTCATTGGGGGGGGCTGTCAGTCCAAGCAGGAGAACACAGCAGGTGCTTAATGCCATCTGAAAGCACCACAGCGGATGGTGCAGGGCTGGTGCCAGAGCCCTGGCACAAGTCAGGACCAGTGTTAGCCCTGCAGGTCGACCTTCAAACACTGACACACCAGCAGGCCTCAAAAGCCATTCCCTAAGCTAACCTCTAAAGCCATCCCAATAGTGGGAAAAGGCATTACAGGCCAAAGTTGCTTTCAAGAACTGATGTGCTTCCACTGCTTTGCATGATGCTGAGGGAAGCAAGCCTCATAAAAATCAGATCAAAGTAATTATTATCATCCATGCCATGAAACTTGCTTACATGAGAGGACTTCCCTTTGTCATTTTTACTAGAGCATCCCACTCAGCATCAAACTCCTCCAGCCAAGGGCAGAGGCACACAGTACTCACAGCCCCTGGAGTACTACTACTCTGGGAAGACATTTGGCACAGACACTCAGATGACAAACACTCATATTTTTTACATAACCCAAAAAATTACCTTGTTCCAGGCAACCAAGCACTTTCTTCCAGTGGCACAAAAGAGATATCCACAGGGTTTGTAAAACTTTAAAGAACAGCACAGTATAAGTGTGCAAGCAAACCATGTGAAAGCTGATGAGACCAACTTAACATGACACTGCCATAACTATGTAATTAATTCTTCTCTTTTCATTCCCAAAGTCAACAATTACTATCCACTTAGTCACATGTGTGCATTGGCTTTAACATACCCCTGAACAGGCTTAAATAATTATTTTTAATAAAYAAAATCTGAGATGGAGAGTATTTATGACAGCTGAAAATACGAATGAAATACAACACATCACACCTTTTTCAGCTAATCCTAATTTCCTTGCACAAACTGATTTCATTCCAAAACACCTTATGCTTGGCCACAGTCCAAAGTCAAATATTATGCACATGAAACATGATGTGTTCCATAATTTCTAAGCTTTATTTTTAAAAAAATTATAACATTTTCCACACATCTTTACCACACATTTTAATTACAAAACCTGTTCACTTACTAAGTTCAAATGCAGCTAATTTTACCTACCTATGGAATAGTTCCCAAGAACTTTTTGAGGTCTAACTATCAAGTTCAAATTGGAAAAAACAACAAACACACCAGAAAGGTTTTACATATAGTAACAGATTGCAGGAATTTGCACRGTGGGCTGACACCAATGTAGCTTACACTCTTAGCTCAGACATCAGCAACTGCTGCAGATTTCAATTCACACCGAACTTCACAGAAAACCATTCATGAAGTTATTTTTCTAACCCAGTCAGCTACTGCATGGTTTACACCTCTAAGACTTTCCAAAAAGTAGACTTATGGCAATTCCAGATGTAATTCTTAGCTATACAAATGTCCAATCCTTTTAAATATTACTAGATCTTTATCCAGGGACAATGAGTTATGTATAGTTCTATTTCGTACCATGTTTAATTATGGCTTTCATTTTAACAGAATGGGCACTTGATCTTCAACTATGACAAAGCCACATCCCGACATGTATCTACTACAATAATAAAAGCTGAGAAGGAAGAGATCCCCAGCAGAACAAAATACTGGAACAAGAGGCCCCTGTGCCCAATCTCCAAATAGATTACTTATTCTAACAGCAGAGAGAAACTCATGGGACAGGTCCATGAAAGGAATGAGTGGCCTAGTCCTCAGAACCTATTCAGGCAAGCCCTATCCACATGAACTTTAGATTTCAAACAACACAGCCATAGCAAAAATGTTCTATGGTGAAGCAAACTGTTTGCTTCTGCCTGAACACAAATAATCCCAATGCTCTTGCTAGCCAAGCCACAGCTTCTTCAAAAATGACCCCTTGCAACAGTAGCCTGTCAAATTAATGAGAGATTGGGGGAGAAAAACAAGTTTGGTGAAGAGATTACTCTAGCAATGAAACTGATGGATGGAGAGTTTTTTAATAAAAAATTATCTAAAAGAATAACACTGCTGCAATCAATGTAATTTTGAAGGTTTATTTGGCCTCTTAAAAACCACATTACATCAGAAGCCAAGAACAGAAAGTCATATTGGAAGAACGACTAGTTAAAAAATTATAAGCCATTATAAACTATGCCACTCTTTCTGCAGTTTTATTTCTCAGGCTTGTGTATCAGCATCATACAGACACCTTTCCTAAACAGGTGGAGGATAATTTCACCCTTTTAGAAAAGCAAAAAGCTTTCTCATGGTGGTTAGGCACAGCAGCAGGTGTGCATATTCCTCATCACAGTTTTCTGTGCCTGGAAAATTCCTCAAGCGAAAGAACATGGCAAGGAGTATAATGGCCTTTTTAGATTTTCCATACTAAATATTGCTGGTTTAAGACAAAAAAAAGACCCCTTATCTTGAGTCCTCTTTTCTTCTTGTTAAAATCTGAGAAGGCAGAAGTTGTGTATGACTAATAGCCAATAGCTGAGTAATGAGATTTAAGAAACCAAGTACATCCTTAGCTCCTCGGATTTAGTTTAGATTGTCCATAAGCAAGAAAGTCAGTGTAATACCAAATCATAGAATTTACCTTGGTCTTTTCTTCTTCAGTTACGGTGAATGATGCTGTCAATGATACGAGATGTGTTTTATTCTGATAGAAATACAAAAAAATTACCTGTATTAAAAAAAACAGCAGAATCCACTGGCAAACAGCCTAGAGTCTCCAGAAAAGCCTCTCCTTAGGAGTTAAGCTATACTTCTTATTAAGCTTAAAGCTGAAATAAATCTGATAGGACAATGCAGTGTACTTAGGGGTAACATTAGAAGACACGGAAGCAGCTGCTTTGTGGGATACATTCCCCTTCCCATATCCCAGTGTGCACAGTATTACATTTTCCTGTGCCTATTAAATCTGGGTTGACTGAGAATGCACAGAACGGGAGCCACAGTCAGTACATATGTCTCTACTTTTACCATGCCCTGTTCTTTGAAGTTTTCCTCTCCACCACTCTAGTACCATTCCCATACACATTGAACATTTTTTCCTTTAAAACCAAGGAAATATAGCAGTTGAAATGAAAATACATCTGCAGGTTGTAATTACATGCAATTATGAAAACCACAGAAAAACTCTCAAGCCATATTTAAGAATTGAAAAATTTTACTTTTGCAGAAACCACTTGTTCTCTCTCCTACTCAAAGCCAGGCTAATTCCAGCATTAGACCAGTTGTCTCATAGCCTGGTTCAAGAAAGTTCTCAAAAATCAGCAAGGATGGAGATTTCTCAGCTTCTCTGAAAAATCTCTTTCAGACCTTGAAAATTCTTATACTAAAAAGTGTCTTTCTTATGAGCAATGAAGTTTTCCTTTGCTGCTACTTGTTTTTCAGTTAAAAGAAATAATTTTGTTATAAAAATATGGCAGAACTTTCAATCTCTCATAGACTTCGGGAATACACGCATAAGTATGTGGGATACTTATTTCCAGGATACACCAATGAACTGGAGAGAAATATGAAAAGTAGAAAGAAAGGCAACAACACAAAAAAATACTTTACTGATGGACGTCTATGACTTCACTTCCTAAGCTATGAAGAATAATTTATGTATTTATAAATTTATGGTAAACAGAGCCTAAGAACTTCATTTCATTACATGATGGCCTCATTGCTTAGGCAGACAAGAACCACCTTGGAGACTGGGTTTTTTACAAAAATTGTGAAGAGCAGAATAAAATTGTGAATAAAATACCTGTGATGATCTCCTGAAAGTTAGCTTTGCAGGCAGTGTCAAAACCCTGCCATCCCACATTTCTTCTGCGTCAAGAAGTGCAGAGTAGTTGACTGTAAAGTGTTCCCCAGCTGTTAAAACAGAATAAAAACCCCAATTGTGTTGATTAAGCAGGTGAGGTACATCTGCCAGTGCAATAGTGGTCTCTAAGTAGTTGTCTGCATTTTTTGGTACAGAACAGTAGCTACACTGACTTGAAAACCACCCAGCACATCTCTTTTCACACAAGAAGACGGTATGAATCTCTGAAGAGCTGAGCACCCAGCTGAGCTCAGTTGCAGTTACAGATATTTACCAAATCTAAAAAGCAGGTTCAATTATGAATAAAATACTTGAGGAGCTTTTAAAGTTTCCCCTTTAGACTGCGCTTGCTTGCTAGCAAAAGTGCTCTGATAGGAACCAAGCTGCAGTAAACTGGGAACACTGACTTCAGGGGAATTCAGCAAAGGAGGCAGCCAGAGCCCACTAGCATAATCCAAAGGGGAGGGATATGGATAGATTTGCTCTGTCCCAGGAAAATTTCTCAAAGATCCCTGGGGAAGGCTTGGGACAGCACTGGAGCTTTTCCTTTCTGACACAGCAGATGCCACACATCCAGAGCAGACAGTTCATGGCCAGCCCAGCAACATCCTTCGTTATCTGCTGCCTCTAAGAACTCAAGCAAATTCAGCCCAGGATCTGGAAATTGCACTATATGATGCCCCAAGTTACAAAAAGACATTTTTTTTTGATACCAAAACTCTACATGAGATATTTAAAAATTTTTTTTATTATAAAATGGACTGCCTACATTTTAACCACTAACATGTTGGTTCTCCTCCTGTTGAAACCAAAGACAAATCCAACTGATTTCTGGTGAATTTTGATTCACAGTGCACTTGAGTACTGAAAAATTATTATGGCCAACATTGAGCATGATAGTACATAGGCCACTGTAGATACAGCCTTTCTGTCCAGCCCTAGTGGCAAGGTATGGCCTGACATCAGGATTAATATAGTAATGACCAGCCCTCAAACAATGCAGAAATCTGTTCTGCTGGATTTTCTTCCACTTCAGTATTTTTCATGATGATTTGTGCAATGTAGGTGGTCTGGAAAAGCTACCTTCAATTCCAGATTCAGTAATTGTAAATAAATTACATAGCAGCTCCAATTTGGCTTACTAGACCAGCTATGCAAGCCATTTTTCTACTCTTTCTCAGGGATCATTGCTTCTTGGGAATTTCTGCAGAAAGCCAGCAATTCCTTAACATTTTCAAAAAGACCAGTCCTGCAATCAATACCACTGCTCACTCTGCTGTTATTWGAAATGGGGTCTGGCTATACATTTGCACTCAGAAGTCTACTTACTTCCCTTTTCTATTTGGAAATCTTTCACCATAAAACTATCATAACCATAGATACTTCAATCATAAACAGATAGCAGTGAACACTTCTGGAGCTCCAGGAGAAATATCATGACTCCCAAAAGCAAGCTGCTAATTTTCGATGTGCTTGTGCTTAGGAAAAAGGAGATGAAGCAATCAAGAGAGATAAAATTTTATGCATGTGCACTGATTCAACTGCTACCAAAGGAACAGATTGAATTCCAGACTGGAACAGGTTTATCTCTCTATTACTTGTTTTGACTTTGTAATTTGTTCAGTTTGGAGAGAACAGATACTGAGAAGACCTGCCTTATTTACGATGAATCATCTTCCCTGCTTGCATGGCCTTTTTGCAACTCCAGTGCACCTCAATACCTCAGCAAGCCAAACTGCCACACTTGGCTACAGGCAGCTCAAAATATGACTAAAATGGCTTTTGCAAAAGTTTTAAAAAATATCCAAAAGGAACGAATACTACCATGAAAGACTCTCTTTCATTTTTGATGGCAGCAACTTCTACAGAGTACAGGAGGCTCACTTCTGTGCCTGGGAGATTGGAAGCAGTTCTAAGGTGGGAGTCAAAACAGTTAACAGTGAGTTGACAGAATAGGAAACTGCAGCCCAAAACCTTTCYCAGAGTTTTTCACCTGTATTGACTGATAATCAAAGAATTTACACCACTATAAATAAATAAATAAATAAACACTGTGATTTGAACAGATGCACTTCGACATGTGTAATCAGGACTATTTCACTGCAGATTTTGTTACCTTGCAAGAATCTTTTCCTGTAAACCTGCATGCCATCTGTGGTCTTATTCCCACTGGTTTTTCGGACATGTAGACCAGTGATGTTGTCCAGGAGGATAAGATCTGTAATGTTTGCTGAGAGCAATGTGTTGGTGTTATTAATCAGAAGTGTAATATATGCAGTTTGAGGGTCATGCTCAACATCCACCTGAAAACAGAAATGTTAGTATTAACGGTGCAAAATGGCTGTATGTGCATCTCAACAGCAAAATTCATAGCCTTGATTACAAATAAAACTGCATTATACGAGTAAACTTATTTTCTGAAGGCATTCTGAGTCACCTGCAAGTGAAACTACACTCAGTTTGATCGCACACTCCTAAGGAGATTTTAATCTTTGGTATGTCAAGCTGTTGCTTGGAGACAAAGTGGCAGAAAGCCAGAAGGTGGAAACCCAGTTCATACAGAATCAGAAGTGTAATCAAGAATCTGAATATCCCCATGATACCACACACAACACAAAACTGAATCATAACTTTATAAACAGAGTCTGCAAAATTCTTGGATTTGAACTTTTGTACCACGGAGATGTTTCTCTTCCAAGCTGCCTCACCGCAAACTTATTACCTCCAAGCAGTTTTGGTATCTAATTCCCTTTTTTCATAGCAACCACACTCTCTGAAGGACACTGGCTGTCTTGACTTGCCCTTCCCACATGAGGGCAGATGGAATCACTAGTCAGCTTGGGAGTTCATGGCTCTGCTTCCAATTAGTGGTGAAGGTAATACACTAATCACCAATCTCTAGCAACATGCACTCATGTGACTGTATTTATTTATTCCATTAAGCCCTTAAGTCTTCTTGAGCAATTATACCCTCTAAATGAAATTACTTTGAGCACAGAGTTGCTTACTGACCTCTCACCTTCCAAACTGCCTTCCTCTAAAATTCCTATTAAACCAAATTGTCTAAATCTTTATGAGATCTATAATAATATGGTGATGTAGAATATAGTCATGATGACTTATGAGGTTTCTAATAATGAAACTAAATTAATAGTCCTTTAACTGAAGGAATTATGATTCAGGCCAAACCTTTCTCTTCTTAGGTCTTCCGTTTCAGGAAAGGTCTACATTGTATTTGGACACCAGCAAATAAAGCAGTCCTCACAAAAATGAGTTCTAAAAATATGAATTGTGATAGACTTCAGAAATCACACCAGAGTTCATGGTAGCCACAGGGTTTGACACATGTAGCCATGGTCTCATTGTGCACCACTGATGTCTGCATTTCATACTAATTCAGCATAGAACCAGATTACAGTATTAGAATGACACGACTCAAGCAGAAGAAAGTTTAATGAAATTATTATTGCTTAGTTTGCATTTCTCTATTTCRGTGACAAAATTCTCAACTATTTATTGCACTAGATGCTGCAAACAATATATAAAAATGTATGTATTAATGCCTGTATAAAAATAGCTTAATTATATTTGTGAGGAAACCATTACCAATTTCATATGCTTGTATATTATGAATTATACCCCAACATTTATCAGACTTAAAATAATCAGATAGTAAAAATGTGATATATTTTGGACTAATTTTCTCTATCCTGGTTTCTGAACTGGCATGATGCAGTCAACATGCCTTTCAACCTCTCATGTGAAATCACAAAGGCTAGATACTTGCTATAAAAAGTAAAGTCAAAATGAAACAGGAAAAAAGGCCACATAAAGAAAATCCAAATCCACAAAGTGCAGACCCTGGGCCTATTGCCAAAACAAAAAAATACACCTTCAAATATTCAAGGTTCAAACTGCACAAGCTGTTAATACCATGTTATGCTCCACAGTAAGTGCAGATGGGCTTCTGCAGACAAACATATGCACCAGCAAAAGAGAGCACTGGGGAAACAGGGAAATAGAAAACCTTTTTCCTCCCTTCATTTTCCCATACCTTTCCCTCACTCTTCTGTGAGCTGAGGGTAAAACCTGAGGATTTCAGGGTCTCTTCCTGTGCTTCTAATCAGACACAAATGTATTCCTCCACATTTGGGGAGATGAGATGTGAACAGCAATTTAGACAAACTCCTACAGTAAAATAGGCAGAGAAATGAGCATCTGTACATTCACGGGGAGGTGGGGGCATGTGGCAGCATGAGTCCTCTCCTTCCCCTCGGCAGAAGGTTTAATGCACACTCCCACACACTGTTCATTCTCTTTCTCTTCATTTTGTTTCATTTAATAAAATTCTTAATTCAGTGATTAAACAAAGCAACCCTTCAGAGGAAACTCAATCATATCACCTATCTCCTACCACAATCTTCCTCAAGTGGCCAAAAGACCACATTTGTTGCATTTCTGATTAATATTAAATACATGTTTTTCATTCTTTATTTTTGACTGGCAGTAAGACTTGAGCTAAACTGCAAAGGGGTTGAATGAATTCGGATTTTTGTTTTCCCTGAAAGCAGCAGATGAGAATCAAGCAACAGGTAGGCTCTTTGGTTTGACTGCTCTTAGAAAGAACTCCTCCATACAGCGCTGCCACTGGGATCAGTGACCACTGGCTATCTTCTTTAAATTGCTCCTCTAATTTGCCTGAAGATGTTTTTTCTTGCTTTTGGAGCAGATGGTTAGGCTGCCAACCATCTACAGGAATCAAACCCAATGGCAGCCACCGATGATGCATATGCACCTAGTCCATTTTCTCTCTGCTGCTGAAATGCTCCGTGTGTGTCATCACTCTGCAAGCGATGTCACTTCAGGTACCTGGGACAGCGGCATGAAAGAAGCACAGCAAGAGCATGCACATGACAGGAGAAAAGAGAGGAGGAAGGAATTGCCAGGGAAGTTGAAAGGAATGGAGGATCTTTGTTAGGAATAAGTTAGAACAACTAGAAATAGGAAAGAAGGGAGAAAAAAGATTATAGAATCATTGATAATCTCCAATGCACAAATTCTTAGGAGATTAAGAAACAAGACAGGTAAAAGTGTTAAAAGACAAGCAATTACGTTTAAAGATTTATTTCAGCTCTGCTGAGGATAATTGTCATTGTGAAGTACTATTACAGAAAAGTTCACATCATACTATGGAATGAAGCTCTTAAAGAAACACATTTCTGAAAAGAAGGAAGAGAGTGGGTGCTGGAAGCACTGGTAAAATTTAAACACCCCAGTTTCAGTCAGGCTATATCTGCAAGAAGATGTTGGAAAAATCCTGACTCCAAGAAGTAAATATATGACACCCTCATGCTCTGAGGAGCCACTCATAGCAGGAGGAGGAAAATGTGCAAAATTCACTTTTTTCCATTTAAAACAGCTAAAGACCACCATATGGCCAGTCTGCCTCTTAGCATGAAAGCATTTGTTCACTCGAAATAGGATTAAAGTAGAAGGCAAGGTAAATCAAGGAAAATTAAATGTGAACTGCATTTGCAGGCGAAGACATATAATTGTATAGTTTTCAGTAATTTGCAACTAATAGCACTACAAAAATATTTTCTGATAAACTCAGCATCTACAACAGACTACCTTTAATCTCCTACAACAGTTATTTTGCAACTTCTAATGAGCCTGTGTGAGGCTGTGTTGTGAACAGGAGAAAAAACAACACAGGACCGTCTCAAAGTCTGTTTCTGAGAGGCTCTGGTATAAAAATTAGGAATCCACAGCCAGAAAAGCAGAAGATTCTGTGTTACTGTTTCTTATGTCTGAAATGCTCACTGTTCAGCCTCATTAATTATGTTATGCTGCCATTTGAATAACATTATAGGTAATTAGTGCCATAAGATGTGATGCATATTCATTCTTCTCTACCCAACTGATCTGGTGAAGGTTTTACTGCCACCTCTTCTTACTGGTTACTGAACCCTCTACCCTCATAGGCAGCATTTCAGTGGCTGAATTCAGATTGGTCTTAAAGTTGGATGCGCTCTCTCTCTCCAGGGGACAGCTAAGGTGAACTGTCTATAATTGTAAAAATTCATACCTGCTTCATTCAGTGCAAAAAAGGGGAAAAAAACAGGAAAAAAAAAAAAGGCAAAACAACAGTCTAGCTAAAAATAAAATGAGAAGTTTAAAAACTTCTTACAATAAGGAGGTCTTAGCTCCTCATAAGCATTTACACGAGTCAAATGAAACCTTTTTTTCATTAAATACTGTGCTGTAGGTGAGTTCCACTGAATATGCAGACTATGCAACAATGTCTTTTCTAGGGCTGTATGTCAGGATGCCAAAGACACAACGGGCAGCACAGGGCTCAGTGCTTCATCCTTTGAAAGAAGTCCACACTTGACACAGGTAGGGCACCCACAGCTGAGCCAGAGGAAGGCTTATCTTATCCTGTAAAATTTGTCTCTAWCTCTACCCCGTCTCTTGGCTGATTACTCTGGAGTTCATTGGGATTTGCCCTTTTACAGTTTCATAAATTCACAGTCACATTTTCACTTCAACCACAATTCAAAATCCCCTTCACACCATCATAACCATCATAACAGCAAAATGCACATACTCCCTAACATTCAGCATGGCACAACTAGGTTCTCACTTTTTAAAGGTCATTTGGGTACAAACTTCCTACCAAAATAACAAGATAAATGTAAGAAAACTTACCATACCACATTTCTGAAGGGTTATTCCAAATTCAGAAGACATTGACACATTGGACACATCTTCAGGCTAAGGAGGAAGGAGAAAAATCTACATAATGTATGAAAATATTATAATTAATAAACTGCAGCAACAACTTAAATTACGTAAATAATTAAATTATTTTTTAAAATTTAGAGGTACCAATCACCTTCAAATTTAAGAGTTTTATTATCCCAACAGTTAAATCTTTTTTCTAGTCCAAATTTGTACAAACTACTTATCCTCACAAGTTATTATTAGAATCTTAATTGATACATTCATCTTTTGGCTACCACAATTCTCTAACAAAACACACTATGCACAAAGTTCATCAGACTACACAGATCCTTTTCATTACTAAGTGTCGATAAGAATTTATATAGCAATCCCATAGCTGTATCAGTCACGGTAATTCTTTGGAAGTCCCACAACTAGTTGGTGCTGCTGAAGTCATCTCAAATGAACATCATCACCTGAGACAGAACTAGAAATATAGTAATTGGATAGTAAATTCCCAACAACCTTTGTTGCGGATAGGTAAAACTCTGCAAAAAACCTTCACTTTTCACAGAATTGCCACAATCCTTACAAATACTAAAACTGGCAAACCATCTTTTACTGACCAGCTGGTGGTTAACATCAGACTCTCGTTTGAACAACACCTTCTTCGTCCATGAGGGTATCAAGGCAAACAGAGAATGGCTCCACTGGTTGTCCGAGGCTGCAGAAGTCAAGAGCTGGCGAGGGGCTTTGCTTGCCTGAATGGCCACAGGTAAGGGCACTGCTGAAAACCAAGGCAATGTTCAGCGTTAGAGCTAAGGCTGGGTCCTGTGTGGCAGCCACTTGCTGCAGATTCCAGTCAGGGATGGGGCTCGTGGTACTCAGCACTCTGTGTTCACGCAGAGCCAGAATACTCTCTCTCAAAGCACTCAAAAACATAACAGGCTACAGAAACTGAGGCCAGTCTGTTCCAGCCAGGAAACAGCGATGGGATTTGTCCCATAAAACCCAGCAGGCATTAGAACAAAACTGTTTCCTCCCTAAGGAACTCCCATATACCCCACAGAAAACTTCTTGCCATTTAAATGTAAAGCATTTAATGCATGAATTAAAAGGTTTCAGCCATTAATCAATTGTCAATATTTTCAAACACAAAGAAACTTTCAGCAAAGCATAAAGAATTGAAACAATCCACAATGTGAGGGGCATCAGTGCTAAAGGTGTACTGCTTCAAAGATACAGTCTGCCAATTAAGCATTGACCTTCCCAATACATATTCAGAACTGAAATACCTCTCAGTTGAAGAAGGGTCTCAGTTACATTTCAGTTGAACTGAGGTGCCATCAAATCAAATGCTCCTCAATTTAGTAATCAGCAATATAAATGCTAGCTCATACTCTTAAATTTTTATTAAAGAGTAGTCAGTGATATTACACAAAGTAACAGGCATAGTTTTGAAATCATATCACTTTGATCTACTAAAGTAAAAGCACCTATGATATTAATAAAAGGAGCTTATACTAAAAATAAATAACTTAATACGTTAAACTGCCAAAAGGTAAAGCTGCTGAATTAAGAGAAAATGTCATTAAAATTTAAAAATGATAGCTGGTTGTCTACGTTTAAAGAAGATCGTTTTTTCATTCTTGACTTAATATTATTCTCATTTATTACTTATTTTTGAATCAATTGTCAGCAATATACATTAATATGAACAAAAACTCCCATTGAAAGGCAAGTAATTTTGTGAAATGACTTTTCTATAAAAAAACCTATTACATATTAATGAAATATGAAAAGCTGAAGACACTAAAATCTCATTAATATGAGAAGCAGCATTTTTTTTTGAAAAGCCACTGCTTTGTCAGAAGAACAATATAGGGAAATACTATTAGTTGCAAATAGAAAAGGCATGAACAGACCATTCAGAACTGGACCCTTAAAAGGAGCCTTAAAGCATTGCTGCACATGAATCACTGAAAATAATTCTGTTAACATAATGAATGCAATGCAATTCTGCTGCTTACAGAACCCAGGTGGACATGTGCATCTTGGGGAGCTTCCCTATGTTCCTATGTTTATTTGGGAGGGAGTAGTTTATATTGGACAAAATTGTGGATATATGGGCCAGGGAAAGCTGGTGTTTATATTTTATGACCAATTTCAAGTCACTTCTCTAAGTTTTACTTAAATACTTAAACCCCTGTTAAACAGTGCGACAAAACAAAAACATGGCAGACTCGCTGAGAAAAGGAATATGTATAATTACAACACCAAATGTCCACACATATTTGGAATTTTTTCAAGACAGTCATGCATGGCATATTTCTATTTCAAGACTAAGCAATGGCCCCAATCACTCAAAATGACACCATTCTGAATTTTCAATGCAGTACAGACTTTCCAGATACCAATCTGAGCCCACCTGGCCATGGCACTCCCCAGCAGATCCAAATATACTATATCTCACCTCCAATGGCTCTAAATCTGTTTCTGACTACTAAATCAAGCCTCTTTGCAGTTTTGTATAGGTATATTCAAACACTGAAAAAGATTTATTTTATATATGCTGTGTCTCTCGTACAATAATGTAATTGTCACCCCATTCCTATGAAGGTGGAGCACAAACTCCTCTTTTTGTTTTCTCGCCTAACTAGAGGAAATGCACTTTCCTTTACAGCAAACAGAAACCCTGAATAAGGTTATGGAGCTTCTTTGTAGGGCTTTGTAAGAGTCAAAAGTCAAAATGACAAAATGTATGAACTATGTTGAGCAACTACTACTTTTAAAGTGCTTCTTGTTAGCAGATAATTTCCTTCTGAATTTTGGATGAGAACGGTCAGCCAACAAGAAATGTGTAAATTACTTCATAAAGTATCTTTTGATCTTGTGCCCTGTGTAGCATAACATCTCCATGAGCACACCCAACTGCACTTTACATGTGACAGCAAATTTTGATACCCTCCCTCTAGAGAGTATCAAGTCCACAGTAACCAATTTAATTAACTGATCATGCTCCCTGACTCTGAATAAATCTCTGGATTAATAATTACACACATGAGTCTGTTTTCAAGCTGTGCTTTGTCATCACTTACAATCTGAAGATAGTGTGCCCAACTGCCAGCAGAAGTCTCCAGGCATGTTATTTGGCTGCTCCATCATCAGTAGTTGGAGGATGGGAATTTTGCAAGTTTTTAACATTATGTTAAGCAGCCTCAACATTGATGATGATGATGACAAGGATGTTTCTGCAAATCCGTTTGTATGTTCCCAGTACTCAGTGGAGGGTTTTGCTTTAACAGATTCAACGAATATGATGCACGTCCATACAGCAACATGTGCCACTGCCTTTCTCCAGAAATTTTCTCATCCTTCCTATTAATTTTTAACAATATAGGCTGTTCTATAATACCCTGGATCCACTGCCAATAAAGCTGCACTTTTCTGTAGCATTCTTTTTTCTAGTACTGACTGTCAGTTAAATAAAATAACTTTTTCCTGATCCACACATATTTAACTGTCACTGGAACAGCTGATCTACAAGAACATAACTGCTTTTCCACATAACTTGCTGCATACTCAACATCAGACAACATAATTGTATTTATCAATCTACCTGCTGTCTCTTTTCAGATAAGTTCCTAGATAGATTGTAGATGTCTGCTGGGAGCTTGAAAAGCTGGACACTGAATATCTGAGAAAGGATGGTACAGGCACAACACATTCTGTGGTTTTCACATATATTCTAGATTTCAGAACAGAAACTGGGGTTTTTTTTAACAAATAGATTCATCTGACCTTGGAAAATATTAACACTTGACTGCTGAAGCCTTTCATTGAGAAGCATAGAGCATTCTTTTGGATACCATGCTGCTCAGAAGTGTGATCTGTTTCCATGGTGCTATCGACAGTGCCAGTTCAGAGATGCATTCCAGTTTTGACAGTGACTCTGAGGTCTCCTTGTCCCTTCCACTCTTTTCTTCCTACAGCTTCAATCTTTGCCATTTTTCTCACTGTTTTCAGAAAAGCCATTATCAGGGCTGCATGGTCTTCACTTTCACTAGTTTCTAAACGGAAACTATTCCCACTCCCTTTCAAAAGAAAATCTCTGCAAAGCCGGGGAACAGTTTCAGCTTTACACACAGCCCAAATTGCTCCTCTCAGCTGGGCTTGCCAGGCTGCCACCAGGCATTCCCGGACTACGATGCCTCAGGCCAAAACATTTCCCAGCAAGCAAACTAGAAGAGCATTAGGCTTTCCTGCAAATATCTCCAAAGATGCCAAGTGAAACAGTTCATCAAAGAAAGACAGTAATTTCACTTTTTTATGAGATGTGAGACAATATCACCATCTTTAAGAAGAAATTTTCTTTGTTTCATTTTGCTTTTTTTCAATTAAAAATTCCACATTTTTACAATGTATTAGCAAGTTGTTAAATATTTTATCTTACTTTTAATTAGCACATTAGTAAAATGTTTTCCGATGATTTAATCTGACACAAACCCAGTATCAACAGATATGCCAGAACCCTGTCTTAAACTGCATATTAATTAACAGTTAATTACCAGTGCTGGTAGGTCGACTTTGTATTGAATTACAAAATGAAAACATGAAAATAAATATTAATATAGCTGCAACAGCTGGAAGATTGGCGTAACACTTTACCACTCACATTCCTGTAGTATTCACTCAGTCTCACACAAGTGCAGTGCCACCACCACATGAAATGACAAATGCACAGTTGATCACAAGAGTCTCTGCTATTTAATGTTCAATTTTCTTTGCTGTTCTCCCTAGTTAGTTATTTGCCACTCCAGCTTTGTGCACTACTGCCTTGGGTGGTGACATATTGCTCTTTCAGGCTTCCAGCTGCCACACTCAAAGCACAGGGAACGTGCTCAGGAAGGAGAGCTACCCACTGCCAGCTCTCACTGCATTCTCTTGCTGCTCAGGGAGTACAAATACTGAGGATCCCACCTGGTACAAAAGGCACCTGCTGTGTGAAGAGTGGGGTGACAGTGGGTCTGTGTTTATACAGACTGGGGGGAGCAGGATGGGTATTCTAAGAAAAGAAATTGTCCCTGATCGTGGTCAGCATACTGTCCTTTGCTGTGAAATTAGTTCTGTGGAAGAACTAATCTGGTCATAGCACAGGTCACGACCACTGAACTCAGCAGGCTGTCCTGAACATGTCAGTAGCACCGACAGCCAATCATCAGAACAGCACGTAAAACATCCAGAGAGAAGTTAAGGCGAAGGTTATTCTCGGCTACAGTAACTGAATAGGATGATAGAAAATTAAAATAGTTTACAACAGGTTTGCAGCAAAGACTCCAGTATGCCCTTAAGGATCTCATACCTTTACAGCCCATTCTCACCTGCCAAATTACAGTAGGAAAGTGAAGACTCTGACAAGTTTGTGAAATGTCAAGTTCAGAATTAAAAATGAGAGGAAAAAAACCAATTTAACTAAGACATTAATTCTAATTTATGGCTCTCAAGGGCTGAATATTTCAATTCAGATTCCACAGTCTCATTAGCTTTCCCCCCACAAATTTATCAGCAAAGCTTTGAATAACCTTGCTTTATTTCAGTGGGGAAGAAAGGAGTTAAATATATTCGCTTGCTATATTTTTGTTGTTCTTGTTCTAAATTACTCCCTGTCTTGAAAACCATCCAGGATACAAGATCCAATTTGAAGTCCTTTCAATTACACACAACAATGAACAGGCAAAGGTAGCAATTTACGGTATTCAGTTTTGAATGTTGCCATTAGCTTTTCTTGTTACAATGTCAAAGAAACTATGGGCATCAACAAGAAAAAACAAATCTACTTTCCAGGCCTGTTTTGAGTAAGTCAGAGCGGACTCAAATATAACTCTCAAAAATCTTCTCTATTCCCCAATCACAGGAATATTCTGGGGTTGTCTTTTTTCATCTTATTTAGAAACAACTCGAAAAAGCTTCCAACAGAAACACTGAGATCAGTGTGCTGTCACAAACCATTTCACACTTCAGCACACTGCCAGTCTCAATGACAAAGGTTTTATGCAGAAGTACCCATCTCTCTGCTTTCATCAAGAACTTCTTCCATAAGAACTGATTAGGCAAATCACTAAAAACTTAGGTTTAAATATGTTAAAAATGGATGTTTACTAGAATGGGGCAATTTTCAATTATAAAATCAAGCATATAATTCAGTACTCGCAGCAACCCCTCATTTAACACATATATTTACCTACTAACAAAATGCCAGAATTTCAGAGAATCAGAATAATTCAGGTTGGAAAAGACCCTTGAGATTAAGTCCAATTGCAAATCTAGCACTGTGAAGTTCACCACTAAACCATTTCTCTAAGTGCACATCTTTTAAATACCTCCAGGGATGGCATGACGACTCAACCACTTCCCTGGGCAGCCTTTTCCAATGCTTCATAACCCTTTCCGTGAAGACACTTTCCCTAATATCCAATCTAAACCTCCTCTGGCATAACTTGAGGCCGTTTTGTCTCATCCTGTCACTTGTTACCCGAGAGAAGGGGCTGACCCCCACTTCACTACAACCTCCATTCAGGTACTTGTAGAGAGTGATAAGGTCTCCCCTGAGGCTTCTTCTCTCCAGGTTAATCAACCCCAGATTCCTAAGCCACTCCTCATGAGACTTATTCTCCAGACCCTTCACCAACTTGTTCCCTTCATCTGGACATGCTCCAGCACCTCAATGTCTTTCTTGTTGTCAACTGAAGACAAGATTTGAGGTGTAGCCTCACCAGTGTCCAGTTCAAAGGGACGCCAGTTCCCTAGTCCTGCTGGCCACACTATTTTAACCACTAACAAAAAGATACTGCATGTCAAAATCATAATCTTTTTTCTTTAGTGCCAGAAAGTTCTCTTGAAGTATAAAACCACACTCATTTCCTCTCTCAGTGGATGGTACAGTGTCGTGGTTTGACACTGGCCAAATGCCAGGCACCCATGAAAGGCCTGCTCACTCTGCTCTGCTCTGCAACTGGACAGAGGAGAGAGAATTTAACAAAGGGTTAATGAGTTGAGATAGGACTGGGAGAAAACACTTCAAGGGCAAAACAGGCTCTACTTAATGATATAAAGTGAATTTATTACTAACAAGATCAGAGTAAAAGAATGAGAAGTAAAATAAGCCCTTAAAGACACCCTTTTCTCCCCCCAGCCCCTCCCTCCTTCCCACCAATGGTGCAGGGAGATGGGGTGGGGGTTTTGGTCAGTTCATCACCCAAGATCTTCTTTCCGCTGCTCAGGGAGAGGAGTCATTTCCCTGCTGCACCGTGTAGTCCCTCCCACGGGAGACAGTTCTCCATGAACTTCTCCAGCGTGAGTCCACTCTCACAACCATCAGGACTCCCGAAACTGCTGCAGCGTGAGTCCATCCCATGGGCAGACAGTCCTCCCAAAACTGCTGCGGCGTGGGTCACTCTGCCATGGGATGCAGTCCTCCAAGGACAGCTGCTCCAGCCTGGAAGCAAGGCCTCTCTCTCCACTGGGATTTCCTCTGGATCACAGCGTCCTGGTATCCACCCGCTCCAGCGTGGGCACCTCCCGCACGGGCTGTGAGGGGATCTGTGCATCCCCCGTGGGCCCCCATGGGCTGCAGGGGGACAACTGCCCCACCATGGTCCTCACCACGGGCTGCAGGGACATCTCGGCTCTGGTGCCTAGAGCACCTCCTCCCCCTCCTTCTGCACTGACCTTGGTGCCTCCATTGTTGTTCCTCTCACATATTCTCACTCCTACTCCTCTCTAGCTGGAAAATTACAGCTGCGYCACAAACTTTGTTATGATTTCTTCTTAAATCTGTTATCACAAAGGCGTTACCATCATCTCTAATTGGCCCAGCCTTGGCCAGCAGCACGTCCATCATCAGAGCCATCAGAGATCAGCTCTGCTGGACATGGTGGAAGCTCCTAGCAGCTTCTCACAGAAGCCACCTCTGTGGCCCCCCTGCTACCAAAACCCAGGCCCTGCAAAACCAACACATACAGGAATAATTTGCAACCCATCAGAAAGCAAGATGCACACAGCAAAGATGACATTGAAAAAATACTATAAAAAAACAAGCTCAGCAAATCTGAATTACTTGCTTTCATATTTAAATTAATAAACTCATTTGTGAATTAGCCATGGCACAGGGCAAAGAAATTAGAGGTATCTCACTAGATGACTGCTTCAGAGCACGTAATTTCTTGGCAAACGCATGTCATGAAATCATCTCTTGGGGAACCATAGTCATGGGAGGTTTATTTGAGACATTGCATTGCCCTGTTAATGTGCTATGCGAGGACATCCTAATTTTTCAAGGTATAGTCATCTCCACCACACTTGGTGAGGTGGAATACTATTTATAATACACATTTGAAGAAAATAAAGACCAGAGACTCAGAGAAACTAAGTGATTTGCTCAAATTTACACAAAGTCTGTGGCAGTCAGCCCTCCAACACAGCTATTCCAAGCTGTACGGGATTTCTGTAAGTGTCGGGGTACCCTGTTTCAATCAGATTAGGCAACTTCCACTGGAGATGCTCAATGTACTTGAGACCACTCACAAGAATACTTGGTATCTTAGTAAACAGTACTACCATTCCAGTAATACTTCTAGACCCACTATATCTATCAGTCTTCAACAACTTGGTCCAGGATAAGGTATGTTAGTTATTGCAATTGCAGAGGTCTTTGAAAATAGCTTCAAGAGTAGGTATTGCAAAACTGTTAGTAAATGCACAGGGATTAAGTTAGCTTCTGAAATTGGACAAGGTCTTGATCAGCTTTAAGTAATATGGGTTTTTCACAAACCTGGGAACAGTGGACATCAGAGGGTGCTCCCCTACACCACTATGTTTAGTATAGAAAAAGGGCTCATCCTGAAAATGATTCAGAGAAGGATATGAACTGAGGTTTTCTCACCAGGACTTCATTCTAGATGAGCTTTTTAAGGAACGTAGAGCACCCTTGCTCCTAACTTCTGCACAAACACTCCCTGTGGCTCAGGATCAAGAGTCCCACTGATGACAGCCAGCCATGAGGGCACAATTCCAGGCCCCTGCTCACCTTCACACCCATGCCCTGTGAGTCCTGGCACACCCACAATGCTAGAAAGAGAGAGAAAACAGTTACATACCTGCCATTCCTGCGCATCCCATCTCTTTCCAAAGCCACAGATCATCTTTAATAACCTAGAAGAGAGCAGTTATAAAAAAGGACTGTTTTCATAAGCATCTATTATTGAACTTTTACACTGGATTTATGCTTCACAATTACACAGAACCCTATCCCACAAAGCCTCGAATTTCCCCAAAAATTAACTACCAGAAGAGACACAACATGGCTCTAGAGGTCTCCCACAGCTAGTTAAACAGTATGAGGCTCTGCTGCCCAGTGTGGCTATGTGCACTCGGGGCTCAAACTGTACTCACACTTCATATTATCAGGCTGAGTCTCTCCACAACAGTCCAGCACAAGGGTTGGCTGTTAGTCTGCTCTCATTAAATAATCTTTCTTTGCCATTTTCAAAGGCATATTTGAGAATGCAGGAAAAACTGATCACTAGGAGCCAGCAGGAATATGTTCATATTAGATGATCAAGTCCACTGACATTACACTCATTTTCGCTCTGGAGCTCTACACAGAGCCTGTCAAAAAGGCCACATGCTAAAACTGCAGCTTGCAGGGCAAGCTGTGACAGCCTCCTGCCTGTGCCTGGACCACAGAGACTGCTACAGAAATCACAGCTCAAAACGTCAGTAAGACAAACCAGTGTTTTTAAAGATTTTTACTGCCCAGTATTTTGATCAAGATGTAGTAGTCATACAAGCAAGTCTTCATTTAACAAAAATGCTTCCTTGCAGGAGATAATAGGGAGTTAGGAATGTCGGCTGATTAACAGAGACCTAACTCTGCCTGGTGATGTGGCCCGCACTTGCTGTTTCTGTTTGCTACCAAGCACTGCATGTGAGTAATGTTAAGTACTGACTTATGTCAACACCACTGTTACAGTACAGCAAGTTACGGGCAATTTGCTTCTTAGCCTGCTCAGGGAAGCCATCACTGATTATTGCTAGAGCTGTAACTAGTTACCCTTGCATGAAAATATTTCTCACTTCAGACAGGGCACTTTCCATCAACATAACAGAAAATGCAAGATATCTCACAAATTCTGGGGGGGTTTAAGCTCTGGAAAACATGTCCATACAGGACTGGAAGAAACTCTTGGAGAGGGGATAGAGAGGACTCAGAAACAAACGTAAGCAGGTACGTATGCAGCACACTCTGAGCAGCTCTGGGACACAGCTCTGGGAGGTCCCAGGCATTGAGCTCTTCACTAGAGGCTCCTTCCAAATACCTCGTTGAACACCTCTCCCTGTTCTCCAGAATTATTTTACACAAGCAGACTTACAGTAAAGTTCTCCAATGTCATTACTTTCATTTTCATTGGTTTAACAATCTGTACTACCATGAATTTTGAGCAACCAAGCACCTCAAGAACATAGAAAGAACAGGACACTCCAGTGGCAAGCTTAAACAAAAAACTGACTGGTGGATAAATCAGACTGAATTATTATACACAAAATCAGTCCCTTTTGACTTGGAAGGGACCCACAAGGATCATCAAGTCCAACTCCTAAGTGGATGGTCCGTAAGGGGATCAAAACTGCTGTATGTATGCCTTTCCATCTCTGCATACAGATATGCAGCAACAGAAATCACATTAAAAGGGAATCAACCTCTGCCAGGCATTTCTAGAGCAATCTAGGGCCCTATCTGCATTAAGGAAATGTCTACCAGCCCACTAAATTGATGTTATGACAGTTTAGAACACTGATGAAAATATAGAATACCAATATGATGGTCTTTCATGTTAAATGAAATCTTGTTTATAAATATAAATCCCAAATATTACTGTTATGCATTATATCGGCATATATATGAATTTGAATGTTAAATGTCAACAGCTGCATTGAAAATGAGCCTGTAACAAAAGTGGATATTGCTTTAAGCACACATAAAGACATGCAGAAAATGTGGCTTTCTAGCTTACAAGCTTTATTTCTTCTTCAGCACACAAATGGCTCCTGATTTCCACAGGCTCCAGGTATTCATTCCTGTATGGTTTTACAACAGCTGACGCATAAAATCTATGGTGCTTATATGTTCATGTGTGTCAACTACAAATGACATAACAGCATTCCTTGTTTTTCCTTCTGTCATATCTAACATTCAGGTACCAGCAGAAAATATAGGCTGAGTATTCAGCACAAGTCTTCCCCTCTTATGAGGGGATGTTACGAATGCACTGCAGAGACCATTCATAATACCAGAGGAAATCACAATGGGCTCCACATCAGCAAATAATGTCAATTCCACGGACCTGCACTCACATCATGCTTCAAAAGTAATTAATTTAATGCAATAATACTGTCAGGAGACATTTTCTCAAGTTCTACATTAATTTAGTCCTCTGGTAAAACAAGTTGGTATTTTGTTTGTTGGGTTTTTGGGGGTAGGTTATTTGTTTGGTTGGGTATTTTTCCTGCAATACTATTTCCTGTTAATTAGTCGTTCTGTAATCCCACCACAAACCAGCATTTGTGACTCCCTCTACCCCGACTGCACAGTCAGGTATTCTCCATGTGGGCAAAAGATAACTATGTCGACACATTTTGAGATGGCTTGACAGACAAAACCTGGATAAGGAGAAAGAAGGAAACATAAAAGCTCCATTCTAAAAGCTAGTGGCACTCCTCGGAGGGGGCTGGCACAGTGCGTAAGATGCTGTGACTAGATAAACACCAAGGGCCTCTGCTCCAAAGCACAGTGAAGCACAGGCACAGAATCGTTAGGATTGGAAGGCACCTCTGGAGATCATCCACTCCAACCCCTGCCAAGGCAGAGTCACCTAGCGCAGGTGACACAGGAACGTGTCCAGGTGGGTTTGGAACATCTCCAGAGAGGGAGACTCCACAACCTCCCTAGGCAGCCTGTTCCAGTGCTCTGCCACCCTCAATGTAAAGAAGTTCTTAATGTTGAGGTGTAATTTCTCGTGTTTTAGTTTATGGCCATTGCTCCTTGTCACTGGGTGCCACTGAAAAGAGTCTGGCGCCATCCTCTCGACACCCACCTTTGAGATATTTATACGTATTAATGAGATCCCTTCTCAGCGTTCTCTTCTCTAGACCGAACAGACCCAGCTCCCGCAGTCTCTCCTCGTAAGAGATGGCCCGCACCCCTCATCATTTTCGTGGCCCTCTGCTGGACCTTCTCCAGTAGCTCCTTATCTTTCTTGTACTGAGGACCCTGTCCAGAACCTGTCGCCTGCTTCACCACGCCGACCCCCAGCAGCTTATCGGACCGTTGCCCCCAGCCCCAGTGCCTGGGAAGCGGCCGCTGCTCAGCCGGGGCCCCGCTCCCCGAGCACGGCCCGCCGCGGGGGCTGCTGCGTCCTCACACGGGCCTCTCCCGTGCCCGCCATGGGCCGCCGCGCCGCGGGGCCGCTCACCACCCGCACAACGCGGGCACACCGCAGGCACAGCGCTTACCCCAGCCGCCGTCCGACCGCAGGGCTCCCGGGGCGGGCCCCGCCCGGTGGCCGCTGCGAGGGGCTGGGCAGGCGCGGAGGGGCCGCCGGGGAGCAGCGCCAGCAGCATCCCGGCCAGCGGCCACCGCATGGCGGCGGGCGGACCCTCCGCGGGTGCGGACGGCGCCGCGGAGACTTTCCAGGCGCTGCCCCCGAGCCAGGCCGGGCCTCAGCCGCCGCATGCATCCGCCATCGGTCTCCTCCCACCGCGGCGAGGGCGGGGAGCGGAGGGCCCCCGAGCAGCGGGACCTCCCCTCACGCCCTGTCCTCTCGTCGCGGCGGGCCGGGCCCGGTGCGATGGCGGCGGTCGGGGGCTGCCTGCGGGCCTTGGGGCTGCAGTTCTGGGCCGGCTCGCTGCAGGCGCTGCCCGCCCTGCTGGCCCCCGCCGTGCTGCTGGGGCTGCTGCTGGGCGCCGCCGCCGCCGCCCTGCTCTGCCGCTGCGCGCTCGGGCCGCGCCGGGGCGGAGAGGTACGCGGGGCCGGCGGGGAGGGAGGCGCGCGCCGGCCTCGGGCGAACAGCTCGGGGGGATCAGGAGTAGTTTGCCAAGGCCGGAAGGGCGGAGGGCCCGGGAGGTGCCGCCGGCCGGCTCTGCCCGCTGCACGGGGCAGCTGGGGCTGTCTCCGGCGCAGGCGGCGCGGCCGGGGTGTGCTGTGCAGCAGTGGTAGATGGGCACCTGCCATACCTCTACTGGAAAGGATTTGAGTACTCCTTTAAATACTTGCTGAAACAAACGGGCTAGCTCAAAAAGGAGGCCGGTGTAAGTGTTCATGTGAGTGTTTCCCCGCTCGCCTGTGTCTCTAACACAGGTGACCTACAAGTTCCCTCTCGCAACCACCGCTTCGTGTACGAGGCTGTGTTGCGTTGGGGGATAATAGGAGATGTACCCGGTTTGCAGAAGTTTTGTGACGTAATTGAAAATGAACACTAATTTCCACCCTAAACCAGTAATCTTATTTTCAAAGTATTTTACAGACTTTTCCAAAGTTCATTTTACACACAGCACTGAGTATTAGTACTAACCCACAGCAATAACTTTGCACTGAGGGTACACATGGATACCTAAGAAATAAAGGAGCCGTAATACAGCTGATGGTTTGCTTGATGACAAACTTACAGTGTTTTCTAAAGCTTGTGACTTTGTTAATAACATAGTTGCCTTTCTGTTTTAAGGACTGTGGTGTATGGTTCGTATCTCTTTATTACATGGTGTTTGTTTGGACTCAAAGATTGCAGAGGCAGCACACACCCACAGAATCACTACCAGGCAGATATATTTTCCGAGAATTGTTATTGATTTATGCTTCTTTCTCCCATTGCATTTAGTCTCAGGTCATGCTGGATTGACTGGGTGTAGCAGTGGTTGGCAGCTGGCGCTGCTGTGAAATTTGGGCCCTGGGGGGAGTTCTGCCAGCCTGCAAGTGGGGGGTCTGGACTGGCATGGTTTTTTACCACACCTTTTTTCTACTGTATCAGCTCTGCTGCTTGTGTATCTGCTAGTGTTGATCATCGTTAAACATGACGTAGGAGGCAAATTCTMTTGCTCCCGACTGCTTTTAAGTTGGAGTATTGAAACTCTGCTTGAAGCCAGACTTTAGCCTAGTAATGGAGGCACTTCAAATGCTGGATCAATGCATCCTGTGCGAGTACAAGCCTTTCTGATTCAATTGCTCATTTTCCCTGCCTTAATAGGTATATCTTTATTGTACTGCCACTACCAGCTCAAATGTAGCCATGTACAATTTTATCCTTTATGTCATATATGTCAATAGGGAACAGAAGCTGTCAGTTCTCTCTAGCCTGGATCTTCAGATGCATTTGGATGTTTAAATGCCATTAAAATCAATGCTGCTGCCATAAAAGAGTTATTTATTTTAAAAGAAAAATAAACTGCTTGTTGGTGCATACAGAGCACATTGCAGGGCAGGCAGATTGTATCCTATGGGTCTGATTTCCCGAATCAAACAGGGTAACCTTAGGCTGTTCCTTCTTCCCACTGTCTGCCCCACCAATGCTATGGAGCAAGCGGGTACTGAGCTGCATGTATTGCAGCCTTCTGTATCCAAAGTAAAAACAGGGATAGCTTTTCGGAGTGTGCCATGTTCCCTCCCAAGCAGCTAAGTTATCCTTAGAGTGGTAGCAGGGCAAGTACCTGGAGTCCGAAGCGGCTTTAAGCACCACAATAAGGCAACAGCATTTGTCGCTCAGACCCAATTAATCACTGGTTTATAGATCTCATCCTGAATCTGTGGGACTTGGATACAAGTAGTTAAATCCCTTATTGGTTTGGTAATCTGTGCATAGGGTACACTGGGATACTTTCAAGAAGAAATCTTTGCCATGGTAACAAATAAGTTACAAGATTGCYGGGGAAGATTTGTAGCTCTTCTTTTGTCAGGAGTAGGTTTTTAGGGACCAGCATCTGCAATTCACCACATCTTAAAGGCTAACCCAAAAATATAATCTGAATTATTTCACAATCTAAATTCCAGAGAGGTGATAGAGGCGAGTCATAAGGAATTAAATGTATTCAGAGGCTGGACTGTTCTCTATATTCTGGGAAAATGGACTGCTTTGCATACCAAGTGGACATATGGAGAACCTTCCATAAAACAGCGACATCCGTAGTGGCTGCAGCTATGTCATTAGACTACACCAAAAAGTAGTCAGTGGATTGAAAACCTGAAAAAGAATTTAAAAAGAAGTCAATGTAGCATGGCTGCCATCTTTTCCTTCACTAAAAAAAAATCCTTCCAGTGGTGTGTGCGGAGGCAGATTGGTATTGTTTTTTGATCTATATGGTGCATAGGGAAGATCACATGTAGAAGGAGGTTTCATTCCCACACAGTCTATTCCTGCCAATGGCTTTCTCTTTTTGGGAAGTGAGGCTGATAATACGGGCTGCTTTGGGGGAAAGAAGGTGGTGAACATTTTCTGGTAGTTATTTCTCCCTGACAGGAACTTTCACACACATAAAGCTTCATTTAGGAAGTTTTTCTCATAGCAGGGCAGCAAAAATACTTGGCATTGTCTTTATTGCTGGCAGTTATAGACAGTTAACTTGCTTTAATTGAAGTGTTTGAGATCAGACTATGAGGTCGATTCCATAGTCCGTAGTAAGACATTTTGAGAGTAGATGGATTGATTTAACGTGTTTACAGCCTCTTAAAATGTTTCAAATTAAAATTCTACTTCAGATTAAAATTTTCTACTTCTGAAATTTTAAAAGTTCATTAATTTTAATTATTCCTTTCTGAATATGTAATTTTTTCATTCATTTTCAGATTGTATTTTTCCAAAATTTTCAATAAATACCAGAATAATTTTCATGATGGAGACATGAATGTATCCAGGTTGCTGTCAAAGATGTTTCCAGTTAATCTGCATGATCTCAAGTGTTACATTTTATGTGTTTTCTCTTGGAATTTCAGAAAGATGATTCCCAAAGACTTCTGGAAAGCTTCAGTGCTGATGAAAAAGAGCACACACTCATGAAAAGTAAAGAAGAACCCTATACATCAAAAGAGGAAATGGTGCTGGAGGTAAAGCTCTGCTCTTGTAGGTGTGCTTTTTGCTGCATGTAGCAATGAGCATATTCAGGGCCTGCTCCAAACTGTCTTAATTTTAGTGGATTTGGAGAGAGACTTTAAAAAGTGTTCAGAAAAAGCAGAAGATGGAGAGTGGGACTTGATTGCTGCTTATGAATGCAACCATTTTGAGCACTCATTCCCCTTATGAATTCCATTTTGCTTGAGGGACTCTTTGGATATTTTAATCAAGATCCTGAGTTCTTTTTGGACAGAGGCTTCTTTGGTTTCATCTTTATGTCATCCTTAGTTTCAAAAGGCTGATGGGATCAATTAACACTATTGACATAAGAAGAAATTTGTAAGTACTGAAAGACCACTGTGGTGAGCTGGGATTCAGGGACAATTAGAGAAACAATTTGTGAAGAAAATTAGAACTATAAACTTAACCCACTCTCAATGAAAAAATCAAGAAACTTTTTTTTTATAATCCCAGAATAACTGGAGAACCAGTCCTACTGTGTAGTCTTTAGATTTCACCCAAAGCTGATTCGACTGCTCTTAGTGAAGCTAAATATTGTGAGTTAAACTGCACATTTTCTAAAAAATGTGCAGTTCAGCTGACTCAGTCTATTATACATAAATTAAATACATGCAGCAGATGTCAGTCAAAGCTTGTGACAAGAACTGATTTCAGGATTTCAGGAAAATGTTATTGTTAACATTTTACTCTTGGTTTAAATCCTGACAGGTGAATGAATCTTCATTTCAGTTTTGTGATCAGGAATGGTGACAAACCATGCTTGGTCATTTTGCCTGATTTAAAGTAGAGTATAACAAATGAGCGTGGATTAGGATCTTTCTTGAAGTGTAAATCCTGTGGGAGAACTTACGCAATTATACGTTTTATGCATATTACACAATTTATGCATATTAACAGTGCTTTTGAAATGGGATCGCAGTCTTTTAAAGGTGATCATTCACAACTATATCCATTTCCCAAACATGGCTCATTTATAAGATATTAAGAAGTAACCTTATTATTTGAGACAGCTTTCTCCCACCTATTTGTCTAACTACTGAAGTTATATATATTTTTTTCTATTAATTTTCTCCAATTTCCAGAGGCTTTTGCTGTTACTAGCATCAAATTGACAGTTTATGAAGAAGCATAGATGGAAAATGCTTTTAATTAGGTTAGAACACTTCAGAAAAACAGGTATTTACATTCTGAGACTTTCCACATTGCAATAATACCATAATTACTGTATTAATAGTAACTGTGTGTTACTTATGCCTGCTGAGAAGCAGGATGTATTAGTTCTACCACACTGCAATACAGCTTTCCAGCTTTGGACTGGCTACTCTGCCTCCAGCCACTGCAGACCAATAGCTCTGTCCATTCCTGTCCCTGATGAGGTACTACAGTATTGGGACTGCTCACTATGGGCAAGTGTTTTACACACTGCCCTCGTGCTTTTATCTTTATCAGTAAACCCCAAAATGGAAATAAATGAATGGAGATGAAAAGGTGCAATGATAGAAGTCTAATGAATTACCTAGTTTGCTCTTCTCTTTCCATTTCTACTTTTTAGACTCTCTTAGTGCTTTGATATTTCCTAGAAAAAGCCATATAAAAAAAAATGTATTTTGACAAATCAGAGTCTTTCATTTCATATTACAAAACCAAACCAGATAAAATAGCAAATTCTAGTGCTTGGATTTACACATTGTATCTGCTGTTTATAGCCAAACCTTTTATAAGCCATACCTAACCTCTCAAAGCTGATGATCCCATTGTTCCAGTGTCTAGAAAATGGCAGTAGCAGAAAGTCAGATTATATKATACAGAAAATTGTATGAAAATAATGCATTATTTATTAAAAGTTCTTTGGAAAAACATTATTATTTTCTCTAGATTTTGGGTAAGGATTGTACTAGAAGAGTTCTTCCTGGAAAAAAATGATGACTGGTTTTGCTTAATCTATTGTTTCTTTATTTAAATTGAAACACAGAATTTATAGCCATGATGATATCTGTTTAGCTTATTACCATTTAGTAGTTTCTTTATTAAAATAATTTCAGTCTCTTGCAAAATCTTTAGTTGTTGTTAAGGGTATGGAGGTGGGTGAGAAGACACAAAATGAAAATACCTTGAGAATACCAGATATTGCCTATCTTCTCCTGTAGGATTAAAAACATTTGGTAGCAGTGTTAATGACAAGAGTTCTCAAGTTTTCCTACTCTGAGTGAGCCTTGTGAGTAAACTTCTTGCACCAATGCAAAGACAATCAATAAACAGTTAGTTATCAATAGGAACTTCTAAGTTGTGTAACTGAAAAGGGCATGCATTACTTACAGTGAAYAATTGTCAGATCTGCTGCTGTTCCCAAATGGTTTTCTCTTCTTTTCCATATAGGAAAGTGAATCTCCTCTGAACAGTAACATCACAGCATTTGCATTAAAGGCAAAAGTGATCTATCCCATCAACCAGAAATTTAGGGTAAGGTTTTAGATTCTACTTGTAAAAATTAATGACAATCATTCTGTGTCAGAGTAAATTGCAGAGTCAAGTAATGGAAGAAAATTTACTGCCAATCTGCTTAAAAGGGATCTTTCTTTTTTTACAGTCTGTTGACGCAGGGCCTATTTTGTAAGGCATCAGCTGCTTTCAGCTCCCCCTGAAACCTGCAATGCTTTACATGGTGTCCAGTCAATTTTCACTGTATTTAAGAGATCTTTTCTGTCCATTAACATTAATGGAAGTTGGATCTGTCCAATGAGCCATAAGAAAAAGGCCACAAGGATCTAAAAGGAAGAAAGCATGCACCAAGCATCTAACTACAACAGAAGAATGCTTTTCTGGGCAATGCAAAAGCCTGTCAGTATGACGAATCTTAATTTATATGAGAACACTTTTGCTGTGTATATTGTTTAACTTTTCCCTTGAAAGTAAACACTGAAAATTGATGAGATGTTGTGTTGTATTAATTGACCTTGTGAATCTTCCTTGACTTGTAGCCTTTGGCAGATGGCTCATCCAATCCATCTTTGCACGAGAATCCAAAGCAGGCAGTTCTGCCTAATCAAGCGGTGGAAACGTCTATGTCAGGCAGCCTGGGATCCCTGAGCCAGGGTGACAAAGAGGACTGTAGTTCTTCCACAACAATACATTCCACAACAAGCGATGACAGATTTCAGGCTCGAGCCTTCCTTAAGGTAACCAGCTTCCCTGAAGTGCTGACGTGTGAGAGGTAAGCAGTAAACTTAGCCTTGTGTTTGGTCATTTCCTAGGTTTTCAGGGTGGTCACTAAAGGTGAAAAGCTGGGCATGAATGCACACAGTCACCACATCAGGACAGGGTTACCTGTTTATAACCCTAAAAAAGTGGTTGGGGAGATTAATGCATTAAGCTGTTGTAAATCATCCTGTTCTTTGTGAAATTTTGGGAATCAGAACTTGGGCAAAAGCTGTCTCATAAAAGGTATATCACTGTTAGGATAAGATCTCTTTGTTGTGGTTTGTGTGCTGGACTCGCGTGTGCTCGGCTGGGGATGGAGTCCTCTGCACTGTACAGTGCTGTGTCACGCTGCAGGTACATTGAGAACACCCAGTGCTCTGTTCTGTCTCTTTCAATGGGAACTACTCATGTCTTACTGTGGGAAAACAGTTCCTTTCTCAGACATGCTGCTGATGAGCAGGTAGAGATAATTGGAATGGACTGTCAGCTCTGATTTCCTTTCAGCTGCAGCACGACAAGGTACCCCTAGATAAATACATGTGTCTGTATTCTCATTAGCAAGAGTAAGAAAATCATATTTATGTCACAGGGACTGGGAAAGGTACTAGTGATGAAGAATATTTTCAAAATGCTCAGTCTTATTGTAGCTGTTTTAATTTAAAGCCGTGTTTTCTCCATGTTGGATCCTCTCATGCCTATGTTTACCTTGCCTTTTTCTAGAGGGAACTGCAACTCCCACTTTATTAAAAGCACTACTTGTTTTGTTTACTGTTAAATACAGAATTTTTTTCTGAAAAAGAAGGCAATGTACAAATAAAGTGACCTAATTTCTGGTTTGGGGCAATGTTTTTAGAATTTAGTGCTTAAATGAAACTATTATATTGTGTTGCCCTTTTGTGTGACTGTCATTTAGATTATTATTAATGCTTTTTTAATCTTTGTTTTAGTTTTGATGTTAAGCTCTGCCTTTGCAGTCTTATTTTAAAAGATCTCATGCTTCTTGATACTGAACTCAGAAAAGAAAAACATGTGGTAGGTACTTATATCTCATTTATAGCTCTTTGTTTTGAATATCTTAGTTGAATATCAGTTTAGGAAATAACATAAACAGCTGGCTAGCTGGGATGTAGTGTAACAGAGTTGCATTTCTACATTATTGTCTTTATTTTTTTTCTCCTGCTCTGCATATATGTGAGCATCATAAAGAAGTAAAATATAATAAAGTATACTGGTCTGTGAAATACCAGTGTAGCAAATACAAAAATTTGGTTTTAAACATTACTGCAGAAAATAAGATACAGCACTTGAGGATCATAAAAAAGTGCAATAAATTATTTAATAGATGAATTTGTCTTAAGGACAATACTTGTGTGTTGCAACTCCAAAGACTTAAAGCTTTTGGAATAAAATTAAAAATTCAGTTCAACTGAATCAGTCCCATTGTGATAAGTACAATAGTTGTGATTTTGTAGGACTGAGGAATTAAGGTACTGTTTAAACCATAGATAACTACCTACATCAAGTCACAGCATCCAAAACCAACAGGGAAAAAAAAGAAAAGATAAATGTACAATTAAACCCACAGGATACTCAGTAACAACAATTGTTTATGGTGACTAGTTATGATGAAGTACAGAATCATTACTGCTACTGAGTTTTAGCTCAGTTAATATAAATTTGGACATAAAGTCTATAGCTTTCTCCTCCCCTTTTTTCTCAGGCTCTGATTAAACAGATTGGTAATTTCTGATATAATTTACTAAATGCGCTGAGAATATTTAAAAGGATGGGATTTTCTGAACAAATTTCTACACAACCCAAAGGAGAAAGCAGGAAAGTAAACCTGGGAAGCAGTTTCTCATCTGAAGGATTATCCCCATCTAATTAGATGAGAAAAGGAACTTGTGATCTGATTCCAGAAGGAAGTTTAGCTTGATTAGTGAAGGTTGAACTTGATCTCAAAGTTTATCATCAATTTGTAAATGAAGGCAAGGTAGCAATATAGTGATGTAATCACAGAAACACAGAGAAAATGAGCATTTAACACACTTTGTGGCCCACCAGAAATCACCACAAATGACTTTGACCTTTAGCTGAATATTTAAATAACTTTATATTTTTGCAAGCAAGAATAAAGGGGAAAAAATAAATCAGTCTGAGAATAGATTCTTCCTTTCCTACTCTGCTTTCTCTGATTTCAGTCTTTCTTAGCATCAGGTCTAAGGAAATATATCCTTTTCTTTCAGTCTTCTCCTGAACCCTTTTTTTTTTTTTTTTCTTTTTACAGTATATGGTATCTTGGTAGTGTGTTCAAAACTTTCCAAACTCCTATCCAAAACATTTGCAAGTGAGATCTGAAACATGATTGCTTTATGGTTTTCTCTTCTATTGAGCTCTAATTATAACATATTTTCCAGATTTTTCTGAGCTGACACGTTAGCTTCAATAACTTTTAATATGTAAATATGTTTTTATTTATGTTTTTATATGTTTTAAGCAGGCAAGTTCTGCATCATCTTGTTTTCAAGATTATGAGGAACAGGCAGGTGGCTGTTAAATTTCACGTATTTTTGTTTCACAGGAAAATGCTGTAGCAGTTAGTAATGAAGTGCATTAAACTTAGACTGAAACTCTAATTGAGGCAAGAGGGGAAAAGGTTAAGCAAAAATTATGTTAAAAATATTCAAAAACATATTTTTGAAGACACTAGTATTACAGTCTTGAAAAAAAAAGGCACACAACTGGAAAATAAATATTTTTCTTCCAAGAGAAGCTAGCTAGAGCTTGAGATGGTTACTTGTGGGTTGTGTATAAAATGTTTGATGTGTCATGTTGCTGACTAAAGCTGAAGTCATAGTAATGAGTCTTTAGTATCTTTGGAGTAATTAGTATCTTCCAGTTTACGGGTTCATTAAACTTTAGAAAAATGAGCTTTGTATTTTCAAGTGGTCTACATTTTCTCCAGCCAAGAATAGTTTCAAATGTGTCTGTCTGGTTACAAGGATATATGAGACTGTCCTTGCCTTTGTTAGAATGTAACACCATCTTCAAGTATCTTACTGAAGCCAAAACCAGAGAACTTTTCACAGTGGGAGTTCTGGAAAGTTACTGATGATGTATCTGTTATTTCTCTTATGATTCACTGTAATCTCCCTGATTGATTTAAATCAGCAAAAGTTACCATAAAGATGTCCTTACAGTGGCAAACAGGCACTCAATCTGGGTTTTGTTTACTTCCTTTTAAACAGATGTTTATTCAGATTCTCAAAATATACCTCACAGACTTCCATCGTAAAAAGAAGATTACTGATGATTTGTTGAAGAAGATCCTTTTAAATCAGGAAAATGTGAGTGGGCTTGTTGGTTAATATTTAAGACCACACAAAATAAGAGTTAATGATATTACCACAGCAGGTCATTTCACCAACTTCTTTTAAACAGCAATGTCACTTGTAATCTGTTTCTGAAGAAATGCAAAGAAACTCCCTTGTTAGTTGATTTTTTCCTTGTATGCTTTTCCTCTTTGTTGTTATGTGATCTGTGTAATCTATTAAGGATAAAATATTTTGTAGTTGAATCCATTTAAGCAAACAGAACATTTTGAACCTTATTGACTCAGATTTAATAATTTCTAATTATCAGGGACTTTGTGTGGTCCCATGTATTATTGCTGATAATAAAGTAGCAGGAAATAAAGTAGCAGTAAAAAGCTCAAGGCTTTCATCAGGGGMAAATACACTCGTCATACTTTTTTCTTTCATGTATTTGTATCAAAGTCCATATGCCAATTCTGAACTGGAAGGCATACATTGACGGTCAATATGCGTTTCAGGTGGAGTCACAGTACTGTTTTTAAGGTTATTAGAAAGAAAAAAAAAAACACTACAAAACTATAGAAAATAGGGGAGCTGTTGGTTCCACTTTCCATTTTCAAGTTGAAAGTCACAGAAAAATCTGGATTGAGAAGTACATCTTGAGATTGTTTGGTCCAGCCTTGTATAGGAAACTTGGCTTTAGGTAAGGTTATCCAGTGCCCTACCAATCCAAGTCCTGAATGTTTGTACAGAGAGCAGCCTAATCACAGTATGATTATTTTTTTCTTACATGTAGATGGAATTTCACGTTTAGGCATTAGTCTATCAGCTCATCAACTCTAATCGTTGCCTTACTTTGTGCAGTCTCACAATCTGTGAATTACTATAGGGAACCTGTGGTACCCTGTGATTTATATCAGAATGCATTTTGCCTTAAAGCACTCTTCTGTTTTAAATCCTCAGGTTTAGTATTAAAGCTTATTGTATTTACTAGATGAAAAGTGAGATCAGGTGTGCAAAGTCCTTTTACTGATGGGCCTCTGGTAATGACTTCAAATTATAAACAGAGCTAATCTAGAAATAGGCATGTTTCCTGATAGAGCCTAACCCTCAGTGAAATTTGATGGCATCGGTGTCTTCGTGCACCTAACTAAGGTGCTGCAAGACAAAGACTAAATCTGGATTATTAGATGCAATAATTGCCAGAGTAGTCCAGCAAGTTGTTTTAAGTGCCAATATGGGGGTTCTGTGTCCTATATGATGGAGAGAAAGATCTTGTAAACCTGACAGTCTTAGAGTTGGGATATCATACGAGGAACAAAACTGGTTATGACCACCATGTAAAAGAGATATTGGCAATAGGCAAAAGCGTTATTTGCTTTATGGCAGGCAGCGTTTTCCTCTTTTACCTCTGCATCATAAAAATTCATGGTATTTTGATAAAATTGTTTGTGAAGTTTGTCAAACTCTTGTTACATTTCTTTAACGGTATCAAGTTAATGCATTGACGCCCAAAAGTGGGAACTATTTGAAGTAAATGCTATGTAAGGCACGTTGCAGCAATGGAAGAATCACCCATTTCGGTATCAACCTGCTAACTGATGGCAGCAGAATAGTGTTTGTCAGTAACATCAGCTTTCGGAAAAAATCACCCTGGTTTCTAAGGGTTGAAAAGCTTTAAAACCTCATATAATCATGTAGCCTATAATTTGTCCTTTATGAGCATTACAGGTGTGTTCATCCATGTGTGCCAGCACTCTGCAGGAGTCACTATCTGATTATCACCTGGATACTTACCTGAGCTTTTAAACACAGCATGTATGCTCATGGCTGCCCTTTAAGATGGGGCACATGCATTAAAATAAAAATATTTGTAGATATATTCCAGAGGTTATTAGTATAAAAGCTCATGAAGCAGTGTCTGCTAAAACTTGAATTCAGTGGAGATGGACAACAGCCTTGGTTGTACTCACATCCCAGTGGAAATGTATGTCTTTGTATTAAGTTTAGTTCAGAGGTGCCATATATATAGAGATTTCCTTGCTTGCTACAGAAGGCATAGTACCAAGAGACAGAACTTTCTGAACACTCCAGTTCAGCTTCCTTAGCCATGAGCCAGAACTGACATAAAAATTCACTCCCAAATTTAGAAGTCATGTCTCTATTTCTGTTTAACAAAGCACTTGATTTTTTTTTTCCCCAGGATTTTGAAGAATTACAGAAACTACTTAACTCTAGACTCCAGAATACTGAAATGTCAGGAGCCCATGATTCAGAGTACCAGACTCTAGAAGACCTAGAAAGGAAGGAAAGGGAATATTCTGAGCACGTAATAGATAATGTAACTTTCTAATTTTTTCTAAAATTTTATTTTATTCTTTTGATGGGGAGTGCTTTATGCAATGGTTTTTTTGAGTAGTCCACATTTAGTATTTTGTATGCGTATGAGTCCTGAAAACATTTTTACGTTGCTCCAGCAAAGTATTTCCAACTACCTTTGCATGCCAATGTGTTTTTTGTAGGAAAAACATTTTTTATGTTTTTTATAAAACAGTACGGTTTTATCACACTGGGTTTATAGCTGAGAAATGTCTGTTGCTTGTCTAATGGTAGGATTTATTTCAAGCCTATGTTTAGGAATTTTATCCTAGCAACTTGCTTTTGTCAATCCCCATAACTGAGTAAGGAAGTAATAAGAGGCTACAATTTTTTTTCAGCTGAAAGAAGTACTAAGAATATAATTACTAGGCAATGTTTTAGTATGTTTTACATATTTACTTTAGCAAAGCATTTTTCTTTAGCAACTTTCTACATGAGAATATATGTACATTTTTTGATTTAAAAATACAGTTTGATAGCAGGCATTTGATTTTCAAAATAAAGGGGTTTTTTTCTCTAAAGTTGGTTCACTGTGTCAGAATAGCTTTCAAGCTAGAAAACTGGAGGTTAAGAACATTCTATATATTCCAGTAAACTGAGTAATCTGTAAGATATTCTTCCCAATCCTGTTTTTGAGGTTTGAGCAAATTGACTGCTTAAAATGAGAGAGTGACAGCTCTGTGATCTGCATATGCTGATTGACTGTGGCACTTCAGCCCTGGACTAAACAGCCCATCATCTCAGCCTTGGGCCTTTTTCATACAGGAGTTAACATTTTTTAATGTCTCGTGCTTAAGTGCTTCACTGGAAATTTTCTCAGCTTTTTTTTGATTCTCTGAGCCCTTCACTTTATACTGGAAGTCCTGGTAACATTGGTACATCTGTGTCAAGTTTCTTTTGCAATTTAACTGTTCTCAGTGGAAAACTGATTGTTTAGAGTTTTCCAGAGTTAGTCACATAAAAAGAATTGCTGGCAACCTTGCTGAGCAACATGAGGCGGTTATTCACCAGCAGCAATCGTCCTTCAGTGGGTCTGTCACTCTTGTGCCTGCAGATGCTTTTCATCCATATTGAAAATAATTTCCCTCTATGCAGATTTTTATAGATCAGACCTTGAACTAATCCTGTCTTCCCTTGATAATATAAAGGGTTTTTTGCCATAGTCACAGATGCCATAATCACATTTGTTTTCCAAAACTCGTGGATACTTAGTAGAAATTTTGGTGATGGATGCATTTTCTTACCTTTATGTGTACGAGTAATCCGACAGACCACAGAATATTCACAGTTGTACACAGTGAAGTTTGTGGGATTGGAACCTAAAAACAGAGATTACCCATGCAATAATCTGTCAGAATTGGCACATACACTGTGATTGTGATATGCTGAGATTGCATAAAGTACTTAATTCCAGCCAATAAAGTGCTTATGTAGCATCTGGCTATGAAAGGCTCTGATGGTGTAAAACAGTAATAATTTTTGGTTTTTCTTTTTTTGTAAATATGTTGTTTGACTGGAATACCTGCTCCTACAGCTAAGTAAACTTCCCAGAATAAAAGGGCTGCAGTTTATCTTATATGTTTTACCATTAATACTAAAAATAGGCTAAATACTAATAATAGGCTTTTATAGATGCAATATGTAGAGAACTAACAAATTTGTAGCTAGTTAAAAAGAATGACTACATTTATTTTAAAAGATCAGATTTGACCTACTGGTTATGTACCACCACCAGGAGTATTATYATATATAATATATATAAATTTTACATATATATATAAAATAGGCTCTTTAACTTTGCAAATTGTTCAATATAACTAATACTGAAAGCTTTCTGTAATCTCAGTGACTTGTATCTCAGCAGATTCATATGCCTCTTTCAGTAATGAAATACCAAATGATTAATGAGGGAACATGGGTCGTTTTTTGATTCATATTCCACAGATGGAAGCTTTCTGGAAGCAGACTGACAAAGCCCAGCAGGCTTTTTTGGACCAATCAAAATGCTCAAGTGCCAAAGCAACAAAGATAATGATGGATCTGACCGAGAAGATGATTGCAGTAGAAAGCTTGTTAAGTGAATCTCAAGATTTGCGGGCAATGGTAAAGTAGAAAAAGAAATAAAAGTTGACAGAGATTTAGTCAATCTGAACAGAAAGAATTATGTCAGTGTACAGAGTCTGTCAGTCCTGCCTCAGGAGTGATGTAGACTTCTTAATCCAGTTGTCTCTTTGAAGTTTATTCCAAAGAGCTCGACTTCCATTGCAGTTTAGGAAGACTCACAGGAGGGTGAACTCTCTGCACTTGAGTTCTAATTCTCAGAGTACCATTTAGGTAGTCATGTTAGGAAAAAGTGCTATTAATGCAGCTGGTGAACCAGGAGCAAGAGCACTAGATCTAATGATGGAGAATTGTTACTGTGAGCATTATGATGTTTCTTTTTCTTTCAAAGTATTTATTCCACTTTGACTGACAAATCCTAATTTAAATTTGAGGATGATTCTGTGTGTTCAGTGACTTTGATTGGAATTGAAAGTTCTTATCACCTCTTAGCGGTATGGTCTGCAGAGGGAAAACTCTGTTTATAAATGCACCAGTACAGTGCTCTATGTTATGTTAAATCTAACAGATCCTTTATTATTTTTTGCACAGGATATACTGAAAGAGTTACATGTAATTTATAAATTAACATACAATCAGAATCCAGCTCACTGCATTTATTAGTAGTTTGGACTATAAACAGATACAATAATTATTAGCTTGTTAGTTTTGCATTGGAGCAGCCAAGTAAACTGAGCTGGCCAAGTATGAAAAAAGTCTTTGCTGCTGGTCACACTTGACCCAAACTGGACTACTGTACAGTAAGTTCCTTCAGATGGGCAGACTGCAGATAAGATACCTGGATACAGATACAGAAGATATTCCTACCTGAAGTCACTGCTGTGATGATGTTTGAATCTCATTGCAGAGGTCATTGTAGGTACATCTCTATTAATTACAGTAGGTCAGAGAATCATGGAATCGTTTGGGTTAGAAAAGACCCTTAAGATCAAGTCCAGCTGTTAACTTGGCATTGCATTGTCAAACTCTTTCTAATCTTTCAGCGTTGTTTAAAGAAGCTGCAGAAATCTTTCCCCATTGTGATCATGGGCTACTTCTTTAATAGTCCAATGAAAGCTGCTAGGCCATAGGCAATTATACTAATTTTTAGTATATGTATTGAACTCTGTCTGGCCATGTATTTGAATGAATCACAGCATTATCAGAATCAGATATGTGTCATCATTTCAAAATGAGGGCCTATACTGGTGTGTCATATAGTATCTTGAAAAGAGGTCCAGGACTTCCATGTTCTCTCCTTTCCATCTATCCTCCTTGAGTATTTAAGTTTGTTGTGCAAGGCTGTTGTTGTCTCTTCCTGACTTCATGTCTTCTTGACAGCTACAAGTAATGAAAAACACCAATAGTTTTAGATTAGCTCTTGCAACTGAATACGAAATAAACCCACTRCTATCCTGCAATGATCAAGACTTTCAGAAGTATTTTAGTACATGAAGATTGTTATTCACATGGTTTTAGAAGCCTCTGWGGTTTGGGAATGAATAATTCAATGAAAGGAAAGGACAACCAAAGACAAATTCTTGGTTTCTAAGCAGGACTTTATGTTTGGTTTAGGACATTCAGGAAAGGTTATTCAACTGGGAGCTTATGGTGAAAATGATCGATTCAGTGAAGTCCTATATACCAGAAGAGTGCAAGGGTAGACTAAATATTGTATCAAATATTCTGGACCATTTAACTGTGAAGAATAATCTTTCAGTCCGACAAAAGGAAGAACTTCTAACAGATCTGCACAAGGCCTTCTGGGAACAGCTGGCACATTTCAGCAATGGTGAGTACTTAGACTGGAGCTCATGACTTAATATATATGAGCTCTCGTTGTATTAAAAGTAAAAAAATTACAGCTTCAGCCCTATATCCCTCTGTTTTAAAAAGGTATTGATGAATTGACCAAGATCAGTTTTATTCTGAAGGATGTATGCTTGGACTGGGAACTTTGACTTTAAGCCTTTTACATCTTGTTCCAGGTATTACTAAGAACTTTCTCTACAGTTTACATAATCTAATTTCGTTAATTTGCATATTGAAGAAGAATCGCATTTGCTACAAGTATTTGTGGTATTTCTCCATTTACTGTTCACATACTTGACATTGCTGGTGATACTGGCTGACATAAGACACTGTCTTATGATCTCCTCCTAGAATGTGAAGCCAGAAGATATACAAAGCAGTTGTGCTATCACTCTTGTGAAAAGATAATGTTAAGGCTTATGATCTTCATATAAATCTCTCTTTTATTATGTCAGACTAAAATATTTTTTAAAGGAAGTCTTTTCCTCTTCCTTTTACACACCTTCATATTGCCTATCTGAAAAGTCCACAATTATAACAAAGTCTAAGCTRACTGACCCACTGATTTAAGGTTCTCCCTGTGTCATCTTGTATGTTACCTAATGTCCAATATGTTGAGAAATACACCCCCAACTTCTCTGATAGGTGCTGTATCAGGGCTCAGTGCCTCCCATCAGCACTCACAGGAAATTACAGTAAATGTTTAGCCGAAAGGAAAATAGTGAGAACTACTTTAACACAATTTATAGAACCATTTCTGCTACTTTTGGACATGTTTAAAGGAAATTGTCGTAGCAAAATGGCATTAGGTTTAGAGTTCAGTGAACTGAATAGTCAGAATGAGTGCAATTTTGTTGCAGTATGTTCTTGCTGGAGTGCTGCTCACTCACTTTGGGCTTAGTGTTGATAAATTGTGCCTTACCTCACAGTCAGCAATTCGTGGAATCAAAAAATGGTTGAGGTTGGAAGGAACTTCTGGAGGTCGTATGGTCTACCCTGTCTGCTCAAGCAGGGTGAGCTGCAGCTGGTTGCCCAGAACCATATCCAGAGAGCTTCTATCTCCAAGAATGGAGACTCCACCTGCGCCACCTGCTCCAGTGCTCAGTTATCCTCATGATAAAAGGAACCTCCAGTGTTTCATTTTTTGTTGTCCTTTCACTGGGCACTACAGAAAAGAGTCTGGCTCTGTGTTCCTTGTACCCACTCTCCAGGTGTTTATATACAGCTTTCTCTCATAGGAGAGGTGCTCCAGCCCATTCATCATCTTTGTGGCCCTTCGTTGAACTCTCTTCAGTATCTCCGTGTCTGTCTTGTACTGGGAAGCCCAGAACTGGACACAGCACTCCAGGTGTGGCCTAAGCAGAGCTGAATGGAGGGAAAGGATCACCTCCCTCTACCTGCTGTCTTATGTTCAACCTGGTGTCCACCAGAACCCGCAGGTCCTTTCCTGCCAAGCTGGTTTCCAGCTTGGTGGTCCCTAGCATATGCTGGTGCCTGGGGTTGTCCCTCCTCAGATGCAGCACTTTGCACTTCCCATTGCTAAACTTCCTGAGATTTGCATCAGCCTGTTAATCCAGCTTGTCACGTGCCCTATGGATGGAAGCACAACCATGTGTGGTGTATCAGCCACTGCTCCCATTTTTTGTAACCTCTGCAGACTTGCTGAAGATGTACTCTCTCCCATCATCCAGGTCATCAACAAAGCTACTGAGCAGGATTGGACTCAGTATTGACCCCTGGGGTACAAGGGGTACCAGTAGTTACTGGCTTCCAGCTGGACTTTGAGCAAGTTTTTGGTCCATCTCACTATCTACCATCCATCCTCTTCTCATCTGTCAGGGGACTGCATCAAAAACCTTGCTAAAGTCAAGGTAGCCAATATCCACTGCTCTCTCATTATCTACTGAGCCAGTTATTTCATCCCAGAAAGTGCTGCAGACTTGCTCGACTTTCAAAACATCTAACTGTGTGAACAGTTTGCTGATACTCACAAATTCACATGTATTTCATGGGTGTTTGCTTCTAAAACTGGCTATGCCCAGTTCATAGTCTTTGCATAGGTTCAGCCACTAACGTTCTTTAAGCATAAATGGGTGTCTCTGGATACTTTTTCCTTCTTTTTGTCAATTTTCACTTGTTCCAAAGCAAAAATACCTCTGTCAAGGCCTTGATTTTATGCAAAGTAGTTGTTCATAGTTATATATAGCTATGTAATATAGTTAGTACATCCTGTGCAGAAGGGCATTATCAACCTTCTGGAAATGAAATGTGCTTTAAAAAAAATTATCTGGAGTGCAGCATTTATCTCAATAGAGTCTTATGTTGACCTTTCTCATGAGCTCCAAAATACAAAAGTTAAACTATACCTATAATTCACAAAGAACACAGCCAGCAAGACTGTACTCCTAGGAAACAAACAGGGAAGTAAAGAATCAAGTAGTGTTTAAAAGTAAAACATTGCTACATTTATTCAAGTGATATTTTTATTACAGGCTTTCCTGTACTTTCAGTGCACTTTCAATTGTTCTGTCAGTGCATAGTCGGCTTGTGGATAAGCACGATAAATTAACATGGAGAATAAGTAACATTCTTGGTGCTGCAGTACTGTGCTCCTTTTTTTTCTCCACAAAATAATTTCTCATAGTTAAAGCAGCTTGATGTGGTGGCGAAACAGCTGCCACAAGTAACTCTTTAGCTGCTTGTGTCAGGAGTAAAGTACTGCTCTGGGGCAGGGCAAGTGGGGGAAATGAATAAAATTCTTCTTAGGTGGACAGGCAATGAGACATGAAGTGACAGAACATCTAAGGTACCAATTGCACTCACCAGCCCAGGATCCAAATAGACTCATGAATTTATATATCACTTGGTGCTATAGGGGAAGGGGGAGGGGGGGAGGAATTTAGTCCCAAATATTTCACAGTACTAGCACAACATCAGAGGGACCTCAACAACTTTTACTGCAGGTTCTTGGATGAGTCACTTTAGAAGTCTGGTATGTATGGCTGCATGCCAGTTCAAGCTAATCTGAACTAGCACTGCTTTAGACCTTTTCTCCCCACCATATGTTACTGCCCCTGTCCTTGCAGCACCATTTGCATATCTGCAATTAGGTAATGAGCCACTTACCGACCTTCCTGAAACAGGAGGGGGAGGTTTGGGGTGCCGCAGGAAGGAACCTGTTTCTTGAACTAACACGCTACCTTTGCATAAGCAGCAGCACCAGTGAAAGGGAGGGTGCAGGGTGGTAGCAATCCAAAAACCTGATAGATTTAAGTGCCATGTAACAACCTAAAAGTTCACATCTAAAAAGACCGTCAGGGTAAGAAGCAAATGTCAAATCCTGCATGGTAATTACTTGTCTATTTCACTCACTAACAGATTTCAGTGAGCTTATGTTGTGTGACAGTAGCAGATGCTGCCTTCTCCCTGTGGAGCTGTGGTACCTAATTGTTTGTGGTTTATGTTCTAGAATGTATGCAACAAAGTAAAGACCTGATCCTGCAACGACTGCAGTGCCGTGCGAAGAAGAAGGAAGAGTTCAAACACAGACAGGATGCTGAAACGGAGAGTCTCCTTAGTAAAACTTTTCTTGCTGAAGATGTTCGTAATTTTCTCAAGGTGAGCAAGTAAAAGCTAATTTTCACTGTTCCATTAGTTTTTAAGGGCAAATGTGTTGCAGATATCTCCCAGTTCCATAAAATTGGAAATTTTGAGTCCTCATGAGAATCATGTGCAGTAGCACAAGTGGACAGAGTCAGAACCCCTGTTGCCTAGGCTTTTCCTGCGCTGTTGGTCTTGTTGCATTGGAACAGAGAGGTTGATGCAAGATTGCATGTTTTGTAGAAAATGTCCTTTACTTAGATACTGTGTGTTTGCTTCGAGACTGGAAATCTCTGAAGGAAAGTATCTAGCCTGCATTACAGAAGAAAACAGTCTGCACTGATCTAATTGCTTTTCTATGAGTGGGGTTACCGGGGCTCAAAAGACTTATCAAATTTCACAGAAGTAGAGGAAAAACTAATTATGATCTCTGGCAGGATGCCTTAGAGAAGGTTTGCAATTGCTCATTTAATATGGTATACAATGGCCAGTGTAATGTTTTCTTAGTCATGTTTTCTATAGAGATCTGTTATTATTATTCCGAACGAATATACAAAATCAGAGTTCTTAGCTATAAATGCTGAGAGCTGCAAAACTTGAATAGCTGCTGAGAACTGCAACCCCAAGTTATTAAGAATTAAAAAAAAAATCAATCCTCAATTTTCATGAAAAGAAATAATTTAAGGTGAAAGTGGTTACATCCAGCAGCATTAAACTTTCAATGAAATTTAATAACTTAGATAAAATTACTGTATGAGAAGACGCAGATTCCAGCTGCAGCAAACTGTCAAAATTTATTGATCTTAAGTCTGTGATTTTGCACTTCAGGGCCAAATTCTTTAATTATATTGTATGAATTGGATAATGCAGTTACTGTTTCTGTATGCATACCTGCCAGGCAACACCTCACTTCAAAACAAAATGTTTCAGGTGCTTTAAAACAAGGAGAGAACTTTTTACATCTTTGGCTTTTCATAACTTGAGGCAAATAATTCTGTCACACATTTTTGTAGCCACTGAGCACTTGTGAATGTATTTTCCTTATATGCATCATTGTAAACTCTTGGACACATCCCAGATTCATTAAACAAAGCTTAGAAATTTTGCATTAAGACCTCTTCCCTACAAAGGTAGGGCCGCACAACTTTGTGCAACAGCTGGTCTATTCTGTACACCTTAGAAAGCTATCAAGTATGCTTAGTTAAACCATAGGCTAACAATCTGCTTATGACAGGCTGAGCAGGAAGGGGCAACTTGCACTTCATGCTGCAGGACAGAACACAGCTGAGTCTTATGATTATGAAATGCCTGGTTACAAATTATGAAAGTCAAAAATGTAAGCCTTTCTGCTGCCAGAGTGGGAGCGTCTTTTGTCTCAGAACAGATGGGGTCTTGGGTGCAGAGACTCTGTGAAGAATAAGAAAAATTTGTATATACCTGCAGCTCCCATGGTTTGACTTATATAGTCTAGTAATTATTTTGTAAGAACAATCCCCTCAGCACTGAGGAGCTATTTTAAGTTTGTTTCATGATTTCACAGCCAGCCTAGCAATAAAGGAGTTGGTCCCAAAGCCTCACCATGAGCCCAGAGCTGTACCCATCAAAAACTCTTATTTTCTCTGCCTTTCGCCCTCCACTTCATCAAGGAGCTTAGACCACCATGGTAGCAGCCTTGCCAGTAACTGACCTTTCTGCTGAATTTTAAGTGGTTGCCAATTATGACAGTGGATTTTGCAATGAACTTTATTCACATCAGCTTCTTCTGAACACAAGTTGGATGGTAATGATTTAGTTGCTGCAGATCTAATTTTTTTATAAGACAGAATGAGATATATAGTAAAGGTTAGAGTTCCTCTATCATTTTGTCTCCTTCATCTATGTTTCTATTCGAAAAGGAGCATTTTAATTTTGTCATTTACTGGCAGAGAATACAGGAATGATCAAATGAAGCACACAAACCATAAAGTGTCAGTTACAGTAACCCAGTCTGGCTCTGCCTACCCACAGTGGATATACAAGTTATAGCAGTTAATTTGTTGAATTCTGTCATAAAGTATGACTCCATGAGAAGTGTGAACTTTCAAGTCTACTTCTACAAGAATGATCTGTACATGAAGAGTTTATGGGCACTTTGGTGCTCTTTAGAAGCGCTCTATTGACATACCTAATGAAGAAAGCCGTATTTACCATGGGAATGAAAGAGAGCACTTGGCAGTTTGAATCAAAGTATGGAATGTTTATAATACTATTTGTTAGTCTATAGATTGGGATAGTCTTTGTCTGTCAAGTTTAGTCTTCCATGAGTCTGCCAACACATCCACAATCACAGTCCTCACTCGAACAAAAAAAAATTGCATCCCTCTTAAAACTGTGACCAAGGACAAAGTCAGGACTGAGTCAACCTCTTGGGAACCACCATGGGACATGGTGGCCAACCCCAGTGCAAAAGCCCTATACAATGTGATAGAGCTGTAACTCAGGTGTCTGATGATGATGGCAGATGGCTGTTCTGCACTTCATAGAAATGGCTATGATGTAGTGATACTCATACACTGGAAAGCAGGTTTCAAATCAGATAATTTCACATTTTTGCAGTAGTGTGTACATATTACTTAACCCTACATTTCTGTGGTTAAGGAATTTTATACTCAAGGCTGGATATGCTCAAATTAAGGTGGTAGGGCAAGTTTCATTTCCCTCCAAGTGACCATTCCAGGTAAACAATTACTGTTGTAGTGATACAAGGGAAGAGCATCAAGAAAGGAAAGGAGAGGATCACAGAAAGCTATCAAGACCTTTTCAGCTATTTAAATGTACCTGCTATGTTTCTTTTAGGCTTACCATGAGCTTATAAAGAAACACCAACGAGCACAGTGGGAACTGGAGGAGGAGGATGACTGCGAGAGCACAGAGGCTGTTGCCGATCTCTACAAGGTGCCACTTATAGTGATAAATGTCATTTGCTAAATTAATTTTGAAGATCCCCTAACCCCACTACACAGTGTCAGGCCTCAGGGAGGATTGGGGAATTGCAGGAAGGATCAGCTCCAGGAATTGCAGCTCCAGAAAGCTGGGCTGGTAAACCAGAAGATGGAGGCAGGACAATCTTCCACATTAGCTTGCCTTTTCCATTATCTTCCCAAAACACTGTATTTTCTAACCTCATATTAGTCAGAATATGCCTGCATGGTCTGCCAAAATGTGCTGCCTGGGTGGCTGACAAGGCTGTAGTAATGTTGAGAGCATACCATTACCATATCAGGAGGGAGACTTCATTTATGTGGCATAATTATCTCTTCTGCACCATGGTAGGATGATACTATTCTTAGTAAATTTCACTACATTTCCAAAAATAGTCTCTTCACCTCTTTTCCTCACAGAAAATTTTTTTTACTCTAGTTAGTTCCCTGAAATAGGTTCAGATCTTTGGTGTAAGTAATATTTTTACACTTCTTTTTGTTACTGATTTGTGAAATATCTAGATGCTTCTTGCTTTTGCATCATCTTTAATTATTTTCTGTCTGTGCTGAAAAAATATGATAACACGATCTATCTGGTGAAGCCCAAAACCATAGTCAGTAGTGACCTTTAATTAGGCTGGAACTAATCACTTTCAGCTCAACAGGATCCTTGTCATGATTAATTGTGGCCAGATCAGGATGTTGTGGAAACTTGTGGTCCCTATCACATAAGGACAATATACCCATCCAACCTGAATTAGCACTAGTCCAGATGCACTGTTTCAAATTCAGTTGATAAAAAAATAAAGCAACTGTATTTAGAACAAATAGTTTTGCCATGGTTTTATGTAATAGTGCAAGCAACAGAATATTTGAGAAAAAGTACTGCTTTGGAGAAAGGAAAGGTTTCCTTGGAAGGATATACCAGTGAATCAGAGTAGATTAATTGTACAAAGCTATTTAATAGAAGAAAGGTCAACATGTTTGCTGATATTACTGTGCACAGTTCATTGTCCATAATTACTAACTTCTTCACCCCCTTCCTCAATTCTTGTGAAGTCCCTGGAGACTAAACAAATTTTTTATCCTGCACAGTTCCACCTCATTTGTGAAATTATGTTGCTTTCTTTTATTGTGTACTCTGCTTTACTAACACTGAGATCAGACTGAAAATTCTATTTCTTTCAACACTGTTAGCTAAGTTTTCCCTCCCACTAAAGAAAAATTGATTTGGGTGAACTAAGTGTTTCTAGAATTGCCAGATTGCCAGGAGAACAGCATAATCTTGAACTCTGCCAATTCACCCAGATCTAGGCCATTATAATCCATATTACAGCTGCTCTCTTATGACTAGACCCAAAGAAATGCTGCCAAACATGAAAAACTGCAAGTACTGTGATCCAGTTGGCATCTGTTGAATGAGGGTCCACAAATGTTAATTTCCACTTTCTTTTCTATAATAAAACATTTTTACTGTGACATTTAACATAATGAACAACTGCGCTTTCTCCCCAAATAGAGATACTACAGACTGTTTTGGGAGAGGAGGCTGCTTTTGAATATACCTTGTAAGCTTGAAAGAAGAGAAAATACAAATGAGTATAGCCCCACTGTAGGTAAATGGGGCTGTTCTGACTTCTACAGCTGAGGAAAGTGCAATAGTTACATGTTTTCCAGTACTTGGGGCATAAAACCAAAAGTAGACTTGCTGTTAAAGGAAGGAGGTGCATCTCACGAACACAATGCCTTTGCTTCTGTCTCTGCTCCATCACACATTCAGAGCAGAAGTGTAGCTTGTACAAGCAGAAATCTTTCCCTGGGCAGCAGGACTTTGCCTCTTCACTTAGTTGCTCCAGGTTTCTCGCTGGGGAGAAGTTGCTGCTGCTAATGGGGAAGGCAAGGTAGCAGTGGGAAGGCAAGATACTCCATAGTGCAGTGGTGTGACTGCAGCTCAGGTGGACTTAAACAGGCAGACATTAGGCTAACAAGCTGGGTACCAGCAAGCCTCACATGGCAATAGTCATCTCTGTGCTACAAGACCTATGTCCCTGCTGGGTTTGAACCTTAACCCTTTGTAGAACCAGCTAGTTTGGGCACTTCTCTAAACACTGCAAAGCTTGATGTTGCCTTTTCAGAAGGTCTGCACTCCCTGAAGCTTAACCGATAGCCATTTGCCTTGCAAACGAAGAAGTTGAAAGATGATCTCAGTGCAAAAGGTGATATTAAAATATAAGGAAGAGGTCACCATGTGACTGAATAGGGAACCAGTGAATATTCTGGGGATGGAAGAAAAGATGTCACTAACCTGTAAGTGCCACTCCCTTGTGGGAGAAGATCCTTACATTGTTCTCACAATGTTCTTCTAAGCCCTTCTCAAATTTCTATGCCTTTTTCATTTTTTCCYCTTTTAAACAGATTGTGTATTCATCAAGATGGATTTATATAACCCTCTAGCACTATGGAAGTCTGTAGTGCTACAGTACATCAAAGAATTATCCAAATTGGTGAATAAATATGTGAAAATTCAATGATCTGGAAGCTGACTGTGTTTGCATAGAATAATTGAGTAGGTTTGTTTTGTGTACGCATGAATAAATCAATTAAAATGATTTAACCAAGGTCAATGGAATCTGTTGATGCCTGAAGTGAATGAATGAGTTATATTTGGAGGATAGTTCAGGCATTTTCAGCCACACTAGTGGATTAAAATAGTGTGCTGTAGGTGAATAGTCTGTGTCTAGACACAGGGTCCATAACTAATTTTTGAAGTGTGTGTTGAAGAATGGGGGYGAATGATTTTGATTATCACAGTATATCATAACTGAAGGAAGAATTGTGCTGAGCTAATTGAATGGTTCAGCATAATATTTTCATGAACAGGGTCTGCAGTTATCCTGTATACAAGGGATATTGTGTGGCAGTAACAGTTTTGTATTGGCTGAGGTAACTTTTCAATTACAAAGTTTTTACCATGATTTTCTTTTACATGGCAGCAATAACACACCCCCCCCCACTCCAATATCCTGTTCTGTTTCTCTTGGAAAGATTAATGGCTATCTCAAATCTGTCTCAAGTTTAGCATATCACATAGTCACCAACCTTTAATCTTTTTCCTTTTTGGTTTTTTTTTGTAAGCTACCCACGTATTTCAGTACAGAAAGGAGAAGTGAAGAGCTTGGGGGATAACAGTTCATTATTAAGAAAACAGACATGCAGATTGCACAAAGTAAATCAATTAGCAGCTAGGAATTACGTAGTACATGGTAAGATAGTTCTTTTTCCTATGCTTTTATTTCAAAACCTTAAAAACACAATTTRTTGTCATTTATAATTCCCCTTTGCTGATAGCAGTTCAGCAGAATGTTATTTTATTTGACTTGATACAGGAATGAAATGCACAGGAATTTAGACTAAAAGCTATTGAGTTATGGATATTATCAATGGGCAAGGCAGTAAACATTTTATGAATGGGTAGACATAAATGTTGAGTTTGAGGAAAAGTATTTGATTTTTTCCTATGTTAATAAAAGGGTGAAAAAATATTTTTGACAATATAAAAAGTACAGATTCCCAGAGACTTACTCTTTCATGACTTTCCTTATATAATTTCATTAATATGAGATATGGTTAGGAATGCTGGACTGCATTTTTGGGTACCAAGAGCTAGCATCTTTTCAAGGGGAATCACTCAGTTTGTCTCAGGTKGAAATCCCTATCAAGAGACCTCCACCTCAAATGCTCACTTTTGAAATATTTGCTCTGTGACTTACTCCAAAAAGACAGCATCACCTAATAGATTAAATCTGGGAACTCCTACCATGCGAGCCCATTCTAGTTCTGGGTTTGGGCACTATTAGATTTGATCTGGTCATTTCAGTCAAAGCTGATACAAGATGTCTGATATGGATAGCCTTCATTCTAAAGTTTTCTTCTTTCCTTACTGCATAAGAAAATGTATTTTACCACCGTATGGATTCACAATTTGTTAATAGTTAGATCTTGTGAAGGACATAACCTTATCTACAAAGGCACATTTCTAAAAAGGGAGTACCAAAAGAGAAGATTGAAACTGGCTCCTGAATAAATCAAAGACCAGTGAGGGGGCAAGACTGAAATTTCAATAAACCTCAATTTTAAATGCATGGAAATCAAGCACTGGAGCTTTTTTATTAACTTGTGCTAAGGATGACTTCAATGTCACTGTGTTTTATTGATGTTAGRATGCTTGAAAGCAGGTAGGGTTTTCATTTTCCAACTGGCATTCCAGAATTCTTCACATGGAAGAGAGAAGTACATGCAATCAGCTTTTCCTCATTTACAATGAGTGTATCTTCTGAGTATGTGAAGTATCTTCTAGTGGCCAGTGGTGTGTATGTCCGGTGTCCCAGAATTTTTGATGTATTCATGGCATGTATGATCTTACATTGAATCTCTGTCCTTAACAAGATACAGTATGGGTTGGGAGATGAATCTCTTCCCTCCTAACCAAGTGYCCTAGCCACTGAGCTTCTGAAGGTACAAGCAAGAGTCTTCTACAGCTTTTATCAGATACTACAATTTCTTTAATAAAATGTTGTAGCACAAGTTAACAAATAGCTGTGCAGTGGCCTCTTTGGAATAATATATGTATACTATTCAGTGGCTGGCATGTAAAATAAACTACAACCACCCTTTCTAAATACATTTTCCTGCTTCACAATTTCACTATTCACTTTATTCTTATCTACATGTAGGAACCTTTTAATCATTTAGATTTAAGGGGGAGAATTAATATTTTTTTTGAGTGAAATCTGATAAGCAGTGTATTTCCCCTGTTTTTTGACAAAATTATGTATTTACTGCCTTGTTTAAAATTCAGATGCACTCAGCATTTTAATCTAGGCCTATTTTATTTCCATGTATACCCCATGGTATTTCTTTAGGCTTGATGGATTTTTCTGGGGATTTTTTGAAAAGCTTTGAGATTGACTGCCAGGTACTACAAACAGGTTCATTCAACACTGCAATCAGCTATTCTATTAATGGAATCAATTTGAATAAATTTCATTAAGTCAGAGCTCTAAAAACAAGAGATGGCATATCAGGAAGCTTGAAAAAAATATTTTGTAGGGGCTCTAGTCCAAAAATAAGATCCTGGAAGCAGTGCTGATTTTCCTTTTTTTCCTGTGGAGAATAACTTTTATAATGCATAGTGTGCCACCCCTGCTCACAGACAGACTTTATTGCTGTTTGAGATCAAGCACATTCCTTAGAGCACAAATAGTTTTGAACTATTTTGTTAGCTTGAGTCGCTTGGGTAGAATTCAATCACATCTGCAATCTCTCTTAAATATAGACTTAGTATTTCCCCTACCAGATTTTAAAACACTAGTCCACTGCATTTTTTCAAGTGCTGCATTAAACATCATGGCCACTGTATTGTCCCTGTGGTATGGCCTCTGGGTACAGCATTCTGTCCTCTTAGTTCTGGCATGCAAGGACTGCCTGGGCTCTGATGTCTGTATGATTTGGCCCATCACATTAATAAGGTGATATAGGTAAATAATTTTGTGGGAACAGGATCTAGTCACAATTTTCCTCGGTAACTGTATCCCCACTGTGGCAGTGCCAAAGGAAAGTATACAGAATAATTTGAAGGTGTAGGGGGTACACACAGAACAAACTGGCATTGACAACAAGGAACAAAATACCGTGTTTTTCTTCTGTGCAAAATATTTCCTAGTAAATAATAACACAGAGCTGTTAGTGTGCCAGGGAAATGCTATCAGTTCTACAGCAAAATGTGTTCCAAAGGGATTTAGCTGCCATTGTTCAAGAATAGAATTCCTTAACACMCTGCCTGAGATCTTTTGATACTGCAGTAGAAATGCCACAGACTCTTCTGTCCTCTAGGCTGCTTCTGAACTATTTCAGACCCAATATAAATTCTCATATCACTGAATACCCAAAAAAGGAGAATTAACTTGTCCTGAAAGGCTGATAAAGCTCAGAGGAGAGATGGTTTACAGAGATAGAGCAGTTATTCTTTAAATGTTGTATGGGATATGTAGATTACAAACATAGGATCCTTGAGTTTATGTTAAATCTGAGAACTTGGAGACTTGGATTTTAAAATAACAGCAGAAGAGATAATTCAAACAAACCATTTGGCACTGCTTTTGCCAAGCTAACCAGGCCCACAACTATGCAGATTATTAGGATGATATAAATCCTGCCTCTTGTTGTAACAGGAACTTGTAACTATAATAATTAAGCAGTAGGGGCAATAATCCTTGAGCATAGGATGCACCTGTGTAGCAGATGTTACCGTAATAATATTGTCATGTCTAGATTGTGAGCAATCACTAGAAATGGGGTATTACCAGAAATAAGGTATTATGTTTGGTCTCTGACTACTAATTCTCATCGTTGTGCCCAGTACCCAGTTTCAAAAACCATAGTCCAATTTGCAAGAATTCAGAACACTATGAGACTAAAAAAAGCCAGTGGGAGCTGGATTCTGAAAATCCTGCCTGCTCTAAACAGGTAAGAGAGTGGAAAAAGTTGAGGCAGCTCATCTCAAAGGTGTAGTGAACACGTTTTATAGTGTCATGTTTCAGTTTTATCCATAAGAAGAGGTTACTGCAGGGAGCTGTTAAGCAATTTATTGTTTGTGAAACAGCTAATTAATATGGTGATTAGCATCCTAGAGGGATCATAGGAGGAAAATAATAATTTAGTACTCAGTACACAGCTTGTGTATTTTACAACAAATGAGAAATATAAAATATTTTTAAGAAATCAGTCAGTTCAAAGGGTTTCATAAACCTAAACATGGAACAAATAAAGGTGCTGTGGAAACAGTACATGTACCCCAAATTTATCCTTATCATGAACTAAATTTCACATGCGACATAAGTTCTGGTCTTTATTTCTGAGTTCTTGACTTCGCAATTTAACATCCTCTTTTGTTTTTTGTGGGGGTGTTTTTATTATTTTTTTTAGTATTTTCTATTTTATGGTTCAATATCTAGCGGTTAGAATGGGCTCTTACACAATAGTACATTATAGCAGTTATCCCCCCTAAAAAAACAAGTCCACTAGAACTTTTCACGTCTATGAGCTGCAAACATATTTGACATCTAGATAGATATCCCTGTCTTTCTATTGAGACATTTTAGATTTCGATCATCTAAGAAATTGTAATTAAACCTGTATTTAAAAGAAGGCAGCAACCAGAAGACCGGACTTGTTCTTGTAACAGGAATTCTTAAAAGAATTTTTAAAATATTATTGGTATCTTAAAGAAAAGAAAGAAATACAAGTGTTTTCAAGAGGGTTAACACTGGCTTGCTATGAAAGCAAGCTCAGCTTGGCAGTAAAGCTTTTTGGACTGGTGAGATCTTGTGGAGCTCACACAAAAATAGCTCTTCATCCTGCTGGAGTACCGCAGTGTCCATGTGACCTTCCCAAGGTGTTTTTGTTCTTTTCACCTGGGGAAAGCTACCTGCCCTCACTCCTTCTCCCCAGGAATTATCTCAAATTGTACTAAGTTTACCAACACAGCTCCTATCTTACACCACTGTGTATTTGACAGTGAAACTAGAACAGAGTTCTTAGCTTGGATGCCTTCTGACTAAAGTACCCAACTGCTTCTTGTGAGTCAAACAGCCTCAGCAATCGGAAACTGCTCATATGGGACTAATTTCATTAAAACCACCAGAAGATGTTTGTTTTCCTAGGCTTGAAACTGTTCTGCATCAGGAGTTCTGTTCTTCAGGCATTGAAGAGTGTCGTATTTTGAAGTACCAACTATTGACATGACTAATGTCACTTTTGCCTAACTAAAAGCCATACTGTCCCTTTTAACTCTTCCTTCTTTCTTCGTTCATTTCATATCAGCACCTGTGACAATGTGCCTATGAGGTGTTATGCTACACTGGATTGTTTCCACAGCAACTTTCAAAATAAAGCATTTTTGTAACACATCCCTATAGCCAATAAAACAAGATATTCTTTGTACTGCAGTTGCATGTGAGCAACAGTTAGCATTCAGGGTCTCACGTGCTCTTGCCACTGTTGCATTTTAAATGCCTTGTGTGGCTTGAACCAAAACATTTAAGTTGGTCCATCTACAAAACTTGGTCTCTTTAACTCAAGCTCTAGTGGAATTGGATTTTAGGTCCAGAAGTTGGTCACCATCCCAGTGTAGTCACATGGTTCCCTCACTGGCATCATGGAACATGCAATGAAACAGCTCCGAAGTGCTGGGGGTTCACTTTGTCACCTGTCTTTCTCTGTCTGTCTTTGTCCCTTTGTTAGGAGCTCTACTCTAAAGCTTCCCATGCTTTGGCAGAGTTGGTGACAGAGCTGTTTCTTCAGACCCTGCCTGTGGTGACTGGCCTCTCTGTAAGAGAATGTGAGCTTCTGAAAGAGGAATGGCAGGAGAATTTGGTCCCTCAGCTGGAGAAATGGGAGACCCATCATCAGAGACGCTGGAAGCTTTTCCAGGAGCAGCTWTTGCAAGAAAAAGAAGTAAGATCCGTGTTATGTTTTGGGACCTCAGGCAATAAAAAATGGGATATGGAAAAAAACCATCAAGATACCAGTGGGGATTGTTTTGTCTCTAAATATATAGCCCAGTCCAGGCACAGCTTCAGGCTCAGGAGGGGCAGTTTGACCTGCAGCATGGAGTGAGTATGTATGCTGTGCATGTAGGCTTGCATAGAGGAGTCAGAGAGTAATTACTGAACATCTGTCCACAGTGTTCGACAGCTTTGTCAGCACATAAACATTTTTTGGCAAGGCTGCTGTCTGATGTCCTCAAGTCTTCAGTGTCTACGGAAACAGTTCAAAAAAACCTTCACCAGGTCTGTTTGGAGAGGATATATATGAATACAGTTTACAGGCAAGGAGGCCTTGACTTCCTAAATATTTCTTACTAATTTTTATGTATTAATACTATAATAATTGGAAACATATGATACATACTTTATATAAACTTATTCTTTACTCTGAGAAGGTGAAGAAATACACACACAGCTTTCCTGCTCTGTTTGTGCCCACCACACTGGGATTCAGGAAACTGTGGTCTTCCTACTAAATCTGGTAGAGTCATTTGCTAACCAGTGGTTTTAGAACACCCTTGGAAATATAAAAGTAAAATAATTCATTGGAAATTCTTAGGCATTTCCTTTTTTTCTTCTATGTTTTCCTTAATCTGCAGTTAAGCAACATGCACTTCCSTGATCTTTCTATATTTCCTTTCTTGTAACTCACCTGTTTTGGAAAACAATTGTGTTTTTCTATTTGTGCCACAGGGTTATCTAGCAAACTAAACTAAAATATGCTTGGGACCAACCACTGATGCCAATGAGTCTGCTCACATGCTTAGTTAATGGTGGGCATTTGTGTTTTCCAAGACTGCTGGCTGGCATTAGTGTTTGAATTTGTCATACCTGTACCTTCAGTGATTAATGAAACACTGTCTGACTTCAATTTTTTATTATTATTTTTCCCCTTTTTAGGAAGGGTTAGATTAAATACCTGACTTGTCAAGTTTAAACCTTGCTGTTCGTTTTCACATTAATGGAGGATTCACAAACTGCCTGTGYTTGTATGTGCATGACCTGAGCAGCCTGGTCTAGTAGGTGAACTACAAGCACATCTTATAGTGCACAGAGCCCAAAGCACCGTGGTGGTATTCACTGTCCTAAAAAAACACAGAGAAGTAGGTTCTGGTATGCAACTTATGAATAGTGTCCTAAGTCAGAGTGTATGTTACAGCACATCTGCTGTGGCCCTTCCACTGTTCCATTGAACCTCAGCCTTTGTTCAGGGCCAGAGAGGGTGCATTTAATGAACAAGAGACTCAGCACAGAGGGGGAGATCTCAAGTGTGATGTTTTGTTCCAAAAATGCTGTTTGTACATTCCTCTGTTGCTATCATTGGGCACAGTTTTGAGTGGAGAAACTACACCCTGGGAATGTTTCTCAAAGGATTTAAAGGATTAGTTCATCTCCAGCACTTAGCTGCTAGATAACAGTTCTTTGGGCAGCACTGTGTGATGGATTCATTGTATGTGAATTCAGATGTTCTGGTCATGCCCAAGCATAGGTTATTTAAATTAGAAAATTGACTTTCCATCACTTTCAGTATGCTGTAACATTCATAATGGAAAGCAGATGACTTCCTAGCTAAAAAAAGAAAAAACAACAAAATAATGCAGGGTTTGCTGACATCATTAACAGTAATTACTGAAGTATAGAGCTATAGAGGAATTAACTTAGCAATGACAGAGCTCTCCCATTGGTCTCTGACTCACCAGCACTACAGTTGGGCTTTATTCAATATAAAAATTTCCTGAGTGGCAGACAGAGCTGTCCTAAGGACAAGTGATTCTGCAGGATAAATTCCAAGACAAGGTAAGAGTTTCTCTTAGTGGGAAATTGTGCGATTCCTCAATATAATATTCTGTGCAAGAGCTTAAGTAGCTTTTTTAATTTAATGCGTGTGGCTTTTTGGAAGGGATTTGAATTAAACTGGAAAAATATGTGCTGTATCTCCAAAGAGAGCATGCAGGAAGATAGCTATTCCAGCAAAGCTAGGCTGGCAAATTTTTCTGAGTCTGAAAAATACCACACAACCCATTATGTTATGTTCAAATGCAAAGTGTATTTCTTGGCCCTTTCCAAGTATAAACACAGCAGCATGAATATTTAAGCAATAAGCTGACACTGGCATCCTACAAAAAGGAACACTTGGTTTCCACCTTAAGAAGAAGAGAGATTGGACACTTGTGACAGGTGATCATGTCCTTTGGGAGATCCCATAGATGTTAGAGTGCTGACTATGACAAAAGATCCATAAATTAACAGTCATATTGACAGGCCTTTTAATTTATCAGGCATTTTGCAGCAGGAGATATGTCTCGTTTGTGTCTTGATAAATGTACTATGCTAAGTTACAGAGTCAYCTGCTTTACAGGCTTGGGAAGTCTTAACACCTGAAGACTTTTCACCAAGGTTTTTCTGTGTGCTTTTGAAGGTGGCTCAAAAAGACATTTCTCCCTTTTACTTGAACCACCTTTTTTTTAGATGATCTGTCCTAGCATTTATACATATCTGGAATACGATGTCCTTTGGGGGAAAAGAATCTCTTTTACAACTGAAAAGGAAAAGAATCAGTTTCATATATAACTTTGCCTTATAGGCTTGAGTATATGAGTGAGGCAAATGGGAATAAATGACTAATGAAAATAAATTTTGAGCATTTTCCCACGTAGTCCCTAACTCATGATTTCTGTAGGGAGCGGTTTCAGGGAGCAGCCTGCTGCATCAGGCTGAGGCACTCGCTTGGCAGTCAGTGTGCATCACACCCCATCTACAGGCTGGGAGGGAGAAGTACCTTTGCTTCAATTTCCCGAACAATCTGTGCTAAAGATGTCAAAACAGAAATGAGAGGCATATTCCTCACCTTTATTGCCAGAGAGTAATATTTAACTTTAGCAGTGCTTCAGAAGATCTTTTAATGGACTTGTGACCAGGAAACAAAATATTTGGAAGTTTACAGAATAAAAATGGGATGAGATTTCCATTCATTCTGACATCATTGCTTGACATCCAGAAAGCCAAACCAGGATCTGCTTACCAGATTTGACATGGTGTGCATTTTATCACTTTCTCTGGTTTGTTTTTTCATAGTGATTGTAATGACACTTCAAGAAGCTGGGCATTCCTCAGAGGTTTACTCCCCCATTTACCATACTTGTGTCACTGGTTTTGCTGTTTGAGTGCAGAAATCAGACAGCCTGAGCRCTGTTCCAGCCACTAAGTCTGTGCAGCCCTCTATATGACCTGTCTTTGAGCAAAGTGAGGTTATTCCCAAGAACAGGAAAGCTTGGAGAGGTGCCTGGCGACTGGAAGATTGGTGCAAGCACAAAGCCTGACCTTGCCAGCTGGCCTGAAGAAGTAGTTTCTCTGTTTTGCTGGTTTTCAGCTGTATGCCAGCAGCCTCAACATTGCCAGAGAATCTTTGCTGTTGCACTTCTGCCTATGTGTGTGAGGTCTTCATGGATTTTGGAGGTGGAAAATACCCAGCTCTGCCAGCCCATCCCTGTGAGCTGCCTAGGTGTTGCTTCCAATAAAACATGCAATATTCTGTTTATTCCAGCTGATCCTTTCCATCTTGATCATCTTCCTAATGGCCTTTTTGAGACAAAACACTGGTTTAGTATTTGGTCTAATTCTCAATCTTCCTTATTTATCATCTCATCATAAATATATAATAATCCCCCTCCTTTCCTTTTGTTCTCTTACTACTTACATGACTGAGGTACTTTTACTGTTCAGTTTAATAACTGTGCACTGGGGGAATTTCTGCTGTATTCTCAGCTTTCCATTGGTCTCAGGGAGGTGCAGAGACATTTTATAAATTCTGCATACAGATTACCTCAAGTGTACTCTTAATGGAAAAGGTGACATTCTTTTCCTTTAGAGGAAACTCTTCACCACTACAGAACTAGGCTGTTTCTTCGTAAACAGAAGTAAAGAACGACTACAAGCTCTGTATTTGTTATCACTCTGAGTGCCTTTTTGGATAGGATGTACTGATAGCAAGTGAGGTGCTAYATTTTGGGTTCTTGGCTGCAGTATTATATCACTTACCTTTCCAATTGTAATTCAGATATCATCTCCTGTCTTCTGTCTCTTGGTGATATATACCCTCATGCTGTTTGACTTGCCCTTCAAGAGCAACTTCTCAGTGAATAATCAGGTCTCCAAGAATGATGGGCAACAACATCTGAACCATGGCCAGTCTCTCACTGGAAATAAAAATACTTCTGGAAAGTAAAAGGTCGTTTTCAGCCTTTCTTTTAACTGCAGAAAGAGACATTAAAGTACACAGTGCAATGAATCTACAAGGTGTATGCAGAGAGGTGTGAAACACTAGGAAGCCCTATCCACAGAGCTGCTAAAGGGAAATGCTGATACAATTATTACTTCTAGCAAGTCTTTGCCATCTGTCATGATGATACCTGGACACCTGAGAGATCTTAATTTGATGCTTGCAACATGCAATCAGAGAAGACTCTGTGCTCAGCTGTGCTCTGTGATTATCAGACTCACCTAGACTCAAATCAGTTGAGATCTTGCTATGCAGATATGTCTGCAGCTCTTGCCGAGAGCAGCCTGGTGAGTCGCCAGTGCCATACAAACTTTTGGGCTGTGCTTTTCATGTTCAGTTGCACTCTTCCCATCTGTCAGTTATTGACTGCCCTGCCCATCCTTCTCAGACATCCTGCTCAGGAACATGTGTTTTGATAAGGTTTTCTGCATGGAGAGAGGTCAATTAGATGTGTTGCCGTGTATACTACAGAGAAGGCTCTAGCCAAGAAAGAAATACATTTTTATTTTAAAACCAAAGATGATGATGTTCTGCACTTTCTGGGGAAGTTCATTCTGTGCTCATGGATAAAACTTCTCTCCTGCACGGATCACTGCTTCCCAAGGAAAAGACTATCACATCCAGCAGGAAGGCACAGTACCACTCATAATTTCTAACACTAACAATTGTGCAATTACACATTTGTGCTGGTTTTGSCACCAGATGGAAATTAAACTCCAAATAAGCCACTCCCCTTCCCCTGCCCTTTCTGGTAAGGGAGGGGCAAAAGCAGAGACTATGGGTTGACATAACAATTTAGTGAAACCGCAAAGCAATGGAATAAGACGCACACAATAACAACAGCAATATTAATAGCAAAGGTATACAAAAAGAGAAAGTGTTTTACCCAGCAAGGAGGTGTTCACCACTGGGAAGAAAAAAACAGATGGTGGATGCTGTTCTTTGAGCACCATGTCCTGTAGCTATAGTCTAGAGAAGATGGGAAGGGGACTGGTGGGGGCCAGGTCTGCGGGGTCTTAAGCCAACACCTTCCCACTGGAGAAAGAGAGAAAGGCAAAATGGTGCCCACTTCCAAGGAGTGCACTCATTTTCATCCCAAAACTGTGYCCCCAGTGATGATATGGGTGCTATAGAATAACAACTTGGATGTGCCCACACCATGCTATGCTCCTCCCCCTCCCGGCAACCAGGACAACATCTAATCCTTTGCTGGACATACTGATCTAGTGACACGTTCATGTCTGCAATAATAGAAAATTTAGTCCCTCATGTTCTGAATGAGGCTGGAACACAAAGTGAAGCTGTCAGAGACCCTGGGTATTATATTTAATTTAGGGCTCTGGATACATCAGCAGGTAACCTTCATTTATTCATCTGCCAGTGTAGCCTAAAATATACTCTTCATCTCACAGTAAGAGTTTGGGCTTACAACCATTTCAGCTTATGACTTACTATTTCTTAAATTCTGGCAATGCACTGAACAAGATCTTTAGTCCATATCTCTGAAAGTTTACAGTCTGATGGCAAATCCATCAGAACTCATTTCAAGATTAAATTCTTTGATCTAAATATTACGCTGAAGGAGCTGTAAACTTGCAGTTCATATACCTACCAGATCATGTAATCTCCATTTCCAACTATTAGCACATTGTGTACTATGACAAAAGTGTGATGAAAGATGATATCTTTGTTTTGTTCAGTGAAAATAGAAACTACGTTCTCTACCATTTTAAAAAAAGAACAAATAAAAAACCTATTGCAACCTGCTGATAAGAGTCRATGTAATATTTGGTGCCATATTGTTATTTTTCTCTTGTTCCTCTGTTGCTGAAACCAAAAAATCTGTAGGAGACACAGCTTGGGGCTGATCTGAACCAGTGCAAAGCTTTTCTTTTCAGYGAGCTTTGTTGAAGAATTTGATAATTGAAAAAGTATTCCTAGGTAGAGTAATTTTAATTCAGCATGAGTTTGTTTCTTGAAAGCAAGGGATGACTTTTTTTTTAGCAAAATAGCACCAAATAAACCYATATTTCTCAATGTGGTGATGAGAATGACTGAAATCAGAGTATCTTACATTTGTAATTTTTCCCCCCTGCTTTAGCTATGGATAACAGAATATGCTCTGTCTGCTGTGATGCAAAAGCACCTGTCTGAGAAACAAGAGAAGATAATTCAAGGTGTCGTAAGCAGACTAGGATGCCTCAGTGATGAGTAAGCATGGTTTCATCAGTAAGCATTGGGGTAAAACTTCACTGTTGCCTGCAGAGAAAAAACTTGTGTACATTACATTGTGGAAARCAGTATTGGGGATTATAAGCATCTTCAAGACGGAGATGCAATTGCTTTAGTTTTTTGTCTGAGTATCAAAAGCAAATTAAAAAAAAATAGACATATCATGACTCCTGGAAAGTAGAAAAAGTAGTCTTATGTGACTTGTCACTGGTTTGTTTTGTGTGTATTTACTATGTTTGTGAGTGGTTTCTAGTCTTGAACCAGCCTCTCTCTGCACTCCACGTCACATTGGAGTTGCATATCCTGCAAGATAAAATATTCAGTCCAGCAGCATATAGATGGTTACTTAACTCTTTTATTCCCAGTTTTATTTTAATTTAACTTCAGTGTGACAGAACTAGAAGTCTAACACAGCAATACCCATTCTTTACATCTGAGCAGCTTTCCAAGGCATTCTTTGTATGAAAAGACATTACACAGAGTGAAGAATAACTCTTTTCACCTTTGAGCAGTGACTTTGCTTAACATAGGTGTGCAAAATCAGCAAGCAGCTTCGCTGATGGATTTTTCATGGTCCTTTTTACAGGTCTGTTAACTATATATTGCAAAAGCACCGACTTCTGCTGTGTTCAGTACTCAGAAGGTTAACCTTCCGAAGAGTTGGAATGGCAGCCCTGGCATGCATGAGATTGTCCAGAAAGAAGAGCTTGCTTCAGGAGCTGAGAGAGCAACATACCCTGCAGAAGGGATCCTCCCCGTGCCAAGATGAGGACCAGTGGCAGTTACAGAAGGCAGTGGTAGGTACAGTGTCCAGGTGGGTTGTCTCCAGAGGTCTCATATGCTATGATATTTGGCATTAGAAGTAGCCATGGAAGATCTAAACAAAAAAAAAAGGTTCAAGCTCCAAGTAGAAAGAAAAATGTTCTCTGTGAAAAATGTAACAACTGCTGGCATAGGAGGTACCTGTTGTAGTTTGGGCAGACATTTTAAATTCCCTGATACTTTATCTAATGTATAGCTATCAGTGATATGTGTTATCATAGCGAGCTTATTTAGTGATTTATTTATATGAAAATACTAGTGCAAGAAGGCAAGAATGCCAACATGTATAAAGGACTTCTGCAAAGCTACTGCAGAAGTCTTACTAAGGGTAAGATAAACTCCTACTAATTCTGTTAAGGATCATAGTATGCACTTGAGAAGTTCTTACTTGAACATTAGGAGAAATTCTTATTCCTACCACACCTAGCACCTATACTTCTATACTATGTCATAATTTTTCGTTCTCTTTTCTCTCTCCTCTGTCCGTAAGACRTTCAGCATCCATTCCCTTGAAATCCTTCCAAATTATCTGGCTACTGTAGTTCAAGAAGACTAAAGAAAGTTTACGGGATTTTTAGACATAGTATTCCCCTAGGTCACGTTTAARTCTGTTTGTGACTGGTTTTTGGTGTTGATCTATTAAGTGTTGTTGGTTATTTAATTAACTACGTTGGCTATTTACCTAGAACAACACTAAATTTCATATTTCAACCTCAGACAACCCTCCTAGCAGTTGCCAGTGATAGCCCCTGCCCAACCTACTGCTGCTGCACGTATGGGTTGAACCCATCAAACACTTTGCAGCTCTGTGCTCCGTGCTGTTGCTATGTAATGAGCTGAGAGATAATATTTTATATCCCTCTAATTTTGATTTGCGTAATACAAACCCTCAATCTCTACGTGGAAGAGGAATAAGRAAAATCTGTGTCCTGCCATTTCCGTATTTGAAAAATGTCAATTGAAGCAGTTTCTGTTAGGTTTGAAAATCTTAAAAGTCATTAACCTTCAGAAGAAATAGAGTATAAAATAATAAAATACAAACGCATATCACTGCATTCCTCTTGCTTTCCACTACTCCCTCTTACTTAGCTCCCATGGAGACAYTAATTGATGCAATCACTGTGTTCCCTAATGAAAATGAAATGTCCCCAGGTATAAGTGTTCCTTTGGCCTCTTTCCATTACAGCCTCTTTCCAGGTCCAGCTAAAACCCATCTCACAAGGAAGTGCCTAAAAATACACACATAAGATCCTTGCTGCTGAAAAAGTAGGGTACAGGTGTGGAATTGTGAAAAGTCAGGAGAGAAAAAACGTGTTACAAACAACCTCCAAAACAAGAACCAATCTATAAGGAATTAAGGAAAAGGCTAATTTCAGACACTCTACCAGATTTTTAGACATACTGTGTTTTACCTAAACTTAATTTTTGCTTGGGCCGGTTTTATACTGATGGACAATGTCATGTCTATCCATTGATTTCATATAGAATGTAGAACAAGTGTAGTGAATCCTAGCTTGGGCATAATCACGTGACATTGGGTCTCTAAAAAAAGGAGAAACAGTTTAATGACATTCCAACTGTCTAAAAAAACTCAAAAACATACGTCTGAGCTAGAAATATAAACATGTCAGAACAACCTAGCATTAGCAGAAACATTATTATTTTCTACAGATGAATGTGGGCTAAGCAGGTTCTTTTTTTACTTGCATTTCATATTTCCAAGAAGGCATCAAATAGGTACTGTCAAATCCCTCAGAATAATTTAGTATTATTTAGCCTTAAATGAGTATATAAATATAAGAAGGACATCAGCAACACAAYAGAAGGCCATCTATAGCTGACTAGTACACTTAAGGATGATAGAACAGGTCGTGCTGGTGAGCATATACTACTGTTCACTAAAGAGAGTTTAGGTGAAAAGTAAGTTTAAAAAGAAGCAGAGAAAATGGAGGCAAGGATGGTCCAAAGACCTCAAAGGTTGTTTGAACTCTTTAGCCTAAAAAACAGTTGTCTTCTGCAATATCATAGGTTTTAAAACTGGCATAAAATTTGTGAATGGAGAASAATTTTTCACATGTTTCTAATGAAAGAAGAGAGCACTTAGCAAAGTTACTAGACGACAAGTTCAGAATTAAGAAATGTGTGGATAAGCTTTAGAACTCACCACCAGAGGATGCTCTGCAAGTGGTTTTCAAGTGCTATTACACATGTTCGTGACCTGTCCCGAGGGCCATTGGTACTCCCAGGGGTATTGGTACTCCTAAGTACCAATATACCAAGTTTTTTGCAGGCAGACCACACAAACTGTACCRGTGTTCCTGGTGCACAGCTTGCCTTGCTCCTGTGCCTTTTATCAAGGCATACACAATTATCCCTTCATGGAGTCAGGATATTTCACATACATGTGAATACATCACTTGGAAATGACTAATGGGACAGGATGCAACTTTTACTGTACATATCATGACAGAGGCTACAGTTCTGTTGTCAAGACAAATGTGTTAAATTACTGTACAAGCTTCCACTGTAAATTATATTATTATAATTATTAAAACTGTAACATTCTGCATGGGTGCAGGACTTTCTTTCAAAGTGAAGCTGWCTAAACTTGTTAACATATTTAAATGGCAGTACTATCTTTTTGTCTGATTACCAGGAGTCCCACATTCATGAGGAGGAGGAGAAGCTTGAAGAAGAAACACAAGAAACCAATTTAGAATTTCACCAGCAGCTAGTCACAGAAATCCAAGAAGCTCTTCAGTTTCTTCAACAGCACATGGAGCAGGTGATTGGGCAGACACTGCTGCAGCACGCCCGAGGGGAAGCTGAAAAAAAGAGTTCAGATGATGGACAGGACTTCAAGGTACGGAAATGTTCAGCAGTGGTTTTCCAAACAAAATGAGGGCTACTTTGCTAAGATGGAAGGCAATTTCATTTGTGCATTACCCTATGCCTGGAAGTATCAGCAGAAGACCATTGCAACCTGTGTTACAACTGAGCATAACTTGCAAAGTATTTACAAGCTAACACTTATGTAGCAGTACAGTATTTGCTACAGCAGCCGAAACAGGTTTTATTAAGTCAAACACTGGAACAGGATAAAAATTGTAAGAATTCTTCATGGCAGAGAATAACAAAAAGGAGAAAGAAGTGGAGATGGTTATCTGCTGATACAGGTTTTATGACAAATTAATAGTGTTTGTATAATAACAGCTTAAAATTATTTCATAGATAAATAGTTAAATACAATTAAAATTAAAACTTGCTTCATAGATTAATAGATTTTTTCCAAAGTAAATATTTGGCTTTTCTGTGTAATGGAAAGTCAATGTAGAGCTACAGATATATTAGCTTACTTTGCTGGCAGTTGGATTGACTGTTAAAATGGGCTGTAGAGATTCAACAGATAGGGGAATGACCCCTTCCCAGGTGGAGATGAGGCAAACTAGTAAGATTTTGCTGCAATATTTCATGTTGAAATGTTGCATGGTTTTCAGCATCCCAGCCTGCCATATTTTTAAAGCCACGTTTTAAATTCACAATTTTGTGTGCACATACCAAATTAGATTGGGTTTTTTTAAACAGATCAAAACCCTTTTGGGCTTGGAAAATGAACTGTGACTTGTACTGTGTGATACAGGAGAGACTGGTGGAATCTGCTGTCGAAAGTGTGTATGGGACCAGCAATAATATCAATAGACTGGTGCAAAACTACTACCAGCAATTAGGAAAAATCACAGAAGGCTATGAAGGGAAAAAGCTTCAACAGTTGAAATCCTTACAAGGTATGTATGATATTGACAACTATTAGACAATTCTCTCTCCCAGTGACTGTGATTAATGTAAGACTAGAGGATTTTGCTTCTTCTGGYGTCCCTTGGCCTAGTAAATCTGAATTTAGTCTGCCTGGCACAGCCACAGGAAAAAAGGTGGAGAGTACCTCTCCTCGCACAACCAGGCCAGCCAAGCRCAGAGTACACTCAGTAACTGCTCCCTGATGGTGCAGTTGGTAGGAACGCTGCCTGTCAGCCTCTCTGAGCGTTCAGAAAAGGTTGGATGCTCCCCAGATGAAGGTTATGTACCCTGATCTGTTACATACCCATCCATCTCCCTCCTGTTTTATTTAAAAGTGGTGGTGCGAGGTCCTGTCTGTCAGATGTGCCCCAAGCCTTGCTGCCAGGCAGGACTTCAGGGGCCAGACTCAGGAGCCTGATCAGCAGATAAGCACTGACTTAATCAGAGAATATGAGCATAAGCAAAAGTAACCAGAATAGTTTGCTGTCAGTTGAGGGGAAATCTCATGAAGTTACGCATTCCCAGGACTAAGCGGCCTCTGAGTGGAGGTTTTCTTTATATTGCATTTTTTGTTTAGATATTATAATTCTTGCTGAAGGCATCAAGGTCTTTTTATAAAATTTCTGCTTTGAATTTCATGTTAATCAGTTAGCCTAGTGGAAGAAGTAGGTAGAATAGGAATTCAGTGACATTTCCATCTCAGCTACGTGATGCACAAAGTATCCTCTGTGCAACAGATCACAGTSGCAGAGTATGTAAGAAGTACTTGATGTCCCTAGGGAGCAGTAACTTTGGAAACACTACCTAGAACCAGGATTAATTTGTGATGAAGGTTGTCACAACTCAGAGTTTGTAATTTTGAGCAGAAAATTTTACAAAAACATTCTTTCAGCAGAAAGAAATGAAAGGATCAGACTGAAGAATAAACAGGAGAATGAACTGGCATTGAGAGAAAAACACACCAAAGGCCTCCTGAATGTGTCATCCACAGTCCACCAAAGGTTAGACCAGGCAGCAGCACTGCTGCCTATTTAAACTTTGTGAGTGATTGCAGATCTACATAAATGTCTAGCTGAATAAATGTCTCGAGTTTGCATTTTATGTTTGTCTTTGATGGAGAAGAAATATCTGTTGCCAAATGACGTCTGCCCTTTGATSTCAGAGAATTACTTTCTTATTAAATAAACTTTTTGATGGTCATTAGTTACAGATTGAAGAACTATACTTAGACTGTTTGAAAAGAGAGAATGAAATATAACTTCAAAACATATGCCAAGTTTTAAGAGAAATTTAACATAAATGTAGGATGGGAACCAATGCTGTCTAATTCACTACATTCCTTTCTACTTTGAACATCAAAAGTGTTTGTTAGTTTGCTGTGGAGAAAACAAATACCAAAATGAAGAGAAAATGTTTGAAGCCCAAAAAATACTCAAAATGGCAAGAAGTTCTCAGGGAATGCCATGGACAATCAAAATTACTTGCACTAAATTTAGAGGGGAATCCTTCAAATGTTAATTAAAYAAAAATAACATTTAATTAATTACTGATTTTTTGAAACTTAAAGTCCAGACGAAAAGCACTGCAATTAAAAAGGAGTAAGTTGTCATAAAAAGCTCTATGGTTTGTCAGGTACATGATACATTTTTGTCATCATTTTATGTATTTACTCTTGGTTTATTATCCAGAACAACACAGCATCTGCAATTTTGACATTGTGAAGAGCTTTATTCTTTTTTTAGACATTTTGTTTCTTCTAAATTGAAAGAAATCATTGCTCACCTTTTTTCATCCCTGTTTGAATTACTATAGAAATGGATTTATGTAATAAAGGGCTTCATACAAGATCTGTTATTCATTATCAAATTTATCATTTATTCTAACACATAAATTCACTTGTAGCTGTTGTCTCATTTTTTTTTCTCCCGTAATCTATTCTAGTATCTTGAAACAAAATACAATGAAATTTGCCTTCACACAAGCACAAGTGTGGTATTGAAGAATGTAACTATTCAGCACCTAAACTGATCTCATAACCATCAGTAATCAAACCCATTTTCCTGTTTGCCATTATGATTTCTTTTACAGTCAAATTCCAGTCCTTTTTAAATTAATGGCAAAGTTTCCTTTAATTTAACTTCTATAAAACTCGACGTTGTTTTATTGCTTTATTTCTTTTTGCCGTTGGTGCAAGGTTATGAGTGTGAGTTCAAAAAGCAAATTTTGAAAGCTAACCTCTGTAAGTAGTGACCATTACAATAGCAACTTCTTGATGTGTAGATGTCAGAAACAATTTGTGTTACCTTCTTCCCTGAGGAGTTTGATGGGCAATTGACAGCATTGCTTTAAGGTAGATCAGACAAGAAAACAGAAGAAATACAGATTCAGCAAAGTTGCAGCCATTTGGGTTGTACTGTATTAATAATAATCCTTCATCAGAAAAGTAAAACAAGTGAAGAATACAGTTGTCAGTGCTTTCAATTGCCAAGTTTTGAATTACCATATTTCTAGCTCACTTTCAGTCTGGTACTGAAGAGCCCTGGATGAAATGCCTAATCCGTAATCCCTTATCCCCACACCTGATCTTTGAACAGCTTGTTCCTTTGGCAAGCAGACAATAMAGCTGTCTTTAGCAACACAGAATGGTTTTGAAAGCAGACTTCAATTTTAGAGCTAAACTCCAGCTCCCGAAGTCCAGGCATGGACACCCCAAACTCCTGCTGTAACTCCTACCTCCAAAAGGACCTTGTATCCTATGGACAGCCAAGGTGGCTTTTTAAAATAAGTAAATCTATCTAAAAATCTACCACAAAATTTTCTGTGCCAGCAGAAGCTTGCTGAGCCAGTACTGTTAATGAGCCTTTCTCTCTACAATATCTTCTAAATAGACTTTGACAGGATTGTATTCCTCCCTTGAACTGAACAACATCTGCACATTCACATTTCTCTTACCAGGATAGTGCTGCAGCAAAAGAAGGTTTTGGCTCAGTTTGAACTGCGGCAACAAATTCGTTTGGAGTCTCTGAAACAGAAGCTGCTGGGACTGCACCACATAGAAACCGAGCTGGAGAATCAACTAAGGGTAAATGAGGGTAAAATGGTTCATGGATCTGAAGCATTCAATGGCAAAACATAGGACAGATTGTGGGGGTCTCTTTGCTACCCTAGTTGAAATCAGTACTAAGATTCACCACTGTCTTGTAGAAATGATGCTGACCATATTGTTTCCTATGTTTCTGCAGTGACATGCTTGTTTTTCATTCCACATGTAGAATAACATAACCTAGAATCGAGCTGTGTTAACTGATGGCTGGTTTGTCCTTGTGTGCAGGAAGCAGAGCAGGACTTAGTGAGTGAGTTGGCTGTGCTGACCCGAGTTCCAGTGACTGTGAAGAAGAAGCAGCCTTCCAAAAAGAGCAAACCAGCAGGTGGGTACTATCCTGAATTGTTTAAAAACTCTCACTTAATTCCACATATCAGTGCAGATTTTGCAATATAACACACTAGATTTTCAGGGGAGATTTTTCATCTGTGCCATTTCCCTAACTGAGATGTAGAAAAGTAATGCAACCTTTCAAGGTCAGACAGTTCTCCAGCAGCACAGCCACAAGCAAGCGTCACCTTTCCTCACTCCAGAGCAGCGGGTAGCCAATAGATTACATTGTGTCCACTGAGGTAAGGCTTTGCCCTGCTTCAACCAAAACATTTTTCATGTCTTTATCATGTCCTTTAGAAACAACTCTGTTCACCTCAATTACTTAATCTTTGGGAGAACAGAAGAGTTGAATCACCCAGCTTTCATTCTCATGGTAGAATGGAAAATTGCCTTCCCACACACATAACTCAAAAGTAAAATCTTACTGAATCAGGAAGCTTGAAATATTTATATGAATTTACTGTAGTCTTAGCAAATTAGACTAATTYGTTCTTCAAGAGATGCTTAGTGACAAAGTGTCAGTATAGCAGTTGTGTTTCCTAGTCCACGTTTCAGATGGAGTGTACAAGTGTCATCCTTTGAGCCATGGAATCCTCCTGTCATTATCAGAATGAAACATTTGGCATTACATTTGAAAGACACTGAAAGGCAAGATGGGTGCCTGAAAGGGAAAATCAGCTCACTCACCTGCACAATTTTGAAGTCTCACTCGCCAGTTGTTGTTTCTCAAGCATGCACAGGGCCAGTTTGCCCTGGTAGGCATCATGACCCCAGGGACACATGTGGAAGCTTAGTTCAGGGCTCTAAAAGCAGTGAATTTTTAACATCATATTGTTCATATGATTCAAATCACTCAAAAATATGAACCGGCTTTTCTTCTGTTTGCTGGTAATAAAAAGACATTTTCAATTACTTGCTAAGAAAATATGTGACAGGGCTTTCAACTGTTGCAGTGTCTGAAAACTTCAGTGTTCAGCAAGTGTGAAAGTTCAAGGTCTGCTGTGTGAGAACTAACCAATGGTAAAAAAGCAGTGTGCTAGTCTAATGTAAAGTGGAGTGATTTCCTTGGAATAATAATAATAATATGTATATAATAATATATTACATATATATATATATGTATATATATGTATATATACATATATATATGTATATAATAATAATATATGTATATACATATTCATAGTATGTATGAAGTGTTAGACTGTATTTTTTTTGCTTTAGGTTAATCGAAACCAAACAAGCTCTACTATATGTGATTCTTTTTTCTTTAATCCACGTGCATTTGGCAATTCAGGGGAAAAAACAAATTCCAGAAGACAGATGTCCCAATCACCTGAATCAGCAGAAAAAGATGATTCTCGCGAAAATATTCAAGAGCCACATGGTTTAACTTCAGACTTATGCAGGTACAGTAGAGGCTGAAAATATGGTATGTGAAAAACTATTAAAAATATTTTTGTTAAAATAAAAAGCTGCAAAATCTACTTCACAAGGAGGTATGTCAATCAAAATGCAAAACATAATGCCTACACTAGCTGAGCTTCTTCCTTGATTGTTACTTCTCACATGTACTTAACCTTCTTTCCCCCCTCATACTCTTTTTTAAAGTTAGGAAATMCATCTGTGTTTGCTTGTCTGTGCTGCTATATATTTTAGAAATAACTTGGATTAAAGGTAGAGAAATGAGAAATACTGTTTCCAAATTTCCTTTAATTAGTTTTTTTTAAACCTGAGTCACAGACAGCATAAATCAGCAGAGACAAGTGAATTCAATGGAACTAGGCTGAAATGTAGCAACCAAAATATGGTCTGTGGTATTTAGGCTTTCAACTTCTACCTTTATTTCAGGAACAAAGGCAAGTGCCACTCTTTGGCTGATGAGAGTAGCAGCTCTAACAATGATTTTCTTGATAGATGTTTCAGTTGGCTTATGCTGGGGTGCTAACTAGAGGAGAAGAAATGTCTACAAACCTGAAAGATGCCAGCTGATTACTACGGGCAGATCAAACCAGCCAGCTGGTCGCTGGGGCTTGATATATTGAGCAGAGAAAATCCTGCTGACAGGCAAAGCAAACAGTTGGTTCTCAGGAGCCACAGGCCTTTGGGGAAAAGTATTTATCCCCTGAGTGACCTCAGCCTGGGACTGACTTCAGGAGATGGCTCCTTTCCCTGATGCCATCAACCCTTTTCACACACTCCTTTCCCACAGCCAACAAGGGATACGTGTGTAGGGAACAGGGACCCAACAAAGGAACATTTATCTTTTTGCAACTTTGTTTTGGCAGCCTCAAGAGAGGCAGCTGAAACGAGTGAGTACAGAASTTATATAGCAAGCACCTTTCTTTTATCAAAATTATTTTAGTTTGAGAGAATTATAGCATTTTAAAAACTGTCTACAATTTTGGTTTATTTTTCTTGTTTATTCTTTCAGAGAAATGTTACAGAGTTCACAAGAAGGGGAGACTGAATCAAGGAAAAACTCAAAGATGTTAAAAAAGAAAGGCAGCAGGTAGTAAAAGCCTTTATATGACTGTCTGAATACAGTGTACCAAAGCATTCTTCTGGGGAATCTCAGCAGCTGTAGGTACTTACGGAGCTGCTTTGCTGAGGAACAACGAAGAAAATCAATAATAACCGATAAATCTTTTTTAGCTGCAGACCAAGAATCAATCCCAACTTCCTTTAGCTGTTAATAACACATTCCCTCTTGGTTTTGCCAAAGGGGAACAAGGAAGTCTTTAATACAAACTYCTGGAGATTGCTTGGGTAATATGGAGGGGAGATCGTTTTAGATTTGGAATATACCTGAGGAAAGTGCACTTGTAGGAGAACAGATACACACTAGGCCCAGTTTGGTGTATCTCGGTAAAGTTTCATCACGATAGTGATGTACCATTTACTTTTGAGCTCTAGATGTGGTACATTAAGTCTTAATATTTTGTGATTGCCACTTTGGCCTAACAAAAAGAGGTAAAAATGTAAAGAACATRTAAACAGACTTCAGATGGTATTGGTACATCAAAAGATGACATTTGGTCTCTCTTTTGTTACATTTTTGTGCTTCCAGGCCTATATATGCTTTTTAAAATTTGTACAAAGATTTTTATATATATTTCTCTGCCTTTGTCTCAGATTTCAAATTATTGCTTCCAGAAAAAATGMGACAAAACTGATTTACTCTTTCATTTTTTATACTTCAGTTTGTAGTCTTCTTCCCAAGATGCCTCTTTTTGTTTCCAACATACTTTGTTACGCTCATTATGTTTCCTATGGGAATTCTTGTTATGCAAAGCAGTTAATTCTTACTGGCTGTACAGAGCACCTGTATTGTGTAATAAATTGCCCCTTAAGCAATCTTACAGCTTTCATGAAGTGGAAGTATTCTGCCTTTTTAACAATAAACATGTATTTTGCTAATGAAAATGCTGCAGGATGGAAAATACTGCATCAGTTATGCAGTTTGCCTCAGACAAAAGTGCTGCCACACAAATGAGTTCACCAGGCATGTTACACACAATTTTTAAATAGTTACTTTTCACCTCAAGTGTTGTAAAACAAAATTTTTCTAAATTATACCTCTTCAAGCATTTGATTCTGGTATTTCAGTACTGGGCTCTATGGTCTCTCTGCCTTCCCAGTCTGGACATTTTAGTTACTGCTTGTTCTCCCTTTTTTGTTGTTGTTGGTGGTGGCTTTGTTTGTTTGTGGTTTTTTGTAACAGAAGCAACCTATTTACATCGGATTAAATATCTTAACTCTTGCTGCTCTCTGTACCCATGGCAAGAGGGAAATTGTTACCATTAGAGCCGATGATGCTCTAAACCCCTCAGCGCAGCAGTGGCTCCCGTCACACTTAGGGTGCAGCATAATCGCCGAGCAGCTCTCTGATCACCCGAGCAGGTCTCTAATTACACAAGCGGAGTCTCCCCGGTGCTCTCCTTTGGCTAGACCGGCCTGAAATGGCTTTTTCTCGGCATTGGAAAAGCGCAAAGGTTCAGATTATCCCTAAAGCAGGGCAGCAGTGCCCTCTCCCGGGCAGYTCGCGGCATTTCCATCCCCTCGCTGGTGGAGGCGGGCGGGGAGTCCCGGGAAGGAGCCAGGGAGAGTCYCTGTGCGCGGTGGGATCCCCGCGAGTCCCCCCAGGCGCGGGTGCGGGCACCTCCCAGCCTTCCATCTGCCTGACTTTCCTGGGATGGAGTTTCACAGACCTTTCTTCTCTTCTCCCATGGTCACATTAGCAATTTCCTGGTAAAATACCCACGACACTTGCCCCCGTTAGGGTCTTCAGTCTCCTTGAGTTTCTCCATGGATACACTGAGTTCCCTTTTAATGTCATGTGCTGATGTCATGCATAGCATGACACTTGCTATCACTGGTGAGTGAGGCAGGTGTTGAACAAGACGGAGTTTAATTGGAGCAAGAAACAAGTGTAGAAAATACCAAACAAAGCTCAGAGCAATTGCTTTGCAGTTAAGTACTGCTGAACTTTTATGTTATATTATAGATCATAGACTCAGAATGGGGGAAAATGGGATACCTAGGCACCATCACAGCTCAAAACAATCGGTTTATAGTGTAAATCTATAAAGCACTCTCTATTTTATTCTGGAAAGTATAACATGGAGCTTTGATCATGCTTTGCAGATACGTACATATCAAAAACGCTGCAGAAATTTAGGGGAAAATGTCATACCTTTTTTCTCCCTTTTTGTAAACATCAAGGGTAACATTATTCCATCTCCCATACACCCCTCTCCCAGTATCCCTCACTGCCATGACTGAAATTTATCTGGAAAGTTTGTGCAAAGTTCATCATAACCATGATGAAAAACTATCCTAAAATCAGTGTGTTTAGATGAATGAGATTTAATTTTTTTTACCCAGACTAGAAGAATAATGATTAATAGCTTAGTAGCATGTGCAGAGAGCAGGAAATAAGAACGTGGTGCCTTCAGACATCCCTAAATTTTTAAGGGAAMTGAAAATTCAGATGCAAGCACTGAATTCATGGACACTTCCTGAACCAAAATTTAAAAAAATGCAAAATCTAACGTTCTGTTGAGCCTGGAATGAAAATACACATATTTTTGTACCTAGAGATCCTTGACAATTACACAGGATTAATCTACAACTTGAATTAAATAATTGCTATTCCAGACTGGTATTCTAATTATGTAGTTGCCTCCATCGTGCAGATTTGCCATATTTTTAACTTTTAATTTTTTTTAATGTAACACCTACACTGTTATTAATGCCATTGTATATCTACATGCACAGATAGACAGATACCTGAGTAGATCTTTCGTACACTAAAAAGTTTTCCTTGGACAAGTGTTTATGTCAAGAAGATGAAATCCTGGAAAACTACAGCAAATTCTGCTTGCCACCCCTTTGASTCTGCAAGGCTGTTGCCATGTGAGGTCTATGAGGACCATGCCAGGTCTAACTGGCAAGAAATAGCTGGTGCCGAGAGGACTAAATCAACACTTTGCCATTGTGCATTTACCTGTGCAATTCCTTGCCCCAGAAAGCCATAAATGGCAGGATTTTACTTGGRTTTAAAAACACCTTGGCAAATGCATGGCAGAAAAATTCAATGAGAGCTACAGAATATGAAGATGCTGCTGCTTCTCAAGAAATTACAAGCACTGGAAATGAAGCAAACACTCAGAGGAAGATTAGCATTGTATGTTTGCTGTTCTGTCCTCCGAGACTGTGGTGTTGGCTACTGGAACCCAGAGCAGATGGTCATCTGACCTGGTCTACTCTGAGATTTTAGGCCTTGAGGACAAATACCAATATACTGCCAAGAGGTACACTTACAGGCTGGGACAGTTGKCAGTTTTGGTAAAGTCTTAGCATCATAATTAGCAGGCTTTGCTACAAACACTAGAATTTAAACACGCCACTGTAACACAAGAAAAACTGGTCCAAACATCACTCAGGAAAAAAATCCATAGATTCAACCTTCTCTTCCACATCACTTGACTGACAAAGATAGTTCCCAGGCTGGTCATAGGGACTGATTTTAAGCAGACTGCAAATACCAGTAGGGAAGAACCAGTTTTACATTAGAGCTACATCAGATATTAAAAGGTCATAGCCTGCTGCAAATTTTTAGCAGCTTGACGATTCAGAAAGCATGAAAGCTCCACACCGCTTCCAGCTGTAGTTAACAGCAGTTCCCCACTCTTGAGTCCACAACCTGAACATCTCCCAGCTTGGTGTTCCTRCAAGGGAGCAAACTCAAGTACAGTTTCCTATTCTGCTGCATASACTTGGGTTCACCAGCTAATCCACATTTTCCTTACTGGTTTTTGAGAACAGGTTAGTGATGTAGGGGCAGGGACATTGCTATGAAATAGCCTCCAGGTGGTAAGAGAAGCACCACTTACCTTGCTTTGTTTAACCCTTCATTAACAATGGAACACGCCATCTCTGTGATGGAATCACAGTAACCATCCAAGTGAGGCATCCTTCACCTCACCTAGTGAGACACAGCTCAGGATCCACAGGCTTCCTGCAGGCTGCCTCTCAGCAGGGCCGTAACAACAGCAGCCAGGCTGCAGGGGCTTAGGATATTTCTTCTTGGAGACATCCTAGGAGAGTCACATTGACCTGACAGGCACAGTCTTGTTCACACAGAAGCGCTGAACCATGAAATGACTCTCAAAACACCCACAAGTATTTATTCACAGACACTTCACTGTGAAAAGATATACGCATGTTAGCAGTGGATCTTCCACTAGCTTGTAGGCAAAGGGTTCTTTGGTTTAGGATGCTGTTAAGTGTGTAGGGAAAGTGGAATCTCAACACTAGTTACACAACGATCATTTCTGCTACCTCAAGTGTGACAAGCCTCATATATTGAATGGACGTTTTATTTGGAGATGAGCAACCACTGCTACTTGCACAAAAGGATGCAAGAAAAGCACTAGGGAAATTGTAACCAGCAGTTCTGAAATTTTCACGCTGTCAAATTTGCCACATAGCTTCACAAACCAGCTGTATTTCTACTGTCAGGATTACATCACCACAACTGTTGCTGGCTGTCAACACTCACAGCAACTGGGTTGGAATAGGACAGCACAGATGGGAGACTTAGCATTTCAGGATTGCCTTACCTGCTAGGCAGTAGGTTATTCCAGGGCAGGTTGTCCTCAGGGTTCTCTGCTAGTGTTATTTTACTTCCTTATAAAAAACCTGAACCACCAAGTGAGCAATTTATTTTAATTCATATGATATAAAATATCTGAACCACAAAATGAGCAAGGAAGCCTGGAGATGAGGGCAGTCTCCAGGCAATAAGCAGCATGAATTTGGATTCTTAGCAGAAGAGATTGTTCATGGAAAGCTTTATTTTCCTCTTTTTTTGGGAGCAACCAAGTCGGTTCACTGCAGACTGAATTGCAATGTCTCTGCACTGGTTCAGGTCAAAGCCAAAGGAAAGACTGGCTGTTCAGACCAGCTCTGCTGCCAGGTTTCAGATCAAGCTGACCCAAATGGAGTTTTCCAGGGTAGCAGTTCCTTTCCCAGGCAAGCTGGAGGTGATGACATACCAGCTTCAGAATGACAGGCTTCAGGCTACTTCCCAAAACTTTTATATCCCACATGCACCACATGGTCTGTGCCAACACCTGTGGATGGGATGGACAGGTGCTAAGTGGTCAAGCATCGCAGCTGATAAAACCACTCTAGTAGCACCATGCTGCTACAAGACTTGTCCTGCTGCAGCTTTCTAGTGTGGACAAAGGGGGAGATGTTTTGCTGACCTGCTTAATCTCGTAACGCCCAACTCCACTGCAGCCCACACCTCCCACAGCATTTGCAACACAATGCTACAAGCAAAAAGTGACAGGAAATACTGTTTCTTTACATAGTGAGTGAATCAGAAAGACAAGGAGAAAAAACTTCTTTCACTCTCAAGAGAATTCACATCCACTTTCCTCACCTTACCTGCAGCCTGTCATATTCATGCCATGCCTGGATACTGTCTTGGATCAGTCAGCAGAGAAAACCAGTATAAAGTCAAATACAGCTTAGGTCAAGCTGGAGCACTGGGTACTGGTTCTGTACTACAGATGAAAGTGATAGCAATGAATTATCAGTTCAGGCAAATAAGATGTAGACCTGAAGGTCTTGAGAGAAAGTTACTTTAGGTCTCATTTGGCCAAAACTGAGGCAGCTGCAATGTCATAGAATTGCAGAATTGTTAAGGTTGGAAAAGACCTCTCAGATCGAATCCAACCATTAATAAGTACATTTTAGTCAATAGTAAGTACAATTTTTAGTAAGTACATTTTTACTGTGAGCTCTGTTAAGACACACTATATCATGCTAGAGTATGCATATGCAGACATCTACACATTGAACACTTGTGATCTAAGGGGGTTCCCTCTATTGCATGATGTAAACCTGAAACAATTTCTCTTGAGTTTCTCCATTCCAAATTTTCAATCATTGAGTCACAGCACAGGAAAGCAGAGGAAGACGCTTACCCATCAATTAATTTCCTTTATTTCACAAGCTTTGAATTCAGAAATTGAACCACAACTAGTAGATCTTGATACGGTAGAGTAAGTAAAAATGCATGTGATTACAAAGGAAAAAATTTGTACAAAAAACTTTAAAAATCCGACAGCAACTTGGATTATCTGTAAGTACCAAAAATCTCATGCAGAAGGAGAGCACTACTGCCCAGGTGGAGAAATCCCTGCAGGGGTGGCAATGGCATTGGTATGTAAAAATTATGGCTCTGTCTAAAACGGAAACAAGAAGGACACAGACTTGGAATGTACCGAGTGGGAACAGACAGGTGCTACGGAGACCATTTGTCCTTACGTGTCCCGATGATTTTCTGTGTCTCAGAGAAGTCTTCTTGGGTTTATAATAAATTAAAGATTAAACAGAAGCTGCCTATACTACTCTACTGCTTACTTTCGAGATGGCCATTTTCTTCCTTCATAAGTGTTTTTGGTGGTGTTTCTCAAATACAGACATTAATCTTGGCATTGTGTCTAGTCAATTGTTGGCAATGTGTTCTAAAGGGACTCACTCACAGAATGCAACTTGCATAAATAACTCAGTAACATGCATTAACTACTCTAATACAGCGAAAGGGTGCAAAGGAACCATCATTCAGTTACGAGACAAAGCTAAAACCTGTAGTCACTAAAGGGGCAATGGAAGCACCATGCTTTAAGGTGACTATGGCATGAAAGCACAATTGTGAGGCAAGTAGTTCCAAGCAAACACACCACACTATTATCACCTCTTTCTATACAAAAAAAAAAAAAAAAAAAAGAAAGACATTTCAGTTTTTATTTCCATTAGTACCAAATAAAACTGTGGGCTCAATAACACAGATATTGAAGGGAACGGACATTATTCCCATGATCCTTCATCCTTGTGTTTCTGTCCATCATCATTTTTCAGCCAAGACTGGTAATATTAGAGCGCCCACCAGGAGGTGCCACGATGCGGTGCCCAGTACGACGAGGGTTGTTGTCATCAATCTGGGCTCCTGCAACAGCAAATGAGGAAACAAAGCTATGAATAGGAATAAACYATCAGCACTGAGGTTTTACCTGGCTGTGCTTCCCTCACACCACCATCAGCGGGTTTCTCTTGAGCCTGACTGCAGTGCTAAAGAGACCTTCAAGGCACATTTTTGTGCCTAGCTCCAGCTGTCTTCAATGAGAAGTGTGGGATTAAATGTTTAGGATCAGACCGATGCTCACCCTACATGGAGAATTGTTTTCCACTGACTTGAAGAAGACCCGATGACAGCCTACAGAGTGGCTTCCCTTTGTGAGATCAGACCTGACAAAAAGTGTTACTAACTACAAAAAAAGCCCCGAAACACATGTGTGCAGAGTGGATTTTTCAAATGTGCCTCAATGACCTAGAATATATGTCCCTACTGAGTCCATGGGTCAACAGTACAGTAAATCTGATGTTAGCAATTGTAAGTCCATGAGRAAATGAGCACTGAGCTGATGTAAACTCACACCCACTTCAAACTGCATTTTAAATGCTGAAAGGTTTAGCTTAAGGGGACAGCAAGCTTTCTGACAGGATAAATATTGCCTGATCACACTCAGTTTCCTAAAGGCAATGTAAGACTACCATAAATGTATGGGGCTGTTTAAAATGTTACTGTAGCCTCTGGTTCTGCTTAATTTTGTGTTTGCATCATTCAGATCAAATTTGTAGCACTAGATGCCTTGGTAGTAACCAGATCCAGCAGTGGACTGTGAAACCACAGCTTCAGATGCTTATGAAAATCCCACTTATTGGTTATTACTAAGATGTTAAGTTTCTAAGCACTTTTTTTGCTTTGTATAGCTTCATATATATCTGTATATGCTCACCATGCTCCCAGGTGTATGGGCGAAAATGTACTTCAATTCACTAGAAGGATTTTTAAAATATTTGCTCTCCTTGGACTTTCTTCCACAAGTTTCATTTAGTTTCTAAAGACAGGATCTGTCAGGGAGGAAAACTCCACCATCAGCTCCAACAAGGGAGAAAATCCAATGACTTCCATAACATCATATGGAGGCATTATTCACCACTGGGGCTGAAGCCTTTTGAAGAACAAGGGTTTGACACACTTGTAATTGTCTTCAGATGATAAGAATTATTTCCAGCAACCCCAAAGGATGATTTTCCAGTCTGTTTCCTACATACCATGAAAAATATTTTGAGTACCAAGAGCAGAGGATAAGAAATACTCCAATCTGCATATGAACAAATTCTGCGCGTGGTTTATGACCATGGACAAGGACAGTTGAGGTTTCCATGTCTAGCAGTTTCTAGTGATGCAGCATCTGAGATGTCTGAGGCTCATGGGTTGCACCAGAACCCAAGTGCCAGCAGCTGTACACACCATCAAGGGGCTTCAGTCACATCCACCAGAGACCTCAGCTAGTTGCAATGGGCCAGGTAAATAGTATTGAAAGATTGATGCAGAGAAAAATTTTAGATTGCAAACATTTTGAATATTTGGCAACGTGTAAAATATTCCTAGAGAAAGAATGCAGAAAAACATGTATGTATGTGTATATATATGTATATTTGTATATGCGTGTGTATATATACACACACACACATATATGTATATATATGTATATATGTGTGTATACATATGTATATATGTGTGTATATATATATGTATACACACATGTAAGTATATGCATACATATGTTTTATTTAAAAAGTAATTATAATTGAAATTTATCTCCAGTGGCTCATGGCTTTAAAAGGTTTCTCACGAGTCAGGCTGACTTACCTGATAAGCTGAAATTGGACTGATGGAGGTTTCTGATCGGTGGGGGCTGGTTTTTGGCAGGGGAGGATTTAGTTGAGGGTGCAGGAGTTGCATATTTTGGCGTAGCTGGGATTTCATACACAGGCCCATCATACATTCCTCTGGAGACTCCTTGCAGTCCTCCCACCTAAAACAAGAGCAGAGTAAAAACCCAGACACTGAATGCTCAGATAATGCTGCCTAATGATACTCCTGCCTATACGTAGACAGCAGTGAGCACATTCAGCACTGGCTGAATTAAAAACACATCTATACTTTATATATAAAGCAAAGTGCAGTTTGCTTTATATATAAAGAAATTATAAAGCTTCCTTCCTACATTTTACATGTATGAAAATGATGAGATGAGAGAGTTCCTTATCAGGCTTGCTTCACAATCAAATGGGAGAAGTGGGATTCAAAAGAACAACAGGTCTGACCTAAGATGTTTATTTTACATAAGATCAGTTGTGATCACCTCTTCTCTCTCCATTCAGCCACCGAGTCACATTTGGGTTGTGGCAAGACTGATACCCACTGTACCAACTGCAGCAATTTCTCTCCTACCTCTATTTCCTTTGCTCCTCCCCTTCGTAGATCTCATTCTCTTTCCTAGAACTCATTGATAGGTGATGGCAATTTTTAAATTACATTTCAAAAGTTTCTACTTTTTTTCATCAACTAGAAAAGTGATTATACACTAGACTGGCAGGGGACCCATCTTACAATATTTGTCAATAAAGTATCTGTCATTTGAGGTCTGATTTCAGTTTGAGGTCTCCAGATCTTTTCCCTGTACGGTTCTTACAAGGAATATTAGAAACGGCAATCAAAACAACTTCACTGCCTTAAAATCATAGGAATCTAGGAAATAATATTTTAATAAGAACAGTTCCAGTTTTCAGAAAGAGCCTGAAGCCATTGAATTGCAGAATGCAAGACTCATCAAAAAGATCAGAAATCTGTGGCTTACAAGATTATGGTTTCAGAGCCATTTCCCCAACAGGTTAAAAGTGAAATTAAAATACTGTACAGAAAGACACTATTCACAGGGGTTTGATCCAGCTCTCAAAGCAATCAATGCATTTTCCTTGTTTTTGATGACAGGGACATCAGGCTCAGAAGTGCCACAGTCTTGCAGGCTGAGCCAAAACTAATGCCCAGAAGAGAGCAGCTGCCAATCACAGCAATTAATCCATCTTCTAGGGAGCCACAAAGGCATGAATTTATACTGCCATCCCTGCTCCAGGGATAAGTTTATACTGCTAACCTTTGCCAGTTCAGCTTTGCAGTCCCTTGCTTGACAAGTTTTTTCTACATTCCTCTGTCATGCACTGACATGTTCATACGGCAGCTGATACAACCATCAAAGGGTTTTTCTACGTTTTTCCAATGGATAAAATCCGAGAGTGGGAAATGTGGGCATGGATCTGCTCTCCCTTTCTCTCAGCAGGCAGCAGAGGGAGCCACAGGAGAAAATATATCAGTCCCTTTGTCTGTCTGCAGACCTTGCCCTAGTATTAAATGTCTCCCAAAATCCAGAGATAGGCTACTCAGTCCAGGTACTTTTGTGCAAATTCCTGCTACAAGGCACTGCTCTGTGATACTTGTTTTTAAAGTGCTGGTTTCGCTATTTTAGTGACTTTGTCACTAATTTATATGGCACTCCCAGACACTGAACCCTTAAGCAGCAAGTGTGAAGAGAAGGCCTGTGTCATCTCCATGGACAATGTGAAAAAATGCAACACTGATTGATATTTTGCAAAAGTTTTGCATGTGCATTTGCTTTTTACTCTGCCTCTTCTTGTAAAAAGTGCAGGCCTTTCTTCTGCAGCTTGACAGAATTTGTATAATAAATGATGAAAGATAAAAACTATCGACCTGCTCATAGGCTTAATTTCAGCTGCCAGTCTCATAGCCTATGGTATATCCTTGGTTGAAGAAAATACGAGGTTTAGTCAAATTTTCTGATTGCCTGTGCTTGCACAGTTACAGGAAGCAATTTCCAAATAACTCCAAACTAGTGCCCAGCCAGTTGGTTTTCAACAGAACAGCACTGATATAATTCAAAACTAGTCTTAATCTTGGTCATTTCCCAAGCTTTTTATTAAACCAAAGAGAAAATTTTTCTGAGCCATGAATGCTGCTAATACTCAGCTCAGCAAATGCAGTAACAACAGTTCAGAGATGCCCAATATAATAAGTATCTCTGGCTGAAATGCTTTTCTTCTCTGCAGTGTAGCAGTTCAGTATGCAATTTAAAATTCTATTTTTATTCTGCCTAACCCTCCTGCACAAGAAGCTTTATCTTTTTCTGAATTTTAACCAAAAGTAAACTCTGTCACTATTCCACCTCTCTTCAGAAGCCTGCATAGCTGGACACAAGGCAATTAYGCCCAACTAGCAATTGTATGTTCTACCTTCTGAAGCTCATGGTGTTAAAGTTACATCAGTTCACAGCTGCAGAGGAGCCAGTTTTGTGGTCATTTTTTGAGCAAGTCATATGCAGCCCAACTGCATATGGACTCCTACTAGCACAACAACATTAAAAACATKCCCTACTGTGCTTCCAAGAGAGTTTGGCTACAAAGAAGATTAAATAGCATCTGACATTACCTTATTCCTGATTTTGATGCGCTGGTAAAGATATTCAGGGAAAGGTTTGCGAGGGATGAAGCGGCCCATTCCCTTATTTACATGCAGATTTCCATCTTCAAACACAATCTTCCCTTGGCTTATGACCACGAGTGGGGCACCATGGCACTCCATTCCTTCAAAGATGTTGTACTCAATGGCCTGAGGATCAACCAACATATTCACTGCAAGATCTCTTTCAATTAGTAACTTATAATATGTACATCTGTAGTCACATTTTTAGACAACTGCCATTAAGAAGTGTGCAAAATTGTTTTGTATGAAGGAAAAGCAATGCATTTTGATATGACATTATTTTAAAGGATCTTTCTCATCAGACTTTCCTGCATCAGACTTTTCCTTTCCATTTCTCATTTTCCATCAAGGCTTTCTCTCACTTGTTTTTGAAGATTTGCCATATCTATCCAGAGCCTCTAAAAGTATGATAGCGTTAGTATGAAGGAAAATTGTAACTCAGCTGCTGGATACACAGAGGACCTGGTCCCACCATGCATCTGTTKTGACTGTGTAAGCAAATTTCAAAAGGGCCAGCACACAAATTTCTGTATGAAAAAGCCCAGAAAAGCCCAGGACAGCCTGAATCTAAGTGGGAATGACAGGGCAGATGATTATTACTTTCTTGAAAATACAGAGAGATCTCTAAATAGAGAAATAGAAACTGAATCACGTAAATTTACTTTTTAAAGGTTTCTAAATGTTTTTGCCTTTTTAATATAAAACACGTTACTGGATTTCCACTAAAACTTTTGGAAGAATTCCCCAATGCAAAAGACCAAAGCACTGAGCAGCAAGATAACAACCTTGAGACAGAAAACACATAAGATAAAATATGTCACAGTCAAAATGAAAGCAACTGTCAGTCATTGGTACTCTGCACTGAGCGCAGGGAAGTATGTAGCAAAGCTCTGGAATTAAATAGAAAATCCCATCCATGAAGCTGATTAGAGCTGTACTATCAAAACATTTAATCATCTCTCATAGTTTAGAATATTGTTGATTTCATCAYGCAATTTATAATACCAGGTGCTTTTTAGGTAAGCAAAAAAAATGAGCTGGTTTTAAATTTATCCTCACAGCCTTATTAACCTCAGCTGCAGAGCTGCTGATTCACACCTGTTTACAGATCTGCCACAAGCATGCAAAAAATAAATAGTGCAAGGCTATATGCAGAGAAAAAAGAAATCCTTCCTGATCCCAAWGCTTCCAACACAGGATTTCAATACTCTCATGTCCTGAAACATTTACCCATTTCCGAACAGGAGTAGGCAGTTGCCCCACTCGTCTGTATCCTGTGCATTTGGCATTCACATGATTTAGGTCAACAGCTGACAACCAACAGTGACATTTCTTTTTTCTTGCTGGTTTTCATTTTCTCCTTACCGATTTATGGCTTTTGGCTGTTATAGTCTTCACCTTATCAGGGTCCCAAATAACAACATCAGCATCCGATCCTACAGCAATCCGGCCTTTTCTTGGATAGAGATTAAAGATTTTGGCAGCATTGGTGCTGGTGACAGCTACAAACTGGCTCTCGTCCATCTTGCCTGTGGCCTAAAAAACAATGTGATTTGAGCAAAACATGCTTATGAAATGGGGATTTACTATTCAGAGGACTGAAGGGTCAAGGAGATACTGGAAAGCATGGACTTTATAGATATGGTGAGGTTGCATGGAACAGAGATGGTATCGCACAGGACTTTATGTATGGCTCATTACTTGGAAATTTCAAATAAATGAGTGTGTTACTCCTGGCATTGCAAAGGACAGGCAATGAAACTTTGGTGCATATGATACCACCAACGTGCTCAGTTAYCTAAGGTCCCTTTTTCTACATTGATGCCTAAGTGTGTTTTGTTGCTAGTCCTAGTAATTTCCATTGAAATATTTTAACAATTTTAAAACAGAGGAACTTATATGAGTGTTACGAGATGAAACAAAAGATCAAGATTGCAACACTTTTGGGAACATTTCTTGCAAATTAAGTCCATTTTATTATTAGTATTACCAAACTTATACATCTAAGTAATACAACCAATTATAAAGCCCTTGCCTGGAGAAATGTTATCACCAACAGAACTTGGTATACAGTCAGTGATGGTAATCACTGAACAGAACATCATTTTGACTTCTCAGTAGATTATTTTGGGGTCTTCCCTGGCAATGAGCAAGAACAACATTCTAAGGAAGAACAGTGCCAAACCTTTTAATATTAAATAAACACTTATTTCCTGCCTAGTAAAACATGAGATTTGCAAAATGTAAGCTAGTCGGTGGTGCACGACTGAATGTTACCACCTGTAAATCCCATGCAGCCCTTGCTGCAGCTCCTTCCCACGGCGGCAGTGACAAAAGAAACAGCAGCGGCTGGCTGCGCTTTGCTTGATTCCCTGCTTTGCTCCTACATAGCAGGTATCTGATGCTCCTTCTGTGCTTGGAATCTCAATAGCTGTCCCTGAATAAAGTGGTTATGAAATACAGTCTGGGAGAAGTGCTCACCAGAGCATTGTAAATACTAGCACTTCTCAGTCTGCAATATGCATTCGAGCACATTGCAATGTAAGGCAGTGAGTGTGTGTGAGTGTGCAGGGTATGCACGTGGGGACAGACAATAGAGGGAGGTTATCAATATACATTAGAACCCATGGAATCATCAAAAAATTCCTGACTTATACCAGCACTCCACTGCAAAATATGCCAGTATGAATTACATGCAATGCTCTCCTTCAAAGCATTTCATCATTTAGCCTCAGGCTCAGCTGCCATCCATTTGTAATTTCTCAAAAATGATGAGACACTTCCCGAATTCAAACAATCCATTCATCACGTTTATATGAGGTCCACTTCAAAACCATTAAATTGCTCCAGAATTTCTGCTCCATCTCTCAGAAGCATCCGCTCTGACACAAACGGAAAATAGAGCAGTGGAGTCTGGGAAGCCTCAGGTCTAATAAAACGCAATCCTATTGCAGTGTCAGAAGTGAAACACAGCCCTGAGTTTAAAAAACTGGAAGAGGCTTTTGAAATAAGCAATTCACCTCACAGTAGCATTCTCTCAGGGAATTCTCAGAAATATATTAGAAAGTCACTTAAGCAATGGCCAAGAGTCTCTTGGCTTTCATTATTCAGCCAATGCTCCATTTTTTTTTAGTCCATAAAAGTAAGTAATTACTTACTACAGCCTTGTCCCAGACAACAGTCATCCTTTCCTCAATTCCATTGACCCCTTCAGGAATCATAGTGAAGTTGTCCTTTCCAATGGCTTTCTGGGCAGTGCTATAGGGGCAATGTCCACTTCCCGTCACCTGCAGGTCCCCACTGTGGAGTTAACACACRGAAGGTTTAGACCAGGCATCACCAAGGTGACCTTGGTCTTAGACAGGCTGTGAATGGACCTTTCAAGCCCACACACCAGAGGCATAGGCTGTAAATCACRCCAGCAGCCTTTACACATTGGCTACAGATCACTAAAGAGCAATAATGGCACTGGACATCTCCACTTTCCCCCAGGAGCACCCTGAACTCCCGGATTATGGCCCCCTCCAGTTCCAGGCTGCTTATCGACAGAGATCAGGCAAAAGCCCACTAACCAGGACAAAGGATTACTCCAGGATTAAGGAAATGATCGGAAGCTTGTATGAAATGTCTGCCACTCTCCAGATAAATTAATTCACAACCACATTAAAAAATAATGGCAAATTTTACRATGCAGTTATGAGCTTCAAGAGTGTTCCCCTGCATGTCTCTTCTGCACGTGTATTTTCCTTGCAAACCTTACATGAATACTTCTCATCTGACCTTCCAAAACAGAACCAAGAAAATAAAAAAGGAAAGTTTTCTATCMGGTAGTTTTCTAATTAAACAAGAAAAAGCACACTGCAAGTCAAATATGTGCCCTGAATTTATCTAACTTAAGGGTCTTACGCAGAGAAAGGCATGGAGTAAAACACAAAAAAAGCTACCATTTAATAATGCTTTTATTTAAGAAGTTGGGTTTATCAGTCTAGAGAAAATTTTTTTTGGCATAGAGCAGAACTGGATCACAGCTGCTCTCAGGAGTAAGGAGGAAGAACATAATCAATACGCAGAATCTTGCAAAAATAGAAAGACAAAAAAGAAGATAGGTTCTCTAATATCCACAGGAAACAGGTGATATTTTTAGCTCTTGATTAAGCTTACAGGAGGCAASCACATTAAAACTCACTATGATTTCTCTTCCATCACTCCACAAGGGTGATGTCCCTCAGAGCCTGTCATCATTTTCTCTAATTGATTATGTAGATTCCATCTCTGAAACACCTGAATGACTCTGGTCCACAAATCTAGATCCAACAAGCTAACAAACGGCCAACTACAGAAGAAAAATGTGTCACATGTAAGTAATTCTAATGCCATTTTCTGGGCTGCCAGCCCTCATGACTGCTTGCAGAGATGAACCCTTGGCCTCTTTTCTGGTTCTTCACCATACTCGCAGCTATCCATCCCATTTTCAGCAGAAGCCAAACCCATATATTTTGTACAGAAAAGGCAGTTGTGCTTTAGCTACTCCTCTTTATTAATGACTGCCTGGTGTTACTCCATAGGATTAAGCTAAACTCATCAGTTAAACATTCATTTATTCTAACACAACAATAAAGTCAGAAGGTTGCAATGCTATTTCTTCCTTTTTGATGTTCTTCTATCAGCAAAGCTTCCTGTGGCCTCTCTCCTTTCTGCACTCTGATTGATACAACCATGAAAACCTGACTGCCACAGTCAGGCCCTGTATCACTGCCCACTTCCCTGAGGTTATGCTGTGCTTCGTATACCACACTAATTCCTACCCCTGAAGATAAAAAGGACTTGCTTTCTGAACTCTGTTTTTTCTTTGTTTTCCCTCTCCTCTGACATTTAATGACATTAATGACATGAACTGCACTCCCCAGTCAAATCAATACAAGACTTCTGAAGCTGAAGCATGTCACTTGAGAGCTGCCCATCACCTCCTGGTTAACCCCACGGGCACTCCTACTCTCTGGATACACTCTACTGTCAAATGGGGGATAAAGCATCACATCAACTAAAAAACTGAGACAAGAAGGGATCACCACGAAATAAACGCCAGATCAATACCTTGTCATCTTATTCTTCCCCTCAAACAAGGCTTTCATGGCAAGTTTTCCATGAAGCACCAAGATGTCACATCTCTGGTTCACAAGAAGTGGCACATCACAGCTGCAGTAATGCAGCAGCCCACCATGGAAGATCAAAGCTAACTCAGGTGCATGGCCCACAGAAGGCATAAGGACCAAATCTCACAAGACAAATTCAAATTCAATCTGCCATGAGACAACTCAAACCCCACAAGACAAGCTGAGTTTTCACACATTCAGCTTTTCAGTGGAAAATCAACACTTCCTGTGGAAAATCAACACTTCCTGTGGAAAAGAGCACAGAGCAGTAACTGCGTGCTTACAGAGGAAGGATGTTGTAAGGATTTTTTAATGAATGTAAAATATTGGTATCCAAATGAACAGTGCAATAGAAATGTGAAATACCATCTTTACCATCATCCTTGCATAAAATTCCCCATGAATGCAGGGCAGACTGATAAAATATACAGTTTTCAGTTTCACAGTATAGATTTAAAGTATTAAAACTGGAAGCAGGCCAAGCTGCTGTCATTTAAGATCTAGACCTTTAAGCCACTAGGGGAAAAAAAGYGCCATTTTTGCATGCTTGGAGAATAATGAAAACTTGTGTAACTCCTCAGTTTGACTCTCTGATGTTAGTCTAAAAAAGTCATTATYTGGATTCCAATTCTAAGTATGTCCTTGCTATTTTAGCTAATCTGCTTTGACCCACATACTATTATTTYGGGACTCTCCTCTATAAAGCATAGCCATGTCTGACAGTAAAGAGTCAAACATTTTGATACACATTTACATGTGCTGGCTATGAGCCTTACTCTCACACCGTGAGCTTCACTCTTTAGTGCTGATAGTGACAGATCAGACCAGGAAAGTAATTTTTTTTTCTGTGTCCTTATTTTAGGGAACAAAAAGCTAAATTATGGAAAACCATTTCTGCCTTCAGACTGCCAGAACAGAACAAACAACTGCCTATTCTTACCAGAGCTACACGTAACTCAGATCTCAAYTGCAGCATCTTTAGAAAAGCTCAGTTAAAACCTGGGTGGGCTCTGGTGGGCTGCACAACCTGACCACCAAGTGAAGAAGAGACATGGCACTGACTAAGGGCAGCTTCCTGTCACATGTGTGTGCCCACCCACCTCCCGGGCAGCTGCTCTAAAGATGGTCACTTTTAAGGTTCAAATTCCACTGCTCTGTCTAGAGCATTGGAAACCCTAGAAAGGGGAGGCAGGAAGTGAGGTGGGTGCCACCACACAGAGTTAAATAAGGTTTTGAATGGTAAGTTGAGTTCCTCACTCCAGTCCTAGCAATCTATCCTGGTGGGACTCGAACTGTGAATTTCTGTATCATTTCAGAGCAGATGGTCTTTTGCTTAAGCTAAAGAAGACCCACAGTTGGCTACAGGCAGGAAATACTTTCAGAGATGGGTGTACAGTCTGGGTTTCTGGCACGGCATTGCTGATGTCTTCTTTTCCATATGAGAAAGACATTTCTTCCTCTGCTGTCCACATTCCTTTCACCTACCTAGTGATTAAACTCTTCCTGCCAAGCTGAAGGCAGTCAGCTCACATCCCTATCCTGTCAAGTGATGGCCTTCAGTCTCCAGCTGTCTCCATCCATCTCCATCCAAGTCCCACTCTGGCCTCTTTCTCCTGATGTACTACTTATCTTTGCTGTCTGTGAGCTGGTGGACCCCAGAGCCAATAAAGACACCAGGCAAGCTAAAAATAACAAGGCTGCAAGAACTGGACACAAGTAAACTTGTATGATTTTGGTCCATCCCAGATGAAGGCAAACTACGAAGTCAGAAGTTTTCAATGTGCAGGACCTGAACTCACAGAACTGTGCTACAAACACAARTTAGTTTAAGAGAAGCCAATTTTCAGAAGAACTCACAGCTGACAGTCCTGTATGCGCTTTGACAAAAATTGCTCCAAGAAATTTTTCTCAGTTCTAGGTATCTCTGCATTCAGGGACAGCTCTCATTTCAGGAGCTGTGCTTGTCAAATATTACTGGGGCTTAAAACTGAGTCAGTTCTCACAGATGAGGGTCTATCCACCAGGCTGTTGCTTATGCTGGGCAGTGAGGATGCCATCCCAGCATAAATCAATTCAGCTAATGAAAACTGAGAACTAGGGAGAAAGCCAGTTTGAAGTTCTGACAATCTAGTTGTACRACTAGGAATCAGTTGAAAAGCAGAAAGAAAAAGAATTAATTCCTGAATAGCCAGCAGTTGCCTCTCTGTGAAGCCAACCAGGAACTGGCTCACCTCACTGACAGCCTAAGGCATAAAGGATGTAACTGTTTTCTACTTTTCTACGCCCCTTCTCTCCTGTTTCATGTACAAGACTGATCTAAAGGAAGCCAGGCTGATCCCTAGATGCTTCATCCCGTGTGGCTTTTGCACTTGCCTCACCATCAGCCTGTAAAAAAAAAAGAAAGTCTTACCATGCTAAGAGCGAATTTAAGTGATCTGGAGTGGTAGGATCAGGGCTCAGAGGTGGTGAGGTCACAAAAGCTGCAGCTTTGGCCCAGTTTTTGCTCCAGTAATGTGTCCCATCTGTCCCCAAGCTGGCAGTGATCGGCTCTCCAAAAACAAGGGGACCTTGGAGAAAGCAAGGATATACAGGAACTAATTACAACCCACTCTCTCTTCAGCACATGACACCGCTTGCTGCATGCAGCCATGTATAATTCACGCATTGCTACGTGGCCAGCATAGCTCACAGAAAATTCAGCAGCCCTGGCTTTGTCTGTACGATAAAAAATTAATCAGGAGTCTCTCTGAGCTCTACTTTCTTTTGATCAGCATATTTACAAATCTTTCTTTCTAATCCAGAAGGAGACAGTTGAGACCTGCTTTTAATTTGTACTGTTTTAATCACAGCCATGTTCTCTCTGTTGCTCCAATTGGGAGTGCACTGGGTGCTGGATCCCTTCAGCAGACAGATGCCTTTTTACTACTCCCAGGTTGGGCACGGAACCAGCAGATAGCAGCATATGGTCCCCAGCACCATTCTCCAAGTCTCCAAGAAAACAAATACCAAGACAATAATTTGCTCTTTGGCTTTTCCATATTGCTCATGAGCTTTAGAGTACCAACCAGCAGAACAGTCCTGACTCGCAAATGCAGCTTCAGAGGCAGCTGCCTGCAGGCTTGCAAGTCCCTTTTGGGTGCTTTGTCACCTGGATCCAACCAGCAAGCAGGCCCCAGCAAGCAGGGCCAGCCTGTAGTGCACATCTGAGGGGGTTAGCCTCCAGCAGCAAGGCCAGGAGAGAGCTCCAGGCATCTCTAACAGAGGGTCACTGCCCAAGCCACACCTCAGAGGGTGACAACCTGAAATACTGGCATGGAGGATGTGCTAGACCCCATTAGGAATAAAGTATCTCCCTCTCATGAACAGAGATATAGCASTCTAAGGGAAAAGTAAAAGAGAAAACAGGAGAGAGAAGAGTTACAATGCAATCCTCAAGAGGACAGTTTGTGGGGAGAGCTTCTCAACTGAAAAATATAAAAGTATTTCCCCTCATCTTTCCCAGACATAAACATTTATTCTGTGATGGTGCTACGGTTCTTTGGTAACCTCTCCCTATAGCCTGTCATTTGGGTCAAGATGTACTGGTTTTTTCACTGAGCTTCTATTCAAGAAAAAAAAAAAAACGACTCAGGGCGAGCAACGGAAGTCACTTACCTTTCTTCCTGGCCAGTGCAATGATATCAGCTGCACTCTTGCTCATCACCTTGGTGATGTACACTGGGCAGTTTATTCGACTGGCAATCGTGATGGCACGGAAAACTGCTTCTGCTTCAAGCTGAGGAAAACAAGGAGGAGAAAGTTAACTGCAAAAGCAGCCTGAAGAAAAAATTAACCAGAGGACTGAGCCATATTTCTCACTGTTCAGCACAACTCTTCAGGGGTTGATTCTGCTTTTTCCATAGAGAGAGACAAAATACTAGGAAACAGGGAGCTAACCCAACCTCAAACTGGCGCTAGCAGTAACGACAGCCAGGCTGTACTCACTAGTGGGGTACAGCTGCCCCAGAACAAACACAGCTCCCTGCCTCCCTGCACCCCAGGAAAGGTCATGTCCAAGCAGCTGATGTGGCTCCTCCTTACCTCCCTCCCACCTTCCTGCTTCAGACTCCTACCCTGAAGTTGGAAGGAGAACAAAGCAAGAAAACTTTGCCCCTGCTCAGAGACAACCTCTGAGCTCCCCCTGGCAGCTTACCCTAATCTTTACATAATGGTGACAGTGAATGTAAAGTACTCTCAAACAGCAACTTCAGCACTATGGACTGAATTTAGCCCATAATCCATAGAAGCCTTTGAAGCATTGCCCAGTAAGTCCCCTCTGTCAGCAAGCATAAAGGCAATCTCCTCCCAGGGAGCCATCTGGGACGTAGGCACACAAAGCAGGCATCTTCAGACGAAGAAGCAGTGTTTCCCAGCAGCTTTGGAGACTCCTTCCCCCAGACATAAGTTTTATACCAGATCCTTCCCAGATGGACTCACAGTATTGGCATTTTAATACCTAAAACCCTGTTGTAACTGAAAATAGTGACTCAGTGGTACAGAAATTTCTCTCCAAGAGTTGTGCTAGAAAAGTTGAGCAACTTAGGCCTTTCAAAATCACATGGCTTAAACCTTAACAGTTTTGTAAAATATTTTTCCTTAAATCAGACTGTTGCTTCAGGTTGTCCTACGACTTGTATTAAAACATTTACTTTGGAAATCCCAAAAGCACCTTTAGAAGAGCAGGGAAGGAGGCAGGGCCTCAGCACTAGCGCTGAAGCAGATAGATGCATGGTGAGAAAGATGCAAAATTCCTTTCTGGAAACTGAAAACACAGATTTTCCTTAGGCCCTTGTTCTCATTAAAAGGAAACAATTCAATTCTTTTAGAATAATTTAGGTGGAAGTTGAACAGCAAAATGAAAAAGTACATAAACAGTTCAATAGAAGAATGCAACCAATTAAGCTGATTCCTTTTGCCTTGGGGAGAAGTTATATAAAGATCTGCAAACCACAACAATCTTTTCCAGTTTGGCCTCAAATCCCTAGAACCGCGTCTCTTTAGTCTTCTAGGAAAGCAGTCACTTCCCACTACCGCCCTCCATCATCCCATTAACAGTCTGAGCTGTGTACATTAAGGGACATTCTCATGTCTCCACATTTTCTTTGTCATTAAATAAACCCTTTCCAGATGCCTGAGATGATCCACACCATAGCCCAGATTTTATTATAAGGGAGTTGCATAAAATGAGCTGCCTTGCAGCATCTTTCCATTCTCAAGTATTTGCATCTCTACAGCCTGCATTTCTGACACCAATATATCTGCCAGCATGAAAGTAGATCTATTTGTGGGTGTATGCATATGCACAGTATAGATGTRTACATGCATCTTATAGGAGGTTTTCAGACAAATCATTTTAATAAATGCAGTTATTCCGAAGCCTAACCCTCAAGCTGCACTGCTGATTTTTAGCCTGATAAGCCCATTTTTTTGTCATCACAAATCAAAACACAAAGGTCACAGTTAAAAAATACACGGACACCCATGCCCAGGGCAGCAGGAGCTGCGACTCCTGAGTGTACAAGGACATGCTTATCCCTGGACTAAGAGAATGCACCTGCTGCAGCATCAAAAAGGCTTTTCAGGCAAACAAATAAGTTGAAAGGACCTGGACTTTTCAGACTTTGAGTAATACTGGAAGAGGCAGTGGGAGAAGCAGACTGCTGCCTTCCCTGATGCACCCATCCATCGTCTGCACATATGGAAGCCAAACTCCAATGCTACATGTTTGGCAAAATACTTCCACTAACAACAAAATGAGTGAAGTCTCTTACCTCTTCTGGCCTGCTCAGGGCATGTCCCTCAGGTCCAGTGATTCCCATCTCCAGAATACGCTTTTGTTCCTGCAACATAAGAGACAAATGCTGACCCAGCTCTGGGATGAGACCCTTGCACCCGGCATCCACAGGGAGATGAACAGCCATATTGTCTGACTGCCCCTTTTAATGTCAGTGTAAATGCAGCTGCAGAGCCCACTGAACACTGAAAACACTGGTTCTAAACTGGTCCCATGCCACACTAGCACAGCCAGCACAGGTCTCTGCTGTGTGACAGAGCATTTCTGTGCCCCAAGCCATTGGGCTGCACCATCAGAAACCTCCGGTCCTCCAGAAAGTCTTACTTGACACCACAATACCAGTCCAGGGAACAGGGCTTCAACCAATACACTAAACAGTAATTATGGGTACTTCCAGCCTGCCATTCCTTCTTTGCTTGCACAGGTTCCTCTCTGATTGCAATCCACAAAGCACTTTCTTAAACTCTCAGCATTGCTGACACTCTCAGTTTTCTGTAACACTTTCTTCCTACACAGTGAATCACTAAAATTATGTTTTTATAAAGCAAAACAGTGCCCTCCAGTTGCAAGGGCTCTGTGTCCACACCAAAAAGTCCATCTTAGGACCAACGGGGGTTTGTCAGAAAAAAAATCCGCTCTATCCAGCTTCATAGCAGTGAGATAATTTTTTTTTTAAACAGACAAAAAGCTTCATTTAATTTAAGGCCAAGCAGTGGTATTGGAATAATTTCCTTTTTTTCAGGAACTGGTGGTCAACTGCTTCTCCTCTGAGGTCCAGACCTGACAGCAGAGCAGGAGTGGGACCAGAGCTGTTGATGTACCCATAGCCCCAGCCTGCCCTGCCCGCAGGGCTCTAATGCGCCCAGCTCAACGATGTAATGACTCTGTGACAGAGACAAATGTCCCCTAGAGACCAGGATGAAGTTACCAAACACACTTGAATGTGTCATCTAATAAATATCTGATCCCAGGTCCCTGAGGGTGAAAAGCTCACACATTACCATCATACTCCAGTAAAACTGAACAAGTTAACATTCATATATACTTTAGCCTTTGCTGCAATCAGTCAACATTCATATATACTTTAGCCTTTGCTGCAATCAGTCAAGGCTGAAGAGGCATGAACAGTAATGTATTAATCTGACTGTGTAAGAACATTTTGCTTAGAAAAACATAAGGTTTCATAGGTATTCTTAAAAACAGCTGTTCTGGATCATTAATGTAATAGCTCTAAACACTGACAGTTAAAGACTTTAGATAATTAAAATACAGCAAAAAAATGAAGCTACAACCATACAGAAAAATAGCAAGTTGGCACAGAATATCTACACAAAGTAGGACAGATCTGCATCTTGAAGGAAGTCATAAAATCAGATCATATGATAAAATTACTCACTGTAAGAGGACTTAATAGGGCTAATAAACTAGAATATTTGATAAGATCAAATTTGTATTTTCACACAGGGCAATCCTGAAAAACCTACATGCAGGCAGCCTTTTTTTCACTATCTAAATAATTCTTCTAAATAAAAGGATAGGGAAAGCTTGATTTTATGAGACATGGTAATGGTGAAGAAATACGTTGTTATACAACATAATGTACATTTATTTACTACTTCCTCTTTTCCTAATATTTTTTATGTCCTGTTTGTTCATATTCGATGGCTGTTTACTAAGGCTGATCAGAGAAAAATGTAACTGAAATTGATTTCTATCAAAAATGCAATTCCACGAGTGTGCCTTGATTTTAATGAGTAATGTATCAAAACATCACAGGTGCCATTTGATTTGTTTTATTTTGCCATTCTTACAGTAATATTGACTTAATCATGTTTGTTATTATTCATTTTCATTTTACTGGTTATTGTATGTTGTATTAAAACTATAAATTATGTATTTAGTAGTTTAAATTCATGCTAAACTTCATGAGAAATCAGCTTTTTTCTCTCTGGAATCTAAATGTGGGTTGTCACCTAGTTTCAGCGGGGGAAGGACACAACTGCACTGTATGTGCCTGCTGACCCCTTACTAGTAACTTTTGATCCCAGTGGTTATTTTGCTCAAACTCAAAGTTAAAAGTGAAAGACAGAAGTCAAAGGGGGTAAATTCTAACCAGGCAGATGGAGGACAGAATCTCACAGAGGGAAAAACAAAATACACCCAAGGCAARAGTCCTTTCACGCTGCCCAATCACTCAAACATTCCCTTGAGGTTCTCCCTCGACCATGAGACAAGGTGGGTTCCCTTGTCCAGATCTCAAAGACAGCTTTAGCTGTTGTAATTTCCTTGTCAGCTCTGCAGCCCAGTCCTTAGCACATAAGCCAGCAGATAAGCAGCTCAGCAGATAAATCAGATGGCTCACTCGGAGCCTCACGGACCTAAGAGGGGCTCGATGCACGTACGAGGGATCAGAGGAGTGAGACATCTCTGCAACAGCCTTAAAAGATTCATCTGTCACAAATGTGTCATCACAACACCCACCTAAACCCACCTCTTCTGCCTTAGAGGGGCATCCTGGCCTCTGAAAGGCCAGTGGGAAGTTTACTATCGACTGCTGTCCTTGGGCTGCCTCTCTCCGTGTGCCGTGGCACCGATCAGAGCCACGCCACACTCCAGTGGGAGGACAGCAGCTCCAGGGGGACCTGACCTGCAAGGACTGCACGGGAGATCCAGGACACTTTAATGCAACATCCTGAACTTGAGCACAGCTTCCTGGTTCTGAGATGCATCTTCCAAGACCATGGATTACACTTAAACACACATCTTTGAAATATCTACAAGATCACGGTAGTTCTTATTGTCAAACTTCAGAGATTTATAAGAATATTCTCAAAAATAAATAGGTCTGTGAGCTTTAATATCCACTTCAAACTCACTGTGCTGCTTATGCTGATAGCTGCAGCTACAGACTTCAGCATAAAGCTTTCCTGCTCCAGTTTTTGTACCCAGAATCTGTGAACAAGACTTTACATTGCTCTGCTTCACCTGTATCTGCTGGAAAATACAAGAAATCTTCTTGTTTCCTTTTGCCCCCCTTATCTAGTCCTCATCTGCTGCCAAGGCAAGGATCTTCCTGGATCAGTGCCCCATCAAGAATGCTCTGCCAGTGAATGCAAAAGGGTCTCCATTCTCTCGTCCCAGGCTTTATACCAGTGGTGTGCAGGGCATCAGGCTCAATTAAGGCTCTTTTCAGGGCGTTCCTTTCTTCCTACCCATTCTCTGACTGGCATATTTTACGTCTCTCTTGTATCTATCATCTCACAAAGTAAAGCAAAAATGATGGTTCACTTACCTGAGCTATCAAGTCTCCATTTTCAGCATGGACCAGGATAACAGCCCCAAGACTCTTTAGAAAGGTAAAGGCTTCATAAAGCTGCAGGTAGTACAAAGAAGGAAACACTGCTGAATAAGGAAAACACATTACTTAACACTCAGATCTCTCTGTACACCTCAGTTTTGTACCTTCTATGCTGGTAATTATCTTGGTGAATAGCAAATTATCTATTTTCTACACAAAGCCTGAGCTCCATTGCTTGGTGTTGACTTACCAACCCCTGTACACACCAGCCTGCCCCCAGGACAAGCTTCTGCCCTCCTGCTCCAAGACAGGGTCGACAGCCTCGAGGGCTGGATCCAGCCTGCACCAGTCCCTGCACTGCAGAGCCACCTCATCATGCCCTCCCACACAGGCCTAAGTTTAGTGACCCTCTTTTCTGTAGTTTTAGCAAATGTAAAATAGAATTATTCCCATGCACTACAGACACTTTTAGTACGGCTAGAACACCTCTTTTTTTGAAGTGTAGGAATTTTGCACCATTTTCTCAGAGCAGACATTGTTGAGCTTTCACCAACATCTTTAATACTGCAATTAGAAGTTGCAATATTTTCCCTAGAGCATCCTTGTTTTTTTAATTGCTTTCTAAGATTCAACACCCATCCATAAAGAAGGGCAATAGTTGATCCTGTTGCTTTTATTGGTAATTTCTGAGCACAGATCTACTGAAATACAGCTTCCTTTCCAAAAGGTATTCAGCTAATGTGTTCCTTTTTTAAACTAGACTTCAGTAACATTGGAGCCCAGTTTTCAAACACAGATTAAATGCTGAAGACATAGTTTCTTCAGGGTCTACTTTTGCACTAGGGCACTTCAGGCAGCACTGAATGGGTTGCCAATACACAGCTTGCAACATGAACACTTAAACAAGGTAATAGCCATTAGTCCAGCCACACATTAAACATTTTGAAGTATTTCTCTTGGCAATTTCAGCAGGGAGTTGAATTTAACAGGCACTGCCTTCTCAGAGAATATTTATATATTATTATGTCTAAAATTCCAATTAAAACCACATGTATTGGAGGTGTAACAACAGTTATTTAAGAGACCAAGAGCTGTAGCTCTGGGAATAAGTAAGAAAGAAACATTTTCTCAACTGAATAAGCAAACATTATTATTACTAACAGATGCCATTGTCCATTTACAGTGGCCTGATACATATGAATGGGAAAGCTGAAGAGTCTGGAATCTGTAATGAGCTCTGGACAAACAAGCTCATTGTTATCTCCAGCCCTAAGGAGAAAAGGCCACCTCCCCCAAAAAGCAACTCCATTTAGCTGCCTGCAGCAACTAAGAAACTTTTGAAACCTCAAAACTGCCACTGCCTCCACTGCTTCATCTTTTTTTTCCCTCTCTGACATACAGTTCCTGAAAGGTTACTGCAAAATAAAATGGGTGAAATCCTGAGCAGAGCTGAGTGACTGGAATGCTGGGAGACACCAGAAGATCTCTACACAAGGTGAATGTCGTACTCTTGAAGAAACACATGCAGGTTCTACACAGCTCTACACACCTCAGCATTGACCCTCCAGAGAGTAGTTCCCCACTGCACATTTCTCCCAGTGCCACACAGGCCAGTGGGAATTTTTCTCTGGGATTCAACCTCAGCAACTCCTCGAGTGTAGGGAGATGAGAGAAGAGAGGAAAGAGCACAGCAGTGAAAAGCATTCAGAGCAATACCTGGCTGTCGGACATTTGGTAGAGATCTTTGTACGCCATGTAGACTTGAAAAGAGTTCACACCTGTTCCAAGACAAAATTCAAAGGTGTTGCCATGTAAGTGGATTCTTAACTCATATTTGAACAAAAACTTCAGGAAAAGTAAGTCATAGAGTATGTCCAGACTAGGCTTTTAACCAGTGACTACCCAAAATCAAGCATGGCTCCACAGCTGCATTACAGCTCCTAGGACTAGAAGCCTGGATGCCCCTCCCCTTGAGGGGGAATTTGTTGGATGCTGTGGATTGCCTGTGTTCATCCCTGGAGTAATCCAGCCACCACTGCAAACAGGATTGCTCGTAGCCAAATCACAGACAAGTGATGGTGGCTAAAGCAAGCATGTAAAGTTTGTGAGATTTAAAAAGCCTTGTGTAAGGTTCTGTGAAACACTGGTTTTCTTTTTAGGTTTCCTTAGCTAAACAAGAAAATATTTCAGCCTGACCTAAACTATCCATTTTGATAAATACAACTTCTAGATAAGTTCCCCCAAAGTGCTGGGATGTAGGAACTGTGTATCTCAATGTGCATACACACTTGCTTTTTCTTGACCTTACGCTCCACAGCACCCAGCTTAGCTGATGGTAGACATGGGGAAGAAGTGGAAACAAAGCCTGAAACCAGTTTTACAGGCAGCTTACCACACCTCTCCTTCCACTTTCCAAAGACAGAAGGATTTATGCTGGCAGTCACACAAAACCATGAAAGATGACAGCTTCAAATTTCAGAAATCCATAAGAAATGCTACTGCTGAGTGTCAGCTGCGAAGAACCACCTGTATTCATATCCCTACAAGCTTTGCTACTTATTTCAAAGATTTGATGATTTGCACAAGTTTGTATTCTAACACAATGAGAATTACAAACATCTTCTGTCCATAATTTCTGTACACACAAATTCATATTAGTTCATATATGTGCCTTACTCTTTAGTCTACTGACAACATCCCCAGTTTGGTACAGGGACCAATCTCAGAGTTTTCTAGCTTAAAAGAAAAGTAAATTCTAAGCTGTCTAAGCTGTGCAAGCTGCATTTCAAAATGTCTGTGACAAAAACTGTGCTTCCCGGGGCAAGAAGAAAAAGAAAGAGATCTGTTTGTGCTATTTATGTTGTCTACACAAAATGAATAAGGCTCTCTGATGAAGATATAACTCCTTCATGAGTCCAGAATGAGCAAATACATCCTCAGGCAGAGGGTATGACTGCTCACACACACACAGAGAATTCGTTTATTCACAATTACAGGACTAAAATACCCCAGGATACATGCAGGATAAAACACTGAAATGATTCCTGGTATTATGTCTTTCTGCTAAGTCCAGGCAGCTTAGAGAGAAACACAAAGCAGGAGCTGGCCCCTCCTTGCTGACTTCCACATCGAGCAAACCCAGCCTGAAAGGTGGAGCCCTGTCAGCCTATAAGCCCATCATTTCTTCCTGTTTTCCTATTTATCAAGTTCTTAGAAAACACATACAGCCTTTACTGACTGTAATCCCTCCATCTATTCCTCATTACAGTTTCAAAGTACTCAGGATATTCCTGTTTTAAAACCTAAGCTTGACTGTGCCTTCCCTGGGGCTAATTCTTGCAGCCTCGTGCCCTCAGCCCCATCTCCCTCTGACTGATCACAGCAGCACTCAGCTCATCCTACCTGCCTCGGAGAAAAGCTCAATTTTCTCTCCACAAACCCACCCCACGTCTCAGATGTCAGCTGCACCCAGGGGCCACCTTTCTGCAAGGCTGACCATGCACACATAAGGCAATGAGGATGCGCTAGGGCTGGTCCAAGCCATGCTGATGGCCTCAGTGATGGCACGGGACTGAACCCTCTCGTACACATTTTGCTGTAAGCCAAGAGCTGGGTTAAATAGTGCTCTCCTTTATCCACTAGCTTCTGGCCAAAGGTAATTCATTTAATCACAGTCCTGGAGGAGATAAGGCAGCCTTCTCTGAGTACTGCGGTTGGAAGACCTACACTGACCCAACTAATATGTATTTTCATCCTTTTTCTTTTATTGCCTTTGTATCTTCTTAGGCCCTCTTCTGACCTTGATAAAATGACTAAGTTTTGCTCCCACTCTGTTTAATGTTGTCCCTGAAATTAATGGGAGTGGAAGGGATCCCAGCAGGCATCCCCCGCAGGATCTTGTGCCTGCTCCTTACCACAGTGCAGAAGCAGAGCTCTCCCATGTAAACGCATTCACAGCCTCAGCTAGCACCACATACAGACACAGTAGAAGAGCATCTCAGGGGCTGCCCTTACAGCTAACAGGAGAGATGGTGTGAACAATCCTGCCTTGCAAAGACAGCACCTATACCAGACACCAAGATAAATAACACAAATTTACATATACAGGTGTCCAAGATTAGACTCCTTGCCTTGGCCTGGTTCCTTGACCTACTCACTGGAATTACACAGCTTTTCAAAAGCCCTGGTCCATGGCCTATTGACCTTAATGCTTAACATCTGTTACAGACTGCATTCTTGTTAATGTCCTACTTGCTCTCACCGCAGGGGTACACAGGACCGTCTTCAAATTTTAGGCAGGACTACCGTTTTTTTTGCAAAATCAAAGGAACCAGTAAGGCCCCTTTCAGCGATTTCAGGCTCTTGTTCTTTTGCATATGCTGAAGAAGCCCAATCCCAAAATAGCTGCCGAAATGCTACAAGCCTGAGTCTTTATAATCAATATTTGGCTCTACAAAATCTCCAGGCCCTTCCAAAGCCTGTGTCTCCTTAAATTAGCTTTGTATTGATTTAAAACTGATTAATTGTTCAATTATACCTCATGACAAGGCACCTCAACAGCCACTCTGTGCGCTCCCCTGTAACTCATGCTGATTGCATTAGGCACATGCAGCATTGAAACACAATGAGCTGAGCCCTGTCACTCAGCTAACTCACCCACAATCAGCTGAGAACCAATTCAATCCAGATTCCCAGCTGATGAAAACCAGGGTCACTCCACTGACATCAAGTCTATTTGCACCAGCTGGCTCAAATGTTTCCAATTATCAGGAAATATTACCCATTAATTTGAAAGCCCTTGCCACACTCAAGTATTTCCTATTGAGCTTGTGCTTTCATACTTGCCCGTACCCTGTGTCTCCTAACACATGAGAGTAACTCACACTGCCTGCCTGAGACACACTGCAGCATCCATGAGAATAAAGGTGACCTCCTAATGCTCTCACCACTGAAGAGGCCACCAAGCCCCCATCATACATCCCACTTCAGGAACCAATGAACAGATTTCTGCTTCCCCTGATGACTCAGAGGCAGGTCAGATTTATATAGAAAACTCACATTTCAACAGTTGGAGRAAACTATTAACCTAACTGTCTACATCAGGCTTTTAATGTAAGCCCTCAGGCAAATCTGGGAGTGCTGAGCCATCTGTGATCCGGGAGCTCTGGAAAATAGTATCCAACCTTTGAAACAAGGCGCAGTATTCTTGTCAGAGAGTACAGTCAGCTAATGCACAGCAGCAGATTCATGTTAATGCTGACAGCAGGAAAACAGCACAGATTTGGCACAACCTGTGTTGACACGTCATCATGACCTTGTAAAAATCACCTGTATTAGAGACCTATGTAAGACCAGCTGCAGTTTCTCTTAAATTATGTGCAGTCTTGCTGATTGAAGTGTTTTGTTGCCTAAATTCTGGTTATACAGCACATGTACTGTTAGCATCCTGTGATATGGAATAAACTCCCCTAGGTGACTCAGCATCTCAGCAAACAACTGCTCACTCAAAAATAGCATTCTGTGCTTTTTTCCTAATTTGATAGTACCTTTTTCCCTAAGAGAACCTTTCATATCTAAGTCATCACTAGCACTACACATTACAAAGGACGCTGCATCTCAGGTTTCTCAACAGAAGGGTCATTCTGATTTGCACATGGAAACTGAGTATCATTTCAGCAAACATTTCCTAATTAATATCCACACATTTTCAAGGAAAGTATAAAGTGAAAAGTATATGGAAATACGTTTCTAGAAAGAAAATCCATGCTGCTAGGCATAATTTTAAGGAACAAGATCTAAACTAAGATTTTCTGAAGGCCAGATCCAATTGCCCACATAGAGGTATCTGGTGCCACCAAGATGCCCTCCACATATGAGACTGCCATGTTGAGCCTGCATGTATGGAAATGAATTAATGAGAGGTTTCATCTGTGCCATTCTGAAGCGGTAGCTGGAGTCTCTATAGCATCTCACATGATAGTAGACCTAGTCAAACCCATAAGTGTCTTAGATTCCCTAAAAAGTGACCTTTTTTTTCAAGTGTTGAAACAAAGCATCTCCTAGTAACTTCAGAGAAAGCCACTGGAGACAAAGCACTTGAAAAAATCAGGGCATCTTTTCAATATCAGGTACCTAACTTTAGCATCTTTTTCTAGTAACTGGAACCTGTTTTAAATATACAGGCGTGTTTTATTAAAAAAATTGAGTCTCAGCAACTAAATTATCCCAAATCACTGCTAAGAAATGAGATTGAACCTGTGGTGATAGTTTCACAGACCCATGTGCTCTTCATATTTGAACTTAATTTGAGGCAGCTGAATTGCAGGTTCCAGTCTAGTTAAAATCTGAACCACTACCTTGAAATGTTTCATTTTTCCATTTGTTAAATAGAGGATCTAAGGTGACTGGGCTGATTATCCTAAATGCTCATTTCTGAGTTTTACCTTCAAGTAAAACCTACCTATGCAACCTCTGAGCCTATTTCCACATGCAGAGCAAGGATAAAGTGATGCATCTGTATCTGACAACCTACGCATCTTAATCTTCCATGCCTATATTGGACAAAGTTATATACATGCACAAAGTTTTAGGTCAATTTTACACAGCAGCAAGTGAAAACAAATTCAAGGTAGTGCAAAACCTTGGGCAGCATAACCAGTGCCTGCGCATTYATTAAAATACTTCAAAATTTCACCTCCACATGATATTTCAATAAAACAAAAAAATACTACTATATTTCACTCACTAACCTTTGTCTTGCACCAGTACTTCCAGCTCTTCTCGAATCCCATCATACCAGCTGGTGATGTCCACATGGAGGGAGTAATCACAACAGGATTTGGTATCAGCTGCCTCATGCCACTTCTCAAAGGAGGTCAGTAAACTTGATCCAGGTTCTGGAAGCACATGGTCAACTGAAAAACAGATTGAGAGTCTGTTAGCTGGACAGTGTGCACACCGTTCAGATTTCCCCAGAGCAAGCAGTCTTCCAGCATCTCAGCCAAAACAGCATCCTTAGAGGCAGTCTGTGTGCTGACTGTAACTCTGGGGTGTCGGCCAGGTCCTGCTGTCTCAGGTGCCGCAGACTTTGTGGACAGTCTATACTAAAGATGACTCTGGCAACCTGCTTCTTGCAGCATCAACAGACACACAAAGGGGAAGCCAAACACCTCACAGTTCAGGAAACTTTTGTCTTTCCCCTTACTGTTTTGTAAGAGACCACAGGTTCTGGACTTTGTTTCTTGTCTGCTGTGTCCATTTCTATGGATTTCACAGTAACCACAATTACTAACCAGTGCCTCGCAGTCACTGAATTGGCCCACTCTGCCCTACCAATACATCAGTGCAGATGTTCAGTGTTTTCTCAGCAGCCAAAACTGGGAACACAGCCAAAGGTCTGAAGGGGGGTGACGCTGAGCACAAACACTCAGTCACACTATATGGTAGACTGAATGCCCTGCATCTTCACTGTCTCAAGACTTTCTGCCTCTAATGATGCCACAATGTCTACTGACATAAAGACATGACTACTTATGCTTACGTGCTTCTCTCTCCAGGGCTAGGTCCAAAGTTAGTACGAAAACAAAGCAAGATGGGCTTACCAGTGGCATTTGCAAGCCTAACACTGCAAAGGAAGACTGAACTGAAGAACACAGACTCAAAAAAGCTACTAAAAAAGGAATAAACAGCAGTGCATTTTGTGCCTATGGCCAGAGATTCTTTCAGCTGATACCTGCTGCTGAACATAGGTAACAGACAACACCACTCAGCAAAAAAAGCCACATCCCAATTCAGTGGGACTAAAACTCCACTGGGAAGCTCCTCTCCACAAGGAAGCTAGGACAATTTATGGCACTTGAACAACTGTCTCACAATATCTAACCGAAATCAAACCACTACCAGAATGAAGGAAATAAATCTTGTCCCCCCATCTGTAGACAGAAGAAGGGTCTTTAACAACTAGAAACGCTTCTTCCTTCTGCCAACAAAGGTGTTCCTCCAGGACATCTCTGGTAAGGACTTCCTCAATTCCTGCTGCCACATCCAAGTTCATAAATAAGCATCTTGTTATTTCCAAAGCCTTTGAAACTGCACTAGGTGGGAACAGCAGATCTTTGTCAGATTTTCTGTGCCATGTATTTACAGTGCTACCTACATTGTTTTCCAAAAAATCCCAAGAGTATGTACATTATCCCTCAGCRCTTGTTCAGTATTTCAGAGGAAAATCCAAGAGACAACTCCCCATGCTGGTATTTCTTTCTGAGGGTAGATTTATTTTCAGGCCAACGCTGGGTGACAATGACAAATAGATCTCGAACACAGTGCCCAGAAATTTGAAGATTCATTGCAGAAGATCTCAGAAAATCGGGATGGTAGCTGTCCCCACACATACTGCACAGGCTTCAGCCCGGGGGAAGAGACAGCATTGCCAGTACTCACTGATCATGGTGGTGCCCCCTGCTAGCGCTGCTTTTGTGCCTTGATAGAAGTCATCAACAGCAGTCATCCCTTGGTAGGGCTTTTGTAGGTAAGTGTTGACATCTATTCCCCCAGGAATAACCATGCGCCCGTTGGCCTCTATGGTCTTGACTCCTCCAGGGACAATCAGATTCTCTCCTATTTGCCTGGACAGCAAGGAAAGCCAGTATTACTTGACTTGAACAAGCACAGAGGACAGAAGCTATTTGAGGCACGTAGGGGAGAGGAACCCAGGGGCCATACAGAAGGAGGTGGGTCCCCAAAGGAAAGGTGAAGCTCAAGAACCCTCTCCTTCCATCCTGCCCAGCATAGCAGAATGAAGCAGAGGAGAGCTGCCTCATTGAGCTGTTCGCTCTGCTGGCTTTGCATGGCTCTAGTGGCCAATAAAGGAGCTGTAATGCACCAGCATTAAAAATTGATTATTTTTTTATATGATTCCTATCTTTTAACAATTCGAATCATGTACACTTAATACTCTCTCGGGGGCTCCAGTTTTGTATATTAAGTTCTTAAATAAAAACAGAAAAACATAGATCAAACATGGTAGCAAGCTGGAATTGTAAACATATGGCAGAAGCAAAAGGCGTATCAGAAAATTTTATAATTACTTTGTCATTAAGCAATGCAAATTTATCCTTAAAAAGAAATCTAAATAACCTCAAATACAGAAATACATATCTAAGAGACCTAAACACATTTAATCTACCATGTCCCATACTCTTCATCCTCCTCTTGAAGTAAAAAGTTAGTGAAACATTCTGCATAACTGTGTGGAAAAATTATAATTAGCTGTTGCCATCTTTTTACCTTCAAGTCTTCAAAGCAGGGTATTTTTTTCACTATTAAAAATATTAATCTGTCCCCCATGCTGATATCAAGCAAACTCCAGATACTTATGATCAAAATAGTATTCATGCACACAACTACAAATAAATTAACCTTTAACTTTTAAAGCCACACTACCTTTTTATTGTCTACTTTGCATGGTGCCAAACAGGGAGGGGTATGGGTTTGTGTGGAAGCCATGTCTCTGCACTGTTATGCCACTATGTATTTGGGCTTAGAGATAACTGTAAGGTAGTTTAAGTTCACTTAGTTCATCTCATTTTACAGACAAACAGAGTCCTTGTCTTAAGTTTCTTTTGTCTGAACAAAATAACATTTATCCACAGCTAAAAAAATCCTTCTGACATCTGAGCTGCTGAATCTGTTTCCACATAATAAAATGCAACTCCCACCTACAGTTCAAAACACAGTGCCTGATTAACAGCCAACTGCGATAAGGTAGAACCAGAACTGAATATAACTGTTCACTAAAACCAGCGGGAAAAATTAAAAAAAAAGGGATAATTATTCACATTGGAATTTGGCCAAACTGCCAGAGTTAATAAATAGCCCCAAGAGGTCATGAATTTGTTTCATATGCTATGCAAAAATGTCACCTCCAGCAGCTCGTCTCCCACGGTGCTCCGGGCTCTGGCTGGAGGGAAGCACAGCCATCAGCAAATGCCCCACCAGCATCCTGGGATGGGGTCGCAGCCTCCCAGCGCTGAACAAACCCAGAAGGGCTTACTCATGAGAGCTGGCCCCTCCACGTCTGGCACCTGATAGTCACCAACGCGTGCAGCGCTGGCAGCCTCTCATAACCTGTCTGCAACTGCGCAGCGTTGACGACACCCTGACAAACGGGGAACTGACCTGGATGCCAGAGCCAGCAGCTGCCCAGCACAAGCAATTGCACAAACAACAGTTGCAAGAAGCTCCTCTGTGTTAAAATGGGCCCCACAAAGGCRTATCATAAGGCATTGCACCCATGAGCAGATTCAATGCCTGCATAAAGTTGGGTAGCTCCACGTGCAGCAATGGTGTTGCACTAAATATCATTAGTCAAATCCACTCCCAAGGTTTTAATCAGAACAACTCTCCACCTTTGTAGAGCATTTGTGTGGCTAAGAAGCTGAACTGGAAAAAAAAAATTCACTAGGACCCATCTCCTTTGAATATGTCCAAGGAGTAACTGCACACATGCCTTCTGAGAATAATATTAATGAAAACCTACACAAAAATACTAGAGCAATTAATTTTTATTTTCTTCCACAATCAGTATCTACCACCTCACTCTTCAAGAAGACACATCCTAACGAAGTGAGAGTGCTAACTATGCACTGAAGTTTTTTGATGACTCAGTGCTCCTTATTTTCAGTGTACAGTTGAGTAACATCTTATTCAGCTGAAATCATCCATGTTGAAGTGACATGGGACCAAACAGCCTTTGTGGATGATGCTGCATTACTACCTGTCAGAAATCTGTCTCATCTCTTGCCCTGGCATCAAGACAAGGCTGGGAAAAGTCTGATCTTCACTGGTGCTCAAGGTTATTTTTATTCTGACTGACTAGAACAGAGAGTAGGAGATAATGTGACAGAATTCCTGAATTGCTCACTCATTAATGCAAAGTGTATGTGAGTAAGAATGGGGTTCAGTTACTTGTGGGTGAAAAAATACAACAGTATGCAGGTAACTGCATTCTAGACACTGTACAAATGACTGAGCTGGTTTCCTCATACGTCAGCAACCAGACAACACAGACCCACAGAAAGCTGATGCTGTCTACCCTTTTCAGCCGAACAAGTTCGTAAATTCTGTTGCACATGAGCTGATTAAGCACCACAGAAACAGCAGGCTTCATCTCTTCCTAAGCTTCACCCAAGGAAGCTGAAAACCTCCCCCAGAACTCCATGGAGTTACTTATGCAGTTATCAAGCCCAGATCTCTTTTAGGCATCTGAGGGTCCTCCTAACTTTACTCATCACTTGTCAAGCTCTGGAGACCACATCCCCAGTCACCCACCCTGCCACTTGTTTGTTCCTCCAGCCCGGAGGGACCCAACCCTTCCCCTTGGCAGGGATGGAGCAGAGCACAGCAAGCACCAGACCACGACCTGCCACAGCACAGGGCTCACTTCCTCATGCAATAACAGAGGCAGGATAGATGTAGGCAAACTATATTATTTATATGCAAATGGCAATTTAAATTACCAAATATTTAAACTACTATTTAGATATTGGAGAACTGCCTCTCAGCTGCCATCTGAGTGTGCAGGGCTTACGTTTCAGGTAGGAAAAATCCACATGCACCGCTGCTCCTTGTACCTAGGGAGTCAGTTTGAGCACTGATAGGCAGGAAGAAGCATCTACCATCTTCCTAACTACAGCTGATCTTCAAGCACACTCAAGGTTACATCTGCTTTCCTCTCTGCAGAACAATCTGCATTAAAAGCACTAAAAAGACCCGAATCATTTCATTAGGCTGCAAGAGAAACCCAACCCTCTCTTTTCCAATCAGTTTTCATTTCAGAGTGAGAAAAATAGCCCAGATCTTTTATATCCCAGCAAAACCAGGACCCTATTGCCTATTCTAGGCTGAGTGGCTTGGTGTCTGTTCCACTCTGTGACAAGAATTCTGTATTATCAGCAGGATCTGCAGCTGGTGAGTTGGAGTATCAACTGAAATGTGGATGACTGAATTTCAAGGTTCAGCTCCAAAGGATCTTGAGCCACATTTAACAATGATGTTAAATATTCAGACACAATGGGCAGTTCCAGCTGGAGAAACTAAAAGAGACCAAATCCAGAGCTTCCTCAGGCTGCAAAATTTATCATCTGAACACAGTAAGGACCCAATCTCATCTCACAGCAGGCTGCCCTCACAAATTATTTCAGAGTAGGATTTCTTGCATAGTTTACAAAGGAAAATCTCGGGTCATCTAAATCTAGGGAGCCAGGCACAACTAGGGGTGCTGAATAGTGAACTTGCCTCCTTGGGCAAAGATAAATGCCTCTTAAAAATTAAGATCTTGTCTCTCTATTCATTATTAATCCTAACTAGCTTGGACAGTCGAGATACTTCCTGGAGGTATGGATCAACACATGGATTTCATAGGGAGTCTATGCACTTAACAATGGCAGGTGAAACCTTGGCATTGCTAACCTGCCTACGAACTACCATCGCAGTTCTGGAATCAAAGCCAAACATTCACAGCAGCTTCAGACTCTCAGCACCTCATGCATTTATTTGTTTCAATAGTTCTGATGCTTGTGAGTGTTAATAGGAGATTTTCATCTGAACTAACAAAAACACAGAAAAACTCAACAAAAATACCCACCGAAGAGAGTACAACTTGGTTGACTGTAGCTATTAAAAATAGATACACATTCAAAATTTTGTGTCTTCTCCGCTTAAAATAATATGCTGCTTTTGTCACTTCTGCAATGCAAGTAGCACTACAACTAGAAAGGCAGATTGAAGTATTAAAAAGAAAACCTCATAGTCCATGGATAAAAGTGTTCAGATTTTGTTCTGTTAGAATAACCTGAATTATAATAACATAAGCAGTCACAGATAAATAAAGAATTGGCCTTTTAATCTGATGATATATTCTTAAGGAGCTCTGAAAACAAGTAGGCAATTAATTATTTACCAGATAACCATAATTATGTTTCTGTGCATCAAATTGTGGCCTCTGGAGACCAAGCTTCTTAGGTCACTAGTGAAAATGTTTAGCAATCAAGAAAAAGGCTTTGATCCTTGTGTACATCAGAGTGCTCATACACACTACATAACTTTGCAAAGCTTAGAGATCCTTATCTCTACTAAACCAAGGTAGGACCAGCAGAGCACACTGACATCTCTGTTACAGTTTCCCAGGTATCAGTAACATATATTTCAAGTTTTTCACCTAACAAATACTGTCACAGTTCCTGTATTTTAGAGCCTGATAAATCAGGATTTTCTTTCTAACTGTGTGACAATTTAAGATCATATACCTTTTGCAGTCAAGCAAAGGGACACATGAACAATGCATAACAATGTCACAGGAGCAGAACGTGCTGTGCTTCAGCATAAACYAACAGGGCAACTGAGAAGTAGCAGGTCGATGTTGCGGATAGGTAAAACCTTGCAAAAGGTCCCCATATGGGGCATATTTCAGATTTCTGTGCCATACAGCCATTTAGAGCATGGCTGCAACTGCACTGACTAGGTGTGGGGAAAAAAGCTGTAGAGAGCCTTCTGCCTTTCATGGGCTCAAAAGATTTCCATTGTCTTTACCATTACTACTTCTCTTGAGAGAGCCTACTTGCCTTAACTATTTCGGAAGAAACTAGGATTGAACTGTTCGAAAAGCAAACATTTTCAATCTACAGTAAAGAAATTTTCTACTTATCTAATCTTAGTAAAGATAAAATAGCAGAATTTAATAATTAAACACTCCTCTACTATGGCCTCACATTTAGAGGTAACTGAGATTCTGGCCACAAGATTTCAGGTCAGCACTATCAAGAAATCACAGTAGTCTATGCTAATAGGCATGCAAAAAAAGCAGTATTTTATAAAACCAACTTTATAATTCCATCTTCAAGGTATAGGTCTGCATAGAAGGAGTGGTCATCATTGATAATTCTTCCACCTTTAATGAGCAGTCGATCACTCTGGAGGAAAAAAAAGGAACAAATGTGGGTTTGTTGAAATAAATAAACACAATAATGTATTGATGATACCAAATATGCCCATATTATAAAGAAAGCCATTAATATCAAACACTACCCTATATAAAGGTGGGTTCATCTGAGTACACAGACAGTGGAGAGGAAAACCATAGTTTTACTAACTGTTTATTTCTGACTTTTGGAACGAGACCTCATAGTCATTACAGTTCTTTTCGCTCAAAGCAGAAATCATTGCACAGAAAAACACTAGAAATGCCACTACATCCCCCTTTTACCAGCACCTCACTGCACAAAAGCCAAAAGCGAAAGATAAGCCACAAGAAGAAACTGCCCAACACTGCAATGGCCGAGCTGAGCTCACTTGGCACTCTCAGCACCTCTGGAAAAGTAACAAAGCCTGGAATGGGAAGGGACAAGGTCATGAGAGCCTGCTTAGCCCTGCCATGTAGAAATTCCTGCCCAGGGACGCTCCCTTAGCAACATCAGCTCAGCAGGGACAACTGTGCCACTCCCGCACAGCAGCCAAGGGACGTGGCCACAGCTCGTGCCTCCTGTACCACGTTACAGACCCACAGCTCAAGCCGAGTTTCTAGTGGGCATGAAGAATCAATTGTTGCCAGTTTGTGATTCCTGCAGGTCAAAGGCTGTTGATGCACTGGGGGCACTCTGTGCTGGGACTCCTCATGCCATATCTCACTCACTCCATGAATGAGGACAGGAGGCAGCCTCCAAAGTTTGGTTCACCTGAAATATCATACAAACAGCACAGACAGCCACCACCTCCTGGTATTTTCTAAAGTACCAGAAAGCAAATATTTTTTTTTCCCACAAAGAACTGTTCAAAATATCAAGTCTGCAAGGGGTACTGTTCACAACAAATGTCTGTTTATATTTTTCTCTATTCAAATGGTTACATTCTGTTCTTAAAAACTACGTTTTCTAGAAAACAAATTCTACCAGTGCATATTCCTGGGAACCAGTATTTAAACTCTCTCATTGAAGAAGTCACACTGGAAATGAAAGCACCCTACCACCTACCTGAAGACTGGGAAAGTCTGTAACTTTCTTCTGGTTTTCGCTGAGGTAGTTAAATCTTCCTCACAGCAACTTGTATGTGGCCGTTTTGGATTTGTGCTGGAAACAGTGCTGATAACACAGGGATGTTTTAGCTATTGCTGAGCAGGGCTTAGAGAGTGAACGTCTTTTCTGCTCATCACCAGGAGAGAGGCTGGGTGAGCACAAGGAATTGGGAGGGGGGATAGCTGGGACAGCTGACCCCAAATGACCCAAGGGATATTCCACACCATATGGCATCATGCTCAGCAATAAAACTCAGGGGAAGGTTGACGGGGGGAGCACTGCTTGGGCACTAGCTGGGCATCAGTAGGTTGGTGGTGAGCAATTGTACTGTGCATCACTTGTCCTTTTTGGGTTTTATTCATCTCTCTTTTTTATTTTCCTATCAATTGCATTATTATCATTACTATTATTATGATTATTCTGTTTCCATTATCAAATTGTTTTCATCTCAACCCATGAGTTTTTTCACTTTTACCCTTCCAGTCCTCTCCCCCTTCCCACGGTGGTGTGGGGTAGAACTGAGCGAGTGGTTGTGTGGGGCTGACTTGCCAGCTGGGGTTAGACCATGACAAGAACATAACACTTTTGGAAAGAAATTTCCCAAGTGACTGTGAATGCCAAAAAACTCTTAAAGCAGTCAGAACCTTCTTTTCCCGTTCATACATAAAAAGCACAATTTACTATAAATTATTTCCTTGGCTCACCAGACGATAACTCAGAATCTCCAGTTTGTCCATGTTTTATTCTCCTCAGTCCACATTCAATTCCTGGTTTAATTACAGGATGACTGAGGCATATAAACTATGAAAGTCCTGAGTTCCCAGTTTAGAAAACAAGTCAATACATTTCTTTATCTATAAAACCAGGAGAACAATAAACAATAAATTTCTAAAAATTTATTCATTAAAAAGTGCTAAGGCAGAGATAGGAGTGTTACAATGTAACTTCTGTTATACACTGCATATTTACTTTTTAGCTTGTATTTGAACAATTTTGCAGGTTCAAAGCCTTTATAGCCCTCTGTATCATTCCAGAAAAAGCAAAAAGGGAGAAACAGGCATTTTTAAGGGAGAAAGAAGAGGGGGGAAAGACATTTTAAAAACAGTGCACAATAAAATAATATGTACACAGCAGGTCTGAGGCTTTTCTCCATGTGCTGACGCAGCAACATGAGCCTGGGGGGAACCAAGGCATAGAACTATGATGACATATGTCCCCAGGACCTGCCTCAGACATTGTCACCGCCTCATTAGAGAATGGAGATGAATGCAAGTCCTCCACCTGCAGGCTTCCTGTTTTCTCCCCAGCCTCTCTACTGTCACCTGTAATTGTAGCAGGACTTGTGAATCAGCAGACAGAATGGTAATAAGTTATTTTGCCACGTGCTGGCAGTTGCACCTCCTCACTATGATGATTTACTATGCCGCCTGCCGACCTGCAGGGACCACCATCTTGTGACCTCTTTTTAAGCTCATTCAATTGCCTTCCTAAACATTAATACTGTCCAATTACAAGAGGCATGAGCTCACTGATACGGGCAGGCAGTGCTCCCAGATCACTGCATCTGTCACTGTTAATGGGTCAAAAAATCTGCACCCTCATCAAGAAGTTCTACGTTTTATTTCTTTTAAAACAGGAGAAGATGCATAATAAGTAGAAACAAATGTAACAGGCAGGGAAAATGAGACAGACTAAAATAAAGCTGAAGCACAGCTCCAGAAAATTAACCGTAGACGTAAGGATTTTATATCTTTTTACATATAAATACACATATGTAAGTAACAAAATTAGGTATTAGAATAAGCTAATCTAAAAAAGATATCAATGCAGTCTTAAGAAAGCACTCAATTATGGAGTCAGCCATTAAATTAAGCCTCACAGTCTATAAAGGATTACTGATAATTTAGCTACAAACTGTCACCTTTTTCAGAATTTTGGAGGGTGTAAGAAATTCTGGTGGAGAATAAAACCTGCACTTCATAGAGACTTTCACAATTTTAATTCTTGACACCTCAGAAGAAAATACAAACCATTCAGAATTGTTGCAAGAGGCAGCAGGTCCTGCACCTGAGGCTAAGGTTCGCCCAGCTGGGTATAGGAMGCCATGGGAGACCAGGCTGCCAAAAACCCACACATCCCCAGGTAGACTGCCAAGCCACTGGGGACAGTGCTGTGGAGCCTTGCACAGCTTTCATCAGGACCTGAGAGATGTGGAAATATCTCTAACACGCTTCCATTCCAGCAAATCAGCAAATTCAGAAGAAAAAGAGTTTTGTTGGAACACCTCCCAGCCAGCTGGAGCTGTCAAGTGTAGGACACATTACAGATTGCTGCAAAGCAGAGCACCTCAACACAGACGGTGCCAACGGGCACAAGCAGCCCAGGTGAGGTTTGGGTGCCCTGTGGACACCTCAGCAGCACATTGTGCCCAAGCAAACCAGCACTGCCTCAAAAACCCTGCTCCTGACCAGGGGTGGCTTATCCTTAGCCAAAGCAGCAGTACCCAGCGCCTGCATGCACCGACCGTAGAGATGCATTTCCATGGACAGGCTGGAAAAATTACACAAAAATAAATTACTATAAAGGAGGCACAGGTTAACATTGACAAGCAATTTCCTGTATTCCTCATGAAAAAAACTTTCATACAAATTCTCGGTCCTCATGGAGTATTCATTTCCTGCCACAGCCTTAGCACAGGCTTCAGGAACAGGCACAGAACCCTGGCCAGAAGGCAGAAGAACGCTGCCACCCTGCACCACTGCCACCCTGCCACTGGTACCTGGGTGATCCTGCACTGGTTTAGGTCACTGGTACTCACTGCAGTGAAATTCTGGACAGAAATCTGGGCACACAGGCTCTGTGAAGCAGGTTAGCCTCCTCAGGCACACAGATGGCTGTGCGTGACCAGGGGCCATTTATTATTTACCAGGGGCATGATGTCAGGCAGGCTGCCTGCAGTTTTCTTACCAAGTGACAAATGTCCAGAAAAACTAGGGACCAGAGTTCTTCTCCCTGTTCCAGGCTGGAGGAGAGAGACATTCTGCAATGCCCTGGGGGAAGCAGTGAGGGAAAAGAGGAGTGACCTGAAGTTCCTGAACTAATCACGGCAGTGCTGGCCTGTATTTCTCCGTCTCAGCTGTAATTCCCACTAGGAAGAACACTGTCTTTGCCCTGCTCCCAGAGGTACCCTCAGCCAGTCACTGACCCTCTGATGCTCTCACAATGCAAACAGCAACAGGCTCATCACCCAGCTCAGGAGGTGAAAATACTGTCAGCCCTTCTAAGGTGGCTGCCACCTTTCTTTTCAGCTGACAGTTGTATCAGGCACTGGTGCCCTGCCTAATCCACACCAAGCCCTCAGTGCATCACCTGTCACAAGAAGCTGCCAGCCCACCTCTTCCCACTGCAAGCCAAAGGAAGCTGCCTGGACCCTCTCCTCCCTCCACGCTGCCAAGGACAGACAGCAGGAACATGGCAAAACAGAGAGGGAATATTATACTGAGAAATTCATGAGGTGCCAAGATGCAAGGGGAAAACCACCCCTGCTCTCACTGGCATGGGAGATGCAGAAAGCACCACTGTAAATCCATTCTCCACGGTCACTGTGGGGTGTGGGAGCCAAGGTGCTTCTTCTCCACCCACCGTATTGCAATGATGCAACTGCATTGCTGCAATGCTGTTTGCCTCTGAGTTCTGTGCCTGGCCATGACACAGCATCAGCACATCCCCGATGCATCTCTACTGTCTCCCCTGCAGCTCCATTTTACAGGCACTCTGGCACCTCCCGGCTCAGCCCACTGCTGAGTATGATACAGCCATTCCTACCACTCCCAGCCCCTCACCTTCAAACCCTGCACGCTGCTTCCCTGGTGAWCTTTTCCTAATCACAGCCTAGCTTCTCCTGCTTAACCTGGCAGCAAAGCTGCAGAGCTTACTCTGTGACATGACAGCAATTTTCATGGCAGCAGAAGGAGACGCCACAAACTCGGCTCGTTTGCTGCAGGAGGAGGGGCTGGCTGCTCAGACTGGAGGCGGTGGCTGTCACTCCCTCACAACTATTGTTTCCACTACAGCAGAAGCAACACGAAACATCTGTAAGCTGGTGACTGGCACACTTTGTACAAACTGCCTGTTTTGCTGGGGTTTTTGAATCAGCTTGGCTCAGCTCTTGAGAAGCGTGTCCACATTTTCATGCACACCAATGGCAAAAGGCCAGCAGAGAGAAGCAGCATCTGACCAACCTGCCAGACACGAGCCCAAGATCTGCTGTGGCCCCCAGTTCTGCACCAGGCTCCGCTCAAGTACAAGTGAAACCAAATTCCCCTGGGCCGCAATCACTCTGCTCTGGATTATTCGAAATTACAAACCAAATGTTACAGCAGAAACAGTTGCAAAGAAATTTAAAATTAGCCTTTTTCCATTCACCCACTCCCCTCAGAGCTAGAGGTATCTAAAAATACACTACAAAATTCAAATAGTTTTTACACATGCAGTTCTCAAATCTGCTTCTTGGGACTACTAAAAAACACAGTAACAGAAAAAATAAAACTGCCATAAGATTTACTAAACATTATCTCAAATTGGTGCAGCATGTACATACAATACATACAATGCAGCACAAGTTATAGCAAGCCACACACCTCCCTACAGTATTGATACCTATGCACCGCACCTGCAGGAACCCTTCAGAGAAAACCACACCTCTATGATACACGACGGAGTTAAAAAAAAAAAAAAAGAATGAATTTGCCATTATGTACTCTAGCCATATAAAAAGATTCCAAATGTAGTGTTTTCATCAAACAGCAGCATCTGTCCAGACTGCAATTCCAATACATGTTATTATATTCTTGCTTTTCTTCCACAAATGAAATATCTACCTATTACATCTTCATCTCTAAATCAAGCAAAGCATATATTTTTAACTATTTACAGTTTGCTTTACAATTTATCTACAATTAACTTCAGATAACATACCCAGCATATGGGTCTAAGTGCTGCTTCATTCTTGGTTTGGACTCGTGCAATTGCTGCATTGCAGCTTTTGCCAACCAAAAATGTCTTTACAACACTCAAACCCACATTTTCCAGGCCTAGAGGATGAGGGAACACTCAGCAGTGATTTCATCCTCTGCGTAATTCTAAGGACTTACTAGAATAGAACATTGTCCTTACATCTCCAGAGCAACAATGGCTGTTTTCTCTAAAACCCAGATTAGTCAAGAGCCCTGAAGATGACTAAGGATTTTATGCTAAATAGCCATTTGAAAACAGTTTAAATTCCAAATCCACCTGTATTTCCAGTTCTCTGTCTATAAAGGCATGTGGTTTAAAAGACACCAGATCAAATGCAATAGACATAAAAAGGCATTAAGCTATGTTATCACACTTGCAGGCAAGACATTACTTTTTTAGCATTTGAGAGGCAGAATTCTTTGTTAGTAAGGCTTTAAAAAGTCCACTGAGAGTTACAAAAGACACAGCATCCAGTTTAGAGGGAAGGTACAAGATCCACAGGCCAATATTTGTGTTCTCCTTGATTATCTGAATCTTCCCAAGAAGACCATTTGTGAGGGAGCCATTTCTCAAAGGCTGAAGTCCCACAGGCAAACAGTGGAAGGAGACACTCGGAGCTCCTCCGTGCTTCCATGCATTCCTTCTTGCACACTTATTTCCCACAACATACAAGAGATTTACTTTTTTTGTGTGTGTGGGTATATTTGGTTGTCTTCGGTCAGAGCTGGTCAGATTCAGACCCAGCTGTGATACAATACAGTTAAATTACATTGCYTTTAGCAAAGTACTTACAAATAAGGAACATTTTTAAACTTAATGGCAAAAGAACAAAGATATCCTTCCCAAGAGGAATGTTTGCTTAAAATGCTTTCATAAGGATCAAAGAGCTGTAAATGGGATTTCATGAAGTACTGTCTGCTTATAGAAGATCTGCTTTTAATCAGCAGTATCCCTCTTTTTGAATTTTATGTCCAGATTACCCTCCATAGGAAGTGACTTTTAGCTAGGGTGAACCCTGAATCAACTCTGGGAATTCCTTGTTAAACACTCTATCCTTGAGGCATCATTTCCAATAGGCCCTAATGGAGAATCCTGCTTTTAAGATTCTTGTCTTAACAACTGCACTCTGGTATATGGCAATGAATTTAGGAAGGATTATGTCGATTGTAGTAATGCTGTATTTTGGTCCATAGCCAATGTATTCATTCATCTTTATTCATTTAAAAGATCTGATGTTCTTTTGTTTCCCCTTTCGAGACCTGGCTTCCTATTCAGCTGGCAGTTTCATTGCTTAATCACCCACTCTAAAAGGGCTACTCCTACAGCTACCAACTCCATGGGGATTTCTTCACTGTAAATGTCATCTTTGCTTTGCTTTTAGAAGGGAAGCACAACAAACATCTTACTGATGACAATATTCATTGGCATCAGCAGGGGTTTCATCTAAGTAGGGGTTGGAGGGTTAAAACCATTGCATTGTATGTTGCTATACCCATCCCCTGGGTTACACACAGGTTACTTCAATTAGAGGGGATCTCAAAATCCCAGCAAGTCATTCATAGGAAAGCTTAAACTTGGGAAGAGAATAACAGTAATTTACAGCATGGCTGGCTTCTGTGTGCCACTGAACCGGAGATGTGTTTTATTTAAGTTCTAGTCAGAAACCTGCATCAGGTTACTGGGACATATCTGTCTTGGCACCAATCACAGTCACAGTGCAACTAAGACCATATGGAATCCCTTCTCTGACAGAGGAGGTGGATGCAAGGGAAACAGAATAGTAGAAAATGCCCTTAATATGATGTTAGCAATGATAATTCACGACTGGCTAAATGCAGTGGATACAGACATGTACTGCTTGCACTCAGACACTTTGTGCTGTCATGTTGCCTCACATAYCTACTTTTTCCATCGGTGAGAACAAGTTGTGATGCCTGCTGCCTCACCTCACATGGTATCAGCATTGGTTCACAAATAACCCTTACACAGCCTCTTTGCTCCTTTATCCTACTCCTTTAGCCAGCCACCTGCACCTACTTGGGTCCTCACTATTGCACACAGGATTTTACACTGAGTGTAGAATTCACTGAAGTCAGCAGTGATATTTTTTATTCATAAACAAGAGCTGACACCTTAAAACTCATAAGACATGCACTAAAGATCAAAACTTTTGTCTTGTGACAAGCAAACATAATCCCAAAGTATCTCTACTTCAGGGGGACAAGACCACCATCTTTTCGTGTAGCAAGATTAGAAACCTGCAAATTATTTTGCTGCTCATCTCTATTCCATCTTTTTCATACTTACAAAAGCATTTATCTCTCTCATATGCACAAAAAACAAGTTTATCTCAACTAACTCTCAAGTGCTTCACAAGCCAGTGGTCTCTCCTGGCTCCTGCAAAGGAAAATGGAAGTTTCACCCTTTTACTGCTTATGTAATTCTTGATTATGAAAGAAATGACAGCAAAGCAGACAACAGACCTTGGCCTCTCATCAGGAAAGTGGTTCATTAGCAGTGGTTGCTCTCAGCACTTGTAAGAAGATTCAGACAACCACCTCACTGCACCAGATGTCTCCCCAGATAGCCACTGTCCCCTTTCCAAACCTGCCCAGCTTCCAGCAAAGTACAGCTCAGTTCCCTGTGGTGGCACCAGCTGTGATGCTGAAAATACTGATGCCCTGCTACAGGCACTGACTGATGAACTTGCTGTGGCAGTTAAAGGAATCACTGCCCCAAACCCTTCTTTCTGACCCTCTGCCAAAGGTTTCAGTCTCCACAGAAACGTCCCCAGGAGGACCTACTCTGAATGTAATTTAAATCACCATACGGAATTGGCTTGAACGCTGTGGCCACTTTCACTCCTATAGAAAAAGGAAAGGAAAAGATGTGTCACAGAATCATGGAAATGGTGGTTGGAAGTCCAAAAACTTATACTGAAGCAGCTAAAGCATCTCCAGAGCTGCCAGGCTGAAGTCCAGTCCACCACACAATGTGAATACACCTACGTTCATTGACAGATGAGTAAACTGAGAGAGGACCCAGTCTATTATACACATCGGAAAATGTAATTTTGAGGATTAAGCAAATGTTCAAGAGTAAGAAGGCATCCAGAAGTCCCAGGCTTTGGTGTTTTAAAGCAGGACAAAAAGTACTGGCTAAATCAACCCAAATCTTGCACCAACAGCAGAATAGTAACATGAGGTAGTGTTCCCATGCCCAATACTCAGTAGGCTTTTCAAACACTTCTGGCAAGTCACACAGCAATTTGAGTGTAGCTTCATACTGTTAAACAAAGGTGGGTGGTAAAAAAGCATGGCCAGGGGAGATATGGAATAGATCCAAACCTAGACAAGGACTTTGGTCCACCATTCCAGCTACTCACCATGTCTTGCATGTGTAGGACATGTCCCACCCAGTCTCCAAAGTCCATTAGTTGGCAGCTCTCACACTGCTGTTGTCTCACACCAGAACACCACACATTACCCCAGCACTTTGCTCAGACCAAACAGAAAGCTTCCATCTTGAACCAGTGTGTCACACAGCAGAAATCCAGATTAATATATTTTTTCTCCCTCAAAGTATTCTGGTATTTTCAGCTGAAGCCTATTTACTTCTCATCCCTCTGCATATCAACTCAAAAGATAACAACCAAAATTATTCTCCGTGCCCACCCCTCTGAACTTCTCCATTCCTCTCCATTTTTCTGCATCGGCTTTTCTCATGTTGTGCCAGACCTTTTTTCTTGCTATGTTCAATAGTGAGATCCTTCCTCTGTAACACTATATTTGTGAGCTCTGTCTCCCCATGCCTTACAGTCTGTCAGCTCAGGACCAGCAGTGCCTTTTCCTATTCATATGGCAACCAAGGAACCATTCCCAGGAAGATTATTCCCTTTTTTCTAAAAGACTTGGGCACCATTTTCCTCTCCCAAGTGCCTCCTTGCATTTGCTTTGGTGACTAGCTATTCTGCCTTTGCTCAGTAGAATTGTGTTCACACCTCCTCTTCACTCAGCTCACACAGATTATGTTTTAATGGGTGCAGTTGCTGCTGGAACAAACATGTCCTGTAGCAGCCATTTTACATGCCACATGCCTTTTCTAAACTGTGCTGCAATTTTAAGTTCATCTAGGTTCAGGCCTTGCTTGAAAAGTGCCAAGCACTACCAAAACACAGAAGCCAAAATAATTCGTAACAGGTTCCATGTCATCATCCCCATTGATTCCCTATAATACGCCGCATGAGAGGAGTATAATAGAGACGTTAAAAGCAATGGGCTGGGGGGTATATCCTGGAAAATCTGGTCTGCATGAGAACATCCTGCACAACCGAAGCACAAAAGATTGCCACCTCATGCAGAAAAACACCTCAGCAATGGATGTGGTGGCTGTCCATATTACACAGGCTGAGAAATGTGCTCCTGCACTCTTGGCCAGCCTTCCATTATGCACACCCTGCTCCATCCCCAGCCAACACTCCTGAACCAGTGGTTTGAGACCCGCCCGCCAAGGACTTCAACACAGTGCAGAGGACATGACCGAAGTGCTTACACTTACTGGTTGAATGCATCTCTATTTCACATCGCCAGACTGGTCTGGTGCTTCAAACACAGAGGTCCTTCCCCTCCCACAGCAGTCACAGCAAAAGGGCTCAGCTTCTCCAGTCTGGCTCACAACTGAATGGCACCTTACCAGCAGTGCTGGTGCTCCACTAACAACAGCAAGCCTGGATGCTGCCTGGGATGCATAAAGGGCAGCAGGAGAGTCACAAATGGGATAAACTGCAAGAAGCACAAATTTTGGGGAAAAAAAAAAGGCAGACAAAATGGGAAAAGCAGGTGCAGATTGGTAAATGAGAGCAGGGAGATGTTCAGTGCCAAAGGGGGCTGTCTGTAACACAGTGTCTTTACCACAAGCAATGGGAGAAGGGAAAGCAGGAATAAAGCTGCTTTGGGGAAAAGAGGTGCAGAGGCCCTGCTGTCCGAAGGAGTCAGGAGGCAAGGCACAGTCACACTAAGCACAAGGAGGAAGTTATGCCCACATGCACCAAGGGCAGTAACCCAGAAAGGATACCACAGGGTTGTTTTCCCAAGAATGGTATCTGCTTTCCCACTGATCAGAGACGAAACCAGCCTCTGCCTCTTCCTTCAAAGCTCCTGATGCTGCAGACCTGATCCCAAAGGCAAGTTTTGGCCAGGTACTGAGTGCTGGCAGTGCCTGTGGTTGGATGCTGTGGCTGGGTGCTGTTCTTGTGTGCTCAGGACAGCTCCTGGCCCCATGCAAGGAACACAGGCTTAGTACTGGAAAATCCCCAGCAAAGTATCAGCACCCAAGACACTGTCAGAAATCAGTTTCTTGCTTCTCCAATCAACCCAGGAGCTGGTGCAGCTCCAAAAAGCAGGAGTGTGAGTGGGGGGAAATGTTAGAACAGTAACAAATGACATTTTTATACAATTTCATCATCACTGTTGTTGCATACTTTTATAGAGCTATCGCATTTCCTTAGAGCCCAGAAGACTTGAAGCTACAATGTATTTCCTTAGACGCAGGATGAAACATCTAACTCAACACACTGGAACGGGGCTTCAGGCGATACACACAGATAGATCCTGTGGGTTCTTGTGGGACAGGCAGTGCATACAAGGTCTTACACAAAGTGCCTGATTTGCTTTTGCTGGAGGAGGAGAAGAAGGGCCAGTAGTGTAAAATAAAAACCAGTCCAGCCCTGATGCCTGCCAACTTCACTAATGTTAATTTATGCCTTTGATTTGGTCACAAAACTCAACAGCAATGTTAATGAATATTCATTTATAGAAGCTTCAGCACATCCCATTTCAAAGAGAAAAGGCTGAGGTTTGGGCTTTCTTTTTCCCAGCAATCCTCTCCTCAGCACACAGAAGGAAATTTGTGAGAAGTGATGAAATTAAAACTAACTGTTGATTCTATGGCAAAGACTCATAATTCTTCCAGTTTCTCATTTTACTCTAAATTGGAGAGCAAAGAACTAGCTATGGGTGGGAACCTGTTACACTCCAGCTTCAAATGAAGGTTGAGCCATGCACAAAGCACCTGACACTCACCCAGAGGGTAACCAGGGCCTCCCCCAGCCCAGACATGCCCTGAGTAACCACAAGTCACACAACGTGTAGAGGAACAAGGCAAGAAGAGCCATCACCCAAAAAGCCACTACACCACCCAGCCTCAGCCTTGGCCACCAGGCACTGCTGCCTGTTGATAATGGAAACCTGTATAAATGCAGCACTTTGGTATCATAAAACTCAGCTTTTATAAGGAGGTTGTTCCCCTCCTGACCAAATATTTTGACTGAGGGATGCTTTTTTCGAATATGGATAAAACCTCGAGGTGCTTACAAGCCTTGTAACACTGGCTCCACTAACGCCGCTAAGCACCAGGTTTGCTCATGAAGGTGCCACACCCACCAGGCAGCCCGCTCCTTCAGCTAAGGAAACTTGGCCCGCGCCACACCGTACCAGCTTTCCAGGGAAAGCTCCACAAACCCAAGCAATCCTGGAGCTCACCCTGCTTCCCCTCTCATCTCTGCCCCAGGTGCCACAGCAGCAGTGACCCCATCACCCAGTGATCCAGCCCCGCAAGAGGAAAGCAGGCAGCAACCTGGAAACCAACAGCGGTGATGGGGAAAATCTCTGCCGTGTGAGCAAGCTCCGGGTGCGATTTCCCCCACCACACCCCTGCCCGCCAGCCTTGCCTGTTCTTTATCCCAGCCCCTGTATCCCCAGATCCTGTGTACATAAGAGAAAGCATATACTATGTCAAAGGACCCAGGTCCGTCCTTTCTGGCATGGAAAGCACATGCTATTGTAGCTGTGCTCGGGTATAAAAGCATCTAGCGGGAGACAGGCACCGATAGCAAAAGGATGGTTATGATTAACCCTTTGACTTCTGATCCCCACCACGCCTGATGTATTAACAGCGCACAGAGGTGTTGGTGCCGGCATCATGGCGCTCCTTGATTTTCCACGCTTCCCCCCACGCCCACGCCCCCCCACCTCCCATTTCTCCGCACCCTCTGCCTCCCCCCAGCCCACCGCCCCTGCCCCGCCGGGGTGTGCGCTGCCCGTGCCCGCTGCGGGGGGCGGCGGCAGGGGCACGTTGTGCTGCGGTGGTCCCCTCCCTCTTTTGTTCTGCCTCGCCCGGCGGCCGAGACTCCCCGGGCCCGGCTCCTCGGGAGGGCGGTACCCCCGGCCCCGGCCCCGGCCCCGCCAGCGCCGGGACGAGCCCCCGCCGGCCCTCCCTCCCATCCCCGACCCGGGCTGGAGCGAGCACACAGCGCAGAACCCGGGCTGGGCGGCGGGCGAGCAAGGGGAGGCAGAATACAATAAAAAATATAATGAAATTTTAAAATAAAATAAAATTAAATCACTCCTTGCCCAGAGCTYCAGCGGGAGGAGGGCGGGCGGCGGCGCCCGCACCCCGCCGCCCCGGGGAGTCCCGGCCCCGCAGCCCGGGGGCTGCCCGCCGGCCCCGGGCACTGCGCGGCCGCGGCGCTCCCGCCGCACGCCCTTCCCCGCCCCGCGAACAAAGGAGCGCGGGCAGCGCTCGCTGCGCCCGGGGCCGCTTACCGTTATGTGGGGGATGCTCTTCTTGCCCTGGTAAGACATGTCGGCTCTCCCTAGCGCCGGGAGCACGCAACGAACCCGAGCAGCGAGCCGAGCCCAGCGGAACAACGCCGGCGGTGCTGAGAGGAATAATAATGCGAAGCCCGGTCGGGTGATGGGGCGGGGCGGGGGCGACCCGGCAGAGCCGTGGAATGGGGGCGAAGTTCCGTCGCCCAGAGGAAGGGGAGCCCGGCAACCCCGGCACCTTTTTTTTTCCGGCTGCAATCAAACAGGGACGCGGCTCCCGGGGGGGTCGGCGAGCGCTGCCTCTGCCGGCGGCAGCAGCGCCCTCCCGGCTGCAGGTCGGAGCAGGATTCGCTCAGCGCAACCCAGGAAGCGTTTCCTTCCCTCCTGTCCCCCACCCCTCCGCCTGGCCCCCCTTCACAGCCCATCAATCCAGCCGGAGCCTCCCTCCCTCCCGCACCGGCGCTGGGAAACGCCGCCCCGCCAGCTCCGCCGCCGCCCCGCTCGCACGCTGAGGTCACCGGCAGGATCCCACGCGTGGGTTGCCGCAGGGTGGGGACRGGGGGTTAACTCCGGGCAGTGCGTCCTGCTGTGCTATACATGGCGATGGCACTGCCTTCGCTGTCCCCACGGCACGGAGCCTCGTGGCAATGCTCTGCGCTGTCCCCACGCCACTGATCCTGATGGCATTGCCTTGCTTTGTCTCTATGGCACTGCCTGCTCTTTCCCCACGGTACTGCCCCTGATGGCCCTGCTTGCTCTGTCCCTGATAGCACTGACCCAGGTGGCACTGTCCTGCTCTGTCCTCACCAACAGCTCTGACCCCAAGAGCACTGTCCTGCTCTGCCCTCATCACTGCCCGCGTGTCACACGCCCTGCTCTGTCCTGTGCCCAGGGAGGTCATGGGGGATAACACAACCAGGYCAAGCCAGGGTGGATGCTATGTCAGAGCTGCTGGAGAGGTAGAGTGGCTGGCTGATAACCTTCAGTCTTTCCTGTGTCTCACAGAGTGCCTCCCTCCACCCACGGCACTTGATTAAGGCTCCATGAACAACTGTAGGAAGGGTAAAAGGCACTACAAAGCTGTGCCCAAGTTAATCCCCCCTACAATACACACTCTGGGGCTCTTAGCACGCCCATCCTGTGATAGATACAAGGCATTAACCATCTAGGCCACATGCCTGACACATCTTCCCTTAAATCACCGTTTGGACCTTGTAAAAAGCACTGGATGCCACTGCACAGGGGTCACACGTGTCTGCTGCTTACAGTGCACCTTCCTAAGCCAGTGGCCAAATCTTGCCTGCTTTACCCCAACCTCCTCCTTGCTTTGGTCAACTTTGCAAGCACAGTGCAATCCAGACAGGTAGCATGCAGTGTGCTCACCACCCTGAGTCCCAGGCTGAACTAGGAAGCAGAGAAGATGGGGAGGCGGCACCAGGGATGTGCTAGAAGATGGGGTATGCCATGCCCTCCCACTGCCCCAGAGTCCTGTTGGAAAAATCACAGGAGTTCAGGTGAGCTGGAAAAGAGAAGACTGCACTGCAGCTAACAGTCTCTGAAGGCAGCCCTGAGGTCGCTGCAGAGAAAGCAGCAGCATCCCAGGCACAGTGTCCCACCAAGCCCTGCCTGCCCGCTCCAGTGTCCCATCACAGCAGGCACCCACTGGCCTGCACGGGAGGGCATGTGGCACCTGCACCCAAGCCCCATGCCAGAGCAAACCAGCAGCCCGCTCATGCTCAAATTGAAGAGGAGAAGAAGAGAGTGGAAACTCTCATTTCAGCCTGTGGAAAGAGCAGTGTGCAGACGAGCCATAGAGGCTCCAGGCTGCGTACTAAGGCAAAGAGTGCATCCATGCAGAGGCATCACTGCAAGGCCGCAGTTCTTTCTAAGGGGAAATCAATGACAGCCCCGGTTCCCAGGAGAGCCAGCCCCCCGGGTCTGCCTCCAGCCTGCGTGCCACCGACAGGGCTAAGATGGAGAAGCACAGCCGTCAGGGCCGGCCAGCCCCACGGGCTCGGTTCTTCCTTGTGTCTACAATACGAATCCAGGTTGCAGCCCCAGAGGAGGGGAACCCGGGGCAGAGGTTTCGGCCGATTCTCCCGCCTTCCGCGCTCCCTGCCGGGGAGACAATGCAGGCGCACAGGGAGCCGGGGGGAGCAGGGGCAGAGTCAAGGCGGGGGGCCGGGGCAGATCCTTGGGCTGTGCCCGGGACAGGCTCCGCGGAGTTTCCCCGGCGAGCCCGGGAGTGCAGCGGGCCCGGCTTTGTTCCGGGGGGCGGCGGGGAGGCGCCGAGGGACCCGAGCTGCCCTCCAGCCTCCCGGCACGGGCAGAAAAGGAAACGGGGAAAACTCATCGCCATCACTTACAAAGGAAAACGATTTCTGGGGTCGCCCCCTCCCGCCCCCGCTAAGCTCTGCCAAGTGAGGTAGTTCAGAGGCCAACAGGGCTCTTCGCAGAGCATCAGCGTGCCCGGGAGGAGGGGGCCGCGCCTCCCCGAGCTGCCGTGCCGAAACTCCCCCGCGAAGGCGGCCCCCAGTCCCCTGTGCCGGCGAGCGGGGCTCTGCGGCACGGCACGGCTCAGCTCGGCTCGGCTCGGCACGACTCGGCTCGGCACAGCACAGCAACCTCGGCTCGGTACAGCAATCTCAGCCCGGCTCGCCCGGCGAGCGGGGGCGGCGGCTCCCTCCCCCGTTGCCCGGGCCCCGCTCACCTGTCCATTGTCCTGGCCCTGCAGCAGCTCCTTCCCCATGGGGTATTTGATCTCCACGCCAGGGGTCTTGTCCTCCCGGTCTCCCGGGGAGCTGATGACGGAGCCGGAGATCTCGCTGATGTCGCTGGCGGTCTCGCTGTAGTTGTCCCCTCCGTCCAGCATGTCGTGCCGGCTGCCGCTCCGCGGGGTCCGGGACCCCTTCTTCCCCACGCTGTAGGCGTCGAAGTCGATGGTTTTGTTCTCATAGGCCCCCTCCACGGAGGCGAACATCCCCCCGTATTTCTGCCGCGGTGTCTGGGCTGTCGTGCCCGGCCTAGCTAGATACACAGGCAGGTCATCTTCTTTATTCCAGTTCCTCTTTCTCTCGGCCATTCTCGCTGTCCGGATCTCTCCCTCTCTCTCTCCCTGCCTCCCACTTCTCTGCACCTTCCACTACCGGGATAGGCTGTTAGTGACCATAAAAATGAATGGATGGATGCAGCAGTGGCGGAGCTGGGTTGGCTGGTGGGATCTTTCCCTTAGGGAAATGCAAACGTTAACCTCCCTCCCCCCACCCACCCCCCCGGAAAAAAAATTAAAAAGAAAAAAAAAAAAGGAAAATAAGATAGAAAGAAAGACAGAGAAATAAATCCGAGCGGGATTTAAAAATAGCCGTGTTAGTAAAGAGCACGTGAAAATAAAGTACAAAGAGCGGAGCGGAGAGGGTGGCAGAGGCAGGTGATTGGAAAGCCCCTGACGAATGGGAAGAGCAGCAGCGATTCCCCGAGCAGGGACCGCAGTGCACAGCTCCCCCGGTATAGAATGATCCGGGGGGCGGGAGGCAGGGGGAGGAGGCAGGGGGGAGCCCGCCGCATGCACACACAGCCGGTGCCGACGGGGTCCTGCCCTGCGGGCGGGCGGGCGCCGGTCACCTGCTGCTGCGCGGCTTCGGGGGTGGAAAAAAAAACGGAGGCGAAAAGGAAAAGAGAAAAAAAAAAAGAAAAGCTCCGAATCTCCCCAGCCCCCCCGAGCGAGCCGGAGGGAGTTTCTCCCACTTTGCTCACTCACACTGCCCCCGCCTCCCTCCGCGGGAGAGGCTGCGGCGGTGCCCGGGCGGGGCGGGGGGCGCGGCCGCGGCAGCCCCCGGTACGGGCGGGGGACGGGCCAGCGGCGCTCGGGGCCGGTCTAGCGGCCGCAGKGGGAGCGGCGGGGAGAAGAGCCGGGGGTGGCCGGAGTGTGAGAGGAAGCACAACCAGCCCCAGGGCAGGGGGCTGGCGCTGCCCCTGCCGCAGCAGCTGGTGCCCGCGGCGGTGGTGGCGGCTCTGCTCCGCCCCGCCGCCCCYGGCTGCTGCTTCCCTGCTGCGGCGGCGCGGACAGGGCGCCCGAGCCCTTCGCAGGGCTGCGCGCAGGCAGCGGGGCTACGGCAGGGGGCTGCGGCAGGGGGCTACAGGCAGCGGGCGCCGGCCCTGACACGGAAGTGATCGCGCCGAGCGCTGCCTGAGCCGCCGGCCCCGCCACCGGGGATGGGGCGCCGGCTCCGCGGGCCTGGGTGTGCGGCCGCGGCCCCCGAGCGTCCGCCGAGCCGCCCCGCCGAGCCCCGCGGGAGGCGGGGAGCCGGGCGTGTCCCGCGGATCCCCTCGGAGCGGCTGCCCGGAGCTGTCCCTTCAGCACCCCGGGAGGCTCCCCGCGCCGGCCGCCGGGGCCGGCTCTTGCCTGGCTTTGGCCTCGTCAAAGAGAGCCAACTCAGGGAGGGCTTCGTTTCACTGTGAGGGATGCAAGTTCCCAAAACCAAGAAGGGCTTTTTTAAAGCAAGAGGGGTGGGGAGTGTGTTACCCTCAGCTCTCTGCACAGCCCACTTCAGAAAGTCCGTCCTTACAGTCCTACCTGTCTTACATCGACCGAATTCACAAGTCCTTCGACACTCCTCTTCTGCACATGCAGCCAATCTCAGGCAATTGTCACAGGCTTTGACTACAGCAGGAGTTACATAAGGGACATTTTCTGTTGCTCTGAAATAATATATTCTAACAAACTAGTCTGAGATTGATTACATGACTAAGCAAATTTGAAGCAGTGGATCAACCACAAGGCCTGTTTACTCCTCCTGTACAACTTTCTGTTTGAACACAAGCCCAGCCACACAGCACTGCTGTCTGTGGTCCACAGGCATACCCGGTGGTCCCAGCACGAGAAAAATTGTAAGTTACAAATCAGGAAGAGTGGGAGGTTAAAGACAGAGGTACCTAGGCTTTCATCAGAAACAAGTCCAGATAAACAGCCTTCTCATTGGACTACCCATAGACCCAAACCATGTGAAAAAGCAGTGCTGTGACATACCTGAACAYTGCCAAAACACATCAAAGGAAAACATCTTTCTTTTCTGCATTTATAATGCAGTGGGACCTGCTGTCTTGAATGCCCTGTGAGTGCATTCAACACAGTGGGTGTTGGTCACATGATGGGAGTTAGGAAATTAGTCAAAATTTCACTTATTATTGGTTATCAGCACACTGATTTTGGTCGACTGACATTTCTGCGCACATATTGCCCAGGATTCCACAGCTTACTGAATAAACCRTATTTCCACATTAACATATTAATATCATATGGAGGCTTCACTGGTGYGTGAAAAAAGTAAGTATACCTTGTAGGACATTGCTTTGTTGCTTCCTTAAAGTCTTCTCTTTTACGGACAAATATTGATTTTTTTTCATTCCTGATTGTAACATTGAGGTTTATTGATCATGTTGGAAAAAAAAAGTCAATTTCTTCCTCCACAGGACACCAAACACTGATAGTGAAATATGCAGTGGTACATGGAGTGTGATGTGTGACCTGCCTGTCTTCGCAAGTATTGGAAAAATTTCTTTGCAATCAAGAGATTAATTTGAACTTCCAGAATAAAAACTTCTGATGGTCCCATAGTAGGTCCAGTATGTTGCACATAGTGCATGCATCCGCTAAATGAAGAGCATCTTTTATTTATCATCCATAAAACTAAGAAAGATGGACTCTGTTTACAGTTGGGATCTAGTTAGATAACACTGTCAGGTTTCTAGAGTGCTCAGGTTTTTTTAAATAAAAAAAAGAATAATGCTATTTTTTCAGTATTAAGCCAGGAGAATCATATTAATTCTGATACATAAGGAGATCACAAGACCCAGAGAACATGTCAGATCAATGTTTTAGAAAGCAGCATTAAAATTTCTAGTTAGAAATAAGCATAAAATAGTACCAGTCTGTCTTTGCTTTTAAATGTTTTGGGGGTTTTTTAATACCATAGCCCTTAGTTTATTAAAGACATTCTCAGTCACCAGATGCATACTGTTCCTTTGTTTAGTACAAGACAAAATTGCAGGTTTGGGTGCTACAGAAGCAGATACAATTACATCCCAATACCCCCGGTACCCTGTGAGTTTGCCCAAAAACAAGTATGCAACAATATATTGCTTTGGTGTATTCCCTTGCAGACAGTGCATCTCATCCTGTTTTGACACTGCTTGATGAAAAGAGGACTGAAACTTGCTTGAAAGTGCTCCCTCTTTCCATAGGACCTTTATTCCAAATAGACTACATGAGAGATAGCAGAAAACCTAAACCATACTTGCTTCACACAACAAAACCTACAACATCTTGCTGGGCAAAAGCCCAACAAGAAGGCTTGGCTTCGGTTGTAGCTGAGCTCCTGTTGCAACAGCATGAATGTCATGAGCTAGAACAGGACTTCCCTGTGCAGGGGGCTTAGAGAATATGCAATGTAGATTTGGAACCTATTTTTTGCTATTGTGTATTTTACAACAGAATCATCAGACAAAAAAGGCACTAACAGTCCAAAGGGCATGTGAGAGACGTGAGTTCTCCTTCTTCCAGAGGAGTGACTTGAGTCACCAAATCACTSAGTCAGTCTCCCTCTCTGCTCTGTGGGGCTGCTGTATCTCTGCCAGCAGTGTCCTCCTCCCCCCACAAAACCCCATCCCATGGATTGGTGATTTGGACTGTCTCCTGACATACAGGAACTGTGAATCCAAAACACAGCTACAAGCTGGGGAAGGCTCAGGTTACCGACTTCATGAGCAGTGATACCGCCCATAGTATTCTGCTAATTCCCATTAATTCTACTAACTCAGCAGAAGCTGAATGGCAGCTTCTCCACCACCAAGAGGAGCAAGAGCTTGGGTGTAGCAGTTTCCTTACCTGTTAGAAGACCAGGTGACCCCTCCTCAAAACTGAGACTTCCTGGGTTGCTATCCATGGATACAATTGTATGTAAAACTATATTTCAGAAGTTCTTTCACCATTTTAAAGTTAAAATAATAAAATTATAATGTCTTTAATTTAAAATATGCATACATTTAATATACAAAATTATACAAATTATACATTTAGCTAACATAGAAAAATACATCTTGTTAACAAGATAAAATGTCAACATATCTTACATAATTTAAGTGAGAGTTACAAATCTGTGATCATCAAGTAGACTTTGTGACTTCATTACAATTCTGTATCTTCCCTAGTTACACTGAATATTAATACATATGTACAGTTGATATCAATGACAAATGTCTTAGAGTGGAAATCTTTGCTGAAGAGTCATCCAGAAAGTTTTAATGAAATAGTTAAAATATGAGTGGCCTCTGTCATACTATTGAAGCTTCTCACATAGCTGAAACTAGTTTGATACCCAGTTACATGGTGGTCATGGGTCAGAGTTTAAACTTTTTGCATTTATTTACAAATACCCCTCCCTCCCCAGTCTAACTGGTACATCTGCTTAACAAGTATCACACCATAAATCCCAGCCTTTTTGTGCATTCTTTGGTACCTCTTCAAATGGATCCCAATTTGTGGCCCTAACAACTGCTCTCCATGACTTCTGGTTACCACTCTGTTGTTGGCTGTGCAAAAGAGTTAAATAGCTGTACAGCACTAGAGCTCAAAAGGCAAGATCTCTGTACATTATTCATCCCAGATTACTCATAAATACCTCAGGAGGTGGGGAAATATTTTTGTTTCAGTCAACAAATGTGTGCAGTAAGTCTTCACTCCTTATTTAATTTACATGGTTGCCTTTTCCAAGTTCCAAACAAAAGACAGAAGCGTAATTTATAAATAAGCTATAAAAATCTTTTCCATGCTGGGCCTTGTCTTACATACTGCGAGCCATGTAATGATTTTCTTGTAACTATTTACATATTCTTTATGTAAGAATTCATATGCTTGTCATCACAGGGAGCAAAACAGAAGACCACCACCAGTCTGATTTTCAGGGCTTCTTTTTTTTGCTGCTTTTTTTTTTTTTTTTAGCTCTGTACCAACAAATTGCTCTTAATTCCTAGAAGATACAATTCACTCACAAGCTAAAAGCTTATTCAATTTTTCCAAAGAGCTGCTTAGGACCATCAGTGACTACATGAATTGCTTCACGCAGGCTTTTTTGGCACTGGAGTGGTTTTCATCTGTTAGCTACATTTTCCCTTTTTCAAAGAGACCACAGTTCAGAGAGCAGAGAAATGTAGTTGTTTGGCACTGGCTAGTGCACACTGCGCAGTAACCTCTCACACTGGAATTTACATTTGCATATTCATATTCCCATAGCAAGAGTCTACGTTACACAGAGAAACAACAGCGAACAGAGATTTATGCCACAGATCCCAACTCCAAATCAAGGCAGGTCTCCAAAACTACTAATCTCTCTTTTCCTCTCCTACAACATAAAAGAGAACATGATGCCCACATATCTACCACATGTGAGACTTTCTTAAGCCAAGTAGAAGCAAGCACAAAATCTTGTCCCAAGAAAGCCAGTGGAAATTTGCCAGTCACTTCAGTGGTACAAGCATTTAATCGAGTATACTTAAACTTTCTCCTTTTTTTTATTTTTCTTTTTTTTTTCTGCCTTTAGCTGCAATCTGCAACTTTCCTAGTATGCATGGTTTTGAATAGTAGCATTTAAGTTAGCTATATTTTTAGATCACATCCTAAACAAGAAACACTATACTCTCTTTCCTAACATTTCTACAGGGGCAAAAATTCCTGTCCATAATCCCATGGCTACTGATTTCTAATGCAAATATACTTGGAGCCAAAGGCACAATATATTTTAAAGGAATTCTGCTAAAGCAGGAAAGAGGTTTGAACAAGTTTCTGTAATCCTAAGGTCTGTTACCCCTCTGCCTCCTTAAGGCACTAAAGGATTTCCAAAGGATTAGTGGCAAAACCCAGCATGCACATGTCCCCCATCCACCCCATAACCACAGTAAATTCAAATCCTAAAAACTTCATTTGCAAGTGAGAAATACAGGTAGATTTATGAAACACAAAAATCAGAGCTTCCACTTTTCAAAAGGCCACAAGGACAAACATCAGCCATGCTTTAGCAGGAGGTTTATCCTGGGAACTCTGCTGTGCATGTGACACATTTCCCAGCAACTGCATTATTCTGAATATAACACGATTATCACGCCAGAGTCAATCATTGTACTTGCAGCATTTGCCATCCATAGTGGTGTGAAGAACAGAATTTGGGATTTAAAGGTTGCTTAAGGAGCAACCTGTAAGCTGTATTTTCAATATCCTCCAGCACTCTATACAGTAAAGTATACATAAATAAGTGTACACTTATTTATTTATACAACTGCCAAAACCCCCATATTTTCCATGTAACACTGCCCATTTTGTCTATTTAGGGTGACAGAAGAAGATTGCATTTACTTACAGAACGTAGCAGCATCTTAATTTTGACTAAAGAATTGGCCAAAACAATATTGTGCATGTAAAGCAATCAGAACAAAGTGCCCAATTTTTCATTCTCTGAAGGTTTACCACAAAATGACAATACATGTAAAGCATGTCCTGGCACCTCTACCACAGACAGCACATTAAACAAGTTAACTTCTGCTTAGTGAAAGAAACTCAAACAGACTCTGTAAGAAGTAGACAACACTTTTCACTGTAAGGCAACTAGAAAATAATAGCTAGGCTCTCTGTCTTAGCTAGCAAACTCACAATAAAAGTTTACTACTTTCTTACAGTGATTTGAAGTAAAGTTGGGATTTTAATTCCCCATCCTCAGCCACATGAAACACACCCACTAGTCTATCAATTTCATTAATAAACAGACTTTTCCAATACTGGTGAGACAACTTTCATGTTAGGAGGTGGTAGAATTTCAAGGAGATCGATGTAGTACAAACCACAAAGAATGAAGTGTGTTCTACATTCCTTACACTAATTGTTCTAAAATGAAACCAAAAGGCAGAAAGCTTAAGATGTTACAAAATGGACTATTTCATTATCAACATTTTTAATTTATGGTGGGACATTTTGCATAAAGACTAGGAAAGAAGCCTGATATTTTAGTTCAACATTTAATTCAGAAGAAATAAATAGGGTTTAATTGCCTGAGTGTTGTAGAAATTATGTATGTTCTCAGGTGGACAGTATGCAAATGGATAGAAATCTACACATATGTCATTGCTTTATTTTAAGAAATTGTAGTTAAGCTTCACGTTACCATGACAACGTGTTATCTTGTTACTAATTGTAATCTAGAAATGCAGATTACATTATTCTGATTTGGGATTCCACAGTTTATTCTTTTCCTGCTTCCTTTCAAAAGATATCTGTAATTAATTGGCAACTAAGGATTGTGAAGACAGCACATCCTAGCAGTTAGCTCAACATTAAAAAAAAAAGGGAAATAAAAGTCATAAAACAGTTATCAAAACTGAAAGTGCATCACAATGTAAGAGACAGTTTCAGAGCAGCTGCTGCCATTCAGGTCAGCACAAGCATTGCCACTGATTCAACAGTGCTTTGTGCCTTTAGTTACAGAATGGATGGGTGCGCCCAATGACCCCTTATGTACAGGTCTGGTGCCTGCATCCGCATCTCCCTGCCCTCACAAATGGTACTCAGAGATGAATGGTAGGGGTTGTGGGTGTGTAATCTCTATTGTGCAGCATGGTTGCAAAATGTGTTTGCATCACATGTGCTATTACCAACCAGTGTGCAAAAACCCACCTATTTCAGGGAAAGCATGTGTGCCTGCAAGCGCTTTATCTGAAAGTTAAATTCAGTGTGGCCTATTCATGTGGTTGACATACTCAGAGTACTAGGACAGAGCACTTTGATGTTCCAAGTGCCTCTCAGCGCACTTGAAGTGCATTCCCAATTCCTACTTACCCTTGTAAAAATGCCATTCTATCTCATTTGCTAAACAGTTTGTACCCTCAAGTATCRCTTCCTCAGACATACTAAACATCCCAACTCAGATCAAAGGCTCTTTCAGGAATGCTCAAAGCCACATGAGGCTGAAGATATTACATACCTACACRAGCAGACCCATGAAGACAGAGATTGTGCTTAACTTGGTAATTGCTTTAAAATGCAAATGCTGAGATCYCAAGAAAACAAAACAAAACTCAGACTCAAACCACACACTGGGCTGGCCTGCATGGCCAGGTTCCCCTACAGGAGGTGGCTAAAATGGCACAGATGGTAACTCAGGGCAACTTCTCACTCTTTCCCATATTGTAGCAGCTGCAGCCATCGCTCGGCCAAAGCACATTTCCTCAGTCCTTCAGAGCTCTACTGCTTCTTCTCTGTGACTCATACATTCTTCCCTGGACAAGAAGGAGGAGAAAAAAAAAAGAAAAGGAAGAAAAAAAAGTCAAAAGCATAAGAGAAGTATCTGGATTTTCGCAATTTAAGGAATTGTTTGTTATTCATTCAAGGTCAAAGTAAAGCATTGGAAGAGCAGTGTGCGAAGGTGCTTCCAYACAAACATAGCATAATGGTAGCACACTGTGGAAACTGAACTGTCCAAAACATATTGAGACATTTTCACATGATTTACTGATTTAAGGTGAAAAGCACATTCCATGCTCTTCGTTTTGCTACTCCTTCTTGTACACAAGACAAACATCCATTTGTCAATATGGAAATAAACACTCCCTGCCATCTTCCCAACACCATTTCATACCTCACTTGGCAGGGATCTACAGAAGTAGTCTYGTGGGTAAAGTCCAACCCAGGCATGACAGCCATCATAAATACCACCTTACAAGTAAGTCCTATTTCTATTACTCTTTTYAGAGAAACATTCACCATTTACACCCTTCCTCAGGTATTAAGTTTCAAAGCCTGTAAAACATTATATCAGGATTTGCAGCTTCCACCGAGGCTGTCATTATAACTGCTAAATATCACCACTGATGCACTACCTGCATACTTAACTCTGGCTAAAACTTGATGTCTACTGGAGAAACATACCTCTTAGTACATCAGGAGTACAGGAAATGATAACAGCAYGCAGAATTATGTTAAAAATGTTATATTGAAAATATTGTTATAATAACTGGCTGGTGGTAGTTATTAACTGTCATTATTAAAATGTGTCCCATTCACCAACATGTCCCTCAAAAGAGAACAATTAAAAACTGGGAAAGAAGACAGCCTTTATGACTTATACTTTAGGATGGAAAGGTTTTTCCACGCATGAAGAACAGAACTAAAGAAAAGTCTTGCAGAGTGAGGCAAAGTAACAAAGGGGAGGTCATCATTTTTGGAGAAGCAGCTACATGGATTATTGTAGGACACAAAACCAGTGAGATATGCAAAAGTCAGTCACTGATCCAGGAGAGTGCCAGCTGGGCAGGAGCACATCAAGGAGCCCTGATGAGAGGCATTTAGAGGCCTTGCATACTCCCTAGTTCAGCTCTCCATCTTAGATCAGAAAGTGGTAAATGTTCAGACTTGCTTCTTKTTCAAAACAACACCAGAAGCTTTCTGCAGCCTTTTTAAGATATTATACATTAATTCTGCCTCTGCTGTACATGCATCCAAACAAAACTGGTTTTGGAATTTCTTCTATTTGCATCATCTAATAAAGCAAACAAAGAAAATCCATTGCAGTTCATTCTTATCTCCAGGCAAAGAAAGGGAACACTTCTAGAGGCTCCACAGATCATCTTTTTATTAATGTCTTTGTAGTCGAAGTGCAATCAAAACAACACCCAACAGAACACACTTTCAGCCTTTGCTATCCACACCTTCCAAGGCTTTTTCAGGACATCAGGTACCTTTTCATTTGTAATTAATATTACAAAGAGAAATATGACTTMGTAACAGCAGAGCTGGCCTTGTATTTTGGGATGGTCTGAAATACATTCCTGTCTCTCCCCTACTAGTCATACATGAAGTCTCTTCTCTGTGATCCCATCGCTGTTACACAGGCTCTGGGGAGGATCAGGAGGGTGGCTCTCTAGGTCTTCCTAAAATTTAGCTTTATTTTAGAAGACAGAGAGGTTGAAATTTTAGTTCCTCAACTGCTTGCACAGGAGCTGTGCCACTGTGCCACAGCACTGTTGCCAATTGTCAGTTTACTGACTTGTTGAAATAGAAGAATGTGCCTAAAGTATCAGGGATATTTGTCATTGAAAACTATGCTTGAAAAAACTATCACTGGAAACTGGTGTGAACAGAATAATGGAAATCTGATTCAAACTTCATTCATTCAATGAACTTACAGGTTTTTGTACTTTAGTGATCACATCTTTTGCTATCCATCAATTTAAATTTAAACTAAGTTCTCTAATTTTGCAAAATTTGGGTTAAAGAATATTTGTCAAACACACACTGCTAGACTAAGGACCATTTACAAATGTAAAAGTCATTATTTACATAATATTTCYTTCAATTTTCATTATATTTTTCTTGAAATGTTAGCTGCCAATTATCCTTTCTCATTTTGTCAGACTCTTCAATTTCTWTTTCACATTCCTTTCATCCTCTTTGTCTGTCCTTGCTCCTTCCTATGTGAATTGCTCGCCCCTCCTTTTATTCTCCACCCAAAGTCTTTATGAAACCTTGTGCTCCTCATAGTCTTATTTCCCTGACATAATTATCCTCCACCCTTCTCATATTCTTTTTCTTCATACCACTTATCTAACTAAGAAATGTGGAACATAAACATAAACCACTAATGAATTGGTTTGTAATTACTCTGGTCAGGGAGGAAGTCTCTCTTGTGAAATGCTTGAGGAAAATACGAAAGGTCTTCATGATGTTACTTTACCAAACRAAAATATCGACCAAGCATTTCCAGGGCTCAAGCAAAAAGGTGTAGTTTCCAACCATGCATCACAGTGATTAAAAACCACCTGAGTCTTTATCAATACTGTACCTAAGAGTTTCAGCATGGGTGTTTCTGATGCTCAGAAATTTGCTGGCCTCCCATTCTTTGGTAGGGCTAAAGCACATGGTTGAGCAACGATGCAGAGGCTGAGCTTGTGCTCCTTCACATCACAAGCAAAATCAATTTCAGTCACCAACACAAAGAACTGCTAACGGAGGAGGTCATTAAACAAAACTGATTTCTCTGTGACATTGGAACCTCAAAGGAAACTTTGCAAAATAAAAGTGATGACTGTGCAATGTTCTCTAAGCCAAGGCCAGATCATTTCCAGCATAACAAAGATCAGTGATCCATATTCATGCACTCACTTGATGTTCTCCAATCTTTTACCACCTCTGTGAGCCACCTGCATTTATTTGTTCTAGCTGCTCCCAGTCCGTCACATCTGTACTTGTTCATTCTGTGCTAAGTATCAGGAAACTGTAAGACCACAGGAAAGAACCTCAGAAGGTCAACCTACTCAAAGCAGAGTCAGTTCCAAAGTCAGACCAGCTTGCTCAGGGTTTACCTAAGCAAATCTTGAAAGCCTCCTGAGATGGAGAATGCACAGTCTTCCTGGCCAGGCTGTCCCACTGCTGAACTGTCCTCATGAGGGAAATGCTTTCCCTATATCCGCTTTGAACTTCTCTTGTTTCATCTTATGCCCACTGTGTCTCACCCTCTTGCCACACACCACTGTGAAGGGCCTGGCTCCGTCTCCTGAATGATTCTGGGATTATCAGTTGCTTCCTCACAGGAAGGCTGTGGTGAGGTCCCCCCAAAGCCACCTCTTCTCCCGGGTGAATTAGCCTAGACCTCTTGGCCTCTCTCTTCTCTTGGTCTACTCCCTCAAGTATCTAAACTACCATTTTTAAGGAAGCTCAGAGAGCACCAGTACTGCCAGCCAAGGCCATTGCTGTCCCCTGGCCAGCTCAGCTTGTTCAGAGACAGACAATACAAAGAATACAGTGATCAAAATGCTACTGACTGCTCTGCATAAGTTCGTCCACCTCAGCTCATACTGGTGGAACAAAACTAATGCTGACCACCTCCTAAAGATGGCTGTCCTGTTGAACTTCTTCACTCCAATCAGCTCCCTGGAGAGCAGAGCTCTGTGCCCACTGCCAGGGTCCATGGTCTCCATTCCTTGCAGAGCACAGGGGGGATAGAAGTCATCTTCCTCCCATTAAGAAAGCAGCAGTGAAAGCTTTGCAAAAGCTTTCAGAGTGTGCATTAAAGTTGGGAAGGAATGAGCCAACATAGAGACTACAAAGACAAACAACATAGGGGCTGGAAGAAAGAAAACTAAGAGCTGCACGACTGTACACACATTCCTGAAATCTCTATGGCATCTTCAGAGAGTGCCTGTGCTCATTTAGATCAGAAAAGTCTTTTCAGATCATTGAGTCCAACTGTAATGAATGCACACACAGGATTTTAAGCTAAATAGTGCCTTCCATTTAGAAGTCAAAGATAGAAAAGGGAGGATGTTATTTTATTCTGATCATCTGAAGAAGACATGAAATATGGTGATACCACCATAAGAACATATTTAAATAATGTGTGATRCCCAAAGTGGGTTTAGGTGGTGGACCATCATGCACTTCCAACTGCTCCAGTATGACTTCAGAATAATATCAGTCAATGAAATTGGGAACTTTTCCCCAGTGTGTAACACAGCATTAGACATCTGAAGTCACCAGTACACAGTGGCTGCTCAGTACCCCAGCCCTGATGTGCAGAGGCAGAAACACCATATTTCCATTGGTTTGTAGCACTAGAGGTATTCAAAGTGAAGAAATTGCAAAATTCAAGGAATTAATAAAATTTCTTTATATCCAGCAAAGAAATGCATATTTTTGCTATCTGTGAACAAATATTTGAAGAAGATACTATGCAACATCTGAAAAGAGTTTCTGCTGTAAAGTATAAAAGAAGTACTCTGCTGTGCCTCTGCCCTTATCAAGGGTCACAGATTATCCTTTCTTTAGAACCACTGAAGCACCACTGGTTTCTACCACTACTCTGGAGCTATGGTAGCACAAATGAGAAAATGCCAGGCAAGAGGGCTTGTGCCGTTGCTCAAGATTTTATAATAAAATTACAGATATTTTACTTGGTCTAACTAGTATAATCATGAGCATCCAGTCATTTTATCATTTCTATTAATTACAGAAAATCAATGTGTCTGTGGCACACACTCACTTTAATAGAAAATTATCTACCATAAATTGTTTCATGTGTGTTTTATAGTATCTTATTTGAAAATATAAGCACCTTCATTTTGAAAAATTTTTATTACCTGCAAATAGAAAAACTGGAAAAAAGGAAAGTGATTACAAGAAAGAAAATGTCGCAAAGCTGCATTTTGCCATAGTACACATGGAATCCCTCAGCTGTTTGATAAAGAATCATGCTGTAACCAAGAGCATGATTTCGCAAAAACATTTGGTTTCTGTGTTTGGTAAAAAAAAGAAAATCGAATAGTATTCAATGTAGTCTTGTCATTCACAAATTGCTGCTTCTAAAATGCGTTTCTACTTGATGGACTCACTCTGGAGCTTAAGAGGTGTGAATCTCATTAAACTCTCAATGAAGACATATTGATCCCAATTATAAGCAAAGGCCAACAGAGCTTGCCTATATCTCAGAGGAAAGGAATTGCATCCAAGGAATAAAAAAAACCCAACAACCAACTAGCCAACCATGGATGCTGAAAACCACAAATAAATTATATTCTCTTCTGTTAGAAAATTAAATTATGTATTTCTACATTTTTGTGCTTAATAAAGTTATTAAATACTAGACAGTATTACATTTATGGATGTGATTCAACATCATTGCTCTGGCTTTATGTCAGTTTCTTTCTTATGAAACTAATAGTGTAATTCTGGAAAAATGAATTCATGAATGATAAATGAGCCTTGTCTTACTCAAACTCTATGGAAAATACATTCTTTTCATTAACAGTAGAATATGGGCAATATACAACATACAAGCACTGCTGCTATTTAATGTTACAGAGCTCTTCATAAAAATGTCACACACAGAGACCCTCATTTTCACACTGCAGGGAGAAGAACAACTTAAGTCTTAATTAGGGTTGGGTAACTATAGTGAAGAGGACTTGCAAATGTGAATCTTACAAATGTGCATGGACAGTTAACTTCCAGAATGATGTTCAGCATGACAGTGAGTTCGGTTTCTTCTGTTAATGGCTTATCAATATATATATAATATATTTACTTTCAAAAAATGTCTTCTAGAACAATGCAATCCTTTGCAGCTCTGAGATGCAAATGCTTACAGAAGAATCCCGATGTCTGGCCTCCTCCTCATCAAATATTCCCCAACTTTGCAGGCAGGCAGCAGTAACATACACACTTATGCGATCTATTGCTAACCCAAAATCTTGGACATGCAGCCAAGGATAGCTAGCTTGCCAAGAGGCTTAGGGTGAAACGTGCTGATATGAGGCAGTTCAGCAATTTAAAATGACAAACTAGGAAACCTTGAAGACTGATCACAGATTGTTGGAACATACACACAAAAAAGGAAAAACCAGCTGGACTTATTTTTTTTAAGATAGAGTTCACCCAGTGTTAGTCCTAGTTAAAGAGTGGCCCTATTCCAATTTAAAATACGAAACAATTAAAACACCTTTGTATTCAAAGGATCTTCCACAGGACTCCATTTACTTTGCTGATTTGATCTTCCTGTAATGGCACTGCCTCATTTAGACAGCCCCAAGTTTTTATTAGCCTTGAAAATCTAACGGCACTTATTAAACACAGGTGCTTTTTTGTGGTAAATTACGCACATGAAGTTAGTGTTATTTACATTTCTCTCATTAAGACAATCATAATGGATTTAAAGGCTAATGTAAATGAGTTAACATCATACTATAGAGACAGTGACAGCATGACATGTCCAAATACGATGGCAGAGTGGTACTGTCTATGTATCAGGCACATTGCTTTTGAGAAACCTCTCACAACAATAATGCAACCCAGTATGATGAAACAGCAAATTCCAGAAGGATTTTCTTGTCAAGTCAAAAATGGAGACAACCCCCATCATGTGCATGTTTGGCTGAGGTTACTTAAAGRAGTGAGCATTATCAAAAAATTACCACCAGTAACAGACAGTAGGAACAACCCACAACAAATACTTCACATCTAACGTAATTCAGTGTGTGCTTTAGTACTATAATGCACCCCCTTACAACTGGGACATACAGCGTTTCTTCCAGTGCTGAATATGCAACAGACAGGTTGACCCACAAGAGTCTCACAGTTTCCCTCCCCTGCAAAAAAATGCAATAAAAGTGCATTCAACTCTAGTTATTTTCAAATCCTTCCCCTTACAGTTTCTCTGGGAGGCACCCTTAACATTGAAATCTTCATTATTAGATTCTGCTGGCAACATGTAATATTCTCACAGAGCAGCTGTAGAACACCACTGGAACATATCTATTTGTAATAGGTAACAGTCATGGATCTTGTAAAACCATGCTTCATGCCAAGGTGGTAAGCACAGCCATGAAAATCTGAAAGACCTGGGATTGAAGAGCACAAAATGTGAGCAGGACAAAGTAAGGCCCTGGGAAGTGGAGGCAGTGTGAGCCCCTCAGTCTCGGGAACATGCTCTCTCTTTCCTAGATGACCCTCCCAGGCAGTTCTATTCACATTTGCATGGTAACAGCTGCACACAAGACCAAGGTTTGTATTCATCTATGGCACAGCACCCTTTGGGCCAGAGGGGCTTTGTCCTGGGGACACCAGTGGTGCCTGCAAATGCAGACCTGCCCATTGTCCTTCAGGGATTTTAATGATCTGAAAAGCACTGCAAATATCCTACAGAAAACCATTCATTTAAATTATTTGACTTAGGGGAAGTCACAGGCATTCTTTTTTTTTTAAAGTCAAGGTCATTAAGGATAGCCCACTGAATACAAGACAAGATTTTATGACTCACAGGAGACTGGAAAAATCAGCAGCAACACTGCATATTTAAATTACAATGTTTAGTCATCAAAGGCGCTTTCAAAGTTATTGCCTCCTCCTTGGACACATTTTTTTTTAATTGCTACAACAGAGCTGCAGCAGTAGCAAAGAAATATCTTCCCCTAAAATGCAGAGTCATAGGAGTAACTGATCAGCAGGTTTGCTTTGCTGCTGTCAGCCTAAGAAAAACAGGCAAGTGAATTCACATTTCAGCAAAGCATTTTTTATCCCACTATCTCTGCAGCCATGCAGGAAAAAATTATGTATATGCATCCAGAGCAGATTAAGCAGCATCTGAAGAAGAGGATTTCTAGATGCTCTGCACCACGTAGCAAAAGCTTAGGAAGACATAAATATTTGCATATATATTTGTAACATATTGACCATTTCTGTGTTGCTTTGTTTTCCTTGCCTGATCTTTATAAAGTCCTGTTGAATGCCAGAATAACCGCTAGAGTAGGTCAGATTTTAATTTTTTAAAGTAGTAATCACAGCAGTATCATTCCAAGTCTGTGAGCAAATCACAGGCTTTCTGTTCCCAGATGAACCCACTGCAGATTTGTGTATCAGCCTGCATAGCCCTGTCTGCAGAGACAGAGGATGCACAGCTGCGGTTGCAGGATCAGGAGGGTGATGATACCTTTGAACACCCCACAGCAGAGCCAGACAGGACACTTGTCACCCACAAAGCCTCCAGACCAGCAGTGAATCTTGCCCAGCTGCAGCAATTTGAAGACTGCAGAGTTTAATAACTGCAACACATTATTACTACAACATATTTTAATGCACCACCAACAGCAAAAGCCTAGATGGTTTTATCACAAATCAAAGTACTTGAAAATTATTCAGTAAAAGAAAAACATCTGCTAATCCCACTGATATTTACATAGGCAAATCAAGTTTCCCTGGTCCAGCTCTACCCTTGTGATGGAGGATTCAGCATACAGCATATGACCTACATAGGAGGAAGTCAAACTTTGTTATAGTCCTGTCCCCCTGAGCACTGAAAAATTTGGAAATCAGACAAGATGAACACAGTGGCCCAGATTCTCTCTGTCATTCGGGCAATTTTGCATTGCATCACTAGTCCTAACTCACCCTGCAGGGGCCATAGTGATGACAGTGAGCCACAAGGCCCATCATCCAGCAGCTCTATGTCTAGGAACAGCAAGAGGATGTTCACCTTCCAGGGCTCCACAGCTGCTAAAATGTCATTCTGTAGCTGTAGGTTATAAATATGAGTTAGAGCAACCTTTAGGATGCTGTAACTTGCACTGGCAATATCTGTATTGAATTGGAGTACATGCCTGGGACACACGTGTGCCTGGACAATTGTCCTGTGCACACTGTTTGGACCAATAGCTCTACTCAGACAGAGACTTCAGGGTCCGTCCTAAAGCAAGCGTGGGAAGAAGGGAAAAAGCACACAATACCAACATGTATTTCATCTACTTTTCCAGTACCATCATACTAGCCACTGTGTCACTCAAGAGCCTTCCTGGAATAACCATGTCTTCCGATACCTTTAGGACAACTGGGATTTGTASGACATCTGGCTAGAGGCAGGCTAGTGCTGTGTGAAGAGCTGCAGGTGACCCATATCCGAACTACAAAGATACTGGGATGGTGTAAATATTCCTTCATCCTCTCTTCTGCCTCACTGAGCTTTGTACCCTTGATATCTAAAGCAAAGGGATGCAGGACCTTCAGGATCAGGCACTGACATGTTAGGATTTCTGCATGGGGTTACTAAAAGTGGCCAGAAACATTTTTAATGGCACATTTGACTTTGATGACACTGCAGAAATCACACCTGATTTCCTGCCAGGTCCTCTTCCCTGTTCTTTAAGTGTATTCCTGACAGGTTGACAGAGAGTGGGAGTTAGAAAGAAGTTATTGCTGCAGGATTATCTGAGAGACTGCAGAGCTCCTAAACTGCTGGCTCCTCTACAGATCTCATTAGGCAGGATGCCAAGAAACTCAGAGCAGAGTATCTCTGCCCATAAACTCCAAGGCTGCCAGCTCTCTGTTAGCTCACCAGGCAGAAAGAAAAGAAGCAAGAGTCTGGAAGCTCTGGAAATGTGCAACTCCTTGGCACCCTGGGCAGCCGGAGGATCCAGACAGAATTCCTCAAGTTGGGGACCCTAGAGCTTGATGTCTCTAGTTCTAGATACTATTAACTTCAAATTAGATGATTGTTGTAGGTCCCTTCCAACTGAAAATACCCTATTTTATTCACTAAGAATGGAAAAAAATACTAATTTTCATTTCATTTCAGAATACAATCAAATTAAATCTATCAAAATCCTCTGCAAATTGCCATGATCTTTTTTTATGCTGCACCACTTGAATAATTGGCTGTTATGGCTGGTGTACAACACATCTTGTGGTCCCATTCCCTAAATATACAGATTGTACCATTAGTCAGCAGACTGAACTTGCATTACATTGCCTCCTCACCCATCATCCTCTTTATCCCAAGTATTTGTGCCCTCTCAATTTAAATTTCAAAATCAAGACCTTTAGGGAATAAGATGTTTTGGGGGTTTCCTACTGTAAACACACTTGGATTTTGTATTTTCATGTTAGCTAAATTGAACAGGATTTATTTTTCTGAAACTCCTATTATCACAAAGCTCTATATGCAGGTCAGCAGGCTTATGTAACAGTGATCTGGCATCTGGCTCTCCGTCCCACATAAGTAAGACARAATATGCTGTGACTGCTACATAACCTTGTGCACGGTTCATCAAAGGCTCATATCCACCTTTTTTTTTCCTATTAAGGGAGACCCACTGAAACCTCAGCCTTCACTTTTCCAAAGACCTGTAATTGTTACATGTTTTCCACCTGATGCTCACAATCAGACACACTGGATCATTTTCATGAGGCTTTTTTTTTTTTTTTAATTCACTAGTGCTCATCTATTCAAGTTTGGTTTGTTTCTGGAAAGAAAGTATTTTGAGTTAATTCATGTTAGTTGTATTTTAATATAACCTTTTAAGATCAGTTGTTATCTTGTGAGTTCACTCCAGCACATTTTCTTGCAGCTGCTTCTTGCTTTGCTTTTTCCTTTGACCTTTTCCATTTTGTCACACATCCACCAGTTATCCCAGTGAAATGCTCATGGAAGTGGTCAGGGATTCATACATGTCCACAGGGCACAGCATGGAGTAGTCTATCTAGTCTCAGATGTTGTAAAAATCTTCTCTCCATTAAAACTAGGTCAAGGTATTTTGAAGGCTACTGAACAAAAGTCAAGAGCAAGTGTCCAGCTCTTGTGCTGAAAGGAAATATGCACAGACTCATGATATGCACTCAAACATACTTGAGAACAGCAGATCTGACCTACTACAGCAGGCACAACCATGTGCTTTATTCAGGTATGAAATACATGCAGACATCTATGCTAATCCCAGTTCTAGATCAAGCACATAACTCTAACTTGTAACTCCAGCTAGTGTGGAAATTAAATCACTGACTTCCTATAAATATGCAAATATGGTTAAATGCAAGGTGATCTATAGGAACAAGGCGTCCAGCCCATGCCTGCAGAATGGTGAACTGTGTCCAAACAGCCCTAAAGAAAGATCAGAGGCTGTTCTAACAGACAAGTCAGCACATCCAACAAGCACAAACCAGAAAGACCAAACAGGACTTGGCACATAAACCAGCAGGCTGATTGACAGACAAGCCTTTGACACCTCTCAGGGGTACCGATGCTGAGGAGCATATGTGAAAGAGGATTTCCCTAGCATTACTCCCAAGTTTGAGACTTTTCAGAATAAATGGTCTATTCTGTGGGTATAGTTTTTTTTTTTTTGGCATTTAATTCCATTTTATTTGCAAACAAAATATTGACACTAGGCCAGGACCATAATTCAATACCAAGTTCACCAAAACCAATGGTTTTATCTGCAGAAGTATAATTCCAAAGCTTSCTAAATTCACATGCGTAATAACATCCAGAGCATGGCCCCTTTAGTTCATGCACAGAGCAGGCTCACCTACTGAGCAATTTGATGCTTAGTTAATATATGCAGTGCTACACTAAGCCCAGTTAATCAATACTATTCTGAAAGCAGAAAAAAAATTCTGTATGTCTATCACACTCCATCACCTTTCTCCACTCACTTTAAACAATTAGTTTCAAAGACTTCCTGACTAAATTAACATAAAATGCATCCTTCCCTCCTACACTTTGCTAAAGCATTAGACTATAATTTTATAAGGTGTTCTTGGAGATCAACAGTAGCAGACAGGTATCAGAGATTACACTATGCCTCAAGCACAGTCTCAGGAATTTATGAGGGCAGCAATTTCCTGGATCACCTCATCACCTTCAATCGACTTACATGCTTGCGGAGCAAGAATGTTATTTATTGTCAGAGATTTTCTGGGTCTGTCTGCAGGCTGTGGATGCAGACAGAATACACAGATGAGAACAGCTGACAATGGACATAAAGCTGCAGCTGAAAGATCAGCAAGACTCATTGGAAAACCTCTGAAAGAAGGAACTTCAGCAAGGGGAGAAGAAGGTGGAATGATCTATCTGGATAAGATTTTGAGGTTCAGGCTTCTGATGGTCAAAATGTTTTGTTACCAGGGTTTTGGTTTTTTTAGCCAGGACTCCAGCTGGCATAACTTCATGAGCTAGCTCAGTTCTAGACTGATGAATTAAGCAGGTGGTGATGTATTTGTGGCTTTCAGTTAACGACTTGGTCTTGCAAAACCTCCTCACACAGATCTGTTCAAAGTGTTGGAATGGGAACAGCGTATTCAGAAGACTTACAAGATGAATCCCAAAGTACTAGGACACAACAGTTGTGTTGGCAACAAGCTACTGCAAACAGTTGCATAAGCTGAAGAGAAGCAAGAGCAATAGTTCCAAGCGTCTGCTTTTAGCTTTATATTTACAGCTTCTCCCTGACTGTGCATATATTAAGCAGATTGCAAACTTGTAGTGAGTAGAGGGAACAATCTGGCTATTTATAAGGCAGTTAACCTTTAGGAATGGCCTTTGTATTAACATTAAACAGGTCTGCTTCATGTTCAGAAGACCAGTGTTTTCATCATTTGGAAAAATGAGAAAATATCTCAAAGCTACCCGTGAAGGTAGCCAGAAAGAAGATTTCATCCTTGCACTCTGAAAGATCTTGGCTGATAGAGACTATATAAAGTCAATGCAATCTTGGGACAGCAACGAAGCACAGACAGTGGCAGAACGAAGCAACTCCAGAGCACGTGCCAGGCTGAGGGGGACCCTTCTCTGTGGAATATTCTCACTGACTTTCTTTTAATTAAAACAAACATGCCACACCTATCTTTGTTCAGAAGCCACCTGCCAGTATCAGCTATCAGCTGGACTCCTCAGACACATAATGTATCCAGGATTAAGATGGAACCAAAGAAACAGAAACAACAATGGTTGGCATGACACTTATTTTCTGACCTAACTTCAGTGTTTTCTTGTTTCTAGGGCAACTCACAAAACCCATGTAAGAAAATCCCTGTCATAATGGAAAAAAAAGATTTTACTTTTAGATTTGGTAAACCCATCCATTAAGAAAAGGAAACGAAATGAAATCGAGAGCTGCAGTAACACTGCCATAGGATAAACATAACGTTGTCATCGACATCTGTGGAAACAATTAACTGAAAGTACAAGACACTGTTGTTTACAGAGGTCCAGGGGTGATTTACTTGGGTTACTTCCAGCTTAGAAAGCAATTTCACAAAAATGTTTAAAGTATACTGTGAATACTATACTCTTATGATGCCTACTTTAATTTGATTGGCTGATTCAAGATTTCCTTTCTGATAAAGGACCACAGAAGCCAGAACCTGCCTTCCATTCACCTTCAAAGACTCAAAACCAGGAAAGCAACTTTTGAGTTTCTCCAGGGAGAACTTATGATGGTCCCTAATTGCATATTAATGCATTAATTATTCAAAATCACAGCAGGTAAAAACAAACATTYCGTCAGGCATAATGATACAGATTAAACATGAAAAACCATACAAGGAGTATAATTAACAACTAGAAAAGTGGAGTTCAATTAAATAGCAATTCCACTGTTGCTTATGCACTTCATTGGTGGATGGTTAATGCCACTAACTTCAGCAGTGCAGAACGGCTCTAGCCCCAGGAGACACGAAGCTTCAAAGATTCCCTCTCGCTCTGTGGGAAGACAGATCAGGAGGTTTACAAGGAGACCCACTACAACCAGTCCCACTTCAGCAAACAGCAGAGAGAAGTCTCCATCTGCTTTCAATTTGCTTGTTCTCATCAGGAATATTTGAAAAGGAATTTGAGGCAGGCCATACTCCTATCCCTCCAGCACATTTGTCCAGTAAAATCTTGCCCCAACTGACCAGGATTTGCTACATTATTCACTATTACCATCAGTAGTTCCAGCCCTGTTTTCTAAATGTAAAAAATGAGGCTCAAGTTTAAGAAACATGCCCTCGGCCATTCAGCACAGCACAAGGGGTACTTCATGGGACCGATTAGTACCTCTTCTACACTGCTGTCTGACTCAGTGTAATGTAAGGTAAGTTCTAATGATGTATCTAGAAAAAAAGAAAAAATCAATTCCATTTCAGGAACACAGAAGTGAGCCTTAATATTTTCATGGTTTGAATTGTTCATGTAGCAATTGTGCAAAGTGAAATTTTTCAGAAGAGAAAGCAAAGGAAAAATCACACATTTCCAGAAAACTAGTGAAGATCAGTCATTCAGCAAAGTACAGATCCCTTGTGTCCTCTGTCTCATAAACTATACAACAAAAGAATATAATTTAGACAATCTACGAAGAAGTCATGGCACATGCTTCCTCAGAAAAGTGTTGCACCAGTTATGAGGAGAAAATTCAACTCAAAAAAGAGGAAAAGTTAAAATCTAAGTACCTGCTGCAGTGCTCTTTAATGACTACAGATGACCTTCCCTTTTGATTGAAGGCCTCAGGTTGGAGATAATGCATCTAACATTACCAGCTATACCTCATTCATTTTCAATTTACATTTCGCATCTCCCCAAGCAATCATAATTTAGAAAAGACAATTSAAATCTTCCTTACACCCAGAAGTCATTTTATTCTAAGTGATATGAATTAAGGGATCTTGGCAAGCTCACAGGGAAAACTAGACCTTTACTGAAAGCATGAACTAATTTTTAAGTAAAATGGTTTGTTCACCCTTTATTTCTTCTCACCCTTCTTCACTCCATTATAAATAGATTTTTATGTGATGTCTTTTGAAGATTCAACAGCAGCCCTGGGTTGAACCAGTCCAACTGTTGTGCTCCTCTGATGGAAAGCAGCTCCCCAGATCACAGCTTCTTCCATGGCTCACATCTATGCACAGGCAGCAAAAAGGAAAAGAATGACTGTGCTTTCTCTCCATTCAACCCCCAAGCCAGCATTTAAYTTGCTGTATTGGACACCAGCTTCAGAGGTCAGTCCTCTGAGCCATTTTTAGCCAAAAAGGGATTGTGCCAGCTAACTATGCAGACATTCTGTATGCCATCCCTTTGCTTGAACATACCAAGATGTTGGGATTATGTGGATGATTATCCTGCAAATGCCATAGGCCTGAGCCTGAGAAAGGGCACCAAGCCCATAAAGAATGACACTGGGYGACTTCCAGGTACACTCACTTCACTAATGTTTCTTATGGAGGTATTATACATTCTGTCTTCACTTTAAAATACATAAACCACTGTCTTTTGCAGAAGCAAAAGGAAATACACACAGTCCTTCAAGCTTCCTCTATCATTGCTCAAGGGAYTTAAGCACAGTTGGACATTCAGTTACCCATCTAATTCAGGTGCCCAACTGCCTTCAATATAAGGGCCATGCCTATCCTCTTATCACTGGAGCCTAAACCCTGAAATGTGCTCAGCAGTGCTTTGTCCACAGCTACATTTTAATAAGATTAACACACACAAAAACTCCCTAATCTCTGACAGGAAGAAGRACAATGTGGATACTTCCCTGGTGCTGCAAATCATTGGTTACACAAGAAACAAGCAACATGGATCAGATCTTTTCAGGGACAGAACCTATTTTATCAGCAGAGATGGATACACTGTATGAGTGTACACTGGTGTATACACCAGTGGGAACTATCGGGGGAATTTTTATTTTTTTATTTTATTTTTTATTTCAATGACTCTAATGTTACTCAGTCTGTTATTCAGTCTGTTGAAGTAATGATCACCTTGAGATGCCTGACTGTGTGTTAGCTGCAAGGGAAGTGCTTTTCCTCTCTCCCACCTTTGGCAGCACCAAATATTCTGAACTGAAACRAATGCCAATGTGAGCAAATTACAAACACCCAACCATTCCCTGTGTCCCACAACSAAGGGGGAGCACTTTTTCTTTCAAGTTCTCCAATCTAATTACATCACAGAACTAGAATAGAATATTCCAACTTACTAAACTACTTCTATCAAGGATTCAAACCAGCAACTGCTGTCTCATGAGCTGCCCTGCAGCTGTGTGAAATAACACAACAACCAGCTAATGCAATAGCCACCTCTAGCCTATGACCTGGAGGAGGGAGTGGGTACAAGGTTGTGTCTGAAGTTGTATGCTACATGTTCCACCCCTTCCCCTTTCTCCAGAGGAAAGCTCATTTCATGGCCAAACTTTTTAGTTGGTTCTTGAGCACAAACAAAACCGCCTTTGTGCTAGGAAGGAGGCAAGGAAAGCAATACAAGTGGAATTTCTGATGCAGAATCTTTCTTTCCCTTGTTCCCCCYGCAGAAAGCTGCCCGGCCAGCAGCAGCCTCTCGGCGGGAGTGGGCTGACAGTCTCCACAAAGCAAGTCGCAAAACTGATCTGGCTTTTCAGGGCCAGACAAAAAGGAAAAGAGTTGGGACCCTTCTAAAGCAATGAGAGGTTTCCTTTGTGGGACTGAAGGCTGAACAAAGGCTCACAGGAGACTAGAACTTTAACTCTTTCCTTATTTCACTGGTTTAGGCTTGAGTGGTATTTTACAGGCTTAGCCAGCAACTTCAATTAGCAGCACAGATGAGCTGTGGCTACAGGAGTATTTTTAGGCCTGGTTTCCAATGGAAATGGAGTATTCATCACTACTCCATGATGCCARTACTCACTACTGCCTCTCTGTACCTTCATTCCTGCATTACTTTTGAACACAGTGGCCATACTTAACTGAAAGCAACTCAGGAAAAAAGCCTCAAACTTCCTACAAGAATTTCCTACAAGATGGAAGTGCTTTCTGAGAACTCAGAGGCACAGTAAAAGCAAACAACTCTCACAGGAAGCTTCCTCACCATACARAAAACTACACAAGTTACGATTTTCCCCCCTGTAGAGTTCACGTGAGTCCTCTACATACCAAAACGCCGCAAAGCTTCAGCTGAGGCTCAAGCCCATGGAGTAACTATCAGAAATATTCAACCCATGGGCAAATCTGATTCAGAACTTTGTTGCTTCTCACTTGCAAATTCTCATTCCTTTGTCACCAAGACAGGTCCCCATCAGACACAAGCAGTAGCATTTAATAACATCTGTAACAAACCACTCTTGTAATCTGGTTGTTTCTCTCGTAAAACAAAGGGTCTAATCCCCACTAACACTGGGCTGTGCCTTCAACAACTGCATTCAACGACATGGGCTTAGCTTCACAGAAACCACCTTTTCTTGGTTTTCAAAATACCTAAACAACATCTGCATCTAGAGAGCAGGCTACACACACGGGATCCATATCAGACTGTCTTTYGACAGCATGACTGACAACTGGAACAAATGAACATCATATGTGCCACAATTCACAGGCTTTCTCAGTGAATAGCATCTCTCTAATTACTAACCTGTTCCACAGGAAATTGGCTTCAAGTGCCAGCCTTTCTCATACTCCCCAAGTCAAGGCCTTAATCCATGCAGGACCAAGTGCTCATTGAACGGATCTAAGCATTACATTAAGCAGGATGCCGGTTGCAAGCACCCCTCAATTATTTTATTTATCTAGATAGCCAGATCCTTCACTGTCTTTGCATTGGTAATGCAAGGTTACTATAGCAACATCTGTGACCTGCATGATCAAGATAGCAGAGAAGAGCTGATGCCTGGATTAATGTATTTGTAGCCTTGAATAGGAACTCTAAAGATTAAAGATTAATAGTCTATGAAATTTATATGTACTCTACTCATGATGTTACATTTATCCCATTTCCTCTCCTTTTCCAAAAACATTTATCTCCAAATACTAGAGTATGTGATACAATATATTAAGACAACACTATTTAAACTTGGTGTTTATTTTCTGTTTTCAGTTTAGCACACAATTAAACTACTTGATAAGGTCCTAAGACTAATATACATTTTACACTATGGTTGACCAATTTATTAGCATCTTGTAGAAGCTAGAGCTCTTAACCAGATTTGCAGATTATTTAGATTTCCACAATATTTAAAATAAGAAAATTCAGAACAAGCTGAATATCCAGCTTATACAATATTAAGCACAAAGACATCTTCGACTTGCTTTTTATTTCCCTGTACTTAACAGGTTCTTTTTAAGAGTCACTAACTTTCATTCAACTAGAGACTTCCTTGCCAGCAGTCTACCACAAGTTCATAACAGATCAAGATACACTTAAATGTTTCCTCGACAGCTCTGCTGCAGACAAGAGAAGACATTGCTCCTGGATGGTAACACGAAGGAGTTGGACATGCAGTGAGGTACTGGGGAACTGAGGTAATTTTTTCTTTTCTTTTGCTGGATTGTCATGAAAGTACAGGCTCAGCAACTGTACGAATAGGCAGAAAACATAGTTTTAGTCTGTGTTTCCTCCATTACTGCTGCACAAGCTGCCTGAGTGCGCACACATGATCATATTTTAGAAGGGCATGGGTAGTTCTATCCAGTTTTAACTGCTTCAGGTCCAGGACGGGCAAGGAATTCTCATTCTGAGTAAACATTCAAGCAAAAGAGACAAAACAATGGGCCTTCAAGTGAGACTTCAGCAGCATATAAGTCATATGGTGATCTTCCACAGAGCCACAAAATGTCTCCATGAGACAGCAAATGAATGTTCGTTGTTCTCTCTCAGGCAAGTTCCTTCTTTATTTTTATTTTTTTAGCTATGTCACGCCAATATGATTCTTCTCTGAACCAACCTCTTCTCTCAAAGGCAGCAGGATTACTCTTCTATTTTCAGGAAGGAGGGGAATTGAGCTTCAAAGTACAGTGCCTCAAAGCCATGCACTATCAAAACCTCCACCAGCATCAGTGGAAGAACTGATGGGGATAAACTAAATCCACAGTAAGAATATTCCATCACTGCAGAGTTGACACAAAATGCAGAGTCTGCTTTGGCCTTGGAGTCTCATAGAGCAGACGGCTTAAGGGATTCTTGGACTGAACAGCTCTGTCGTCATATGGTCAGTTGGATTTGGGGTTTTTTTGTTGCTTTGTTGGTTTTTTAGCTTAGATTTCTTACTGTTGATGGTTTAGCTAACAAAGAGCTTTTGTATCTCTGGCATTTGGCCTTTTCTTTCTTATTGTTTCTATTGCAATCTGTAGATAGAATAGGAAAGATAGGCCCTCACAAGTCCAGTGAGAAGTGTTGTTAGTCCACAGCCATTTTCCAACAAAAACACTTATTACAAAGATATCCAGTTAAGACTGTGGAGGGAAGAAGCTGATTAAATTGGGTCCATCCACCTGCTTTCCCAGTATTGACAGAGCTCTACTTAATTCCAACCAACCTGCATAATTGACACCAACTCAAAAACCACTGCACCATATGTCTAACTTCACACTTCTAACTTTTAGACTTATTTCCCTTTGACATGCCAAGGCTTTTGGCTGAGATTTTTTAAACTCGGATTCCCTAGCCTCCCAGCTATAATTAAATGGCCTGGTTTTTTAAAAGTGCTGAGTATGTCACACCATCACAGAGGCCTGAATGGTACTTAGTGTTTCTTGGTTTCAGTCTCACACATCACAAGTTCATTTTCAGAAAGTCTGAACTGCATTTCTTGCAACACTCATATCAACCACCAAGGAAAAACCTTCCTATGCTCCCAGCATAAGAGAAAGATGAGAGTAGGTTTTTTTTGTTCCATCGTCATTGCATTCCCTTGTGCCTTTGAAAATGAGTATTATAGCTCTCCAGCTAATATGACCATACATCAGTTCTTCTCACCTCTTTGCACCCTCCTGTGTTCTAAGCCTTTTATTTTAATTGACTTAAGAAAAGGTTTTATTAAAGAGGACAGCACACTGGCTAGCAATTAAAATCTATCAACATCATTTCTGCAACCTCCCTTAAAATCCTAGTCTGTCTTTCTCGTCTTTTGCAGAAAAGGGTCAAATAGTCTTTAAAAATAACACAAAGACACGAAAAATATCCATAGATGTCTCAAAGGGACACCTAAAACTTCTAAAATTTATTTTTGTGTTAAAAGTTTGACTAATTTTGTTGATAAAACTAGCCTATAATATCTTATCCAATATATCTGTCTAACAAGATGCCTACCAAAAGTCCCTGGTGCTACAGACTGGATTTTTTTTTCATTAAATAAATAGCAATAAATAGCCAACGCTGACAAACAAATAGCAATGCTGACATCATCTGCATTTTAAGGTGACTTTGTAGGCCACTCGAGTCTAATCTGGGGTCTAAAGGACAAGAAATTTTGATTTGGCTTCTTTCTTGTCCCCAGACTTCTTGGAAAATGTTGGAGAAGTCACTCAGCCTCTCTGTGTCTACTGTCTCCTTGTAAAAACAATGATGGAACAACTACTCCAATGTTTAAACATCTGCCTAACCCCTCAGTTTATCTATATCTTTAGTGAACTGTCTTTTGCTATTGAAGTTCATGAAATTTCCCTGAACACACACTTAAGCAGTTTTGCTGATGTGGCACTGCAGTGTTCCGAGCATTCCCATCTCTATGGTGATATTAAAAATAYCTGAAGCTATATAATAATGTGTACTTTATACTCATGAACCAAGTCAATATTTTCTTTCCTAAATCCCAGTCAATCATGTTCTGCCTTTGTTAAATAATCCATGTGGCACTTGGCTCTGTGTGTCCAAATTGAAGCCATTAATCTCTCCTGTTTGTCACCTCCAGATTAAAGTGGTTTGCAACCAGAGACAGCGTAGTGTGCTCCTGGTGCAGGAACAAAGCTCTCTCTCAGGAGCCTCTACTTATGTATAAAGGGTGAAAATTGAATGTTTTATGAAGAGCATCACAAGTAAGAAGGAAATTGTGTATTCCTTTAAGCTTTGATCCTGCCTAACTGAACTGCATTTCACTATTGACTTTAACAAGAGCTATTTTGTACTGCTAAAGGCACGCAAGTAMGTATTTAATGTATTGCTAGCAGCAAATAACTTTTTTGCCCCAAGTTACACCATCTTTTTCAAGACTGTATGATTATGGCAACAAAAACCATATGTTTGCAACCGTCTAAAAAGTATCTGATTATGAAATTCTGTTTTGTTTTGTTTTCTTAGCAAATGTCTGCTTTTAAAGGCATTTCCTAGTTTGTGAAAAAATATTTGGGAGAAGGGAAACATTTTTCTTTAGGTAATTGTAAAAACAAGTTTGTTGTCATACACCCTGACCTACTGAGGTTTTTGAAGTTACCTTTACTGACCTAAAAAACAGCTAAACCACAGTTAAAATGTAAAATTAGCATTAATATTTTGTGCTTTGTCTAACTTAGCAATTAATGAAGTGCAATAGGAGCAGAGAGAACAGAAAGCCGGTGTTAAGGACTCAGTAGACATACTGTGCAAGTTTTGGGTCTTGATTTTGGAATAGCTTTAGTCTGATGRTCTGATGAACTGAAAGCCATCAGCTGCTGGAAAGCATTTTTCAGTACAGATTCTCTTAGAAGAAATTAATTTTGCCTACTGCACTRTTTTATCTATTCTGCAGCAGAGGGAATGAGCAAGGGATTAATTTCAAAAGTGCAAACTAAACACTTAGGCCAATACATGCAATCTGAGTGCAATTTAGGGATAACAATATGAGTCAAACACTTCTTATAAAAAAATAAAAAAGTAGTGTCCATCAGCATTCACAGAATTTTTTATTTTACCCAAGACAACTAGTTTTCTTCATCAATAGAAAGCAGCTTTCAATAGAAGCTTTCTCTTYTATTCACTACAGTATGGTATYTGCCAAGGCAGTTTTCCATTTTACCTGACATAGATCAAATTATACCTCTATTAAAAAAGAAAGGGTCTTAAACTATATTAAAGATCTTTTAAAAATATTAAATCTGCATCTGTTGAATAAGCTATCAAATATATTCAGAGACTAAAGATTTGTGTGAAAAWTTTCAATTTAAGCTTTACAAGCACTAATTAAAAATAAACCAGCAAACATGCAGAATCTACTGTATGGCAATAAACACACAAGAATCACTGCTTTGTCATTTAGCTGAGTAAAATTATTTTGCCTTGACTAGCATACAGCACAAGCAAGGAAGACACCCCTCTCGTATTAGTCTGGATCAAGATTATTTCCTTTTACTTTTTCATATCTGTCATCAAGACTAATGCTGCCAGAAATTGTGTAAAATCAAGAGTTTTCCAATTTTGATTTCAAAGGTAAAAAAACAAAAAAAAAAGAAATCCAAAATCAAACAAAATTCTGTTTCAAATGAGTAAATTTGTGTTGTGTTTGTAATCCAACAGGCTGAGTGCCTGCATTTTTGTGGTAATGGACAGCACAGCCTGTGCCCTCCCTTGGACATGTACTGTGCAGGGACACTTCATGTGGGAGGCATGTCCCAGAGTAATAAATTGGAGGATCTCCTCCCTGGAGACACAACAACAGCAAAAAGGGAACATTACCAAGCATGTTCACACATGAACATTTGTCACTCTGATCTGGGTAAAAAAGTCACCTTTAGACCTAAGTACCTATGTTACAATATCATATATACTATTTTAAGATGAGGGACCTGCCACAGCTCCTTGCTGAAGAGCTGGCTTGGTGGCTTGTCAAAAGCACCACAAAGCATTTCCAAAACTGAACCAGTAAAAGCATTTAAACAACTATCATTACTTACTGAGGTCAGCCTGTGCATGCAGGGGCACGTAACAGCAGAAATTTATTATTTCCATTTGCGTTCAAGGATGTGTATGACACAGAACTGCTCATGTCAGGGGGAAATCTCTGGGTAGCCAGCACTGTATAACAGCTCTCCCAGCCAAACCCAAACTCAAATGCCAGAGAGCCTTGCAGAACAGGCATTCTTGGGGAGAAACTCTTTTCCTTCATGCAGTGCAGGAACCTGACTTTGAAAGACATTTGGATTACCCAACTAAAAGACCCAATAGAAAGACCCAGCTAAAATCTCTTTATCAGAGACACTGTCTACCAGGCCAGCATTTTTCTTCACTCTTCACCAACTCATAATGTCTGCCCCTTACTTTCTTCAGAAAGAGAAATTGTAACTTTCTTAACCAAGCTTCAGAAGATCCTCCAAACTTTGAACTCCCTGTATTTCTAACCCAGAAGTCCTTATACACTAGTTTTATTAAATCCTCAAAGCAAACTTTGCCATAGCTGAGTACTCTTTCACTGTGTCCTTCCTAACATTTTTTCATGTTACAATGAATGAAATCAGGTCCTAATCAGGTGATCTGAGGTTTCTCTTYATCTCCCAGCTACCGTAATCTCCTTATCAATCTGTATCAAATCCAAATATCTCAGTGTTAAGTAGGGCAGGAGGTTTGATTCTTAAAACTGAAACAAAACACCCTTGGCTCTCACTTTTCTTAACAATTAATCCCAGCTCCAACCCCATCTGCTGTTGCTTGGAATTTGGCTTTAATGAGGCATTGAAACTCTGCTCTACTCAGATACATGATATCTACTCAGGAATCACAAACAGATGCTTCAATTAAAAAAAAAAAGGCACTGAACTACTTTGTGCATTTCTGCTGAATAACCAATAAATGAATGTACTACTGACCCTTTATGGGTTGTTCAGCATAAAAGTGTCTCCTTATTAGAACATGCCTATATTTAAATTAAAGATGCTTTTGCAACAGCGACAATAGCATGGCCAGCACAGAGGTGTTCTGGGGATAAACACTGGCATTAACTTTCCCATGAAGAGCAGAGCTCTGCCTTATAAGAGCTGGCGACAGGCCGGTGCTTTTCCGAGCAAGACTGAACTTCAAATCATGGGGCTTCCCTCCTCGAACTGCACTGGACACTTGTCTTCTCAGAAAGCAGTCCAGAAACACCAGCAGTCTGAACACTGATTTGAAATGGATACAGAGAGACTGAGTTTTCTAAGACAGCCTGGAAAGAGAAGAAATATTAATGGCAAAATAAATTAGTTTCATACAGCCTTTTTAGCAATACTGCTCACTACTTTTTCTGATACCATACTAGACTGAGCTAGTAAATGAGTACTGATCCTTTGCCCTGAGAGGAGTTTTACTTGATTGCAGCAGCAGAGACTGCAGTACTTTGTGTGCTATGTAGTATATATATATGTAATATGTGGTCTATGAAATGAGATACAAAGAAGAATAACACTGAGTTTTCTTTTAATCTATAACACAAGTGTCAGACCACTTGTGAGTAATGCAGGTCTTCTTAAATCTTTACCACTTAAAGACTGTATTATCTTCTTCAGAAAGTTTTGAAGTATATTTTTGGGGAAGTACTTCACTGCACTAGGTTTTGGCATCTGGACTCCTGCTGTGAAGAGCTCACTAAAAGTCAATAAATTGTTTAAAAATTAAATTAGTTCTTTCATGCTAAACATTAGTATGGTTTTAAGTCTATGATCTCAATCTTTTAGGGAACTAAGTGTTAATGGCATTGAAAAGAAGTTCTTTCTTTCCTGTGGGAGAGAGTACTATAATATCCTTGACATAAAAATGCTTGTATTTAACAGCCCTTGAGAGAATCCTACTCCCTTCACAGCACCTGCAAGGGAGTAATTAGTATCTGTGAGAATTTCACATAACATAGAAAGAAATTATCTTGCCTGTTGTAACTTTTATTGGCAGCTCCTAGCTCACTGATGTGGGGTGTTGGAAGAGACCCTTGCAGCAGACATCAGATGGAGCAGGGGCAAAGGGACAAGATAAACTCATTTGTCACATGGCTATATGGCTTACGGCATTTCCCTATTTTTTCTCATACTTTTATCACCCACACATACAGYTGACAGAGAAAGGAACCAGTATCTGCAGGGGAAGAAGGTATGCTACTGAATTTCCAAGGACAGATGCAGGGTACTGACATGAGAAACACAGAGTYAAATGAGAATTTTTAAATCACAGACTGAATTAAATAATGCCAGATGATTAAGACATCTGGGGAAAAGGATACATAGGCAAAGCAGCATGGATGATGACTTCACGGAATTTGTTTTGAATAATATGCAGGGTTAACTCTAGCTCAGAGAAATAAACCTAATCTCGGTGTACTTAGAGTAATAACTGAAAATGATGCTCCTAAAGAGCTGCCATAACAGACTCAGAAGCTGCCTCAGCATTCAGAGCCCACAAAGCACAGAGAAGGCTGAGCAGGAGTGATGCTACCAAGGACAAACTGACYGAGTCTCATCCCACTGCTTGGGATGACTGACTTGATGTCTGCCAGGGGCTCGCTGGGGGAAGAACCACAAATCCCAGCAGAAGCTAATGCATGCCTGAGAAGGCACATCACACACTGTACGCTGGGAACCAACCTCAGTGTGCCAGGAGAGCCCCTGAACATCCAACCGCGTCAGAAACACTGATGAGCCCCCAAAGGAATTCCAGGAAAACAGACAGGAAAATATATGTGCAATACCAAGTACTATTAACTTGTTTCACACTTYTTTCCCACAACAGAGTGTTTGGTGTTTATTTGCTTACATTGCTTCTAAAAAGGGAAGAAAGCATGAGAGCATTAGAGACGTTCAGGGAACAGCTCAACCATCTTTATCAAACTGTGCAGGTCAGTGGTCACTCCACATTAAATATTCATAGAATAAATAACGTCTTTCAGCAAAGACTTGGRTTACATTAGCACTTGCTGAACTCACAGCAAACTTCCCCAGTTCCTCATCTGGGTATAGCCATGGCAGAAAACAAAAACAGCTAAAARGGTGATGTGAAAAGCACACGTTTATATGATTTAATATAGGATAGATAACTACCTTTGGTGGTCATKAAGCCTTAGCTGGTTATTAAAGGTAATCTATGTTCCATGGCATCTACTTTATCATGATTTGATTAGATGGACTCAAGGGCAAGTAGATCTGTCACTCTYGGAGACAAAAAACATAAAAGCCTTTCTGACCCTAGCACAGCTGTGGTATTCACAGAGCTGACTAGAAATTGTCCTATTAAAGCTTTCTAATATGAGGTTTCAAGCTTATCCTCTGATTCACATTCACCAATTACTGCAGAAAGGCAACAAAGTAATATATATGTAAAAGTAATATATATGTAAAAATTGAAAAACTCACGCTAAGTATATTAGGCCAAATCCTGTAGTCATTATTCTTCTTCCCCTCCTCCCCACATGCATATTTAGGTAACTGACTTGTTTAAGTATCTTTAAATAATTAAACATCTTTAGCATTCAGGCAACTCTCAGGCTAATTTCAAACAAAAGATAAATTTCCAGGCTTTCACAGGAAGCTACTAGCTTGGTCTGCCTGTGCCTGTGCTACAGAAAGCTACAGGAATCCCTCCGACTTGACCCAGTGTTCATTGTGGCACATATTCGTGCCAGCTCTCCTCTGCTTGGGGCTGTGCAGATATATCCAAATTCTCCTTTAATTCACTGCCTACATCTTCAGTCCATTCAGCTAATTTGGACCATTTGGATTCAATTTCAGCTTTGCATGGCAAAGTGCAACTTAATCATCAGTAAGCAGTGGATTTCAAGAGGACTGCTCAAAAATCAGCTCTTAGTTGATGCTGAGCAAGGGCTTCAGATATTAAACTAAAATTTCTGCTTGCAAAGAATTCTCCTGAGTACCACAGTATAAACACTGACCAAAAAAATCCAGACACGAACATAYGGCAACTGCGAGCAAAAATAATTCATCAACTACCACCTTAGTCTGATGAAACACAATTTAAACAGCTTAAAGATCTATTCCTAAATGTGCATGTCTATACAGACATCTTAAACCACAAGTTACAGAAGTTATTGTATGAATAATAAAGTAAATGGGACCACTATTGTCTTTAATAAGGCAGGACCAAGGCCTTGATAAGAAGACGGAAACAACATCCCTTTGAAAGTTCMTAAGTTATTTCAGATAACCTTTGCATAAATCCAAATGACAGGATGACTAGGAGTAGTGATGTTACACTCATGGGGCCTGTGTTTAGAGAAATGGAAAAGGCAGCAAAGACACATATTTAAAATTAATTATGAATAGGCAGATGTTGAAGAATTGCAAAGAGTACATAATTTTAAACTACAGACAATATTAGCAGAACACCCTGTGTACCCTTAATATTGCATCTATACTAAAGTAGAATAAAAAAAAATGTACTAAATTTATGTACTGCTAATAAGAATGCATTTTCAATAATTAATCAGAAAGTTATTTCAGTTTTCATGAGACGAAAAAGAAGCAAGTGATCCTGACTCAGTCAGCACAGATGTGCTGGTTAAAACAAGCACATACCTAAACCCAAGTGAGCTGCAGCAAGCACTGTCTCCTGTCCAGCCAGTTGTCAGCAGCTGTGAGAAATGGTGAACAGCATTGCAGGTCTCCAGAGGGAGTGAAATGTGGAAGAGGCATAGTGGGGCAGACAGAGGAAATGCTGAAAGTGAGGAAACTCTGATTTGTGAAAGGGGAAGATGGAGCAGCAGATAAGTGCTCCGACTCTCATAAGGAATCCAATAGCACGTTTCCTCCATTAATAGCGATATAGGCATTCAGGCAACCAAAGGATCCAAGTACAGACTGTGAACTCTCATCTTCGTAGAAAAGTATCCCTTTCAAGTCCACACAAGCTTTCAATAGCTATATCAATGTAAATTATTGTGTCTATTAATGAATATAGGATTCCTGCRTGTCTCAGGTAATCAGTCTGATACCTTTCACAAGCACTAAATCTATTTAGAATCACAGCATCATTCAGGTTGGAAAAGACCTTTAAGATCAGTAAGTTCAACCATTAACCCAGCACTGCCAAGTCCACCAGCAAATCATGCTCCTAAGTGTCACATCTACACATATTTTAAATACCTTCATACTCCACCGTTCCCTGAGCAGCCTGTCCTTGTGCTCGACAACCCCTTCAGAGAAGAAATTTTTCCTAATATCCAATCTAAACCTCCTCTGGTACAATTTGAGGCCATTTCCTCTTGTCCTGTCACTTGTTACCTGGGAGAAGAGGCCACCCTCCGCCTGGCTACAGCCTCYTTTCAGGTAGTYGTAGACAGCGATAAGGTCCCCCCTGAGCGTCCTTTCTCCAGACTAGTTAATACATAAATCAATCTCCCATTAAAATAACATGTCAGCTTTTAATACATTTATTTGTATTAGGTAAAAATGTGTCAACTCTTCCTTTCTGACATAAAAAAATCCAGTGCTTAGTGCACCGCCCTTGGATTTAGACCAGACTTTGATACCCTGTTCTGCTGCAGACTATGCATGACCTTGGACTTAATCTCTCTGTACCTCAGTAAAGGATAAAGCTGCCATATTTCAAAGGCATGGTGAAGGGTGCTAGGTTAAGACTGTGTGGATCTTGAACGCAATCGAAGCAAGCATTACACACTTCATAAGGGCAAGTAAATAGTTGATACAAATTGGATGACTCAGCAACAGTGCACAACCCCGAGTCCTGGCCAAGTCCAAGTAATGACCAAAACCAATGACAGCAAGAAACCCAGCATTCTCAAGCGAAAAGGAAATATAAATATACATGGTATTTCAGCTAAAAAGATAATAATTGCATTAAGACCAATTTAAAATAGTTTATTTTAAAACTATTATGATGACATTTATTTCTACTTAGTTTGCTGGCTTCATTTTTTTTTTGGTAAGGCAACAGAATAGATTATATGTCAGTGACCATTGTGCAAAAAAATGACAGATGTGCGTTTGTCACCAGAAATGGTTCTATTGATTTTATTGAGTGTTTCAAGATCAATGTGCTGTATTTGAAATTTAACACTCCTAAAAATTAGCATAGAGGGTTTTCTCTATCTAAATGAAACTAAAAAGAAAAAAGCATAAAAATAAAATAAAACATCTACTGGCGAGATAAAACATTAAATGTTCATTTTTATTGACCCTACCTTGCATTCTGCATTGTAAGTCATATTGCAACATTCTAGTTCATCATCATCTCTGAACCAAACATCAGGATGCCTCTCCCCACTGTTAAATAATATRGACCGAACCAACTGGTAAACTCATCCCTGGAGAGAAAACAAAAATCATACAGCAAGAACAGTGTTTTCATTCATTTTTTCAATCACTGACATAATGTAAAAGCAGGCACTGGAGCTTTTCTTTTTAGTGAGGAAAGTCAATTTAACAGTGTCCCCACTTCAGCACAACATTTCATCTGAGTTCATACAATTAAGTCAATTGTTACCCCCCTGGCCAATACAGCATTCAAGCTACAATGCAATTTCAGCACATGCTTTAAATGCTTTGGTTCAACAGGGACACAGCTTTCTAGTATCAACCACTCCTGATCAACTCTGTGATTTTTCCCTATTAATTCTATATTTTGGAGATTAGCAAAACATTACTCATGTCAGCCACTATCTTCAGCATTACTTAGGAAGTCTAATAAATTTTTCATTAAAATATTGCATCACATGTGGTAGTAAAATTACTTTGATGAAAGGGGACTTCTATTTAACAGAGAAAACAGTTAATTAAAAGAAGCAGGTGTAACAGAATAGGATGGAATAAAAAGACAGTATCTGAAACAAATAGCTGCTAAATTCACAAGGCAGGAATCCAAGAAACACAACACTTCAACCAGAAAAGGCTGACTGTCTTTCTTAATATTCAACAGCAGAACAAGAGGGCATTTGGGGTAGAAATGTGGCCTAAAGACATAAAGACGTAGGCTTTAAAAGTTCTATCAGAATGGGTAGCAACTGAAAAGGGAAGTGGAAGCCTGGAGACATTAATTGTGCATACACAACTTAAAAAGGTTGACAAGAAAAGACTCTCATTCTGTTTTTCCTATTTACATTGCCCTGGACTGTAGTAAACTGAGACAATAATACATGAAGCCRAAGATTTCCAGAGTACAAAATGCTTTGGAACTGTACAGAGAAGACAGAACATGAGAAATGCCAAGTATATCAAATGGAAGTACTTATCTGAAATGGGGGAAAAAAAAGGTGTTTATTTCTTAACTTAGTCCACCATCCCACTACCTATGTTCCTATGACAAAGAACACAGATTATAATATAAGTTATACCTCCAAAAGTGTTGCCTGTGCTCTGGAATTGGCCCAGTGAGTACTCTCTCTTAATTAACAAGAGAAAAAAAATAGTAAGTAGACATTTAGAATAAAGACTTCAGTTTTGGAGGAGAGAAGGTTTAAGACTTTTCAAGAATGTTTACTCTATATATGACATGAAATGGCTTTGGAAATTTGAGTTTAAAAGCTAAGGGTAAATAAAGATGCTGTTTGCAAGATAGATTCCTGTGCAAACTTCACACTCTACAGTGAAGACTGATTCTTGGGTAAGAGTACACCCAAGCGGAAAGGGAAACCAGGAATGACAAGAGCCAGGATGCACTGACTGGTAACAGGCTCATAACAAAGTGGTTCTTAACATGTAACTAAGTGGTGGGACTCATTTCCATGGAACACTGCAAAGAGAAAAACTTTATGTGGTTCGAGAGAGACCTGACAACTTAATAGGAGGAAAATCCATCAGGGTTCACTGAACAAATAGAAACCAACYCTCCTTCAGGAAGTCCTTGAGCAGCAAATGATGAAAGCCCTGGAGAGGATCGGTGTGTCCTCTTCTCTTCTCCAAGGTATCTGCTTTCACCTGCCAGCTCATTTTTTAATGGATCTTCCTTTTCTGACAATAAGCACATTTCTACCCTATTGACAAACAAATTTCCTTTCTCTAAGCATAAGAAACAACAATCTGGCTATTTGACTTCACTAGTTGTGTTCTAGTATATGCCTGAAAATACATGAGGACATAACCTTGCACATAGGAATAAAACCAATTTGAAGGAAACTATGCCTCACATAACATTCAGTAATTTCAATGTTGTAACTTAATTGCTYACAGGATGTTCATGCCACAGTGTCAGCATGTGTGGGGGTACCACACAGGCACAACTTCCACAAGCCCTGTCCTGCCACGACTCAGCAGCAGCAAAGCCCCTTTTGGCAGMAGTAGCCACTGTTGACTCATAACTAAAATATCTGAAAAAACCCTAAAATAAATTCTTAATGATGCTGCCTACTTTAATAACTCATTAAGGGCATAGATATTAGCCAGATCCAACTGTCACACATCACCAGAATTAAAAAAGTCATGATCTGTCTGGATAAAATCTTAGAGAGCAAAAGGAGAGCTCTAAGGGCTCTGGCAAAGGAAGGAAATTTCAGCTGGCTATTTAATTTGTGTTTGCTAACCAGACACCACTTCTGTCTCATTTAAAGGTACCTTCAGAAGAAGAAAAAAAGAAAATCCACAACTGCAACTGAAGTGACACAGCAGTAACCAACATCAGCTCTSTCCATGGGAAACAAAATGTATTTGTCACAGCTAATTTTAGGAMAAGGCTCTCAGCTGAAAACATGTTGTCACAGGGTTTCTGTAACAGCCAGGTGACTAAACAAGGAATGGGAATTCCTGCCTAGACAACATCTGTTTCTTCATTTTGACCCATTCCCTCCCTCCCCCAAGAAGTCCTTCAGCAYGTGGGCTCAGCCACGCACATGTGCTTTCCCATCTGAGTAACCCACCYGAAGTTGTCCAATTCTGGCTCTGTGCTGTGGAGGGACAAAGGCCTCCAGSACGACGACACTGAACTTCATAAAAAAATGTTTGCATTAACTGTCTCAGCCATGAATTCTTGAAACTCTGGGGAACAGAAGCAAACTCCACACTTCCTCCTTTTTTTCCCRTTTTGAAAAATAGCCTAATGCATCACATGACATTTGCTCTTTTAAATGCATCTACAAGAAATCTAATAAAAACTGGGTTTTCTCCATTTTAATTACTACATGAGCAACATACACATAAGAAAATCCAGAATAAGGGTTTGCCCTGAATATTATTTCAGTTATTTTGCTGAAAAAGCTCCAATGCAAACACCAGTCTGGAGAAAGACAAGCCATTAYAGTACTTATATTATTTTTTCTGATATAGGTTATTTAGCAGCATAAAAAGCCTTCCATCCGTGAAGGAAGCTGTTCATATCCTCACCACAAAWCATAATGTTTCTGGCTTTAACTATGCTTTACTGAAAAATTAAATGCATGCTAAGGAATTAACAATATATATGATTTATAAAATATAATCATCAGAATTGAGAAACAAGGATCCAAGTTCAAGTTTTTGTCCTTCCTAACACACATTTGCCTRTTTTTCTTTTAGTCCTTCTGCCTCAACACAACTCCATCTCTTTTTTCACCAGCCTCTGCTTCTGTTCCTGGACAGATTTGTGTTTCCGTCATTTCTTCTGTTAAATCTCTTTCCTCTCCCTCCTCACCTCCTTTAAAACGAGTATAAAAGAAACTTATAGCCAACTCAGCCTGCTAGCCTTAAATCCTTCATAATTTCACTGTGGCTTGTGGACTACATGAACAATGACACTCCCTGACACCAGAAACCTGACCAACACTCTTTTTCATCACCTCCTGTCACCATTACAGTTTGGAGCACTCCTGAAGGAGACAGACAGTCAAGCCAGCATGGAATCCTTTTTTTCCAGCTAAATCCTTTGTTTCCAACCACAGGAAATTTCAAAACTTCTCAGCAGAGAGATCTATATCACTTTACTGGGAAAACTTCATGTTTGGGGCACTGGTAGGTGAGTCTGATAGGGCTCCCCTTCCCACATCMGATGAAGGCTGTGAAAGAGGCAAGTGCCTTCCTACCAGCTGCCTGTGACATGGCTCTGTTCACTGTTGCAGATTGTTAAAGGTCAGAACGAGGAAAAAAACCCTGTTTTCTGGAAGTTAGGAATTGTCTTTTGGAGTGCACATCTTGAACACGACTGTTATGGTCTGGACTYACTTCAAGTCCACTGTGTAARCWGTCAGAGYTTGCTCTCTCTCAGGTTAYTTGTTTCCAGTCTACCAAGCAGACAGAACAAAGGGRAAAAAAAAGACATTGAAATCCAAAAGTCATAACTCACCAATGAAATATGTGAYTGGCAAGGCACTGAAATCCTCTGAGGACCAGACCCTAAATGAACTTTAACTGAATTAGGGTAAGCCTCTGCTGAAATTGGAGTGTAATCATCCTTCTCAGACTTCTTTACATCACAAGTACCTGCAAGCTGGAGGTCTCAATATACAGCTGCTTAATAAATACGAAAATTAATAACAATTCCAGGTGCAAARTGCTAAGAAGCAATTGCTGCTAAAATCGCAGCTCTGGTACTGAATTAGTGCGTTTGGAAGCCATCTGTGCTCTTACAGATCTGATTACAGGTGGCAATTTTGCTGATAGTGCAAATGATTATCAGTGGCAGCAACAAAAGGCTGTTTTAACTCTGAACTGTTCTGTGGATGAATTTGCAATTGAGCTATCTGGGCACATCTACCACAGCAAACCAAGAAAGAGAGAATAAACAGTATCCACGGCCTACTAGTAAGAAGAGGATGAAGGAGGTGTGGCCCTAAAACACAAGGCACTGATTCATATCCTTTTCCAAATTTTTGCCCCCTTCCTTGGCTCCAYGCAGACACACAATGCCCCATTTCTGCAGAACTACATCACATGGGTGTGCCAAAGGAAAAAAAAATCCAAGCTTGTTTTTCATGAAGAAAATAGGGTGTCCTCTTAAACTACAACCGCTCCTTCTTGCTTTTATGTGCAAGGATATTAGAAAGAGATTTTTGTACTCTTCCAAAGGTTTTAGACGCAAGCACTTCCAAAAAAAAAATATGATGCAGAGGACAGAATCACTTTTCAAATAAAAGTATTCCAAGGACGAAGCATCAGTGCTTATGYGCTTATTGAACTTGGGTATCTCATGAAATTTCAGGAGGTAGGAATTCCTGCTGGAATGACTGCGCTTCGTGAGGGGAGCAGGGTACAGACCTGTCTGCCTGCCCAGGGTATCAAGGTGAAGCAGCTCTGATATTTTGCCTCTGATACACAGGTCTTTTCAAAAGCTAACAAAAAATGTTGCAAATGCACAAGATCCAGYAGTCCTGGGGCAGTGGCAAAACCACAGCATTAACCATTGTCACTGTACTAAGAAAAAAGTTTCTTTTTGATTAGCCAAGATGACATTATGATTATAACAACCCTTTTAATGTTTAGAATACTTCACTGTTCTAGAGGGAAAGTCCTGAGGTAGAATTTGCTTAATTTATGACAGAGATTGCATAACTTGGATTCCATGATAGCCTGGAGCCACGCTTGCAGACTTCCATTCCTCCAGCATGGTCAGGCCCAGAGGAACACTAAGCATACTGGTCTCATTACAGCTAACTTGCTTTCTGCTYTGACAAGCAAGGTTTCTTTTGGTTTAGTAAATTAACTAGTACCTATCTATACAGAATAATGGGAGTCTTTCCCCTCTCTTACTCACTTTTGGGGAAAAAAAAAAAAAAGAATATTCAACCCACGTCCAAACTCACCAAGGAGGAATTAAGACTTCTTAGAGGGTCTAAAAAAAAGAAAGATGAACAATATGTTTGTAAATGTAATAATGTACGTCCATATGGAAGGAAAAGCTAAACTGTCCTTTTCTGTGACAGAAACTCAACAGATTGCCTAGAAATAGGCAGCTCCCRTTCCCTTYAYTGAGGGAAGCAAATGCCATCCAGACTGAATTTATCAAATGGATCAAACAGCTACATTTTATTCCCAAATGATCTTTGTTCTACTTACCACTCATTATACCAGGAAAATTATTTTTCCTATAGCCCAAATGCAGTAAAGAGAATATTATTTATCGTATGCTTGTTCAAAATATTCTGTATTGAAGGTTTCCCTGATGAGATATMGATCTTGACACACAAAAAGGGTGAGAAGAAAAGCGTCCTTCCTAATGAGGACATTCATTTAAGATCTGTGGAATCTGTTAATTCCCATAAAGCCCATGCTGTCCTTGCAGCAGTTGGATCTGCAGCCGCTTCCTGATGCCCAGGGTGATGGAACACCCCTTCAGCAGCCCTGTCGCTTGCCAGGTTTTACGAAGGGGAATGTCCCAGTGAATCCACATTGAGGTTCTTCAGCTACTTCTATTTATACTGTCCAATGGGTAAATACTTCAACYGAAAATTTGCATTGAACAAAACCAAAATTTAAAAATCACAAAGAATCCTCATCTTTGGCCCTAAGTGATTACAAAGGGCATGCAGAATCAAATTCAATAATTTAGGGGACATTTTCAAAGACATAAGAGGAGTTAGTTACCACCTGAAAGAAAGGCAATGTAATCTGAATCCCTAATTCTTTCTTATGACTTTGAAAAATCTCCGTAACATTTTATGTGGTAAAAATCTGGTTTTTTAAGCATGCCGTCCTATAAATTTCTGATCATATATATGGATAATTATCCTATTCTTTCATATAAGCTCTGGCTATTTAATTATAATATGATCTTCTTTTAGCCTGAAAACCTACAGCAGCACAAGTACAGTCTTATATGAGGACATAAAATGTTTAACAGCTGTGGCTGACTGACAGGATTAGATCAAGAGCATCTAATCTAACTGGGCCATGTAACACTACCTTTTATTTCACATTAATCATTGAACATGAGTTCAACTGTGCCACAGCTCTATCGAGTGGGCCTATAAATTAGGCAATAAATTAGAAGTTGATTTTTAATGGTGTGGTCACTAACAGATAACACTGGGTTCAGCTGCAGCAATCCAAAAATACAAAGGATCCCACAGCTCCATAAGCACTGATAATCAAGGAAGACTTCAACAAGCAGATTCAGATATTTTGTACAACACTGTGACTTGGTAATTAGTCCCAAAACAGTCGTTCTGGAGTGGGAAGAAGCCCCCAGTATTAAGCTTCCAGAGTATGTAGTTGAGACATGCAAAACAATATATTGCTACAACCTCTGTTCAACTGAGAGCTCAAAAGCAGTAGTTCATCGTAAGTTGTAKATCATGACATTTCTAATAAAACTTACAGAAAAGACAACCTCTTCTAAGGGAAAAGCTAGGCTAGAATAATAAAATATGAATGTTTTTACATTTCAAAAGGGTCAGATTTATCCACAACAGAAGTTATTACTCCTAATAATACTGCTAAGGCAATTGTCTTATTCATATCCTATTTATCTATAAAATTTACAGTGTAGCCCAGTACTGCAGAAGACAGTACATTTATTTCAAAACAGAAAAGGAGTGTTTGTTTTCATGCTAGAGTTTAGAATTTTTTTTCCCCCAAGGACCACTATTAAACCGAGGCAAAGCCTTCTTCTCAAAATGGTTTATTAAACTGAAAGATGTGTCTTGACAATCACATTATTCTTTCCCCAGTATCCAGTTTGCCAGTGCAAAGAGCAGCACTCATTCTTAGCTGACATGTCATCTTCTGTACACTTGCAGGAGTCTGAGCAATTGCTTTTAATTTAGGAGCAGCAGAAACCACTTCCCCCCTCTACACTCTGCAAAACTCCCAAGGAAGCATACCAACAAGGAATAGTTTTAATATCACCTTACTCAGGACACAGAAATTAAGAAGAATACAAAAGAGGTCAGAAGCCCTCTGAAGGAAACACAYGTGCTTAGGTGATTTCCCAGGAGAATGGCAGCGCTGCAGCCACTAATCCACTGAAGGAAACTCTCCACAGCTCAAGCTGAATCCATGTGTTTGAATACACTATTTTATAAGCTGCTGCCCTCTGTTCTGCATTGTCCTCTCTTACACTATTCAAGAGGAAGCATGCACAAGTGAAGAGGAGTGAACAGTTCACAAATAAAGAACAGTGAATCCAGCTTATTATTATGCAAAAGCTCCCAAGTATTAGCACTACATCTGGCATATGCTCAATGCCTCACTTGATGAATGCTGCCTCTGATCTCCTGGGGCCTTAGGAGAATCTGTCAGGTCAACAAGGCTTCAGATCTACATGCACATTTCATTTCCTGTTTAATCTATTTATAAACTGGTACCTAAACATCTTACAGTGAATACAGAGTTTGTGACTGTAAATTAAGACAAAACTATACAGTTAATCCAAGGTGTAAGTACAAATGAAAAGTCCTCAGGCAGAATGTTGAAAAAAAGAGGTGGAACAACCCATCACACGGAACAAAAGAGGTTCCCAAGTATTAATGTCCTTTTTCTCTTCTATGAAGACTACTCTGGTGTTCAGAACAGTCAACTAGGACACATGAGGAAGATTTCAAKTCTTTGTCCTGCTAAGTACTACCAGGTCACAACAACCAAGTCTCAAATGACCTTGGTCACTTTACTGCTAAAGTACTTGGGTGAGAATCACCTTCCCTTTTTCCTGCAGCCTAGACTTGACATCTGAGGTAGTTCCACTCAATTTATCTTTATAGTCAGTAAGTTGAAAAGACACCTTTAGAGTGCAGATCATCTTGCCTATTTTAGACCTGCATTATGATGAGATGAATCCTGTCCTGTAGATCAAGTGATGATTTCTCTTCGTGACTGCAGGAACACCAGGAGACTAACTCAGACTTATATATGTTYCAAGGAAACCCACTCCTTAGAGCATGACTTAAGCTTCGTTCCTAAACACCTGGTAACCAACTCCCTGCCAGGGAGACAGACACCTRACAATCACTTCTTGAAGGTCTGCAGTGTTGGCTGAGCTGTAAGCAATAAAAAGCTTAATTCTGTAGCCTAATAAAGATGTCATGTCACCAGAGAAGAACCAGGAAATGTTGAATCAATTGTCTGTCCACATGAAAAAGTCAGTGCAAATGGTAGTCTCAGAGAGTCATCTCTAAGGGGGACAACAGGAACGTGCTGTTCTGGGAAAGACGCAGATGTCAGATATAACAATCACAGAATTACACAGTATTTTGAGTTGGAAAGGACCCAACAGAATCATAGAAATCCAACTTCTGTCCCTGCCACMGGACAGTTCCAAGAATCACACCACGTGCCTGAGAGTATTRTCCAAACACTTCTTGAACTCTGCCAGGCTTGAACCTTTTCCCTCTCTTCCCTGGGGAGCCTGTTCCAGTGCCCTTCTGGGTGAAGAACCGTTTCCTAATATCCAACCTAAACCTCCCCTGATACAGCTTCAGGCCATTCCCTTGGGTCCTGTCACTGTCACCACAGAGAAGACATCAGTGCCTGCCCCTCCTCTTCCCCTCACGAGGAAGCTGTAACTGCAATGAGGTCTTCCCTCAGTCTCCTCTTCTCCAGACTGAACAGACTAAGTAACCTCAGCCACTCCTCACATGACTTCCCCTCAAGGCCCTTCATCATCTTTTACCCCTCCTTTAGATGCTCTCTAATAGCTTTATAACTTTCTTACACTATGGTGCCCAAAACTGCACACAGGATGTCACCTGATCTTGCTTCCACTGGTCATACACCTTCCTTTTTTGCCTTATTTCCAAAGGAAGATCTCCATTCAGCCAAGCTGGCCTTCTGCCTCATCTGCCTGACTTGAGACATTTAGGAATTGCCTGCTCCTGTGCCCTTAGGAGGTGGTGCTTAAAAACTGACCAGCAGAGGTGGACTCCAGCACCTGCAAAAGCATTTTCTCAGGGGACCTTACTCACTAGTTCCCTGAGTAKTCTGAAGTTTGCTCTGCTCATGTCCAAGGCTGAAGTTCTGCTGGCACTTTTCCTTCTGTTTAAAACCGGAGATTTTAAGCTCGATTACTCCACGGTTGCTGTGGCCAAGACAGCCACCAATCTCCACCTTGCTTGCGACCCTCTCTGTTAACACGCTGCAGATCAAGGGGGGCATCTTTCTTAGTKGGCTTCCTTATGATTTAGAGGAGTCTCTTAGTTCCTCAAAGAGTAATTCATTAGCATCATCGGCCTGGCTAGGCAGTCTGTAGCAGACTCCTACAATGGCATTCACACTATTTCTTAGCGAGTAGTGTTTTCATCTAACTCTCCTGAGCRCTATCACACGAGGTACTTTCTGTTCTGAACTTGATTCTGTCCATTAACACACCAGATTSTTGTCCACACCAGTTACAGCTTTGTTTCTTAGGTTTCAAAAATGTGAAGAGGTCACTGCCTCCAACACTCACTCAGGGCCAGCCACCTGCCACCCACCACTAATTCTCCAGAATTAGTGCACAGCTCCTTCTATGGTCATCTACACTTTAGCAGGTTCATTGTGACAGAAATGATTTCTGGTTATGCTCACCAGCTATAGGATACAAACAGTATACTTCTGCCTTGCAAAATGATGAGGCATCCAGATCATACAGGAGCCATATAAAGTAGATTTGTTATTTATTTCTGCCAAGCTCAGGTACTTCAAACAGCCTGTCTGCTCATTCATAAACAGTCACTTGCAAAAGATCCACCACCTACAAAAGGTCTCTAATTAACTGTTAATTCAGAAGCCACATCACATTGGTGATCATATCCAGCACAGAAAAGGCACATAAATTGTAAGGGTGGCAGGGATGAGCGGAGTTCAGTCCTTTGCCTTCCACAGAGCAGCTACATTATGGAGTGCACTTCCTCCTACAAATCAGCTCCTCTGAGAGACAAGAACAGCCTTGTGTCCCYGAGCAAAGCTCTCTGTGCAAACAGTCACAAACTATCAGTAGCCTCCAGCTAGGCAGCCTGACCCCTAGATTTTAAAGCCCATTTACCAGAAGGGACTGTCTGCAGCCAGCTGGAAACAGAGATGTGGYTGCTGAGAGACAGAGTCCCCAGCCCACAGATGGGAAAGCAGGGAGGCAGCACTCAGCAGATGGTGGGGGCAAGGGACAGCCACGTCCTCCCTTTTTAGCTGCAGCTTTCAGTAAGGGTGAGAAAGAATCACTCACAATTTTCAGCCTTGGAGCCACATCACAAAAATCAGCAATGTGCTCCAGGTGCTTCCCACTTAAAGGAGGCTTTGCCAGCCAGCCATATGCTGAGAAGCCACATCACTTCGAAGCTTCCAAATTGTCCAAATACAATTAATACAAGTACAACCTAAACAAACTCATAGGAATCCTTTACTGAAATTGCCCGTTGCTCTATGTTCTCACACCATAAYCAAAAACACAGTGACTAGGCAGAACAGGTAACATCTTAATTTCTGAGTAATCACTGATTAAATATTCCCAGTCATCCATGAAAAAAAGAATTCTCTTGCCATCCTTAGATATTTGACCTGGTTCACTAATGGCTTGAACACACAGTCAGTGCCTGGGAAGCCAGGCTCACAGCTGCTCTGGATCACCAGGCTGAAACTGAGCTGCTCTTGCACCCTGCTGAACCTGACCCACCATCTGTAAGAGGATCCTCTAGCTCTTTTTCCTTTCTTTTTCCTTTTTGTCTCTTTTTTTAAAGAGCTGCTTAGCCATAGCTTTTTCTCTCAAGAACTTGCCACACTACATTAGGATTTGCAAAGGCAGATAGTTTATATTACACGAAATATGACAGTGGCTACAGTTCAAGAAACCTTTAACCAGGGTGCAAATCAGTCTGCCTCCCACTGTGGGAGCTTGACACTTTCCCTAGTGGTGTCTAACTCCTACTCAGTGAAGATTCAATGGTTTATGCATATAAAAGCAAGAMAAAATTGTGCTAACAACATTTTATACAACCACTGATCTTTTTTCTTCCACTCTTTCAGCAGCAAAAGAGACAACAGGGAGCTAAGTGTCCCCCTTTGGCCTGGTCCCACTGTCATTTATGATTGGGCTGACACATGGGCACACAGGTAAGTGTCCTTCCCGCAGAATCTAGTTGATTTGGGAAGGGGAAGACAGATTGATACACACCTSGATTTTTGATCTGCAGTGTAGTCAAGGTACACCCAGAACTTCCACTGCATAGTCTTAGTTTCCTCTTAATTTAAGGATTAAATTAACCTTTTATAATAAGAATTAAAGAAATCAGTCTCTTCTCTTGTCCCTACTTGTATTTGCAAATCGCAAGAGAGAGAGCAAAAAACAGAGAAAAAAAAAGAATGACCTGCAGAAAATCACTTCTCCCTATTAAGTCATATTTATTTATGTCTAACCGCATGCAATTATACATATATATAGGTGTATATATATGCACATCAATATTTTATACACATTTATATGTAAATGAACACATTATTCTATGGTTCACCATTATCCTGACTGATAGGATGATCAGAGCCATAGACTGCAGAAAGACTATATCCCTAGCTAAATGTAATAGGCCAACATTTTGGAAATATTCTGTTTTCTGTCCTAGCCTTTGTTGTTCTCTTTATTCTCAAGAAAAAGCTATTGTGAGAAGGATGGACCTAAGTCAATGCTACCAGGTGCCTGACCTGATGAGAATATATTTGTGCAAACAGATGTGTGAGGTTTTTGGTTTAATCAAGCCTTAAGAGAAAGGTTTGCACTGTAGAAATCTTTCATGCGTTATCTGGTTTTAATTAGGGGCTTTAATATCCATCAGCTTACAGGCACAATGAAAAGGCCGTTAATAAGAAGGTATTAGTGTCTTTACAAATCAGAATTGCTACTCAAAAAAAAAAAAAAATACAGGGATTCTTAGGGACTAGAGAAAATTTAATCATGGGCAACTTGTTTTTGTTCTGACTCTTACGAACACCAGTCCTGAGCATGAAACTGAGTGACCACAGACTGAGCGTAAGATCTGACCCCCAAATTTTCTGCGTGCATGAAAGCTTCTCCTAGCATAAGACAAGCAATGCATGGGGAGTGGCAGGCTTCAGGAGCAACCCTTCTGCATTTTCTACAAACGTTTAATATACAGGAGAACCCAGATTTGACACTGGCCCCTTTTACCGGAAAGACATTGTGTTTTGTAGTCTTCCCTACTTTCCTGTGCCTTCACAGCCTTCTCCAGCATATCAGTTCTCAAAGAGGGATGTAGACCATGTTTCTTCCACTGATTCTGATCAAACCATTTCTGTTCTAGACATTCCTAAAATGTAATGGACAATTTTACCTTTTTAACTTGCATAATGAATTCTTTCTAGTTAGGTGAGACTGCATGCACAGATAAGTGCAGACAAAATACAGGGCAACTTACTATTTTTTTTTTAAATATTATGAATGCTATTTTCCTGAAAAAATAAGAGAAATAGAAGTAGTCTAATGCAGGAATTGCACTGACTAAAGAGAACTCTTTTAAAATATGCATGATCTATCATTGCAGGTGTTCTGTTTCTTCGCATTTGAACATAAAAACTGGCATTACACTCCCTGTTTATGACCTCTCCTACCAGTGAAAAGCAAAACAGGTAAAGCACAACTGCAGGAGAATTACTAGTTTTCTTTAATTACAGAAAACTGCTCATTCAGTATTGGAAGATAGTGATGGATTTTTTTCACCTGTCATAGGAGAAAAGCTATTCTTTTCAGTGGTTTTTGATTCTCAGATTCCAATTCCTCCCTCATAGCAGGTACAAACTGCTCTACAGTGCATTTGTAGTCTCAGGTACACCAGCAGTTTCCCTTTTAAGTTTATCTTTCACGCAGCCTTTAGAAAGCACTATGCACTATTTCAGGTTACTGCTTCCATGTAATTCTACTTCTAAGTAATACTTCTGCTAAAACTAGAGAGAAAAGATATAACTTTGCTGCTAAAAAGAGATATTTTGATTTTAGTATTAGGTAGCTCAAGTCTGGAAAAAAAGAACTGAGCAAATATTGCCTGAATATGTTAATAAACACTTGTTTGATGCTAACTGTTGATCCTAGAAAATAGGTTTCTGTGCTGTTTCAAACAATTTATTTGGAAGTGGAAGAGTCAGAATGCAGAGCAGGCTCAGTGAGCATCTGTCAGCAGGAAGCATGCTGTCATCCAGCTTCCTTCCAAGTATCCTCATCATCCAGTGACCAGATAATGCCATCTGACTCATGCAGGTCCATGATGACAAAGAGCAGACCACAGGTGATTCGACACAAGCCTGTTCAGAGGTGTTCTGCAAGCACATTGCTACTCATCATTCTCAATTAAAAAAACCCCAACAAWTAATTTACAGAATAAGGAGCAAAATTAATTATCCTGTATGAGTCACTGAGCAAGCTCAGACTCCCAAAGGACCTCAGCTCAGCAGGACACCAGTATAGGAACCATCTGGTCCACCACTGTACATTTTGGGTCAGGTTCCTAAATGACCATGTTTAAACCATTTGAAGGGCCTTGTTTGATGGTGCAATGTATCATCTCATCTTCTTGTAGATCAACTAGTGCATAATTATTTAGCATGATCTGACTATCACTTCTCATTTGTCCATTCAGTAGCAGGAAAAATGGAGTAGGACAGAGGTTTAAAAGAGAAAACCTTTCGCTCACCTATCTTGTCCAGTGCTTCTGCATACATCTCTCCAAACTGACTGCTGCTAATTTATTGCCATTCCTCCACTGTAGTGTCCAAACCATCACATTTTTACTTTAGAGAAATGAAGTGCAGCTGAAACAGCTGGCCAAATGATAACTGTGGTATCTGCACATCTTTAAACAATGCTTTGTAGTAGGAAGAATGGATGTCTTAAAAAATTAAAACCACAAGGAGCTACAGGATTTTAACTGAAATCTGTGACTTGAGAAGCAAAGCTATAAAGTGCCAGCATAGAATCCATTTGCTGGACAAATTACTTGAGTCCATTTTGCATTATAGTGCTTCAATGCAGGCAATATCCTTGCAAATGTCTGTTCCTCCATCTACATCTCTGTGTGTCTGCAGCCCTTGTTCAGGAAATTATTAGTTCCAGCAGGAGGAAGAATGGGGCCAAATAACCTAGTTAGCTCAAAATGAAGCCTGATTGCTTAAAATAAACCATACTTATCTGTGATATAAAGGGACTGGACTGACAAAGGCTTAATTTCACGGAAAGTTACTATAGCCCCAAACACAAAGTAGATAGCTCCACTAGGATAACAAAGACTTATTATCGTATTATCACAGGGTGTTATTATTATTAATACCCTTATTATTAGCACACTTCATGCATTATGATCTGACCTCAGACTGAACTACCAGGCCCTGTATTTTACTGTTGGCAAGATGAAGCTCCAAAAAGTTCTCACAAGGGCTACTTCTGAAAGCATCATTTTATCAACATAAAAGTTACCATGTTCAATATTTACAAGTGGTTTTGCACATCAAAATATCTTAATATTCGACAAGGCAGCTGATGGCTGAATAGCAGCTATATCTGTCTTCAGAAGTTCTGGCTGGGTATCAAGAAGAAGAGAAAGATACATAAAAGCAAAAGCCCACATTTCGGAATCTCACTGGTGCCTCCTCTGCTTAGACAGCACTCAACAACATCGCTTCCAGGGACTATTTCCCTTGGCATCTGGTGTGTGTTTTCTAAAGATACATTGGATGAAGAGCAAATCAGTTACTGCTGTAAGCAAGTGCACTGCTACCTTACTGAGCAATTGAAGGCGGGTTTCCACAATAAAGTGTGAGTGTGTGCATTAATATTTCATCAAAACCAGTCATTTTATTCCTGGCTTCCCAAAAGCAGCATCAAACAAAGTAGTAACATACTATGAACCAACTGGGGTAATCAATGGAGGCAGAGGAAAAGCGCAGGAACTGTGCCATGTATTACTGTGCGTGAATGCCCTTTTCTAATAAAAGAGATGAAAAATTAAGAATAATGATAAAGATATATGAATAAAGGGGTTTTCCAAAAGCATTAACTCTGGTGAGATCACAATATAAATCAGTGTTTTGCAGAATTTAAAACCATGCTCAAACTTCCCAGAGTCAACCAGCACACACACACCTGCACAGACACACTATTCCCCCCTCCTTTCCATAGCCAGGATCCATCAAAGGCTCCTGCAGCCCAGACCACAACTATTTCTGAGCCACACTACAAGGAAGTGCTGTCCTGGCAATGCCAGCACAGGCGGCCTGGCACTCCATCCCCTTCTCCCTGTGACAGGTGCAGGGGTTTGGCAGCACAGGGTACAGTCTGAATTATCCATCCCTTGAACTCTGATGTTACTGTACCCATGATGCCCATGCAGTCCCCTAAAGAAAGAGGTTGTGGGCGTATCCAGTAAAACTACTCAAGCTAAGCTGCAATTTTTTACTTAAAAGCACCAATTGAAGGATGCTATTTTACAGATACTAGCCCCTGTAGCAATACGTTGAGTATCCTGYTGTAGTTGAGCCTATTAAAAAAAAAGGATAAATTTTTAAAAAATATTCCAAGACTAAAGAAACACAGCAAAATTACCCTCTAATTTTTGTAAAATTAATTTCTAGGAAGTCCATGACACCACATTTCCTGAAGTCCCAAASGAAACAGTAACACAAGAGAGATATTCCTGCAGAACTTGCCACTGCACACTGAAGAAATAGGTTATACATAAAAGTGATGATTGTTTCACAGTCTCAGTTAAAAGAAAAGCACATCATCAACAAGAAGTGAAAAGAACATGGGGAGGTGGCCTGGCTAATGAAAAATCCATGGGTTTCGGTGATCTCAAATGTTCTACGAAATTTTGATCATCAAAGACATTACAGCTCTTTTCCATTTAAACTTTGCAGTCATCTCAAACTAGTTCCTAGGCCATGCTAACTACCAAAATATCTTTGTTTTTAAAAAAATTATTAGTACTTTTGTAGCAATGGGAAAAATCATATTGCTAAGATGTTTACCTTGTTTTATTTCTGCAGGTTTTATTCTTTGCCATGCAGCTGATTTATCCCCAYAGGATATCGACCTTTATTACTTGCTGACAACATGTCTGGCAAATAGCTTTCTGCTGTGGTAGCTGAGGTTGAGCCATCTGTTTTTTCTCTAGAGAGCCATGCCTTATTCATAATGGCATTTTTGCGTTTCATTCCCTGGGGAATAGCACCTGCATGCTGATTTCCTATTTGACCCCAAAATATATCACCACGTTTCGACAACCGATCCCTCCCCTCGGTGTCCCAGAACACACCACGCTCTGGGAGCACGGGAGCATCCTTCATCCCTGACAGAAGAGGCCAAGGGACTTCCTTGTGGATCATGGGCAGGTTGAGACCAGCCCACAGATTTGAGCTGGAGGAGACAACTGAAGGTATCTGAGGAGGAAAGAAGAACAGAAACTGTAACCTTGGATGTCCCGGTGTGTTTCTGTATGTCGTATGGAAACAGGCCACTCTATGCATCATGGCTGATTTCAGCCGTAGCTTCCCACATAATTCTACAAGAGGCCCATGTCCTGGTCTCACTGGGATTTCACTAAAGCTCATATGATTTATATAAAACAATAATCTCAGAGTTCACAAAAGTCAGGTCAGTCAAAGATCTACTTGCATTCTGCTCTTCATAATAGTTTTCTTTCATGGCAATATTTTCATCGATCCTTTTTATGTATGAGTGTGAGAGAGAAAAGGACTGGGAAACTCAATTTGGACTGTTATATATATCCCCTGGGCTAAGTAACATGTTAACAGAACATTTTGAGTCACCATTTCATTGCATAATAAATTTCTTAACTAAAAGGAAATTTCGGTATCTTGCATGTTTTTTTCGTTAATCCCAAAAGCAAAAACTATGCTTTTACTTGTTTCGTTATGTCTATTTTAATCCAATATTATAAAGGAAATGCAGTAGAGTAATATTTTTAACTACTCTACCTAACTGGCTCCAGTAATTGCATATTTGAATTTTGTTTCCATACAATTATGGAGAGGTTATGTTGTCTCAGAGAGGCTGAAATCTCTTGCGTGTTTAGTTTAGCAGCAGACTGTCACAAATGCAATTGCAATTGATCAGCTCTGTTCTTAACAGGATTCCTGCAGTTAATGGAAATTACTATAAAGAGCTTCAGGGCATAGGAATAATTGGATCACTAAAAAAAAAAAGAATTGGAGGGAAAAAAAGGTAGGACAAGATCAACATAACAACTTTTTTTTAAAACATCCAGCAATTTTCAAAGACTGTCTTACCACAGAGTACACCACGATGAAAACAAAATCTTTTAATTATTTTTACAAGCCCCGAGCCACTCTTAAACAATCATGAAGAAAACACGTAATGGAAAACATTAAACATTTATTACTGTCAGCTTGTTTAAACTAACAATTAACTGTGCATCTCTGGAAGGTATCATTCAAATATCCGTATCCTTTGCCAAGAATAATAGATTTTACTAAACTAAAAACAGTGAGAAAGCTTTTACTGACCTGGCAATTTTTGTGATGGTTTTGTCTTAGTTCTTGATGCAAGGCAATGATCCTCTCTGGGCTTGTTACCTGGATAGGAGAACCAGCACACATATTTGGGGTGATGTGAGGACTGTGGGTGCCATCCACCTCTGGCTGAGAGTTTGCAGGTATTGACCCAGACATCCCATTCACTTTGGCACGTGCCACATGATCCTCTGGCCATCCACTAGCCTGTGAAATGTCTGTGGAAGAAGGCAGCATCTGCAAGAGAAAATAACATTTTAAGAAATTCAAGCTAGATGAAGTTTTCCAATGTTGTTCATTTTGGATTAGCGGAAGCCATTTGGATGAGTTCATTGAAAGAAATATTCACAGAAATTAACTGTAAATAAACTACACTTAGCAAAATAAGGAAAAATATAACATATCAGTTATTTCAAATGTGAAGCATTCTTGCACCTGCCAAAAAAAAACAAACCTGTATACATCAGCTCATCCTCAAAACCACAAAATAAACTCTAACCTTTAACTGCAGCTGAATATTTTCCTCTGAGAATATTGAGAATATTAAGAAAACCTAGATAAACCTAGAAAAAAATTACTAATTAAAAAAATTATATCATGTTAGTTCTACTCTTGAAGAATCTCAGTTTCTAACATGATTCTTTTACACACATATTCTCTCACTCCACAATTCACAATTAATTCAGGTTTGTCTACCTATGAATGCTAAAGAGAGCAAAGCCAAATGGACTTCAAAAGTGTTTTAGTTCCACTGCATGAGCTTTTATGCAGACCTCTCTACTCCGAATAAAAATAATATTAATTCAGTTGATCTTATTTCACCTCCAAAGCAACTTCAACACTACAGCAAACTATCCTTTTCAAATATCATCACTGAGCTGAAGCCAAATTTAGAGAGAAATGGCAGTTTAATTATGCACATTTTCATAGCAGTTGCAAGCAGATCTCTCTGAATATAAATGACTACTACAGGGCAGTACCACTTTATCATCCAAATACAAGTTTATTATAGCTACAGGATCACTGTTGCATTTTTGTCTTGCAATTGCAAAACTTGCAATTTCAGCCTTTGGGTTTTTGAAGTTATTAATTTATTTCTGATATTAATACACCTGATTATGCATTATCATCTCATTGCTCTTGAAAAAGTTCCAGAAATGCACATACTATAAATATGACAGGTCATGAAGAGCTACCTAAAATAAAACACACTTTACTTAAAATAATATAGTGGATTTGCTGTGTGCATCTTTAATGAACTTTAGCTACATCACTTGTGTCTACTAAAAAAACCCCAAAGGATTCTGAAATGCCACAGCAGTGTAAGATTGCTCTGAAATGACCCAATAGAAATATAAGCATTTATCGACAAGCTCCTGCATCTAAATCTCGTTCTATTATGACATGAAGAAGAATGCACAGTGTGTAAGCTGTTGCCATTTCATCTCCTGTCCTTGGCTCCCCACCATGAGTAGAGGCAACCAGTGCTGATGAATTGAGGCCCTTGGTCCCCTAAAGTACCCAGCACAAGCATGTGTGGGCAGCTGAGACACTGCCCAGGAGCAGCTGCCACCTGCATCATTCACTTCAGGCTGAACAACAGGCCAGGGAACAAGGCAGGGACATACAGCGATTGAAGGACCACCCATATTGACCAACTTCAGGCACACAACTTAGGTTGCTGCTCTTCCCGAAAAGAGTTACTTTCTCTGCGCTGATTATGCAGGGAGTCTGTGGCACTATCTGGATACTGCATTTATTTAGGTAAGGTGCCAAGAATACCCAAACATATCCTAGCATTGCAGGCTATCCGTTGGAAAGTGAAAGCTCTTCATTTGGATGTTCCCCTGCCCAAGGCAGCTCCAGAAGTCCTTGATTTCTAACCAAGGTTACGAGTGCAGTATCTCTCCCCATCACTCACAAAAAACGCCGGCTGGCTTAAAGCGATGGGGGGTCACAGAGGTCAGCCCTGAAATGTTTTCAGGCATGAAGATATTGGATCTAAAATTATTTGATGAGAATTTCCTCACTACAGGAAGCACAGTTAGAGGCATTTGTGGTGATAGATGAGAGTGAGCAGGAGCAGAACAAGTTCTGGAGCTCAATGACCCATGCAAAGGCAAATGACTGTCCTCCTCACAGGCAGGAGAGCTGGTAAAGCTGCCAGAAAAAAACACACCACCAAATCAAAGCTGTGACACTGGCACAAGTCATTTCTAGAAAAATAATCTCCTTGCAGGGTCATTCCTTTCCTTTAACTGTTTAACCCACAAACACTTTTTCCTCTTGGAATAAGCAAATTCTTCTGCAGGCAAAGTAGTGAAACTCAACAGAAAGATGGGTTAATGCAAACCCCAGTGGGTGAAGATGCTACTACCCTGACAGAGTTTTCACAGTATGGTCTGCATTCTGTTTGAAAGTTGGTATGATTCTCTCAAAAAGGCCCATCTTTGGTGCGTCATAAGACTYTGCGAAACACTAAAGATTTTATTTTCTATAGCACTAAGGATACAGCTAAGCCAAAATTCTGCATTTTGTCTCTATACCCCAACATTAATTTCTTCCCTTTTTTTTAGGTTGGTTCTCTTTTTTTATTATTATTTTTACAATATTTATTCTGTTTTCCTTTGATTTTTTTTGCTTTCCTCTCAATTTTCCACAAATCACCCCACCTAGGAAGAAATGACAATATTGCTATACTTGACCAGACTCAGAAGAGTGTACACCTGCATAATGCCAAGTTCTAGAAAAGATTGCTATTGAAACTAAAAAACATCACCTTCCGCCAACATCACAAAAAAATAAGATGGTGTCAGAGAGAATAAAATGTTTTAATTCATCTCTATATTTTAAATTGTGCATTTAATCTTAATCGAAATTCTGTCATTTATCAGAAAATAAAGGAAGGCTAGTTTTTAAAGTTTTTCTTTTTTTAGTCATGGCCAATGCATTACTGGCATTTGGTCTTCTAGACAAACACATGCAGTTGCCCATGAATTACAGCAAAAAACACTGCTAAAATATCTGTATTATGTATGCAGTCAGGAAACACATCTAAATCTTTGTCAATCAAACACAATTTTACTTTCAAATGGCACTAGCCTTGAGTAAAGACCATCTCCTCAGCCACCACAAATTTTTGAGATCCCCTCTCTACAAACAACCATTTACATAATTACTGAACAGCTTTATCAGTTACTTCACTGGAAAGGCCACAYTGCCACTGTTTGTAATCATTATTTCATGCCTTTCAGTATTTTTAAAAATTTTCCTAAAGGTCAAAAATAACGTATCTCTCAGTAATGGACTTTACCCTTCTTTGAAAAAATTACTAAATAACTAATTCTGCTCTTTCATTCACTTGGAATTCCAATGATTCAAGTCACATTTTTTGTAATGTCAGGTGACATTGAAAGCCCAAAGTTAATTTCTTTCTCCTCTCTGAGGGTAGGATTCATTGGACCAAAGCATATCTCCTCCTGCTCCCTTGACAATCGATGGAGTCCACCTTCTATGGCTCTTCCCACCTTATCACAGAAACACAGAATGAGCCACGCTGGAAGGGACCACAGTGGGTTATCTGGTCCAACCATCCTGCTCAATCAGGGTCATCCTGGAGCACATGGCACAGGATTGTGTCCAGATGGTTCTTGAATATCTCCAGTGAGGGAGACTCCATAACCTCTCTGGGCAACCTGTCAGTGCTCAGTCATCTGCACTTACATTAAGCAGGTACACAATATGGGCAGGATCATTCCTTGGAAATATGTCTTTCTCTGCATTAACTATGAAAATAGTGCCACGGATGTGATGTCAGAAGTATAGACATCACACAGGAAATGTGTCTCACCCTCAGTGCCAGAAAAGCCTCTAACCTCCACAGACACACACAGAAACCATTTTAAGGAAAGCATCAGAGAATTTTATTTCAGGCCTGTTTCCTTCAAATATGATTCACACGAAAGCAGTAAGTGATTTCTTGCAAAGTAATGAGAGGAAATACAAACAAATAAACAAACAAAAAGCATTGTTCTACCAAAACGTGTCTCAGAAGAAATCCCTTGACAGGAAAGAAGAATTAAGGTATGCTGTTCTGCACATTTAATCCCTATTCTGTAAAACAATTCACTGCACTGGACACATTCCTTGCCTGGAGCTTTCCATCCATAGGATTTAGGATGACTGCATGAAAAGCATTAAAAAGCACTACCATTCATCCTGATATTCCTTGCACAAATTCCCTCTCAGCCCTGAGAAATGAGGGCAAAGAGCCACAATGGTTTTGGATCCACTATGGAAAGAATATATAAAATATATCAAGTCAAAGCCTTCCAGCACAAGAGAAATTCAAGTGGATGAGTACAGCAGCATTTTCCATTACAGCCATCTGGACAGAGGCTGTTGGCTCAATCATTTGAGGGAAAGAATTAAACACGCTCCTGTTTCTCCATATCTACCCCAAAAGAGAGAGAAAAGGTGCCAAAATACTGCACAACTCTACTGGCTGGGCTGTGTCCTTGAGAAAAGCAAGCCAAGCTCACTTGCTCCTCTGTGTGGTTCTCTGATATATCAAAAGCAGCATGGACTCTACCTCATGTCCAAAGCAGTCAGACTGGGTAAAGCCTGTTTCTAAAACTGCAAGTAGACACCTAAATTCAGGAAAAAATTAAGCCCCCTCTTTCACATTTCCTGTTAGTTATCTGGAGCATTTTCTCTTGCTTACTTCTGTTACCAACCCAAGTGAAGCAGCTGTTGCAAAGCCAAGTCCCAGTCGTTTTTGTTAGATGTTTTGTGAACATGAATGTCCAATATAAGTTGATGAATGCTGTCCTGTGTTCTTTTCACTGGGAAAGGCAGAAAAACAATAACTGTTAATAATGTCCATGAATTAATTCTACAAAAGCAAGAAAAGAAAGATGAGGCCAAGGTCCTTCCAATTAAAAAAAAAAAAATCAGCATTTAAAAGGAGGTGATTAAAATGGGACATGACAAAAGGCCAAAAATGGACACATATTCTGTGTCTGACATTGGGCATGTGAATCCCAGCTCTGGCACTTTGCCGAGTGCCTCGTGCACCCGCTGGAGGCAGCCCTTGTCCCAGGAATGTGTCCTCTTCAGCCACTTGCTTTCTATTTTCCAAACACAAAATAAAACAAGGTTTTAAAATATTTCCATTTCCAAAATTTATTATTGCTCCACTCCAACAGGCTACAAAGGCTTCTCAATTTAAGTCTTTTAAAAGGAAAATATATCACAAAGGCTTAGAAATTAACTTCTTCATGCCTTCAAAAATTTCAAGTCCATATGAGACATACATTGTCATTCCAATGCCTGCCCAAAAGACTATTTTTTTCAAAACTGAGAGGCAGTGTTTGTTCACCATCCTGCACAGAATTTTTACTTTCACCAGTGACATAGGTGGTGGATGAAAAAGAATTGAAATAAAACCCTTTCTCTGCAATCATATATGTTTATTATGATAAAAAAACCACTTAAATTAAATTAAATTATACTAAATTGCTCAATTAAACTAAATTACAAATAAAGAGCTTCATGGTGTACAGTTTTATGGTGAGGAAAAGTAATTCAAAATCTAGTCCTCTTTACACAGACTTGAAAAGAATATTAAGAGAAGGAAAACTGCCTTTCTTTTCTGAACATATTGATGCCTTAGGATTTTGGCTTTTATATTTTTCATATACTTGTAACCCTGCAATTCTTAGTGTGTAGATCTAAAGCCCATATAAAAGTGTTAGCTACTGCTTCCAGACAAAACAATCCATCTTCAGGCCTGAACTTCAAGGACACCTTACTGCTTCAGGCCCAAGATCTGTAAACAACCRTYGRTGAAGGGSGGAAAACCTGGGGTGAATTACTTCATTACCTGGGGCTGTAACTGGAAGAGCTAGCCCCAATATGCTAATGGACCAAACTTATAAAAGTATGGACAACTCRTGACCAGTCGTCCATCCTSGGTGGTCCATCCTGGGGAGCAGATCTCAGGGGGTCCACCTGGGGTGTAGGCCCCCCCCCATGTGAGCTTTGACTGTCCTGGATGTACCTGAAGGCCTTCAAATAAACACCACCGCTTTTTAACCTTTTGGTCTTTGTCAAGTCTCTCTCTTTTAGGTAGTCCTGATAAGGCATCAATACTACTCCAGCATATATCTGACCTCACTGAAGAGCACACCGCTGGAACAAAATCATGAGATACTACATGATTCAAGCAAATTTTATTTCTTCACTCACAGACATCTGAACGTAACACTGGTCTGTGAAAATAATCAAGAATGACAMGCCTCAAAATGTATGGTGCTTTGCTAAACCGAACTGATGGAAGTCTTGAGTTAGTCAGCAAAACAAAACCATAGGGACAACAGGGATTTGTCATGTCTGAGAGCAGAGCCTTGAACACTGAAAGTGAAGCCTGAAGAGAAGCACCAAAGTTTAGCATAGCACTGTCTTCGTGGTTTAGTATTTATAGGAGATGAACATTAGGAAGAAAACACTTCTGGCAAACAGAAGGAAATGACCACCCATCCATTGTGTCCTGAATAACCAAAGAACTGAAGTTTGCTTTTGTCTGTAAGCATGAGTAACTTGGTGATGCCCATAAGTAAGTCCTCCACCAAAGCTGGAGCATCCTAGCACTAAGCTGGGGCAGCTCTATCCCCTCTATAAGTAATTCCATGTRCAGATGCAGAAAAAAAAAAAAGGAGTTCTTAAAACAACTATAAACCAATTTTTTTCTGAGAACAAGACTCAAAGTTTTATACTGAACTACAAAAGGCCAGGCACTGAATTGAGTACAGAGTCCCATTTCCCTTCAAAGGGCTCTGGATCAGCCCTTCATGCATCACTGCAAACTTTCAGTTTGAAATTCATCAGTAAGCCAAGGCACGGAGGTCTGCTGCCAGTGTGTGACAGGCTTCCATTCGTCACCGGGTCCAGAAATGAATAAAGCCAATTGCAAATCTTTAATTTAAGAAGAAAAAAACCCCAACAATCCATCAGGTTTTGTATAGTAGTATTCAAATGTTAGGAATTATGTAGAAGTGAAAAACTGAGAGGAAGGAAGGAATAAGCTTTCAAAGGAATTTTATGTAAGTGGAAGTTGGGCATAGCTCTGGAATCTTAGATGTTAAGTCCAGYGAGAATAAGAGTTGAAAGCAAAAAATGGAACCACCAAGATGAAAAGTCAGTTCACTTTAACATACATGTACAGAATTTAGTACAAGATTTTTTAAACCAAAGGAATGTATCACATGAATATGAAACAGTCTCTTTTTTTTTTTTCTTTATTGCAACCATTATTAAATTAGTAGTAGTGAAACTTAGACATTTTCTCATTGAAGTGTTTTCCACTGGAAATCTGATCCATAGAAATATTCATTTTTCATGGGAACATACATCTCTTCCTYGGCAGGAAAGATTTCCCCTGTTACATGTGGAATTACTTATCACAGACCAGAAGGGCCTTAAGCTCAGCATCMAGGTGCCCAGCAAGAGCCAGGCTGTTCTCTGCATGATAAAAAAATCCAGGCTTGAATTCCATTTGTGCCTGATCCTAAGTGAGACCTCTGGCCACTACAATGCTGGACACCATGGGAAGGGGTTTGTACTCCTCTTAGTATGAACAGCTAAATAGCTACCAAACCAGGGAATTTAATTTGTGGCTCTGTGTTGCAGATAAGATCACTGGCTATCAGAATTTAGATTCAATCTAATTCTCTCCTGTTGAACCTGCTAAATTTTGTGAGAACATTCAGAGAGATAGTGTGAGTGTGAACCGTATTTTGATATTTATTGTGTTGGGAAGCTTTACTAATGCTTATCTATCATAGCAATGTCTGAGAAAATGTCTGAAGGCAGTGGAGTACTATCTCCCTTCTGACAGATGAGTTATTAACTACTGTCACATAAAACACTCCTGTGCAGTGGGAGCTTGRGTGAGACAGTGGTGGACCCACATGTGAGGTACTCAAAGGAGACACAGGCAGACAGAGTCCTGTCCCATCCTGCAACCAGGAGTCAATCTACCTTTTCCTTAACATGCAGTTAAATTGCTTCTTGCCACAAAAACAAGTATGACTGAGTGATAGCTTGCAAAACTTAGTAACATTGTGATAATAAACACTATTAACATGATACAGAATACCACTCAGTGTGTAAAAATGCAAAATAATCAGAAAAATAACCTTGTGGATTTATTATACTATATACCCATTTTGAGCATCTTCTGCTGGTGAAAAATGTCAGCGCCATTAAGATAAATTATTTTTATGTATTTATTTTGCAGTGCATTGTGTTAACTTAAGTACAACACGTAGTATGAACCTACATTCTGTGTTCAGCTGTGACAAGCACACAGTGTTATACAAATGTGTAACACACAGTATTTCCTCCTTCCCAGCCACTTTTAACCAGAAAGATTCTACTTGAGTATACTAGACACAAACATTACCAAATATTTTTTTGGGTACTTTCACAGGCAAAAGAAAAAATAACTTGTTGATGGCTATGGAAGTACTGCAAGGGAATTCCTATTTCTTCAGGATTGATTTCTTGCCAGATTGAGATTCCTGTCCTTAAGAATGTCTTCAAGTAGGTGCTACCCCAAAATTAGGAAGTTCATTCCCATCATCCAAGCTATTAATGACAATGTTGAATAGAACCAGGTGTGAAACAGGCTGTATCCCACTTTTGCCTTGCCAGAGAAACACAAGTGAATACAAATGTCCTTTTGAATACAAATGTCCACTGAGTTGACTTAAATCTTAAAGTGATTCACTGCTGACCTTTCTTTCCTGACTTCTTCAGAAATCTGAAACAGCGGATTGTGCAGGAAAAAAAATGCATATTTAAAGTGAAATTCAATAATATGTGCGGCATTATCCACTCAGATACTTGAGCAAAATATCAGGGAAGTGTTTCTTGCATGGAACACTGATGCATTTTGCTACAGGCCCCTGAAATTTAAACCCTGACCAAAACAACAGTAAAATGGCTAACTCCAGTGATTTGCCTGAAGTATTATTTATATTAAGCAATGAAATATATTACATAACTACACACTGAGTCTCACTAAACACTTTGAAAACCACCATTTAATTCAATAGTGGAAACAAGAGGATTCCACAGGGAAGGGACAAGCACTTACCTCTTGATCACACATTGGTGTAAAAGCAGCTGTGTACTCTGCCAGGGTCATGTCATTCACCAAGTTTTTCACCTCTTCATCAAGTGCAGAGTTAATAATTCCTTGTCTGTGGAATTCGCCATGCATTCTTGTAATGAAGCTGTTCCTTTCCTGGCACTTTCGGGTGAGGCAAGCCAGCTTAGCCTGTGTGGCATGAACACACACACATTCCATGATTCTGTGATTCCACTCTCCGCTGAGACCGTGAGATTATATTTTGAGTCTGATCYGTAATTCCACACATTTTGACCCAAAGCTATAGATGGCATTCCTATGTCTCTCCATCTTTAGGTGCCGCTGCACCTTCAAGAGCAATACATGTGCACAGATAAACTGGAAAGAGATGTTCCCTTTCCATGTGAAAGCTTCCCCTTTCGACAGGCTGAAGAGTAAGTACCCTTGCAGTAATGTCAGCGAGCCCTTGCCTAAGCCAAAGCCCAGTAGCACCCAGCTTTTCAGGGGCAGCTGCAGAAGGCAGGCACAGGCATAGAAGCCTGCAACCAAAGGGATGCACCTTGTGCAGGTCCTGCATCAGGGGTTCAGGGAAACACAGTACCTTCAGAGGAGCTAATGTCAACTTCACTTCAGACTTTCTCTTCTGAAGTTCTTTCTCCTGAAATGTTGAAAAATATCCTGCATTAATTTACTCTAGAATCACTTTAAAATACTCCAGCAGATTTTTGATATTTGTTTCAGACCTGACTCTGAGGTGTACACTTTGTGTATCTGTGTGACCCTGTTGTCACAAACAAGATGAATCAGTGTAAGGAGTGGGTTGCACACAGATAGGCCGTGGCATACAAACACTGCCCTACTCACATTAACACTGGTCTTATGGATCAACAAAGGCTTTTGGATGTTCTTAGATGGATACTTATATCTGTGAGGTTATTTCATCAAAGCAGCATCACATTAAAGAATTGGTGTCCTCCATTATGCACTCATGTTCATATTTACTCTGTGAATCTTCCAAAACACTCTTTGGGGAAAATTTTTCCCTTTTCTTATCAATGCTGTGTTGTAAAATTAGATAATAGATTTTCCACGTTTTCCACTTTGAAAAGCAAACATCAACAACTTTCTACTCTGACGCAGATGATGCATATCCTCTATCAGGAGGTGAATCAGGGTGGGCCAGATGACCTAGTATGCACTTTATGATTAAAATCTATTCATGGTAAACCTGCTTTCTGATTATGTAGAAAAAGATATAGTATCTTGCCAGGTAGAATCCMTTTCCATTATGAATCAATACACTATTTTTGACAATAAAGTACAGATTCCTTTGCATTCATTTTGCCTGACAATTTATATTTCTATAAAGTCTACAGTAAATATATTATATCATAAAAAACACTCTCGTTTATGAGAACTCAGTTATGCTGAAAAAGGTCACATGGTCCTCAGCTAATAAATTGTGGGCTTGGGAGTAGGCAGGACAGGAGAAACCTGCCTTTACATTGCACCAGCACTGGGGCAACAAAGAAAGCTGGCAATAGGTCCCTGCACTGGAGACGTTCAATTCTTGATAAGGCAGGGAGCAACACATTCTGCTGATGCAATAGAACAATTGGGATTTGTCCATTTATACGGACAGCAAGTCTTACCCTTTACTCACCTACCATCTGATGTGACACCAGACACTAAAAAACATTGTTTCATTTTACCACCACTATTCTTTTAAGCGGCATCCTAATTCATGGCTGAGAGAAGCTACAAACCCTCTCTCCAGCGCTGGTTTAAAGCAAATCACAGCACATGGCCAGGCTACAACAAACAAAACAAAACAAACGAACCCACCACCAAACAAACAACAACAAAACAAAACCCAAAAACAGAGAAAGATGGATTTACTGCGGAGAAAGTAGAAGGAAACTTGTTCCCAGTAGGGAGAAGACAATAATCTCTTGTATTTCAGAGTAGAGACAGAGGAGAAGCATGTTCTACACATTGTATGAGGGTATGAAGAACAAAGAACACTATTGAGAACAGGACATTTACTAGCTGTTGGAGASTATGATGGGCAATTGCAATTTGGCTCACATCTTAACTCTCATCCCTTTTCAAAATACAGTTTCCAAGAGAATAGAAAAGAAAATCTAAGGGAAAGAAGACCTACCAGGAATTTGCTTCCACCCAAGAATTCAGTATCTGTAGTCACACTTACAGGAGCAGCTTTGCTGTCACACTGTAAGGCAGTAGCTTTGCAAATGTTAGTGTCTGTACCCRCTCTGGTTTGCCAGGCGAAATACAACGCACAAGTGTACAAACTGCTTGTGTAACTACACTTGTGTGCACGTGGGGGTTCTCGCCAGAATAACTATTTCCATTAATAAAAATCCAACCCACACACCTAACTGAAAATGTGTTAATGAAACTCTTAATGTGTAACCCCAGAAGATGGATCAAAAAAATTAGGAAAAACTGTATCAAAATTCTATCGCTAGCTCAGTGTTTCATGATCTGATACAGTGGAACAAGGGAGTTAAGAATGTTTAAAATCCTGACATTTTAAGCCAAGGAGGTGGCTCTTAAAAGAATTTCAGCATCACTGTGCTTGCATTACACTATGGGGATTAATTAGAGCAGAGAATTTTTATGATAGTCTATCATCTTTCCATAACATCAATCACCCAGGCAGTTTACATCTTCTCCATATTTCTCAAAAGTCAGGGGTACTTTTATATGCCTGGAAACCATTTAATTATCTTCAGATTCATTCCCAGGAAAGAAGACTATTTTGCTTCCCCCCTTTGAAAAGAAAGACATAGAAATCTGAAACCTAAGCTCACATTTAAGCACACAGAAAACAACTTTATGATACCTTTTCACATAGCTGAGCCTGAAGGAGTTCCACTTCATTCTGCAAGTCATGAAACTGATTTTGTAATGCAGCCTGGTCCCTGAGCTGGGCTTTCAAGGTCAACACTTGCTGCTCTAATCTCTTATTGGCTATTTTATTCACCTCTTTTTCCTGGGCATCCTTCAAGGTGTACATGGGCTAGAGATAAAATATACAGATTTTCAATTTAGATGTACAAAATAACGAAAATATTCTCAACCATGCTTTAAAGCACAAAACTCCTCAATCAATATATCTACCTACCTTGTACATCAAACCCAAGAAAGCGGATATAAAATATATGATTCCAAACCTTCATAAACATATTAGCAGTAATATTTTGAATCAATCTTAAAACTCTTTATCAGTAAGGAGTACTTGACCCCTGTGAGAACAGGTGTAGATCGGACTTCGACAACGTTTCTTCAAGGTAAGTATTGTATTATAATAATTTAATATATGGGGCAACTGGAGCACAGACTGATTAAGTGACCAACCCGTGGTCACACAGTGAGTAAGAAGAGAACTCAAAAGTTACCAGTCTCCTGCTACAACAATCTCAAAGAGATTATTCCACTCTCCCAAATACATTTTTGTTCTGGAAGACTACTAATAAACCTGACCAGATTTTAAGAATAAATTTCTAAAATATTTTAAAATAAAATATTTGTTACATSTAAATGTAATAATAGTGATACAGAACAAGTGGAAATAAAAGCTTCTGAATTTAACTCCTCCTCCCCCACTCTCCAATTTGTTTTCTTTCCAATTTCATCCAATTTCACACACTTAGATTGAAAGGATTAGTGAGAGCTTTAGATTGATGGTCAGCATCATAAGGTCAGCTCCTAGAAGTGACACTGCCAGATTAAACATACAGATTTAGAATGAGGAAAATCTGAGGGTGAAGAAAATCTCCTGACAAACATTTACGCTACTGTAAACATATATTAAAAAAAATATTGAGTTGATACACACAGCTCATCCAGGTTTCTGATAACACAGTATATAAGCAAGTCTAAAAGATTAAGCTGAAAATTGTAGTCAGACCCATGATATACTGTGGTAAAACCATATAACCTTCTGACAAAACAGAATGATGGTTTGATTGTAATGGTTACAAACACTGATAGAACTGGGAGAGGAGCTAATACTCAGCCCCGATGTACAACACCACAGTTAATTAATTTTTCCCTGGCTTTCTGACAGCCTTTCTGGCTTTAACACCCTCGACTACAACACACTGAAGGCACCATTCCATAGGAAACGACAAACTGAAGTGATATATCATATCACTCTGCCTGCAACACGTCACTGCAACACAGAGAAAAACAGAAATGTGACAATTTCACACTGTTCTTCCTAATGAAGTGAGTCCTCTGTGCGCGGCATTGGAGCAGGTTGAGTGCTTTGTATCAAACTTTTTGGCTCCCTCTTGTGTCAAGAGAACAATAGGAACTGCTGGACACATCAAGATGGATTAGACCAGGGCTGCAGGGACAAAAGCCTGTCAACAGCTTGGTGTATATTGAAAAGTTTATTTTAAAAGAGAATTATTGAAATAAAGTCAGGACCTTTGTTAAGATATAACTGTTCTATTTTCTGTAGTACTATTTGCTAAATTGTGCCCAGAAAATCAATATCCTTTGGTTAAAACATAATGGACTTGAGTTATGCAGATTAGTTCTGCCATCAAATAGTGCAACTGAAGGACAAACTCAGTTCTGTGATGTACATGGACTGCATCTTTGACCCTGGAAGGAGACACAGGTATTCAAAAATTTGACATCAACCCTACAACAAGCAGTTCAATTGGATGAAGAAGTCAGATCCACATGAAACATTGCAATATTGCATAAATATATACTACTGATCAGTAAACACTAACTTGAAAACTGTAGTTGTTGGAGGGATTTAAAAGTGGGGGTTTCTTTCAGATAAAGGCTGACCTGCACTTTTTCCTGTGTAAAAACATTTTGTCAAGGTTGATGAAATTTATTCCTATGTGAGTCATAGAAATAATTAACATCTTACTTCATTGACCAATATAACAAACAATAATTGCTCCAGACTGTCCCTAGACAAAAGGATTAAAGTTCCATTGCCCAAAAATGCACCCAAAATCTTAACTGCTAGCTTAAACAAAATAAATTACACATTTTTTTTAAATTTTCAAACAGTTTGGGCGCTTCTTCTTGCTTGGAATAGATTCTATTGTTTTAGGATGCTAAACGCCAATACATCACAATGATATGAAAAATCTGTACTTCCTTTTCAATTAACAGTCAGAATTCAGCTGTCTAAACACCAGCCCATAGTGCCACAAGCTAGCATGAAATAACTGCATGGGATTACCAGGTGGACAACTACACCCTCAGCCAGGATGCCCTACAGCCTTTAACTGGGATAAACAGTGACATTTAGGCAACTGAACTGATCCCAGAATCCTTGGATTTTCCATAATTTGTTTTATTTTCTTCCAAAGCCATATCTATCCAACCTGTTCAAATTGAATTTGCAAATATTGTAGATTGCTAAAAATGTACTTTTCCAGCTGATAGAAGTTGCTTATTTCTTTTTTGCAGCTTACCAGTTAAGGAGGACAGAAATAATTTCAGGGTTAGCTGAAAAGTCTTTTTAAAAGCTGCTTCCAGAAGATTATTCAGTAATTAAAAATCTTTACATAAAACACTTTATTTTGGTGGAAAACATAAACCCATATCAAGACAGAGAACCATCTGAAAATTAAAAAAAAGCTTTCATTTACAGGAAACCCAGAATTTCTGTGATTTAAACACATTCCAATGAGACTTTTTGCCATGTGATAGAAAGATTTCCTGGATTCTGGAGATACATATTTGGGGCACATACATCCATTAAAGACTTTGACTTTAATCCACACCATCTGTTTAGAGTGTCATTTTGCCTGTCCAAATCCAGCAATCAGGGCTACAAGGCCTGAAATCAGGGCAGAAAGGCCAAATACTGGAAACACTGGAGACTCCTCCAACACCTTCCATTAAGGCCACCCGAAAATTACTTTGGCTAAAGAGAGCAGAACAAGAGTCCTCCTAAACAAAAAAGTGATGTTTTTATAACGTCCATGCAGACCCCAGACTCTGGACTATCCTGTAGACAGATGGTCTACCTTGTATAATATCTGCTCACTTTTAAATTTTCAGTGGCTCGAGGGGCTCTACACTTGCTTCAAATCTATTCCCAATAACAATAATCAGTGTTTCTGTATCCAAAACACTCCCTCCCAAGGAATATGTTTTTCTCCATTCCACTTACATACATACCATTAATTTGCAGTGCTGCTTTCCCAGCATTTTGTCCCCAAGTTCTTGCTTAAGGCAGTCTAATTCTGAGAGAGCCTGTGTCAAACGAGTTTTGGTTTCTTCGTACCTTGTTTCAGCAAAACCAAGTTCTCGGTACCACTTCTGAGCCTAACAGGAAGAACCAAAAAGCAAAATTACTGAGTATAATTAGTACAGCAGCAGAATAATTTTCAGTACCAGCTTACAGCCATGGATTTGAGGCTGATGTCCACATCATAGCTTTTGAATTATTATAAATCAACTAAAATAAATGGAATTATACAATATACTACAATCTTACCATAAGAAATTAATGCAATTCTAGAAGTATGTCCTATAGATTCATATCTCACTAGAGCCATGCCAAAAATAATATTTAAATTTATTTCTAAATGTGAAGGTGTGTGTATTCTGAATAAAATTTTTAAAAGCAGCAGTGTACGCACACATGATTTCAGAGATAACATCTTTAGAAGACGTCAGAGCAAAGTGAAAGCAAGATTTTATCAGCTAGAAGAGGGAAAAGGTTTTCCTGAGAAATGTGTTCTGGTTTCAGCTGGGACACAGTTAATTTTCTCCTTAGTAGTTGGCACAGTGCTGTGTTTTGGATTTAGTATGAGAATCAAAACAAAAACATCAAAAATTAAAAACACAAAGAAGGAAAAGAAGCCCTCCATATGTTTACCTTTGAATTTTTTCTAGGATGCCTTTATTCAACTTAAACACATTAACTGTAGTTTTGGGAAAAAAAAAAACCAAAACCAAACCCAAACCAAAAACCACAAACAAGCCCCTCAGTAGCTCAGCTGGTTGCCTGACAGCAAGCTCTTTCCTTCATATGATAGATCATTTCTTCTCCCTTCCGGAAGAAAGGCTTCCCATTATTTTAAGTATACTGAGGTAAGTATTGTAACACACAACTTAGTTATAAGACACAAAAGATTTAGAAGGACCCAAGTCGATCACATTTCACAAAATAAATAAAAATAAAATTATCTTTTCACGTTCAAACTACAAGGTCAGAAAGTCCTTGCCTAACCATCCATCACTCATCCAAATCCACCTCTTTATTCCAGTTGCTTCACCTGAAAGCTGGGAAGTCTTATAAAGCAGCTGCCAAGGGACAATAATTTTGTACACTCACCATGAAAACCCTACTGCTCTTTTTCTTTTACATACTCAACACACCTATTGCTGCCAATGGTTTGTCCACAGGGAGTGTCTGAGCAACGCCTGTTACAGCCCCATAAATATATACTTGCCATAAAACAACACATTCTGCTTAGATATGCATGGAGTGGAGATTGACTAATAAAACATAGGAATGTGAATAGCTAGTGCATTCAGAAAGGCACAAAACTGAAAGCTTCCTTGGCTGGTGTCAAAACTGCAGACTTTCTTCACACAGGCCCAGACAGAACCAACCATCCAAACAAGTCTCCATGCAGGTGGTGCTGGCCTTGGTGTTTGCTACACAGTTGTGTAGGCAAGGGGCAGCGTCTGGCAACGCCTCTGGATATAGCAAAACCCTGAGAGTGACAGACTTTACATGATCTGGCTTCTTATTCAAAAATTACTTTGAATTCAGGTTTGCAGTAATCCCCAGTGCTTCCACTGCCTTCTCCTCCTCCATATTCCCAGGGATGGGGAGGGAAGCAGCCTGCCCAGAGACGCCGCAGCAGGCAGGTTGTTGTGTGTGCCTTTATCAGGCACTCGGCCTCTGCCACAGTGTGCTGCAGGAATGCAGATTCACTGATGTTCTGGTCAACCAAGAGTGACTGTTCCATTCAGCACTTAAAGATCAAAGGGTCATTTCGGTTCTGCAGATCGGAGACCTCCCTGTTTTGTAAAAGTGCTAAAAGCTGACCGCAAGACAGCCATGTAAGAAAACACGAGAGAAAACAAATTTGCTCCTCAGAAGTACATCAGAGGAGAAGGTTACCTCTTTTTTTGAGTTTTCTAATTCCTTTTGCTGTATTTTTAATTCCTCTTTTGCCTTTTTGACTTGCTCTTTCATCATACTGTAGCTTTCAAACATGCTGCCCTGGATAGACAACAGAAAGACATGACTCTTCTCACCTGTACGAAATGGCATACAGTTGCTTATAGAACAATACATGGTTTCCCACTAAATTAATAAAAAATTTGCATAAAACCAAGGTATTAGACATAAATATTTCCCTGTTGATGATTCTCAACTGAAGTAGTAATTCTGCATTTATAAGAATATAGTAATCTCCACAGAAATTCACTGTGGTGTAAGATACATGACTACAGAAGAAAACCATGGATAAGAAATCCATCATGAGTCATTAGGCATATGTTTCATATGCATCAAAACAATAAMAAAATTAGGCCCTATCAAAATAAAAGTTAGTAAATGAACATGTCCACACTTTCCACCGAGACATGATTTTTTCACCATTATAACACAAGTTTTCTTTTTCCTAGTTCTGTTAGAACTTCTGGTACAAGTAAAAGCTTTTTGTAAAAGCTTTAACTCTTGCAATAAGATAAAYAATTTTTAAAAATGCCTGAACAATGTATTCCTTTAAGTATTATTTTTAACTTCGTAGCTTGCTGTATCACTTTAAAATTTTCTAATACGACATTCAGAAAAAAAATCCTCTCTGGCATTTTGCCTTCTACTTCAAAGTTAACTTCAGCACCTCAGATCTCCAGGCAAGTCAGAGGTTACAAAGTTTTCTGCATTACAAAGTTAATTCAGATTTTCCTTCCAAATGACATTTWTATCTCTCCCTTTTCTTAGAAGATCCCGTTTGATAACATTCCTTACTGCTATTATTTACCTCTTTCCCAGGGAAATAGTTTGAAGGATCTATAATCAGAACTCCTTCTTCAGTTTGCATTACACTACATGCTGTTTCAACTTTCTTTGACTTAAGACCATGTTGTTGACTTTCTTCTTTTAGTTTTACTATTTTTTTCTTTGTTCCTATATTTTTCTCTGTTCTCAGCTCTTCATAGGTGAAACCTAAAGAAGACAKTAATTCTTTCAATTTGTTATTTTCTAGAATAAAGTTCGCATTTGCTTTCTGAAATACATCAAGCTGTTCTGAAGTTTCTTTCTTGATTCTGTCTATCTCTCTTTTCAGGACACATTTTTCCTCCCGTAAATCAGAAATGGTTTGATAACAGCTAGTTTTGCAATCTTGGAGTTCTGAAACCAAGGTCTTGTATTTGTCTTGCTCACACTTTATCTCTGCCAAATGTCCCAACAAAATTTCTTTTTCACCTTCTGAAAGAGCTATTCTTTGTAAATTTCCCTCTCTCTCCTGTATTAATTCATTATATTTTGCTATATATTTCTCCTTGTCTTCTAATAATTTAGCCATTTCTTTGAAGCATCTGGTTCTTTCTTCTTTTAGGTCAGAAAGCAGCTGGAAATACCTCATTTTCCTTCCATTCAGGGATAGAACACTCCTGTGAAGTTTATTTGATGCAATTGTCAATGAGWCTTTTTCAGAATTCCTATTTTTCTCTTCAACATATGAGAGGCTCTTAGGGAAAGTTTCAACTAAAAATATGCCTGGGGTCATGGTGTTTTCTTCTGTCAAGTTATTGTAACATCCACCAGCAACCTCATCCTCATTAGGTAAGTTCTGAAATGAAACAATGTTAGCTTCATCTACTGCTAAAACGTATTGAAAATATGTATCCATCTCCTCCTCCAGGGCACACATCATCTGARCATATCTCTCATTCTCCTGTTGTAATATACTGACTCTTTTGGAGTAATTTTCATTCTCTTGCATCAGTAGAAATATCCTCTGAGAACACGCAGCCACCGCTTTTTCCAGTACAGGTATTTTCACATTACATTCATTACCAGCTTCCAGGGGTGACAGATGACAGAAACACTCATAAAAACTGTTCCCTGGCAGGAACAGTTTGCTTAAGCACACAGTCCTCTCTTGCAGAGGGAACAGTAAGTTTAGTGGACATCTCTCTTCATCTGACAAAAAAAAATTCTGAGAGTAAGCATACTGCACATTTTTAGCAGCTATTTTTTGACATGAGAAATTCTTCTTGCTTGATTCACATGGTTTCAAGGTCTGGTCTTTCCTTTTTTTCAGGCCAATATTGCTGGAGGGGCTTGTTTGGTGAGTTGGTCTCTGAGCCTGCTCTCCTTTCTCTTCCATTTCAATTATGTTTTCTCCGTTACATTCACTATTCACATCAAAGACGCAGTTTTCTGAGATATTGTCTTCTTTCTCCATTAGTTCAGGACTCCCTTCAAAATACTTTTTTAGGTTTTTAAAATCAACAAAAAAACTTTGGGCATCCTGCGTGCCACCAAGACTCTCTTTGGCTTCCATTCCTTGCTTCCCAGGCCTGAATAATTCAGTTTTGTGTAAAACTTTAGAACTTTCCTCAAGATCACAGGTCACCTGTTGTTGCTGGGCTTTCTCATTCTGTATTTCTTCTCTTTTAGCTCTCCTTGTAAATATTTTTTGGTGATACTTCTCATCATCAACAACTTTATCCAGACACCTATTTTCACTTATGCTTCTTGGCAGAATTTGCTTGTTTCCCCAATGTTTTTCCACGTTGCACTTTTCTAGAGATGATGTGAAAATTTCAGCCACAGTGGAAGGCAACTTTCCATGAAGAAATTCAGGAGCTTTGTCATAAAATCCTCCTTTTACAACACAAAGGCAATCAGACCAAGGATTAGTATTTGCCCCACAGAAACTCAAACACCTCACTTTCTTCACAGTGGTGAAAGCTGATATGTGGCAGCTTCCAGGTTCAAACAGAGTCAGTTGGAGCTTCTTCCTCACCAAGGCTTCAACCACAGAAGAAGGGAATGTCCTCGCTGGTAGAGTTACAGCTTGTTCCTTCAAGAGAAAAAAGGTTTCTTCATCTTTAATTTCCTTACTTCTCCCATCGTTAGATTTCTCAGAACAAGGGGGAAGCAGTCCTGCTGCATGATGACTTGGGGTACACCTGAGCAAAGTGAAACTATTTTCTAGAGTACCTATCCTCTCTGGTCCAAGGGTGACCTGGTGATAGCAAATGAGAAATGTTTCAAACTGAAAAATATAAGCTAAAGTATGTTGCTAATCATAATTTGTTTTTGTCTTCATTCATAAAATACTTGGTTACAGATTGGTAAGAAAAAAAAAATTTCCATACACAGASCTTACAAATTATTTAAGATTTGCAATTAGCGTAATGATACAAATTAGGTATAAGTAAGCCTGTTGTGCTCTTAGTGCACACCTGTATTCATCTTGCAAAATATCTGTAGTAGCTATGATTTAAAGCTACTCTTATATTCACCTTTAAATACACCAACTCTTCGTTTTGTCTCAAATTTCACATACTGTGAACAAAGACAGCAGGAATTACTTTTCTTCTCACCTGCTCAGTCTCAGCTAGACCAGCAGCTTTCCCAAAGGCACTGAAATTGCATTCCAAAACTGGTACAAGTTCTGCTGGTAGCTCCTCCATCTGCTTTAGTCCATCACAAGTACATGGTGGTGTCTCTGTTACGGTAAAACACTGGACAAATGTAATGTCACTCCCAGAGAGTTACATAAAAAACAAAACCAGAAACATCCCAGCAGATGTTTTGAACASAAAAATATTTTAGTGAGAGTATGCTCAAAATTATCTTCCCTACCAGCAGCATACATCACCAGTGATACAGATACAAGCATGATGTTAAACAAGAAAACAAAATTCACAAAAGAACATAAATATTGAGCTCTAAAATAAGATCTGTTTGGGGGTCACCATTCCCAGTTGTCAAAGCATTGAGAAATGGAAAATACACCTCATTACAGCGGGTAGATGAAAATTTATGAGTTAAACTTACAGGTTAAAATTATTCAGTGCAGGTCTGCATTTGCATACACTGAAATTTGCTGTAAAATTCTCATTAATTTATGTTGGAAAAATTTACCTGATAAAATTTGCCAAGATCAGAGCTTTCATGGTTTTGGTCTGAATATACAYATTATATTCTATACTTCCTCCAGGACATACAAAGTACCCCCTCATCTCTTTAGCTTCTTGAAAGTTCTAGGATTTCTTGTGAAAGCTCATGTTTGAATGCTAGTGGCAAACAAGTGTTTCACCTTCCCSAGATACAGTTTACAGATTATGAGGATTTTGGAAGGTTTTGCACGTTCCAAGTCATGCACACTCCATGAATGAAATCATCTTCACTTTAATAGCACAGAAATGAAAGCAAAACCTCCACTTTGTTTCCATACCAGACTCTTCAGCATGTAGCAGCACAACTGGAGTTTGAGTAGCTCTGCTTCTGAGTGAATCCAAGACTGCTCTCCATTTCAGATTCTGAACTTCATCCTGAATTAGATGTCCATTCTTAACGGTAAAAGGAGGAGAACAAGAAAAAAACCCCACAGATTATACATATGTGTTGYTCGTGATATAAAAAACAGCTGCTATTCTTTCATACAATTTCCTCATTTCAMCATTTTCTCATAAATGTTGTGGTTGAAAACTTTGCCCCAGTGTTTCCTTCATACTTTACAAAGAGTTAAGGAAGAAAATCTGAGTCATAAGCATGTAATATGTCAGATCACAGGTGGAACAGTGACTAAATTATACGGTCATGAACAAATACAAAGTCCAATCAAGTAGGAAATAAGACTAATAGTTCAGTGCCCAGCTACAAAGACAATTCCTAGGCTGGAAGAACTCAAAGTGGAATAATTATTCTGAACAAAATTTTCTTTTTCCATTGACAATTTAATTGGAAATTTCATATTCTCTTCTTGACGTTTATCTTGACTCCATGATTGAATTTAAAAATTGTGACAAAGCAGATACCCCTATTGCTTGATAACAGCAGGTCACATTTCACATGTACTGTGCTAATTTTCAGTGAACAGAAGAATCAGATTTGATTGTCTCAAGAAAACACATCATTGAGATAGTAACCAAAATAGCTRCAGCACAAAAACCAAGCCAACATAGGCACTTTTGTCTTTCTGCACTGCTCTGCATCAAACGCCAGCAGAAAACAAATCTGGTCCCTTTGCACTGAACTGCAACTTTAGAATTACATATGCATGGCAAAGGCAATGACTTCCAAGACTTCAGTTTATAGTGAGCCAGAAAAGGCCGCTGATTTTCCACAGGATCACCACTGAGAATAGTTTTTATTTCAACCCCAGTCAGCTACCTCATTGTCATGCTCTATTATAAGATATYGACTGGGAGGCACAACGTAAGAGAAAACCACAACACTTCCAAGATATCTTCCTTTATTTTCTCAGTAATATGGAATCATAGAATGGTTTGGATTGAAAGGTACCCTAAAGGTCATCTAGTTTCAACCCCTCAGTCATGGGCAGGGACCCATTCCACTAGACCAGTTTGCTCAGGCCCCATCCAAACTGGTCTCGAACACTCCCAGGGACAGGGCATCCTCAGATTCTCTAGGCAACCTGTTTGAAACTAATGCCAACTCCTTGAAACACAATCATTCCTTTCCTGCACCTCTTCCTTTACCTCTACACAGTTAGCAACTCTTCATTGATACGTGGGTACTGTCAAAGGAAAGTTACACAAAATGATGTAAAAGAYACAATGCTTGGATGACAGAACATCACACTGAGAAATCAAGACCTCAGCTGTCATGTGAAGGCTGTAGAAAAATGCATCACTTGGTGTTTCATACTTCTCCTTCAACAATACCTTCAACAGACCCCCTAATGCTCTCATCTAGAAACTGTCTGATAAGTCAACACACAGCCACAGGGAACCCGCTGCGCTTTTTTTGTGCRTTTTTCATTCAGGCATATGCTGCAATTAGAATATTGCAGACGGGATTCTGATACTGAGTTTCAACCTTTTTTTCAGGATTTATGTGATTACACCCCACCATGAACATGCATTTCACCTCTCTGTGCTCAGTCTAATTGGATCTTGTATTGAAGATGCAGTAATGACTAAGGCTAGTCTTTAAGAATAACTAAGGTGATTTGTATTTGAATAACAAGGTATTTACTGAGACATCTCATACTGTGAGTATTTCACAGGAGTCTGTCAAGCCTGTCTTCACAAACTGCTTTTTTCCTGGCTGTGAAATAGGCAATGTTCCCATTTGCTCTTTCACTGGGAAATTTTATACAAGCAGTTTTCTAGGAAAGCAACAGCACAAAAACCTTTCTTGTATTGCACACAATTTCTTTTTTTTAATATCTGTTGATGGAGTATGATGAACTCAAATAGGATTTTTCTTTTAACTATTTCRGTTTAAATACTACAAGACCAAGGTGATGAGACAAAGAAATTCTAYTTTAACAGGTGGTAGTAGAACTCCAGATAAGGGGGAAAAAACCTCTTCAGTTTTACAGAAAAACACCAGATGTCTCCCTCCTCCTTTTATCATAGATCTTGAAATTTTTTTCACTGCTATCTCAAGTCATTTTCTACTAGAAAAATCCAAGTGTATTAGTAGCAGTACCAAAAGAGGAGGAAGAAACAACTAGTAATGCAGAAGGCACAAGATTTTATGCTGATGATGCTATACACAGCATTAAAGGAACACTACATACTCTGCAGCAGACCAAAGTAAACACAAATTATKGCCTGTTCATTTATAACAAAGACTGGTAACTGAGACTCTAACCTCCTATGACAACACAAATATAAATGAATACTTAGAAAATAAGTGCTTAGAAAACTTCATATAGAGGAAAAAATAACTTTTTATTAGAGTACAGCATAGAAAGAAAGAGTTCTGTTTCTTGAAGACTTTTTGGATTATCTCAGGCAATTAGCCAGTTGATGCATCTTGCTTTCACACCTTCACATAGCTCAACGTTTATTTTCTCCTTTTCTCAATGTTATCAAACCAATAGTAATTCTTCACTACTTCTCTAGCTCTGAAAGCCCTCACTCCTCTTGATTTTAGTTGTGCAGTCCCCTCATAGTGCATTTGTTTGTTCTACCTGTTTACAACTCAGTGCAAGTCCCTCTAGAAGTATCTCAGAATATTTTTAAACCCTATTCTTCACTCCCAAGAAAAAAAGAATAGACTAGTTAAAGCAACTATAGCAATGGCTCAGGGTAAGTAGTTGGTCTTTCTGCCATCTCAGGGCAGCTACAGAGACACGTGGGGTGAGGTGCAGCTTCCAAGCTCTCCCCAGAGGTCACCCACGTGCTGCTGGTTACTGCAGGATGATCTTACCCCTCTCGCTCCCACACAGACAATCTCCTGGAGCTCACTGCTTTGGGACCGTAGAACCACTAATGGTACAAAATCACCATGCCTGCAAAGGTGCATTCAACTACCAGCTTAAAAAGTTTGTCTTTATTTCCTCTAGTTTTTATGGATAAAAGATCCTCTCTAGCTTCTCCCAGTTCTGGAAGTACTCACAGTCTGATTGTCCTCCCATACAAAAGGGTTTTGTTCATGCCCATTACCTCTTGGTTAAGTGCAGTTAAAATCAGGAGAGTTCTTGGGATATCTGGTCACAATCTGAAYGAAGCAAGCTGAGTGTGAGGTCTCACTTCATTTAACAAATTCTCAAAATAAAAATACACTCCACCTCAGTGCACGAAGAATAAAACTTTGTTTGAGTCCACTCTGTGAAAAGAATTGTTCCTTGTCAGCAAAATTAATTGGCAGAAGCTGAATGCCATATTACAGCATATGCAGAGCTTTCCCATGCAATGCTGGAGTGAAGTGCTTGAAGCAAACAAGTCCTATTCAGTGTATTCAGGGCATATCACGATGCTACAGAGCTGAAAACTATTGAATATCTCAGCTCACTCCCASTCATGAACACTGTATCCATCTCCCCTTGTTTAACATTATCCAGAAAATCTCAGACAAGATTTACTGTCAAGTGTGCTTTTTGCTCCAGCATTTGGTTATAAATAACGTGTGAAAACTCATCCAACCATATGTGTCCTCCTCCACTGAATGATGTCCACAAGACAGAGGTCTCAGAAGATCTTCTGGGCTGCAATAATTTTAGCGAGAGACCTTTTGCCATGGGCACATCACTTAAAAACTTAAAGAAAAAAGGTTTGTTGACTCTCCTCAATATGCACCTAACAAAAGCACTGATGCAATGAAGTTCCAGCTGCTGATTCGAGGGGGTGTGAATGAGACACTGTGAAGTACTAAAGAATAAACAAAAATAAGGAAAAAAAATTCAGGAAAGATAAAGCCTCACACTTGCATCTTGATTACACATCTAATGACAAGTGTAATCCAGGGTGATACAAAAAAAAMCCCTAATTGTATTTTGCCTTGTTTTTACTTACCAGTTGACTTACCAGGTCAACACTGCTGTCTCCATTTGCCAATCTTTTAAGYTGTGAGTCTTTTTCTTTCTTCTTTTTCAACTTCACAGTACCTTGATCTTTAAAAGTTCTRTTCTCATCTAGAAGTGCTTCCACTTTTTCCTGTAGTTTGATTTCAGATAATTTCAAACTATAGACATGACGGTAAGATTCTTCCAATTTTGTTCTGAGAAAGTCTTCAGTGTCCTGAGAGCACTGCAATTCAGCCAGTAGGTCTGCCTGTTCTCTTCTGTTGTCCTCCTCTTTTTCCCTCAAGACCTTCAGGTTTTGCTGAAATGCCTCAAGATGGCTTTTCACATCATGGTCCACATTTTTAATGCAAGCTTTCCATTCCATTACTTCCACATCAGGGTGTTTATAGCCTTGAGTCCCACTGAAGACTGACTGCTGCTTCTCCTGGAGATGCTGCACCATTCCCTCTTCTAACTCAGATGTCAAAATAGCAATATGGGCATTAAGATCTAGGACTTGCTTTTCCAGCCTGGATACCTCACCCTGAAGGTAACGGTCCCTTTTTCTCAGCACTGCTGTCTGTTGTCTCTGCCTTTGTTTGTAGTGCTCAAAATATTCTGACTGGTTTTTTATTTCGTCTTCTTTCATCTTCAGCTGCTCCTGAAGCCAACGTAATTTTTCCTTTTGCTTCTTCTCTGACTTTTTTTGGTTTTCAACCTATAATTTCAGTGAGATGTATGATTAACATCTTAAAACTAAAGCTCTTCTTCCCTTATAATTTTTCTTAATTTAGTGATAATTCTGCCCGTGTTTTCTGAAAATTCAGGAATGACATAAGTAGAAATTTTTTTAAAGCCAGTAAAATACTGCATTTAGAGCAAAAATAACCTGTTTTGTCATTTCAGCCATCACTGAAACATCTCAATAGGAAACAAACAACACACAAACTCACCCACATCTACTACTACATGAAATACAGGAACTTTTTGAACASCTTTTTTTGCATGTTCTACAGTACATACTAAATCAAAATAAACCTTAGAACTGGAGTTCATATATCCAGCTCTGATTTATACAGAAACAGATCCTTAACACTGACAGTACTGTAGCACTTTGGTGTTACAGGCAGAGAAGCTCTGGTTCTGTTACAGAAAACAGGACACATACTTTCCAGAGCCCAAGTTTTTTCCCTTTGCTCTTCACCATACCTGTCATTTGTCAGCTCCTCTTATGAGCCTCCTGAAAAAGGAGAAAGGAACAGATGCCTTTCGAAACAGTTTGAGAAGGACTTTGGTATGTTCATTTGCACTACAGTGTGTTTGAACAGAGAGACATATAGAGGTGAAAGATGTCAACGAAAGCCAGAAGAGGCTTTCATGAGTCCCGTGCTGCCCTTGCTTTGAGCGGAGTAAGAACCACGAGTATCACAGGGACATTGCGGCAACTTTGAAGCAAGATTGAAGACACAGAGACATGGAGACATGACTTTATTTTTTCAAGGACTTCTTTAGATCAGTCAGTTTGATCTTCAATACTCTCCTGTCTGAGGCATTCACTGGCAAGGACTGGTCAGAAGCAACACTAGGTTGAAAAGTCAGTTAGATGTGGGCTAATACTTTGTTTTGTTAACTCTTGATGGGAATATATGTCTAAGCTTCCTGAATCTTGAAAAATACATTTCACTTTTAATTACAAAAACAAAGACTATTCTTCATTCTTATGCGTCTTGCCACACGGTACTAGTCCCGTCAGAGTATTCAACTTTGACCTAAAATGCTGAGAAAATGAAAGAATATCTTATGATAAACAGAATCAAAAGACATTTTTTCATGAAGACTCTCCTTGAGAAACTTTCATTCCTTCTCCATTCTCATGAATCCATCCAACGAGCAAAGTAGGTAAAAATGCCTGTTGTATGGGGCTAGAAAAGTCTGACCTAATAAGGAGTACACTGATGGGTTCTAGGGAGAAAGAAGGAAGGGGGAGCATATATCTCAAAGATCAATGGCTCAAATGAGAGAAGTAACAGCAGTGCTCTCAAAAACAGTAGAGAAAGAGAAAGCAGGGGAAAAAAAACTCATCAAGAAATTCTTCTGATTCCTCGGTTGCAGAAAAAGAGAAAGGCTGAGACAATTTCTTGCTTAAAACCAGAGGTCACTGGAGAGGAGATTGACTTATAAATTGCTAGCAAAAAGAGAAAACAAACTAGGTCATTTGCAACAATATCCCCCTCACCAAGTTGATCAGGTCCTCCTGAAGGTCTCGCAGTTTCCCTTTAACACGCACACTGGCATTTTCAACCCGGTCCAACTTCATATTGAGTTGATCAATCATCACAAGAAGTGTTTTGTGTGACAGCTCCAGCTCTTTCATCCTGTGATAGCGAGAATGAACATTTTTGGTAAGTAAATACCACAGTACAGTTCCAGATGGATAAGCAGGTATGAGCAATGCATCAATTTATTTTTTCATTTGTCTCCCAAAAATAAAATAGTAACAAATTTTTGATCACTAATATAACAAACACTTAATTCTTAACAAGTCTACTGGAGTTTGCACATTATGCTGGGGAGCAAATGTGCTGGAGAGCAAAACTTTAAGACAACATCTTTCTGCTGAGTTAATATGAATACCATAAGCAAACACATTTACAGGATTTTTGTACAATGGAGCTTGGCATGCTATATGAAGTAACAGCTTAGCATAAAGACAACCACAACATTTCAGTCTCTGCATGTACCTGATCTTACGATCTTGGTAGGTTCACAGTGAATTCAAATTTTATAACAGTAGATGCTTCCCATCAAAATTATCATTACGGGTAACCTACAAGTACCTATGTTTCAGAGACTGAAGTGAAAATATCTTACTTGTAACAATTCTTCAGTGGGTACTGAGACCTATTGTATTGACTTTGCCCACAAAGACTGATTTTGACAAAATACTTTTGCTTTGCCTGTTGGTATTAAAATGGTAGATAAGATTACGTAGTGTGATATGATGATCTTTAAAAAAAGATTCATTATTATTTTGATAAAAAAACATTATTAAAATATTTCTGGCCAAATTCCTTGATGAATCAAAGGAATTAAAAAATTATACAAATAATTATCTTAATACCATTTATATTTTCTATCCTTTTTAACTCTTTGACTGTCTTTAGAATAGTGCCATTGCTGACTATCAAAACCTTATTATTCTAGTCAAATATATAATTAATGCTTAATGGTACCTTCACCTACTGTAATGATTAGCATTAACATACTAAATTAGATGAAGCTTTCTGAAACAAGAAACTTTTTTAACGACAAAAAATTCCAAATTGACACTTCTTTTAAAAGGAAAGGGATATACTTTACAAACAGAATTTACACCTTATGAATATTTAAGAGTGAAACATCCTGAGAAAACTGCCTGGTTTTTTGCAACAAGATTTTACACCACGCTGTAAATCTTACTTAAATAATAATGCTTAAAAAAATGATTATTGCATTTCTGTTCTGATAGCTATACAAAACACTTATACATGCATCTTCTCAGACACTCTAAAAACACACAAAGCCTTTCTTTTTGCTGGTTCTGCATGTATCATTTGACAGCCAGTACATAGGGCAAAGTGAAGAGCACATTTTTCACATCACAATAAATTTTAATGCAAACCCCCCTTGTATTTACCTATTTCTTAGGATGGAATTGGACTCCACATATTCCTCTAGAACACCTTTCAGTTTTTGTTCTGAATTTTCCAACTCTTTTATTCTGAGGTTCAAATTCTCTTCTCCAGCACTGTTTACTTTTTCATCAGGTGTACTTGCATCTTCTAATTCCTGGAAAACMCAGGAAGTAGCAATTTTAACACTAAAATTCGGGATAGCAAATCCTTCATTACTGGGCATTCTAATACAGTAACAAAATTCTTGTTCTCTTCCAGATGAAGGATCCATGATGAAAAAATGCCCAAATTATTGGGTTCTCAATGCACTACAGTCTAAGCATGCCATAACAGCGTCTAAGCCTCTGATGATCAAATTAACAGTCCTTCTTTATTCTGAACACATTTATTATTTATGAGAAAGTCTCATTTCATTAGCCCCATTAACATGTATGAAGAGTTGCTGTTCGCAATATGAGATCCCCATAAAAGATTCAGTTAGACAAGTTAATAAAGGAATTAGGGATCAAAGTTTTGAAAAAAGAATAATTTTCTACTAAATATGGGAGTTCATAAAACTGAGTAGGTTTATTTTTAATAAATGTATTATATTATTATTGTTTCAAGACAGAAGATTAAAGAAAGGTATTTCCTATTCAAAAGGCATTCTATAACTATTTCAGAGAAAACCTTCAGTTTATTTAACTGGTATTTTGGAATTCTGCATGCAGTATTTTACTTATATCTACTTCACCTCTGACAGGTTATGAAACCATGCCTGAAAGAAATTTTCAAATTTGAGCTTGAGAAAGCAACCTAAGTTTGGTTCTTTTCTTTTGCCTCTTTTAGCCCTAGATCTAAAAATTCTTCAAAAACTCACTTCAGTAAGTATAGTCCTGTAACTGTGTCCTGGTTTCTGCTGGGACAGAGATTATTTTCTCCTTAGTAGCTGGCTCAGTGCTGTGTTTTGGATTCAGTATGAGAACAATGTTGACAACACTCGGATGTTTTGGCTGTTGCTCAGTAGTGCTCTCCCTAAGTCAYGGACTTTTCAGGGGCTCATGCTCTGCAGTGAGGAGCTGTACAAGCAGCCTGGAGGGAGCATGGCTGATGTGAACTGTCCAAAGGGGTATTCTACACCACGGAGCTTCATGCTCAGTATATAAACTGGGGGGAATGACCCAGAAAGGGACTGATTGCTGTTCAGGAACTGGCTGGGCATCAGCCAGCAGCTGGTGAGAAACTGTAGTGTGAAGCACACTTGTTTCTCTTGGGTCTTTAATTAAATTCTCTCTCTCCTTATAATTACAATTATTATTATTATTATTACTATTATTACTATTATTACTTGCATATTATTATAGTAATATTTTGTCTCAATTATTAAACTGTTTGTATCTCAACCCATGAGATTTACCTTTTCTTTCTGATTCTCTCCCACTGGTGGGGGGAGTGGGGGGAGTGAGTGAGTGGCTGCATGGTGCCTAGCTGTCAGCTGGGTTAAACCACAAACAACTGTCCTCTGTGAGATGCCTTTGATTTTGCTACATTTGTGTTGATTTGGAACTGGATCTGTAACTRGAATTCAATCACAGAGTTTAGATCTATTACCCAGGAAATAATGCAATTACTTTTTTTTTTGGCGGGGGGAAGATGCTGAATCTACATTGCAAAGAAGAAAAGTAACACTCTTGACACTGGAGAGCAGAAAATGGCACAAAATCAGTGTGGCACAAAAGAATAAACAAACAGCTCTTCTCTTATCACCCCATGTTTTGCTATGTGCTATTCACATGTTCAGTCAATTACATAAAGTTTTACAATTTTGGTCAGTTGTATGAACTCACTGGCCTTATGTCAGCTACACAAGCACCTAGAATGGAAACGATTCAGTCACTTCTCAGTCCCTTGAGAAGCCGTGATATTTAAAAGCTCCAAGTGTGGATAAATCTGAAAGAATAAATTCATGTGGACAACTAAGTTCACACCRCTTTGTGATCTCTAGACTTACCAAGCCCAGTTCCTTCTCAGAGACCATACATCCATGAGAACTGATAACATAACCATGGCCCTCCCCCGGACTGTATGATTTCCCAAACTGAACAGTGCCTTCAAGTTAGAGTTCCTTAAGACATTAATATTTTGTCTCCACTTATCATTTGTAAAGTGAATAGACATCCTGCTCTCTGACAACAGTCATCCCTGAACAGAACTGCAAAAGGTATATATAAYAATAGTGGATATTGTTACTCTACTTGTGAATAACTTACATTGGAAGCCAAATTAATGTCATTTTCAACTGGAAAATGTTAACAAGAAAGCTGTTACAACTGGCAACAGCAATTAGAAACTTACAGTTTCCTTCTCCACTTATACAGCTGGAACAGATGATTTGAAAACTGTGTCACAAAAAGGGAAAATCAGACTCGGCATCTTGTATGAATCATACAATGATAGAATCATTCAGGTTGCAAAAGACCTCTAAAACCATCAAGACCAACCATTAACCCAGCACTGCCAAGTCCAGCACTAAACCATGCCCTCAAGTGACATCTCCACATACCTTTGAACACTTCCAGGGATGGTGATTCCACTAGTTTCCTGGACAGCCTATTCCCACTGCCTGACCACCCAGTTAACAAACTGTACCCATTCCCAGCTCTTTAGTAAATACCAATATACAACAGATAGTAAGACTGGAATTATATACTCCAGTTTCCAAAAGTACAAATCCTGCTAGGTCAGTGCAGAAAAAAAACATCATGAATGCCATGGAAAATGTCAGCCCAATCAGCCAGTTTCTTTGAGAAAACCATCACACGTATTACAATGTAATAACAGAACACATAACAAAATAAGAAAATGAAACTCTTCATACCTTTTCTGGTTTGTAAGAAGAGCCCCTCCTGTCTCTGCAGTGCGCTTATCGTGGCAGCCACGTGCCCTGACCATCCCATGTTTGTGCTTATAGTTTCATATCCAAAGTAGTGATGAGCAAAACTGTGTCTATGAGAAGAGTGGTTTTTTGCCAAGTGAATCACACTTTCCAATTTCTGTTCCTTCATGGGCACCAGGTTTGATTATCTCAAGCTCTGTTTACCTCCCGTTGTAGTCTTTTTCTTCAGAGTAATGCCAGAACTCTCTTTTGCGGTGAAGGCCTCATTTTTCCACATTCTGTCATCATGCTACTAAAAGCCTTAACTAAAACATGAAAAATCTCTATTTGAAAACACATTCTCTAAATGCTTTTCCTTTTGAACAACACATTGTGAGCAACACATTCTTTTGGGGATCAAGATTCCAAACTTCTGCATGATCCTTGTTTCCAAGGTAAATTGTGCTTTCTACCAGGGTTATGCAGAACCTGACATCAGCAACAGTTTGCTGCATGTGCCTGAATTATATTGTGGAGTGTCTCAGCTCCTTCTGCAGGTAAATGCTTTTGTTCAGTGATTCTTTGTACAGAGCACATGTCTTCAGAGCCTGATAATTATCTGAGGAAACTGGCTGCTTCTGAGGCTGATCCCTGCACCTTCAACAGTGAGAAATTCAGTTGCTATGACAAAACTTTTCCTCAGCTTTTTCTGTACTTCCTTAATTGTTCATTGCTTAATGTTATTTTTGTCAATCATAATTTCAACTTCATGGGATGTATTGTTGTAATCATCTAATTCATGTTGGAGTTCAGTACGTCCATGGGAGTAGACTTGTTTCTCTGTGGCTTTCTACACAAACATGATTTTTAAGAAAATCTGAGGGAGGAGAAAGTTATCTTCTAATATTGTGCTTTTAATATTCTCATCTTGCCTCAACATTTCAGGGATAATTAAAATGATCTATTTCTTCATATTGCCTTTCCAGCTCTGAAACATCGATTTGCTTTTCTCTCTTTGAAAGAGTAATATTTTTTCATTTTCTAACCATTCTCTTGAAAAGCTCTTTTCATTTTTTCAGYCTGTGCTTCACCCCAATTTTTCTTGCAGTTCAGGCGGTCAGTGACTGTTTATCTACCTCTTCTGGTTGAGGTTGTGCCATTTTTGCTTCCTGGTAGCTAATGTCAATATTTTTTTTATTTCACCTGAGAGGATGCCATGATTTGCAAATATTTATGTCCAACTAATTCTCTGCTTATCACATTCATCTACAAGCCCATTTCTCTGAGCCCCTCTTTCTTCTTGAGATAACTGAGCACAGCACATCATGCATTTTTTTTCCCTGACCTCTCAGGCTACCATGGAATCTGCCATTTTCCCAGTGCTGTCTTTACAAGTTATTGCCTTACTTTACAAGAAACATTCAAAAAATCATATTTCCCACTCAGTTCTCACCTACTTTAAAGTTTTCATATTTCAATCTACCATCTTGCCTTTCTCCAAAGCCCTTCTTTTCTCCATCTGTGGATTTCCAACTTAAAAATTTAATATGAATTTTACTGCTGCAGGGTTGTAAATCTTTATTTGTTTCCAAGTTTGAACAGTTTGACTCCTGTCAGCTATGGACTATAGACAACTTAATGTCAAACACTTAGCTTTTTTAATATAGATATTAAAAAGGAGATCCTGTGTTTCTTGGGTGAAATGCAAACCACATTTGTTGAAAGCATGCAGTATGGAGACAAAAATCTCAGTACTGTAAGAAAATCATTTGGTAGATAACAGTTCACATAGCAGCCAGTAATTGCACTTGTATTTTTTCTGCTGTTTGGTTGGTGTGAGAGTGTAAATTCCATTTCTATTTTTTTTCAGTGTTTAGATGTGCTGGTCCTTATTTGATTGTGAAATCGTTCCAGCTCGAAGCTATATCTTTAAAAAAATCTCTAATTTTAAATTCAAATATTTTGCAGCTTCAAGTATTATGCAAACTGCTTTATGAAAAAAATGCACCAATTTAAAGCTGCTTAATAAATATTTTCTGTATTTTTGCACGTGGACTCAGCTGTTCACTCCATAGGTTCTTTTAATAGCCTGTAAACAACACAAAAACCAAAACAGAAAACAAAAACAACAGAGAAAAGAAGAAGTCTGCTGAGCTTTAGATAAAAAACATAACTTTAGAAATAAGTGTTTCTTATTCTTAAATTCACAGACAGCACAATGTCTTTCTGAACGTTTTTTATTACCTTCAAATAACTAGAACTAAAATTACTATCAGTAAATCACTTGGTTTGCCTTTAAATAGTTAACAGTGTTCAAAAGTCCAGCTATAATTATCTTAAAATTGGCTTTTCTGTGTTAGATTAATCAGAGACAGATTCACCTCTGGCAAGATGAATTAAAGGACACTGCCCTTCACATTAGCACCACAATGTGATGTGCACTCGTACAAAAGTCAAAAGCTGAGTAGTTATGTGGCTACACAGTCATTATCTCTGCATTATCTCCTCAAAGTGTTTGTCACCAACCTTGAATACTTACTGTTAGCAGGAAGAATAGTACATTATATCAGCACAATGCATTTTCTGGAGACTAATAATACTTGCAAATTTTTTTTTTTCCTCTTTTAATCCAAGGAGAATCCATAATACTATCAGCTAATATCAGCATGGAAACCTATACATCCCTTGAATGCATAGTATGTCAAAATATTTTAGATGCAATTTAAAAAATGCTGGTGATTTCACTAAGTTTATTGAATGTTTATAAAGTATCTCTAGACATGGCCAGCATATTTTACACCATATTTAAAAGCAAATATATTCATCCACATGTTAGCACCTCTAACTGGGTCTGGTATAAAAAACCTGGATGAAACTCCAAAGACAATAGTTTGGTGACTCCTTTAACATTACTCTTTCAAACTTATCTTAACCAAAATAGCATCTGTCCTATCTGATCTCCTCAGGACAAAAAATTCCTTTCAAACTGTGGAAAGGTGAATAGTTTACTACAAGACTTCACCTTTCTTCAAACACCTCTCTATAAGCATATGTTTAATTTTTTACAAAATAAAGGAAATTTTAGAAGGAATGCTAAAAGTACTGAAAAATATTGCTCGATTTCAACTACTTTTCAACATCTAACAATCAAAAGAAAGCTCCTGCACTTGTAACAAAACAATAACACCCTAGAATTCCATTCCACCCATCTGCATCTATTACCATTTTATTGAAAAATAAAAAGCATATGCAGCAATGCTTGTAATGAAACTCCTCAGCCAGTTCCAAAGAGCATCAACAGCAAGATGATAACTGAATGTACTGGACCTCAATAAACCCTACAAAGATCCCATGATAATATATGTCTTATTTCTCAAAAGTACTTGAGATCTGAGCAGAAGAAAATACTGTTTCATGCTTAATGCAAGGTAAATATAATAGGGTTTTTGGGTAACTATTGTCATCATTCTTTTTCATCATACAGTACTTGATAGCAGTTTCAAAGATGTTGATTAAACTCCTACTATAAGGAGATTCGTTGGATATAATTCACAACAGATTACAAAGAAGGAGAAACTTGGAAAAGTTGTAAAAGCATTGTGTATTATCGGGTTCAAAACAAAACAAAAAATCCCTCCAACAACAGTAACAACACAAACACTGTATAATATTCAATAGCTTTAAACCATAATTTAATCCTCTAACAGTTAGGCTGTTGAGTTAACATCCTTCCTGAAAGGCAGTGTGGAACTTGCATTGCTCCAGGGAAGAGGACTGGGACTGATTTTCTAAATTGCATTTCCCTCTTGTTCTCTTTGAAAGGTGAGTGCTGCCACTATGGCTCCTGCTATAGCTGAAGAAATTCACTGCCTTTTGCACTGAGCTGAAAGGATCAGGACACTGTGAAAGGACAGTGAGAATGATGGCAGTGTCTCCAGAGAGAGGCAYAGATTTTTTATCCTCACCCTTTCCATGTTGCATCAGTCACATAGCAAACTTCAAATCACCTCATAAAAGGGAAAATTGGTTATCATATCCTAAGTTATTTCATGGTCTCAGAGATCTTGAGGAAGTAAAATGAACTCCTTATTTTGCATGGGTGGTTATGCTCACAGGGCTTTTTAGAAAGCAAAACTTAAACCAAACATTGCTTGCCACCTCTCCATTCAGCATGATAGAAGGCAGGATCCTACAGCAATAATTAACTTTTAGACAAAATGTACTTGCTCTGCAGAAATTGAAAGCACCCACTKCAGTTATGGCAGTCAGTATCTTAGAATGCAAAATCATTTCTCACTGAAAACCCAAYGACTTTCTGTAGAAGTCTAGGAAGGAAAGCATCCAAGTCAGATTTTAGAGGTGACTCTTCCTCTCTGTGCAGGCAAAWCCAGAATGCCCTTCCTCACGGTTTCAGGGTCTTATAGATAATCCCCAAAACATGGCRAAATCTAAGAGTCAAAAATTGAGTACAAAGAAATATAAAGAATACCAACCACACGTCTTGGCTCAGTTGTGTCATCAAGGCCACAGAATGAATGCTAGTGAAAAAAACAAAAAAAGGAACAAAAACTATAACATAAGATCAAAAGAAAATGAGGAAAAAAGAAAAGAAAGAAGATGTAAGATATGTAATATGAAATCCAATGACATTACAGCAGTTAGTCTTACATCGTTAATTGAGTTGATCTGAAAGAAAGACAGTACACCAATCTTACTCTAAAAAGCAGTAMAAAATTTACTATTTGAGGGCAGTTTTACAATCTGTGGATTATTCAGAAATACTAGGCTTGGCTTTGTGACTCACTTAAAGAAATACTTATAATTACACACACTAAAGCTTTCCTGAACCAAGATTTACCAAGCCAGGGGCACAACCTAAATGCAACTGAAATGGTAGAGAATCAGCTATGAGAAGAGCACGACGTGTTTAAACAGCATTTGTTCTTCGTGTATCAACTCACAGATTAGTACTGAGACTTTATATTATTCTTCTCTATAGCTCTTAGAAAMAGGACAGTTTGCAGAAGAATCTATAGGGTAGAAATACTGTCATCCTCATTTCTGATTTGACAGAATTTTACATAAAACTTAAAAATTGAATCCCTTCCTAAAGGAAAATGAAAAGTCATACTCATGACAGTAACTTTAAGTCGTGCATTGCCCTTAGCTACCACCAKCAACGAGGCTCAGCTACAAATGCTGCTGTTCTTTCAAAAGCATAAGACTTCTCTCCACAAGAAATTACTGTGCTCAGTATCAGGAGCATGCAGGTGTCAGCCTGCGCCCTTYGACGCATTAAACCCTCAGAAGAACAATGAAGTAAAAGTATATCATTCATTGATTCCCTGACAACACAATCTTCCTTTCGGTGGTCAAATTCAGAATGGGGTTAAATCCCTGGGAAAAAAAATAATTTAAACATAATACAGAAAGAAGGAAGCCCTCCACCCATACAGAAGTTGACAGTTAGTAGAAAAAGATGAAGCTTCTTTGAGTTCTCCTGCTAAAGYAACATCAAGGCAAAGAGGATGTTAATCATTTTAACTCATTACCAGCTTTCTGCTAAGCTTGTGATTAAGCTGTTTCTTTTCTAGTGCTTTTCCACATCCATCCGGCTGATGAACCAGCAGAGATAATGCTGTCTTCCATTTCCAAAATTATCAGTCTGGCTAATCCAATATCTACTCCGTAAATTGTAATGGCAACGCCTTAAAGGCTTACATTTTGGTAATCAACATCTAGAGATGCTGATTTTTTAGAACAGGTGGGTAAACAGTAATATTTGAAATAATTAACATGTACAAGTACTGCCTATGCCTCAAGATTTCTCTGCTGTGAGGAGTTAAGGGTAGCCATCACTGGCTGCTAGGCAGGAACAGCTTCAGGTATAGAAATGGTCCAGGGCAGAAGAGGGCAAAAGCAGCAAAAGAGCCCTTTTAAGGGTGAATACTGTCTGTGTTTCTCTTCTAGTGAAAATATGGACCACTGCCTTCCCAACGGATGCACACACACCAGCCCCAAYCAGATCGTTGTGGGGGTGATGTAAAGTGATAATTAGCAACAGCACCAGACAACCCAGCTTCTCCAGGCTTTTCTGCTGGCTCTTCCAAAAACTCAGCTGAGTATCACAGTTTGGAAAGTGCAGGACGAGGTACAGCAGAGGGGAGACAACTACTGTGAGAGCAGAAGGGGCCAAGGAAGATGCTGGAATAGTTGCCAGAAGTGCAACTGGGAGGACTGCCACATCCTGAAAGCAGGTGAAGGGACACTGAGATCAGAGAAGGGTGAGGAAGAAACCTTTCCACACCCAGTGAGCTGCTCCCCAAAGCCTCTCCAAATTCTGCAAACCCCACTGACCCCTTTCAACTCCCCTCAGAGTCCTGCAGAGGCCTTGCTTTTGCCCTTTTACCCCCTTCTCATCGCAAAAGAAAAATAACAACTGAAAACTCCACTAACTTCTCCACTCAGCCCAGCAGTAGGTTTATGTAGGATTACATATCCATAAATGCTGGAGAAAATGAAGCTGAGATGATGTGACTCATGTTGGGATCTAGGCACTGGTTCAGCAAAATAACATAACTAAAACACTGCTGCGGCCTAGAGAAAGAGCCACTGTCAGCCCATGCCCTGCAGAGCAGCACAAACTCCACAGACCTGGGAAACACCTGAGCCCACAGTCCACGAACCTTGTGCCATCCCTTGGGAAGCAGCTTGGGAACCACAGTGACACAAATACATTTGCTCTCTCAAGCCTTGTTAAGAGCTTCTTCAAAAGATMAGAACATTTGGATCCAGTATATTTACTTGTTTCTATCTTAAAGCAAGAAATACTCTTTGATTGTAGTGTTTGTCACAGGCAGCTCATTAATTTTATTTTTCAGTACTTGAAAGTTTTGCAAAGCAATGCTATCCAAAGAGTACGACTGAGCTAACCAATTTTATCGGAGACAAATCTTTATCTTGTTTCTTGATCTAAACCACAGCAAATCCTCCATCTACTAGTCCAGAGTCTCTCCAGACTCCCTGATTCCTTCCKGTAATTGACAGGAGACGTGGATAGGAAGTAATTTTGAGTAGATTAGGGACAGAGCTGCATTTCATACAGCAATGACTTGAACTCAAATTTTATCCTGTCTTAAAATAGATTTTATGATATCAGGTTAAGTACTATTAACATCAATGCAACAGAGAAAAACAATTTTGTAGGGGAAAAAATCCATTGGTACTGCCCAGACATATATTTACCTTTTCCTCAATTTCTTTGAGTTGCCTCTTTTGAAGTTCTATTTTATCTTCTAGATCTCGAATTCGCTGGAACAGAAAAAGTAAAACAGACATTATTATATCTAATTTGAAAAGCATATGAATCAAAAAGGTAAGACATAGGTTAAAAATAAGAACAAATGCCCATTATTAATGTAACACTTCCTTTACAGTTATATTAGGCATGTCCATGGCAGAATTTTCCATGTTTCCATGAAACCGTGGCATTTCAAATAAGCTGAATATTCAGAATGTCACRTTTATTACCAGAGTCTACACATCACCACTCATTAATCATAATTTTAACATATACACATAGACAATTCCAGTTTGCACCAAAATTCTTTTTCTCTGCAACTGCCTGAAGTTTTTCTGCTTACCTAGACAGTCAGCAGATTACACTATCACATTTCCTTTTAACTCTGTATTTTCTTTTCCTGTAAAACAAAACTATGCTTCTAGCATAGCCAGGCTATACCAGAAAAAAGAGAATGCACAGATTTTCAGTTATCACCAAGACACCATCCAGAGATTCAGCTCTGTCCTATTACCAGTCACCTCCCACTAGAGCCAGACTGAATGTTTCCTTCACTGCAGCTCCCCCTATTTTTAAGGATTTTTCTTGTTCAGTTTCACGAAGATTCTTCAAAAACATGACTGCTGCTGGGTCCACATATCTTATTTCTTTTTTATATCACATACCCCCTTGTTTCCTTTCTGTAAGTCAGACTTTTTTTTTTTTTAATATTTCTTTTAATGTTGGGGGGCTTATACAATCTAGATGCATTCTATTACACTTTTAGTATATTGTACTTGTTTCAGGTAAAGTAGGTTATAAGTAATTTTTTCTATAGGTAGAAACCTGAAATCTCCTACTAACAGTCACTGGTGATCAAGGAGCAACTTTACACAATGAGCCTTTTTTTGGAATAAACTACCCAATCTCAGCCTGGCCTACAACAGCTAGGGTTGTTAACAGTTCCTGAACTTGAAAAGACAAATTATCAACTCCACTAATGTGTACGGCATAGGCCAATAAAATTAATGTAGCTGGTGCTGCCTCACTCCCAAATTTTTTATGAGAGTTTTATGACTCTCAAATTGATTTGAATAATAGTATCTCTTTCAAAACAATACCCAGTCATTACTTACAAACTGTGTAAGTAATGTGTGTGTATCAACTGATGTTGGAAGTTGCTTACCTGCATTCAGCTCCAAGACCTCAAATAGTGGCAAGCACTCCACACTCGTGGTAGCCCAGGACAGCTGCAGCAATGCAGCAGCTGATCCACTGACTAGACTGGTTTGGAGAACCACAGAAAATGGCTTGAAAATCATAAATCTAACCTGGAACTACTTAAAAATGAGGTACACACAACCCTGCAGTTCACTTTTCCTAGGGCATACTCCTCCACACAAATATTGAAGACAGGCCATGAGTGAAAAAGCTTTGTTATTGTTGTTCCTGCTTCAAAATGAAAGATTTTGCTTAAATGACTGTTTTGAATATTATCCATTCAAAGTAAGTCAMTAAAAATCTACACCATATCATACTGCAATGCTCAAAGATTTCCCCAGACAATACACAAACCAGCATGAACCAGATTACTCTCATGTGACATAAGTGAATGCACCTTTGCTGACAATAATGCATGCCCCAAGCACAGCTGTATTAATTTCACTTTTCCTCTGTTGCATTTGAATTGATTTATACTTCATCTACTCCCTGCTCAAGGCAAGCCTATCTCTCAAGTGATCATCTTCATATACTGTATGTGCCAGGAATGTTACAATCACTGTAAAAAACCATGCAATGAGAAGCAGGCAGATGTAATTACCCCTGAGATCTCTAATCCATCAGGTTAGACTCCTGTTTCTCTCCTCCTCATTTCAGTTATGCTGATTCCTACTTATAACCACATCCCAGACCTGAGTGCCAGACTTCAATTCTCTGGGGGCTGTGCTATGCTCGGTGGTAAAATTTGACCATAGTGAGATAAGTGGAGAGAAGTAATATTTTTAAATACCATTTTCATTTTCAAGATTTATCATGTGAGATATTTTTCAGTAATTCCTGAGAGTTTGCCTTCAGAAAAAATGAAAACAAAAAAGCCTGAACATCTGGTGGCTTTCTCACCTCAGGATTTACAGCAAGTGTTCCTTTATAAGAGAACAAGTTAATTAGGATAAGATGGCATTTTTAAGATTTGGGAATTCTGTTAATTAAGTAGAAATTGAGATGTTATTATTCCCTTATGAATTTTTAATCTTTCCAAAAGATTACAGCTATTMATCTATTTTCTGCAACTATTCAGAACAGTTCTAAAAAAAGGGCTGAGGCTTCCATTTTCCAATTCCCACCTGTAATAATTGTTAAGTTTTGAGAGATGAAAGAGAACAGTTTTAAGGTGAAGAAATATACACTTTCCTAAAAATCAGTTTCAATACAAAGACAACCTACCAGCTGAAAGGTGATACACAAATTTCTTAGCAGGGAAAATCCATAAAAAACCCTCAAAACAACTAGATTTGTATCCGTAAGGCAGATTGTGCTGGTTTTGGCTGGGATAGAGTTAACTTTCTCACCGTGGCTGGTATGGGGCTGTTTTGGATTTGTGCCRAACACAGGGTTGATAATACATAACATTTTGACTGGGCAGCAGTCAGAGCCAAGGCCTTTTCTGCTTTTYGTACAGTCACGCTGGCTGGCAAGGAAGTTGGGGGTGCATGGGAGGCTGGGAGGAGACACAGCCAGGACAGGTGACCCAAACTGACCAAAGGGATATTCCAGACCATGTGACATCATGCTCAGTATATAAAGTCGGGGGAAGAAGGAGGAAGAGGGGGACATTTGAAATGGTGGCATTTGTCTTCCGAAGTCAGCGTTACCCGTGACAGGCTCTGCTCTCCTGGAGATGGCTGAGCACCTGCCTACCCATGGGAAGCGGTGAATTAATTTCTTGTTTTGTTTTGCTTCTCTGCGAGGCTTTTGCTTTCCCTATCAACCTGTCTTTATCTCAACCCATGACTTTTCTAGTTTACTTTTCCAATTCTCTCTCCCGATCCCGCTGCTGGGGGAGTGAGCGAGCGGCTGCCTGGGGCTTGGCTGCCAGAGCGGGTGAAATCACCACAGTCCTTTTTGGTGCCCAGTATGGCGCCAGAAGGGTTTGGGATAATAACAGATTTGACCGGGATGCMCTAGATTGAACTTACAGCTCTTAGTGCTATTCAGCCAGTAACCAGCAGGCTCCTGTGCTTGCCATGGGGCTTGATTACCTGACTGTGCATTAGAGTCTACTGCTCAGTAGTGGCCACTTTTGTTTTCCCTGCTTGCTGTAGTGCTGTACTGCTTATCACCTCACTGAATTGTGCCTGGGAATGTTTTGATAACAGCCACGGTGCTGGGCCTGGGCTGGCAGGTGGCCAGGGCACTGCTGCTGTACTGGACAGGGTGGGTACAGCCCATGGGGCAGACATTTACATGTACACTTGTGTATATAGAACTGCTCTAGACCCGCCACTGAAGGATAATATGTTGAAGACAGGTGACTGGTGTTTAAATAGCTTGTATTCCTCTTGTATGAGTGGAAATCACAATGACAGAATACTTCTGCTGCAAATGAGTAAAATTTTGTAACTAACTTCTTTACTATGGAAATTAAAGAGTTCAAATCTAGACAGGTCAAAGTTTGTTTTAAAACACATTCTTGGGCTGGAATTGTTCATCAGGTATCGAAGCTTGGGGTTGTTTGCCCCTAGTTGTTTACTTGCTTTCCCCTGGAGGATTATCCAGGAGGATGAAGTGGGTGTAGCTATTCCCATCAATATCCTCTGCTCAGGGGATGACAGCACTGGAAGATAACCAGCCTAGTTCAGCTATTTATATATCCTGAAAAATCTGATTTAATCATTTATTTCCATTTAACTGTGGAGATAGCCTTAAAAATATATCCAAAAATATATGCAAAATATTGGCTGGAAAAAACCCAACAGATTTACACTTGCATAGAGTATTTAACACATAAAAATAATCATTTTCCCCTATTGTACCTATCTGCATTTATTGCATTATCTTGATCACAAAGATCATAATTTCCAGAATACAACTTTAAAAAATACACGTAAGACACATGCAATAATCGTAGCTGTAACAAAAAAGTATCTTCTAGAAGTACAAAGGCATGTTCATCAGTCAAAGGCTATATTAAATTACTGAGAAGGAAATTACACAAAAGTTAGCGATACCAATTAAGACCAAAGGCAGGACTGTTTGAGATTTGCTATAGGCCTTTACATCTTTATCTACCATTCCTTTTATTTGCAAGAATTACCAATCAAGAAACTGTGGACTCACACCCAGATTTTCAGCACTTGATTAGATGCTTCCAGTATCTTCTGATTTGTTTATGTTTGCAAAAGCGTGACTGTGACAACAAATCACTCAGAACTATTTCCTTGTTAACAAGAAATTTTATCTGCTTTTATGCTTCAGGGTATAAGCTGATGATCAGTAAGTCGAGCTCTTCCTGCTATGTCATATAGAGTTGTCACAATCGTGCTATAAAAGATGCATTGAGCTCTACCCATGACATGGCTTGCAGGAACCTTGCAGAGTAAATCCAGTATATTTTCAACAGCACAAAAAAAAAATGTGAGGAAGCAACAAAATCGACTCTATTTTGCTCTCAGAACTTTCGTAAGTCTCATCTGAAAAGAAAGCCACGAGCTGTTCTTCTCTTCATTTTCTTTTTTAAAAAGAGAGGGATAGAAGATATGGATAGGCAATCTGAATTCAGCACAGTGTTTATGTTTCCTTTAGAGTCCCTAGCATGGTCACAGTCAGAGCGAGGATTAGGGACAATGTAGAGCAGTGCTCCACYGGGTTCTAGCAATTCCTGTGTTCCTAAAGTTAATAGCTGCCCCTCAGTCACACGAGTGTACCTTTTTGGGACTGACAGGATTCATGAGAATAACCCTGTGTTGTCACATCATGGGGCCATACAATGGAATTACTGTAGGCAAACAAAGAGCCATAGTCAGGCACAAACAGGGCAATGGGAATGCAACCATGGAAGAGAGGAGTGTAAACATAAGGGACAGATTCTTAACACTGTCCAGCTCGCCTGCATTCAAAACCAATCTGCCAAAATAATGAATACTACTTTGTCATTGATTTTATTACAATAGCAAATAAAATCTCATCACAAAACTTCTGGATGATGGATGGCACCTTTGCGAATACTCCCTGTAACTGCCTTCACCTGCACAGAGCTTCCCTGAGTTTCAAAAGAAGGTTGGACAAGCCCTCATTTCAGTATGGCAAGCACCTACGCCATAAATAAATCATTCTTCCACCAGCAATGAAGTTTGCTGCCACTTCTGAGTCAGTGCTCGCAAACAGCCAGAGAGCAGCAGGGGCCGAGGGCGTTCCCTGTGCGGAGCTATCAGCAGATGGCTCTGCCGGCCAGGATTTGCTGAACAGCAGCTGCAGCTCTGCCAGGAGTGGGGCTCAGCTCACACAACCACTTGCATCGCCTGACAGCCACAGAAAAAAGATGCTAAAGATGCCTTACTTATTACTTAACTGCAATTTGAACAGACTCTTAAGTTCCATTAGAAAACYTTTCCTAATAGTAATTACATATGCAGCATATATACAAAGGTAGGAGGCACAGATAAAACCCTGAAGGACAGCCTAAAAATGCCAACAACTAGAGCACACGCAGAAAGTTCAGGCAGCTAAAGCACACATTTCCTTTGGAAGTCTGTAATGTAAAGACAGGCAAAGACTGCCCCTAATGCGGCACTAAATATGACATTACTGAACAGAGTCATTACAGAGAAATTTATCATCAGTCAACCACAGTTATATAAATTACATGTTCATTGATTGCTGTCCTCTCCAATCTAATTGTTGGAGAGATCCCAAATACAAAGGGTTGTCAAAATGCCCCAAAAGCAAGAAATCAGACTTTTTTTTAAGCAGAAGATTCCTAATGTGCAAAAGATTCCTCCTAAATGCTCATAACCCTCCACTTCCTTTCATCTATAATGGAAAGTTCATTTTTCTGGGAAACAGGATCCACTTCTTGAAGTGCAATGACTCACTTAAGCAATTCTCTTTGATTGGCTGGATGCCAACTTGGATGACAAGTGCCCTCCAGTACTGTCAGGGAAATTAAGTCAGCTCTTCCTTTTTCAAGTAGAAGAGGACTGAGACAACAAGATGGGACAAATTTCTACTCTCAGCAGTTCTGACCTTCCTACAAAGCGGGAGTGCCTAAGTTTGCTTGAAGCATTGCTTTATATGTATGGTACCTGAACCGACCTCATTGAGACCAATGCAGGTGTCTCTGCACCTACAGCTCAATTTTCCTGATAGCTGGATTACTTCCCTAGGGGTTTTTGTTTTCTAAATACATCCAAACTCAGCAAGAGGCTAGATAACCCTAGATGCAGACTATTATCATTGCTCCCTTGTACAAGGGTGCAACAAAAACGATGAAACAGTTTTTAAAACTGAAGGCAAAAAAATCCAATGAAATCATATTAATACACCGCCAGTATACTGATTTCAAAAGGGACATTTCTGTAATTTTTAGCATGCTTTATCTCCTGTGGCTATACTGCAACCTCAAGGTTGCAAGCCACATCTCTGGGAGGTCTGAGGATCAAAGTTTAGGTGAAATGCAAGCAGCGTGATAGTGGATGCGTGCCTGGAAACATTACTCTACTTGCACTAACAGAGAAATTTCAGAAACACAGGCTTAGAAGACTCAGCTTGCAGTTTAGCCAAAATGAAAATATTGCTCCATTAGAAAAAAAGAAAAAAAGGTTAATGGCATTCCCATACAGAAGACATGAAGTATGTGTGCCCAGCTTGTGTTACAATAGCAATCCATCTACATTAAGTACCATTCCCATTAATACAGCGCCCATTGTAAAGGAGCACTGAAATAAATGGAAATCCTTCTGCTGAGCTCAGTGAGCCCTGGATTGCAGTCTCAGAGCTATCATTTTTATACTGGAGGCAATATATCAGCACAGTAATGATTTGTCATACATTTGAGAGTTAGACATGGGAGGAACCTCAGCAGTACAAAGAAAGAAAATTGATCTGAGATACAGTGAAGTGCCCCACTACTTTAAAATGCCAAGTCCAGATTTCCTCCACCAAGCAACCAAAATGTGTGCATTTCCTCATTTGATTAACTTTGTCTTTCACGCTGCCTCAAATTCTGATGAATAATGGACTGTGTCACTCTACAATTACATGGTGCTTTACACAGATTTGGGGGGGGTTTTTTGCTTGATCTCTCAGCTGCCTTTTTAGTAGCAAACATAGACTCTGAAAATTTCTGCATTTTCTGTTCACTGGAGAGTGATGAAGGCTGGATAAGTGGACCTGTTCATACAAGCCTTCCGTTCTCTCCAATTCACCCACAGCACTAGCCAGACATTCACAGTCCTGAACCAAAATCTTGGATGGCTTCAAATCCTCAAGGAGCTTTGTAAAATGGGGAAAAATCTATCAGGAAAAGAACTTTTGTGACAAATTTGATCTTTCAAACAATGACGACCAATCGTCCCTTATTTAGGTGTCAAACTGCAGAACTGATGTTCTTGCTCCCTAGGTAAGTGTGTAAGTGAAGAGCCCATCCACAAGAATGTACTGTTTTACAGACAGTAACACCAAGAAGATCAATTTATCTAGCTGCAAAATATGCTCCTYGCCATGTTACTGTACTTGTGAAAACTCAGGAATGTACTAATCAGGGGAGTTAGAAATCACCTTAACAGTTCCTGTGACACACTCTTATTGGATTTACATTCACCAGCAAATCCAAGAAAACAATTTGATAATTTTAGTACAGAGCAGACAAAGAAGGATTTGCTAAGCTGCTTAGAGCCTCGGCTCTGAAATGCTGGAAAGGTTCAGGTTAGTGTACATTCACAGGACAGGCACCATGGATGGACTCTATCTGACACGAACCATGTTTTGAATCTCTGAAGCCATCTCATGATCAAGAAGGTATCTCATTCTGCAGCAAAATTTAGCATGGGAAAAATTTTATCAATATGACAGAGGGAAGAATCAATATTGTTTCATTATATTACTATTTTAAGCAAATGCTCATCACTGTTAAGACACAGGTATGTAAGATCTTTAATAGTGTGAACAGCATAACTATGTTACAGGTATAAATTTAAACAAAGATGAATATAAACTGACTTGCCTTTAGCTATTATTCAAATCACTAAAGTGATGGATAAACACATTCTTTTCTTGGGCTTTTTTAAAATCTAATGCATTTTAACAGCTGTTTAAAAGCCCGTACTGTTTAAACAATACAATTTGCATAAGCAATTGTCACATGCATTTATTTAAGCTGCTGGATCTGCTATTGTACAGGATGTGTATCCAAAAATTCAAATGTTCCCTTTAGTCCCATATTCCTAGAATGTGATTTTGCATAGTGGTCATAAGGATACAAAAAACCCCACTGCAACAGCATTAGCTTAAGCTGTTTTTGTTGACATCTTATTTTACTTTATGAATGAAAACTTAATGTAAATTTCAGCCAGGTGAATTTGATAATAATAGATCATTTTGGACACACTGAACTTCTAATTCTCACCACGATTTTCTTTACACAGCAGGTAAAAATTTCATTCTTTTCTGTGTTCTGCAGTCTCAACCATTACAATCCAATTATGAGTTACTGACATAGGAGAATTGTTCTTTTTAATCTTTATTATGCATTTGTAGTTTCTTTATTTGCCTTTCTAAGGAGAATGAACCTTTCAGCAGCTGCACTGATGCGTTTCTCAGCATATGTATTCAATCACATTAGTAGTAGTAAACCAGTGAAATTTATAAATGAATTCAGCCCCAAATAACTATCTGTTATAATCTGATACCAAATGACTACATGTATGTAATATTTATTAGTAAACTTGATTTTTTTTTTAACACTGTGAATCTTTTAATTCATGCAGCAACATATATTGATATCTAACAGAAGAATATCACCAGTCCTATTGCTTTTCATTAGGCAAAAACAGTAATTTAAGCCATATTAGACTTATATTTACACAGAATGGCTATGCTAAGTCTATGTGAGCTCAGAAGACAAAACACATTCAACATCTTACAACTAACTCTGTGACAGCCTAGACACATCATCAGGCAGAACAAAACCCAAAYCCATAAGCATAATGTAATATTTCTTTAGAATTAAATTTAGATTATTTTACATTCAGATATTTAAATACCAAATTTCCATGTAGGTAATTATTTTGTGCATATGAAAATACAATTGTCCTTAACTTCTATAACAAACTTCACACACTTCCTCTTTTAGGCATGCCTTTCCTCAGCTCCCACTGGCTTTTCCTAAGAAACAGCATTCAGGATTTCAGATGAGAGGATTTCAGCATTCAAATTTCAGATAAGAGTTTTCTTGATACTAATATTATTGCAAGGCATACAATTGCTCTTACTTTGAGTAGAACCTCAATCACACCTTGTTTAGGATGAAGAGAGCAGACCTTTCAGATATATACTTTTTAGGTATTACAGCAGTTGTGCTATCACCACTTATTCAGACAAGTAGCATCACTAAGGCAAAGCAGACACAGTTGAAGACTACATAAAGAAAACACAGAAGGACAGACTGTAAGACAAACATATAGAAATTACTAACATTAACTTTCATCTGCTATGCATGTCATCTGTCGGAAATTACAGAAGTTTACTGTGATATTGTCATTATAGCAGCAATGATGCCCTGAAAGACTCCATGTTCACTCCTGCATGACAAATCAATACCACAGGTCAACTATGATTAGCCTAGTCATGATGTGCTTGATGAATATTGATGACAGTTATACAGCTGTGGTATCAGATGCCTTTAAGAGTAATTCATGAATATAAAAAATGCATTATCAACAGTAATCTATTAAATTTTGAACAGCAAAACACAGAACATTAATACCAAGCATCCGTAATTGCAAAAAAAAAAAAAAAAAAAGAAAAATCAGTGGTTGCGCTATGTATCCCTCTTCACGTTGTATGCAAATAACTGTGAATGAACTTTCCTAGCACCTTAACACTTCAGATTCAAAATGAAAACATTTAACAATTAAATCTATGTAGATTTGGAGGAAAACTGATCTGAACCTCCCCAATTATTATCATGTCAGGAAGGTTCATGGTAATACTTCTACCTAATTTCTAAATTGTGTGACACAGCTGTGCATTTTGATCAAGCCTCTCTGGCACAAGGCAACGTGCCAGAGGAGGGGYTGTCTTTAACTTGTCCTCTCGGTCACAAAGTATTGTGCCTAAGAGGGCAAATTTAAGACAACACCTCCTTATGCCTATCAGTGAGGTACACTGAGCACATTATCCTGCCTCCCTCTCTCCCTCCCCCGAGAGCCTTCCCAGTCAAACATTAAACCTTAATAATTCTCCTTGGGTGARAAATAGATGGTCTATCAACCGTAACAGATTACACAGCGCAGGCGAGCTGAACAACTGCTGGATTTATCCAAGCTTTACTTGAATATCCGTAGTATATCAAGTGCCAAATCTGAGGTTCTTGCTTCACTCTGACAACCACTGTATTGACCTTTTTTTTAACRAAGATTTAAAAAAACCCCAAAACAAACACCAAGCCCCTCCTCAAAAAACCAAATATATATTCTAAATGGCTGAGCCAATATGATCATACAGATATGGTGACATCCAACCCCATGGATTTTTAAACAAACTACTCTCCCAGCATGAAAATGTTGTCCATATACAAGAGAGTAGGAAGAACTCATGGAGCAATGGCATCTGCTACAGCTCTGTTTGACCTCTAAGCCATAAGAACTGTGCTCTCAGAAAAAACTGCTGGCCAGAAAAAAGAACTAAGAAACATAGCGAAGAAAATTAGTTTGTTGTTTCTCAATTTCAAGGTATATTTTGATATTTCAGGATGAAAAACTACATCGTTGCTTCTGACTTTTCCTTGGTTTCCATGAAAAGCAGTGCCCGAGGCGTCGCACCAGCAGTGAATCCTTCTCTATGGCAGTGACACATACAGGTCAGTACCTGCTCTGTCCTAAAGATTTGCCTTCTTCTAGTAAAACATGCAAATAAAGTGGTAATTTCTGCTCCTATTACTGATGAATAATCCAACCTGGTCATGGGAGTAAATGCTCTAGTTTAAAGAAAACATAGTTAAAATTTTTACAGCTATATTTCAACTACTTAAAGTTGGAACTGGATGACTTCAGCAGTCCATAGATGTATTAAATTCAGGTCTAGAACTACAGCAGTGATTTCTTTTACTTGGTAAAACTGAGCTTAACCCAAGAATATCCTAACTCAAGCTAGAATAAAACACACTCAGCTAAGTACAGTACTACAGTGCAACTTAAAGAAAAAATAGTTTCACACTTTTTGATGACACAATGAACTAACATATCTTTTCTCTTTCTTTTTTTCTTACAATTTTATACAAAGAAAAGACTGCTCTGGAAAATTATTAGATTACATTAATAAAATCTGTCTCTCATATACTTTCTGACTGGCAGCAACCATTTTTGGAACTGAGTGTGTGTCAATCTCCTATCCTTCAAGGATTTTCTATCTTCTCCTTGGATTTAATATAACTTCAGATGAAATCAGAATAAATTATATTTCTATTAYAAATTTTCTTCATGTTTGAATACTGTCAATAGTGCAATTTGAATTAATCAATTCTAATTTAAAGCCTGGTTCTGACAGCTTTCCCCAGTTTCATACTCCAGAAGCAGCTACAGTAAAACCAGTAAGAATATATTTTGGGTTTTAGTTTGTTTGATTTATATAAAGCATAATTTGACATTTAAATATTTACTAGCTTCAGAAGATAAGACAATTGCAATATATTTTTAAGGTGAACTAGCCATGGATTTTCTGTGTGGATTTTCTGTATTGGGATTTTTTGGGCTGCTGTTATTTTTTGGGTTTGGTTTTTTGGGTGGTTTTTTTTTTGAGTTTGCTTAATTAGGAAGTTGATGTCAGTACTTCAGAAACATGTTGTATTGCTTCATTTGAAATATCTTTTATCAGGGATGGATTTTACAGCTACACAACACATTTTTCTCTCCCTCTAGAAATTACTTAGAACATATACATAAAAAATTACCCTTCTTAACAGAACTTGCTAGTAATGACCTCCATATTTTCAAAAAAAGCATAAAAGTCATGCCACTGCATTGACTAGAGCACAAATGCTACTTTTAAACAAAGTCTTGCTAAAAATAAACCAGACATTGATTTACAAAAGGTTGTAATAGCAGTGCAGCACAATGAGACATTTTTGATGGCAATATCCGCAGGAGCGGCGGCTGAACTGCACATGCCCTCTTGCTAGAAGCAAATATCACAAGCTGCTCATGACAGATTTTTAATTAACATATTTTACCTCCTCCAGATAGAGAGGATGGTGTAAATCAGAGCACCCTCTCTGACTTAGAGGGAGTATTGGCAACATGCTTCAGCTGAGGATCTGTCCCCCAGACCTGCATGTTGCACTCTGGGTTTAATAAAAGTGCTGTGTGCCTTAGCTAGCAGATCTAATCACACAGTCTGTCTAATTTGGCTCCACAGAGGCCTGGTTTCCTTAATGCACAATGGGTATACACGCATGGTTCCTTTTATATACTAATGAACAATAATAATGTGGGGCTATACATGCCCAAGAAGAACAGACCTATCAATGTAATACAGAGCCTAACATCCTAAAATATATTTATTTCACTGGAACAAAATCAATACCCAGTGTTTGAGAACTCAAGCTTTACATCTGGACAAAGAARCACACATAAAGCAGCACAGGCTTATACCTGGGCAACTGTTTACCCATTTCCTTATGCACATCTCTGTCCCTTTCAGACAGTACATTCCACTGGGAAGAACATTTACCAGTTCTGCAGAACCAGCACCTCACACATCAAATCCTCAAAGTCCCTGCATGATGCAATTAATCTATAATGAAACCCTGCAGACCAATCTATAGCATTTACCACATGCCTGACCACTTCTCCACCCTGCAAGTATGGTCAAAGAACATTTATAGGCAGAAGGTGAGAACTCCTTCTTTGTCATCAGATCTCCTTGAACCCCCACTCTATGTCTGACACAGAAACTCTGACTCAGAAGATTGTTGCCAGCCTGTCAGATAAGCAGAGTTGTTCTTTTGAAGCCCTTGTGTCAGGCAGACCAGAAGGTAATGGAAGCAAAGAAACAGGCCTTCTGGAAGTGATTGAACTTTCAAAGTTTCATAGAATTTGGAGTCTTTAATACATGGTTTCTGTTTCAGGGAAAGTTTGAGAGTGTTTGCAACAGGGAGACTCTGTATTAAGCCTTGCAGGTCCATCATATTGTCCTATCATTCTCTGTAATCTCCACTTCAGCAGAGGAAGAAGTGTGGCACATACTGTAGAGGCACTGCAGACTGCAAAATACGACCAGGTCTAGACTACAGTTTTGCCAGAACAAAGTGCAATGGGTGTTTGCTGATGTCACAGTATCAGCAAAACTTCTCCTGGACATAAATATATGAGGAAAAGAGGGGACTCATCAGGGATGTACTTTACTTAGTGCAGCTTCATCCATTCATCAGGATTCTGCCAACACAAGTATGGTTTCATTTGTGTAACATTCAGCTTCTGTCATTTGCTAGTGAGATGAAAGCAATCCAGTGAGAATTAGCTCTCCCATATCCCAGGCAAATTAACTAGCATATTTGCCTTTGTTTTTCCTGTTTAATAGGGTATGTGTGTGGGGGGAGGGCCTGTGTGTGTGTTAAAAATAGATGACTAAAATACTTAGCTGCTTATTAAGCAGTGGAATTCAGTTTAACATGTCCTGCAGGGCTGTAACATTAGCATGTCTAACGAGATGGGCACAACACAGAACTCTAATGACATGCTATAGRAGACAGGTACATAAATATCCATGGCTAATGAAGCTATATTTATGCTAGCATTTTTGTTTTCCTATACACTCATCATATTTAACCTTATGTTGTGAAGCAATCTGTGAATACATGAACTGGACTCTTAACAGAAGGTGTGCTCCAGATGTGCATGTAAAGTGCTCTAATTGATAGCAAACAGGCCATGGAACAAATTGGAACAAAATCCAAATTTAACCTAGATATGCACAAAGTATGGATTTTGAGTCCTCTGGAACAACTGTTTTGCTCTACAAATCTACTCCTACTTTTTCCTTTCTACTTGTCACTATTACATGAGCTCAACTTCGAAGCTCTGCCCAGCTCCCCCAAAAATACACTCCAACAAGGGCCACAAAAAGGCTTTATCCAATAGCAGTCCTTCAGTGTCAAATTACATTCCTGGTGAAAGCAAAGGACCAAACTAGATGTAATCTGATGTTAAAATCTGAAATTGTATATTATTTAGGTGTAGAGGCATCATTCAACACACAATGTCATTCATACCCATTAGATATCATTGACAAACAATATTTACCCAACTGAAAAGCACTACATTATTGTTCTGAATAAAACATCAATAGTCTGGCTAGGAAATTGGACTGCCAAAGAGACTGGAAAAAACCCCTCCATTTTCACTAATTTTCAGCTACACTAATAACCTTAAGCTAATAACTTCTGGCTCTGTCCTTATTTACCAAATTTAATATATTTACTCTCTTTTTCTGACACTTTTATAGTGCCAGCTGGTACCTACCTTCTCCAGCTTTCTGTGCATCATCACTGATGACTAAAAATAGATGACACAAGTTCATCCCCTGATCTCAATGTTACACATTCCAAACAAGAGAACAGAGTCAAGGAGTAAGAGAAAGGAGACTTCTTGGAACTCAGAGCTCAGGTCTAACACTGAATTCATAAGCACTTCTCACCACAGCAGGAGATGATCACAACAGTGCTGGGTCATACTACATCAGTTTCATCTGTATTCACGTACAAAGCCAACCTGAGCAGAGAGAGGCTTGGACAAAACTAAAAGAAGTTCTTGCCCCAGCACCTGAATCAGCACCTGAAATAGCAAGAATGTTCTGGACACATCTGCATAGCATATTCTGGCATTTACAATATGTGATTCCAGACTCACACAGAAAGTAGCTGAGCAACTGGAGAGCAGTCCTCAAGATCTAGAACATCTGCCTGCAACTTCCAGAGGTTACTATAAAGTGGAACCAAAATCCTTGGGAACAATTATTCCTGCGGTAGTGATTAACACCCTGAGACATGCAGCTCTCTTCTTTCCTGAATATTTGTACAGGACCACTAGCAATGCTACCAATATTAAATAATTACCACACTTCTATAGGCCAGGACCTTGCTGAATTCAAGTTGTCAACAATTRTCCCTAAGGAAGTGGTTTGGACAGACAAGGCTTTTCTGAACTAATTTAAAGGCAGAAAACCTTGTAAATGACTTCTTAAAAGATTCCTATGACTTCCTCTTTTTTATTTTATTTAAAAGATTTCACAAAAAGCTAAAATAAATAAAAAGGGGGGAAAATAAAAAACTTGGATTCCTGTAACTACTGCTTCTGCCTTTCCTCTTTCCATAGTGTTACACTCTAACAACCCTCCATTCTGACTTTTTCTAATTTAGGCCTTAAACTTGCAACAAGCTCCCCCTGGAGTCCTGTGGAAGACTGTGTGGTTGTACACACATGAAACAGGTTGTGCAACAGGACCTTGTGGTGAGACGGTGACTTGTTCTGTGTGTGCACCATGCCCAGCGCAACCAGGTCCTGACACCACGCGGCTCCTTGGCACGGGAGCTGTACAAAGACCAGACTGAACAGAACTCCACGAGGTGAGGGTGAAGCGATGCTGTCGTACGGGCAGTGGCGGCCACCACAGAGGTAACACCAACACCAAGGGGGAGGAGAGAAAACCGGGATTACCTGCTGGGCCTGCTGCAGCAGCTCCATCCGCTCGTGCAAGATCTGGCTGTCAAACTCACGGCTCTGCCTCAGGATCTGCCGCCGCACCTTCTCCACTGCCGCTCGCAGATCCTCCCGCTGCGCTTCCGTCAGCGACTCGCTCGCCCGCCTGCCTGGATCCTGCTGCAGGGCATTATACAGCGTGGCTTCCAGCTCCTGGATTTTCTAATGCAACCCAAATCACACACAGACAGGCTGACATTTGAATCCAGCAAGCAAACGACCCACCAACAGCCAGAGGAGAGGGCTAGCAAGCGAAGGCTAAGGCAGGAGGGCAGGACGGACACACACAGGTAGACAGAAAGCAGCAGGTGTGAGCAGTGAGGAGCATTCCACACAGAGTGCACKCAGCCTCCCGGCATGGATTGACACCCAGGAGATGGGTCCCGTTCTAGTACGTGATTGATTCTTCCATTTAAGAAAGATTCAGATGATAGGTCTGCGTTCAATACCTGATAAAACTCCAAATCCTGATGCTGAACATTACAAATTTAATGCAAACTAACAGATTTCCTTCAACTGCAACTGAATTGTTAAGCCATCCTATAAAATAAAAAGACCACAGGAAAAACTGTGAACAGAAATCTTACCCTCCCTCTCACTGGCCCTACTGTCCTGACATCCATGGCTCACAGACTATGTCACTGGCATAGTTCCAAGTTGCCATAAGCAATGAAGGGAGGAACACTTGTAAATACTAATCCCTCATCCGTCTCTTGCTGTTTGCCAGATTCCTAACATGATTCTCATGCACTGATCAAAACTGCAGTACTTTGCAAAGCAGAGAACACAGGAGAACTTCACGTTTGCATGGAGGACCGTATTCCCAAGAGGAAAGAAAGGAATCATGGCAGTGCTTCCCTGATTGCTGGGGTTAGTACGATCCTATTAAAAACCAGCATCCAGACTGACAATATTTGGATCAAGAGCATCTGACCACATCCCTTTAGCCCTCATAACACCTTTGTGAGGTAGGTAATTCCATCCATATTAGTGATGCATAAACAGCTGCACAGAGAGGTTAAATGGCTTGCCCAAGGTCACAGTGCTAGAAATAGTGCCTGCTTGCTTTCATCTCTGTTATCTGCTCTGAGCACTAGACCTTGCTTCTTCTCTGAAAACATTTTCTGCATAAGAAACATTTACAGTGTGTAAATAATGCTTCAGGCCATCATATTTTGATTTCTTGAATTCTCACTATTAGCAAAGTTGTGTGTGCAATTTTGATTGTGCAATTCCTAATTGTTGCTTAGCCTGAGAAAAGGCAAGGTTGCAGCTTCCCTTTTGAAAACTAAGAAGGGTAAGGTTGGATAGGATTGCTCTGGAAGGAACCACATAGGAAGAACAGGCATTCCTGATTTAGGATAGGTTAGCAGCAGTAATACTTACAAATGCTTCAGGAAAAGAAATATTGGAAAAGTTCTAAAGTAATTTCTGGTTATTTTACCAGTCATGGTTTTGTTCATACATAAACCAGCTTTTCCCATTCCAGATGTACTAACAAGATGTTTCTATATCATAGAATAAAAAATGCAATGCAAAGAAGTTACACTTGTAAGTACTATAATCCATTTCCTAAGTTTTCATTTAAGAAATAGTTGATTTCTAGTCTGGCAGTAAAAAAAATAAAGTAAAAAAGAGCCCTATTTATAATTAAAAGAAAAAAAACACACCTGCATTTTATCAAATCTGTTCAAACAGAAAAATTTAATGACTGTTCTTTTCCTACCATGTATGCCTGGTCCAGAGCTTGCTTCCTGTAGTCGAGTTCTTCCTCTAAATAACCCTTCTGTTTACTGAACAGGTCCTGAGCAATAATAAAAACAAGGGAGTGTTTGTTCTTTGTCCTAATTAACGAAGAATCATAAATGCCATCATTTTTACGCAAGCTTTCCACTCGAAAGCAAAACAAAACCTATAGCAAATGACCATGTTCATCCCAAGGATATTTGGATTATCAAATTTATAATAATAGCACTTCAAATATGTGTACCATATTAACAAGTTGTACCTAGAAAGCATTGATCTCTACACCAGTGTATAAACCTGCCTGGACCTGACAGAASTGCACAGAGCAGGAAAAGGTGAGTAGGGATGTACATGCATGTGGTCCAACAGATGTAACTTGCAGAGGGCAGGCCAAGGGAGTGAAAAGACAAACACAAAAGAGGGCACATTATGGCTCTTCTGAAAATATCCCATGCATACCCTTAAGGAAACCATGGGCAAACCCCAATTTCTGTTGTCTAGTCTGTTCTTCTAGGGAGGAAACCTGAAAATGCAGGGTCACAGCTAGTTCTGCAGCACCATCCCATGATGTGTTACTGATGCTGAATTAACTACCCAGTCCTCAGCCTGTACAGGCAGGAGGCCATTTGAAATGGGTGAAGTGATGCCCAGAGAGGTTGAGTGACTAGCTGAAGAGCTGAAGAAGTTTTCAAGATACCTAGGATTTACAAGGATTTTTTTACTTTTGTTTTTAAAAATCAAACTTCCTGAAATTTGACAGTTATTTTATATGTATATACATATAAATATATAAATATATAAACCCTACAGACTGGGATTTCAGTGGAACTCGGCATCCAAAACATGACGTTGCAAGCAAGTTGTTGACATTCAAACAGTTGCCTGAATAGTCAAGCCTTTAGAGTGTTCTGGATCATAGAAACATAGAATGGTTTGGGTTGGAAGGGACCTCAGAGATCATCTAGTTCCAACCCCCCTGCCACGGGCAGGGACACCTTCCCCTAGACCAGGTTGGATGATAGCAAGTAGAACATAAAATAGTTACATGATTTTATCAGCTTTCCTTTCAAGACAGGTTTTCACACTCAAATAAATTAGTAATAGACCAGAAAGCAGAGAACCCCAGAGACTGAATACTTTCCATCATCCTTTTTTCTTTTCAACAGACTTTTGCATTTCCTCAATATATAGAATAAATGCCAAATTAAATACATAGGGTTCTTAAGATCACTAATTGCAGCTTTTATTAACAGTATTAAAAATTCAAATACTGCTGCTCTGCTTAGTTTTATTGGATATGGGACTGCCTCAAAGTCACTTATTTGGCCAAATTTTGTCTTCAGACATATATGTGGACTTCTGACAACTTTTCTGTCCGTTGTCAGAGTAGAATTGGTGACAGTAGCAACATATAAGACCAGTATTAAAGGATTCAGAGGAACAAGGTGCTATTTGTTCTCTGTATAAAAAGTACATTTATTATTAATTTATTTTGGAAACTTGGAGCTCTTTTAATTACCTATTAATTAATATTGAAGRCAAAAACAAAGCTTAAGTCAGGCCTCGATCTTGGGGCTGGAATTTGCTTGACAACAGATGGGCATGTGTTGCTATGACAGCCATTTTAGAATCTGCTGCTTTCAGCATATTCTAAATATGTGACAGGTCCAGAAGGGAAAGGGTCTCCAACAAGTCCCGCAGGACATATTTCTCAGCCTTTGGTGGATACCTCCAGAACTCTGAAGAATGTGATATGTCATTAGATACYGCGTTTATCTGAATCCCACCTTGACCATCCAGGTGGCTCATTTTCTGACGTGGATGGATTACAGCAATTGCAAGGCTGTTGTACAGGATGAAACACGACTGTGCTCTGAGAGTGCCCAGTAAAGCACAGGCCTGGTCCGAACGTGCTTGCAGGGGTCTGACACCACAGAGGTAGATTGACCTGTCTGAGACTACAAAGTGGGTCAGAGCTGCCACCAGAGCCCAGAATAGCAATGCAGCTGCCCTGATCGAGTTACTTCTCCAAAAGGGATAGTAAAAGCTGCCCACAAAAAGCAAGAGGGAGGGAAACAAGAATAGGACCTCAAACCCTTAACATGGCTTTCAAGAACAGCTAAACCAGTGCTCAGTCCTTCTGAAAATGTCATGATAGAATATCAACTCATTGGGTCAATCATAAGGGATGCAGATTCTCAGATTGCTGTGCTAAACAAATTGATGCAAGGGCTATCCAGAGTAAGACTTGAAAACATCAGAGATGATAAGTGGGAAGATAACGTATCAAATTATAAAAACCCTATTTTTTTCCAATTCTTTTTACAAAAAAATCTAGTATTTGTGGGCACTTTCCCTTCCCCAAATCTTTGTATTTTTCCATAAGAGTTAAAAATAAAGAAATACTAAATGTGGAAAGGATCTTATCTATGTTAAAGTACAATCAGTATGACAGGTTACACTTATGGAACACAGTATGAGCACTTCTTTTTTTGTTTAGCTCAAACACACACTTCTTCAGTGGCCCTGGGCAAATCACTTAACCTCTCTGTCTCATTGTCCCATTCTTTAGGATGAACATAATGCTGCTTATTTATCTACCTGTAAAAGGTGTGGTGAGGATTAATCAGTGTTTGGAAAGCCATTTGAAGATGTGAAGCACAGCATGCATGGTAAACCAATAAAACTAAACACTCATTCTAAAATTCTTTGTTCAACATACAGAAAAATAAGGTCAGTTTGATCTTCAACACAGAACTGCTTTTTGAGAAAACATTCTGTCTTTAGGCATGAAGACCATGGGGCAAGAAAGGTCATCTGGAGTAAGAGTTCTTGACAGCTTGTCCAAAAGCGGAGTACTAGAGAGCAAAGAAATACCCTTGCCAATTCTACTAACATGACCCCAAGATTAAAAAGATGATGTTGTTGCCAGACAAATTAATACACAAAGAAAGCACAAAGACAATTTCACACTGTTTGGTTAATGTGCTCTGAAGTTATGCCTTCGTGCCCCAATTTGTATATATTTTGCTATTTTTGTTCTAAAAACCACTTGCCTATTTTACCATGAAGCCATCTCCGTCAGGCAGAGAAAGGCAGCAAACCAACCTGGGATGAAATTTATACACATTCCCTTGAGATGAGTTTTAGCTAAATGAATTATACTGTTAGCTATTGTTGCTTACCTTCTCATTCTCCAGGTCTAACATCTTCTGTGTCAGTGCAGCTTCTGTCCCCTCGATCTGCTTCAACCACTACAGGAACATAGCAGTGTGGAGAAGAAAAAATGGAAAATGAAAAGAACAGAGCTTTTGAAAAAGTTTGTACCAAACATTTTTCAAGTTTGTTGCCAGCAGTTCCAGGCATCTGCTCCTCCCATGCTATCTATTCATTTTGAATATACACATGAATAAACAGGTTGTGAGAGCACAGGCAGAATGGAGGACTGCAGAGACACACTAAAGACTAACAAGTGGAGGTTGCTTTCCTACAGTAAATTAAATGGCTTTTTCCCCTGTAAAGTTCAAGATACAAAATCGACTTAGGTCGGGACTGAAAAATCAACCTGGTTGTTTCTTACTTGAAATGCTTGCCCAATGCTTTTTGGCCCAATTTGTGAAACCAGCATCTGCCTTCAGGCCTCCAGTCCTGCATTTTTCCAGAGGGCAATTTAAACAAAAGACAAGATGGAAAACTCAATCCTTAATTTTGCATGGTCTGCTGCACTCCTTGTGGGAAGATGTTCACTTCTAAAACATCAGTAATGTAGAGGGAAAAATAAAACAGACAGACAGACAGATGGAAGCTCTTGTGATTGCTACCATGAATCCCTCACCATTCCGGTGACATTCAAAACAATCAGACTCAAGAACGGCCACTGCATTCCAAAGGTAAAAATTACACATCGCAATAGCTAAATGAATGGATACGAGGTTCTTGCTTCATCACTTAACATCACCAGGATTACATTAATATTTCAATTTAAGTTTATTGGAATGGATGGGAATGCCCAGTTCTGAATTTTTTTATTTCATTTCCCTAGTGGTCTACAATAAGGACCAATGGCGAGCTTACAGAGAACATAGTTTAGACTAATGCTTCTCTTTGTAGCACCAGTTCTCATTGAAACCAACTGCAGCTCTGTCACTGATAATTATCACTTTCCTCAAATGCCTTACTTACTAACACTGGACTACTCATATCTGCTTTAATTCTTTTGGTAAGCATTGCTCATCAGCTTTTTTAATTTAGTGTTTTGGTGAATTCACTAGGGCTCAGCCTCAAAGGAATTAATGACATACTAGTTTTTTTTCCTAAAGATTTAGATAGGAAATTTCAAACATAAGTTTACAAGTAAACAAAATGTGAATTCATTACTTCACCAGTTTAGACCTTTCACCATTTAAAAGACTGATGAATAAAAATGGAAATTTGTTTTACCTGCTTAGCAGGATAGCTTTCTACAGAAAAAAATGAAAAGGAACACCATATTCCCCAGGAATTCAATTTTCATCATCTTTGTTTTCTGCATTTTGAAGGTGACAAGCTGAAGATATTCCTAAGGAAAGCCTCACCACTTTCAGCAGTTCAGCAAGACTTTGAAACCAATGGAAATGTGAAATYCTCAGCATCTTTCACAGCTACCCTCAATAAAGAGAAGGGTTATTTGCAAAAATTAGAGGTCTAATTTTTTTGAAGGTATGAATGATATGCAAACTAAATATTGTTTCTGATCCTTCTGTGCCTGTAAGCCTTTCTGGAACCAAGGGCCACAGAAGAGACAACCATGTATTTAGGAGYCTGTATCTTAGCCTTTTATAGTGGGGTTCTTCCACTTTCATTTTTTGGATGTAAAGTGCTAAAATCATTACCTTCTCTTTTAATGCCACAACACAATAAAAACCATAGGGATTTTAGCACTTTGCCCCATTTTTATTTTTCTTATAGCAATTACTCACTTAAATTAATGATTATTAAATTATCTAATGTAGATTATTTACTTTAAGGTATTTAGGTAAGTAGATTATCAGAATTATGTCAATTAAAGCAATTATTAAAATTGCTCAAATTTTAATTTAAAATTTCTGATTCTGAATTTCAAGAATGCATGTAGGAAAGATTTAATAGAAACATATGACAAGCATGGACAGAGCTTGTTCAGAGAAATATGCAAGTCTTTCTTTGTTCTAAATGTCATCCCTATTCTCTGGAAGTAAAGAACTAGCCCTGCAGAAATGAGTGATCTGACTGATTACTTATCTTGTACAAACTACTTTTTGTCTATGTCCACTAATTTACAGAGGAAAGGATCACTGACTAGACGGAGCTTTTTCACTCATCCACAGAAATGAGCCCGAAATGGACCGTGGAAATGTTACAGAGGGCACCTTACACCCATTCGCAGAGCACTGAGGACATCGGCACTTCTGGGAATGAAGTCTCCTGTGTTAAGTGGATTTTTAGTACTTTATGCTAAGGGAATATCTCCATAACATGTTTTTATTTTTAAATTGGGTTTATTTCTTAAGTTTGGCTTTACCTCAAGATATCACAATCCCAACACTCATGTAAGGATGAATGCTCCAATCCAGATGACCTGAACAGAAAAGTTGTGCTTCCCTGGCAAAGTTACGTGGTATCATAGAATGGTCAGTTTTTAGCAGAGAAAATATTTACTGAATTCTACCTTTTCACAGAGGGAAAGCACAGTCCCAGCTTGGATTATTGCAACCTGCTCTTCATTTCTCAAATTCTAAAATACAAAAAGATGCATCTTAAATTGGGTTAAAAATTCATCCTTTAACACAAGCAGTAAGTTTTAACTGTACTTCAAAATATAAATCAGTTATAACATTTAGGATTACAGACATGACCAAAAAGGATCCCATGACTGAAAGTACTGAAAGTTAAACCAAGGGTGCTTAGTTCCACTCTATTTCAGCATACCAACCCCACAACACTTTTTCAATAGATTACTCAATGAAAATTAAGTGGTTTCAGTCAGGGATTTTGCATTTTTTTTCCTATTTTTGCCTGTTCACTACACTTGGCCCTGCAGCAAGTAAATCTCCCTGTCATGCACTTCAGAGCTGGACTTCCAATTAAAGAAAACAATGCAAAGAACAACTACAATAGAAACCTCCACAGGACTTGCAACAAAACATGCAAATCTAGACCTTAAAAGTAGTATTATTAAGACCTCAATCCGTTAAAGCTAGCTATAAACTGGACCCAGCTCCCTGGATGCTTGTGCCCCAGCTGTGTGACCAAGAATTTATACTGTATTTAGCAATAATAAGGAAAAAAGGGAGACAGTTATCCTTGCCTTTCTCCCAGAAAATCCACTCCTGGCAGAGACAGCCTTCACAGTAGAAGGTGCTACTGTTACTATTCAAGAGGGATAATTCATGAACAACTTGGTTTGGCTTTCACTTATGTTTTGTATGTTTTCCCTTTGTCTATTACAGTGCCTTTCTTCCACGTCATTCACTGAAGACCAAATCCTAGCTTGTAAAAATACAGCTTTCACTAGCATCAGTTTAACTGAAAGTTTTCAAGTTTGTAAAAGCATTTCCTAATCATTCATATTTTTCATACAAATATAGGCATATAAAAATCACCCTGTCCATTGTCTTGGATGTACTATCTGCAGTGGAAAAAAAATGCTTTAAATTAACCATGAAACTGGAAATACATTTAAAATCAAAAATTCGTTACCCCATTATCTCCAAGAATATCTAGCTTCTTCATAAGTTCAGATATATTCACGTCCTGAAAAAGATGTTCAACACTTATTTTTTATAAAGTAGGTGAGAAGTAGTTTTTATATGATACATTTATGTACCCTTTATTCACCTCTGCATCCAAAAAGACTTCAAATGTAAATAACTGAAACATTAGTTTTGCATGACAATTACAAAAGTGTTACAGATACTTTCAAAGACAAAACCAAATGTCACTCTCTATTATAGCAAGCAACCTGGATGTGTGTGCATGATGGTAGAGTGCTCCCGTGCCATTCGTATTTATCATTATTATTCCCATAATGTGTGTAGAGGAGAGAGCAAAACTGATAAACAGGCTTAAAAGACTTAAAGGGCCTAAAAAACTTTTTTTTTTTTGTTTGGAGTGGAGCATCAACCACATCAAGCTACAGAAGTTAAAAGGACAGAGAGCATGAACAAACAATTGTTTTTTATTTTATTTGTTGAACAAAACTATGTAGTTTCAAATCAGCCTTACAGTGGCAGAAGGGAATGTGCACAATGGGCTGAACATGCTCCTCCAAACATTATCAGTTCATAATCTTTTTGATTAGAAAGCCGCATTTCTCTGCCACTCAGCTCTCAGATCCACAAAAAGAACTGAACTATTAAGGCACAGCCACTGAAATAAAGAAAACCACCCCTCTGATTCAAAAAAGAGAGGAATAAATTCATGCAGTCACAGAATCAGACTATGCCGAGTTGGGAGGGACCCATCAGGATCACTGAGTCCAACTCCTGGCCCTGCACGTGACACACCGAGAGTCACATCATGTGCCTGAGAGCGTTGTCCAAACACTTGAACTTAGTCAGGATTGGTGCTGTGACCACTTTCCTGGGGAGCCTGTTCCAGTGCCCAACCACCCTCTGAGTGAAGAATCTTTTCCTGATAAAATTCACAGGATATCTTTATTTTACACTGTGGCAGGGTCCACTCCTAGGCCCCAAAATCCYATTTTCTACTTTAAAAAGTTGTTGGAAAGGGTCATGGAACTGCTTAACCAGCGCTAATCACATTCTCCTGAACTATCCCAAGTTTGGTCTGCAAGTTAACATGGACCAGGGATCATTTCCATTGAAGCTTGTATGCAGCCATGCTATTTGAAAGTAGGAAGCCTTGAGAGCATGGAAAAAACGCTTTATATACATACAGAAGGCAAAAGAGCCTTGCTAAGCACTGCCACTCACATTCAGCACTGCTTAGAAGGCCAACCTTTCACAGGGCCACGTCTTGGCTCAGTAGTTTCATTGCTTCCAGTACATAATGTGCTGCTCAGCATCTACATGTTGTGCAACTGTATTATGTCGGTACTCAGGATGATCAATTTTTAACATTTTTTAAATCTAAACTAGCTATGCTTGCAAATTACACAGCTACATCAGAACATACTAGTTCATGATTCTTTACTCAACAGACTCCAGTGAGGAAGACTCAAATGAAAGATTTCCTCAAGAGCAGACACAGATGTGGGAGAGAATCTACAGATTAGTCCAATTATGTGTTGTGCTCAAGTTGTGCTATCCTAAGAAGTCCCCTCCCTCTATTCCCAAAAACTTCAGGTGTGTACCCAAATGTTACATTAGCTATTTAACAGTGCACATCACTAATTCTAGAACGGTGCAGATCATAATACACTTGTGTTTGGATCAATGTTAAAAAACCCCTATTGATTATGATCAGCATTGACAATGTTAAACAGAAACTTCTTTGGCTGACCAGTTACATTAGTGAAGAATGGAATCTACCAGGACATCCAAGTTCTTGCATCTATTGAGCCAGAAATAATAATTTTAACTAATTTATTGCCATATGAAGCATAAAGGAAGAATCAGAAACCAAATCAGATTTTGCATCAGTCTGGAATCTACTTTGCCACTGATGGCTAACAACTTTGAAAAACACTGAAAACAGATAAAAGGTCAACTATTTCAGTGTGCCTACATTAGGTGACTGTCCCACCTTCCCGGTAAGCRAACTGAAAGGCAGATTGAAAAGAACACCGCTGTTAAGGTGTGTCACAGAAGACAAGGGAAAAAAATAGGAATTATGGATTCTGCTACACTGTACTTGATACAGCCAACATGCAAATTAGAATAACAGATAAGCTAAAAGCAGATCTGGCTCTATTTGAAGGTAATATGCTAACTGATGACTCTTGGCGTGGTTTGGGAGATGAGTATCCAACCAAACCTGCAGGTAAGAATCAGGTCTTAACTTTTTTCTTTCAGACTACTCAGCTTCCTAAAAATATGCAGCCAACAATTTCAGTTTATTTCTTCTAGAAATCATACTGTGCTCATTAAAGCACTGAATAGCAACAAGCCTCCTATAAGAGGACTTGTAAACACAACTAAAAATATGACCATAAATCACTAGTGAGTGGCACTGAGGTTATGCTTTAGTTACTGCTACAAAAGTTACCCTGGTCTGTTGTGCAACGTTACTGGCAACACAAGTCTGAATTCAACCTTAGGTGAACCAGCAGGCAAATCAAGTCGCATAGGATAGCCTGCTCATGGGGGAAGAGAAGTGAAAAGACCAATTCACATTTCCTCATATCAGAAGCTAATCAAGGGAGATTCTGACTTTTATATTGTTCTTGATCTAAAATGAGAGTTTCACCTGTCTGAATGAGTTTTGGATCAGGCATCTCATCCTTCAAGGCCCTGGCCTTGGCAAATAACTTAAGCATATTCATTCAACAAAAAAAAATGCTTCCCTAAATTGGTTGTAAAATAAGAGCTGAATGTCATATTTCTGAACTTAGATGAAAAAACATTTAATATCAAGACCCACATACTGTAGCAACCTTACAATGAATCACATCAACATCCACATTCTTTCCTAGACCAAAAGTAAATTATGTTGATTGACCAGCCTTCAGCTTCATTGAGGAACTCCTGACAAATGACCAGAACATATTCCCACGAAACCCTTTCCCCAGTTAAAAATATCTTTTCTTACTAAATTTATTTTTTCACATTTTCTTCCCTGGCAAGTATCAAACTATTTGTTTGGATACTAGGTTGATAATTCAAAAAAAGTTCCTAGGCATCCAACTATTTCTAATGCTTTGCATATACCTTTATTCCTTCCTGATGACAGAACAGCTGAAGTGCACTTCCATTGTTTTCAGGGAAGGTGGTTATATGAAGATTAAATGCTGGCGACCTTCGCTCTCTCTCCTGAGGAAAGATTTGTTTAAAAACAACATGTGTGATTATAAGTTACCATTTATTCCCCACCTTTACAAAACATACTTGTACATTAAAAAGGCAGATTCCTGTTCGCATTCCAAATATATGGTATTTCCTCTTATTTTTACCATATTTGAAGAATCTTGGCTTTAGCTAAACACAAAAATAGTGTTAGCTGCCAGCTGATTCCATGCRCACAGTTCCTGCAGAGTTACCTGACACTCCTCAGCTGCAGAACCCTTGCAACAGTGGCCCCRAACTGACTGGAGCCCTAAAATACTCTGCAGGTTTTTGTGTTGATTATAACCTTATTTAATTCTTGCTCTCTTTCATGGATCAATAAAACAATTTAGGAAGAAGAATCTGCAGAAAAAAAATTTAAACTCCACCATGAAATAGTACTATTGAAGATTTTCTCACTAAAATTAAACCTGTGTATCTGCTCCCTGTTTATTCTGCAGTGAACCTTCCTATTTAAAATCCATTTTAAATCCCCATTCATATTCTCTGCACAACCCAGGATGTCAGAATATGTTGAAAGGCAGCACTATTCTACAATTATGATATTCTTTATGCCAAAACTAAAAACTATAAATTCCCATTTATCTAAAGCAATAGTATTTCTAAAATGTCTGCTGTCCATGTACATCACTTCCACACATTTCTTCAAAATACCAACTTAACATTTTTTCAGAAGGCAGAAATAGCATAAAATAATAAACAAGCAATTTTACTTAAATTAAATTTTAATGTGCTTGTGAAAAATGACTGGACTGAAGGCTCCGGGCAACCAAGGCACYGGGTCTTGCTCTGAATTCTCTCTGGCCATGGGAACACAAGCAAGAAACACCAGATTTCATCTCCATGTTACAAGAGGAGGCTTTGGCAACATGAACTTCATTTTCTGAGAGACAACACTACTGCAAATATTTTAGTCACTATGACCATCCATGTATTACTCCATTTTCTAAATCACAAATGAGGTGCTTTAACTGATATGGCAGGCAGGCTGCATCCATTCGCTTAAGCAAGTTACAAAGCATGGCAAATCTTGTTCATTAACTAGGTTAAACCTAATTTGAAACTACAATGTAGAGAGAAAAATGTCTGTATATACATTTTTCCCTCTCAAAGGTTTTATTTTAAATAATATTTACATCAACAGTCTAATTCTGACATGGGGTGAAATGACTTAGCTGTTGTAAGCCAAAACCAGAAGCTTAATTCTTACCAAAATTCAGTTAAGATTTTTTATAATGTTAAAAATTCATCAGTTGCTACTGCATTCAACTCACCCAAACTTGCTTACTTTAATTGATAAACAAATTATTGTGTTTTCTACTTTAGCCTAACTTTTATCTGAAATAATTTAATTGCTCTAAAAATTACTGTCCTGTTTAGTAGAAGAACTGATGGTTTTCCTAAAGCATTGCATTGTCAGTCACATTTGTGTCTATATGTTTGTCTACTAAGGAAAAAAATCTTTTCTTGCAATCACACAAAAATACTTCCATTGTTATTCTGTGAAAAAAATTTTTAAATTACAAAACTCGACATATTGAGCTGGTTTTGATGTGATTCTTCCATGTGAAAAATACATTCATGAAGGATGCACCATTTGTTCATTTCCTAAGAAATCTTTTTTGGATAGTTTTACTTCTAAGAACACCCACACTTTAGGAAGCAGCTTCTAGTGTAACTGCCAATTCAAATGCTAAATTTTTCTGTATTTTACTTTACAGTTCTTTAATAAATTATAAAGATGTGTATTAGAGAGCATATTTATTTTTCTGAACATCTACTGAAATTCTAATAACCTAAATTAATAATTTGAAATATAATGGGCTATGACATCAAAACATATGGTTGATAAAGGATGCAAAAAAGATTAAGAAATGTCAGACAAGAAGAAGGTCCACATAACAGGAAGACATGACATTTTCATCTTTATCAGATAAGTTACACATGCCAAGATTTTTGGTGAAACGTGCTGGGTGATAAAAATGGAGGAGTGACAATGACAGGTTTGGAGAATTTATTCTAAGCAGTGTTAAGAATGCTGGTGATCTTTGAAACTGAACAATGTGTCATCAGGCAGTACAACTGTGTGGCAACTGTGCATCACACACAACCAGTTCAGTGTTACTAAATTCAACATGAGCCCAGTTTGTGAGGGGATGAGAACCATTGCTTTCTACTGTAATCACAGGCTACATGTTTGAAGTGTCAATAACAAATAATTTTGCTTATATCATTTATGCAAAATACAGAATTTGTTTGCTATAGGCAACATATTGGTTTCACATACAAAAGTTGCATTTGTGCTTCACCACTTTTCTTTGATATTGCCAGAGGTTTGGGGCTTTTTTTCATTTTTCATTGACTGAAGCCAATTATTTCCAGACCATGACCACTTTAATCCATGAAAAAATGGATTTAAGGTAAGAGAATTCTTTGGAAGCTGCTATCAAAATGTGTCCTTTTTCAGATAAATTTACTTTGTATGAATGTTGTCAATCTTAAATCAATGTAATTTAAAGCAATTATACACTGATGTAATGGATGTATCAGATCTTTAGTCAGATCACTGCATGCAAGATGTGAGAAGGTGTGTTAATTTAATCAATGACCGCCAAGGCTGTATTATACATACCAAGTGATTTTACATGCAGGAAAGGAGCAGTTATGGAAATGAAACAAATAAAAAAGGCAAAATATTGCAAAACAAAATATTTTATTAGATGAAAACCAAACTATATGCAATTTATATTAGCTATATTACATCTTTATAAACATTAGTGAGCATTCTCTCCAAAACATATTAAGGCAGTGGCATCAATTTCATAATCCCAAGATACAACATTTAAAAAATAGATACCTAAGTGACTTCCCTTAAACATGCACCAGACATCAGTAATCTTTACAGGAATTTCAGCTTGGGTTCAAACATAATTTCTGCTCCATTTGAGAGTTTGCAACAGAGAGAATCTCTTACTTCAAGCTCTAGCACTCTGAATTCTAACAGCTCATTCTGGTCTTTTGCATCTTGCATCTCATTCTTCAGCTGATGCTCTTCTTGCTCCATTCTGTAAATCTGTGAGACAAACACAACACAGTAACAACCTGTAAGCACTAGAAGAGATACAGCACAGAGTTACAAGCCAGGGGTTTAGACAAAACTGTTAATTATTTCAGTTTTTCATTAGACATTCGGCTGCGTCTTAGAGATAAAAAAGAAACATCACATCAGAAAGTATTTTTGAGAACTGCCAACAGAAAATGGCCAATGTTCTCTTAGAATAATAATCTGGAACTAGCATGAAAAGTTGTATGAATATTGTATCTAAATAAGTTAAGCAATAAAAGCTTCTTTTAAAATCCAGCAAATGAAACTGAATTACATTAACATTTGGGTAGACTGTTCTCACTGTCTGCCTAATTAGACATCTAATCTTTACAGTATATGAAAGCCAATAATGGAGGGGTTTTAATGCCTACTTTTTAATTTTCCAGAATTCTGCCTTGGGGCACTAACAATGACAGAATAGAAAGTCAATGCTGACTACTAATTATCCCAACTAATTGCTTTGGTCTGCTATCTAGTTTAACTGGGTGATCTTTTTCTTTGTATGAAACTAAACAGAAGTGTAACATCTGGCATAATGTACTTTAACATTTATAATGCCCACATAAGTGTCTGAATAAATTAAATCTGGCTGTAGCTACTTTTAGTCATGATTTTTTCTCTGGTTATCTTATTCCTATTATATTAATAGTAAGCTACTAATTAACAAAATTAGTTCTTTGACTTCCTAAGTACTAGCTAACTTTCCCACCATTATCAATGAAGAACAATGCAGATGCTCAGCTCTGAGTATCTCAGACAGTTAATATAATAAGCCTTAAATCAATCAATATTACTCAATGTGTGAAAAAACTGTAAAAACATTGAAGGGAGCAGATAATTTTATTAGTAATCAGGAAACATCAGCCAGCTTGGGATCTACTGTTGGCTATAATGTAATTCCACAATAAAAAGCAGCTTCAATTCTCGAAGAATATAAAGGCATATTGGTACTTTAATCAGAGACTTTTATTTGAATTTCTGTTCCTGGTGAGAAGTAAAGTAAGCAAGTTCATGTTCATTTTATAGAACTTAGTATATTCAATATCTTTTATGATAAAGGCCAACACATACCTTCTCTAGCAATTCCTGATTTGTTCTAATTAACAGCTGCTTTTCTTCTACCCATTTTGAATCCTATGAGGAAGAAGAGGATTAAAGATACAAATATTTTGTTAAACAAGACAAATGACCACAATAATCAGAAGATTTCAGACATCATTGTGCATTCAAGTATAAAATGGTCACACATTGAAAAATAAAGCTATCATAAGTATTTCAACGATATAYAGCATTTTATACTACACTGAAAATAAAAGTTCTTTCATTTCCTGTAGCAGTCTGTTGTTTCCTAGTATGTTCCAGCTAGAATATACTTTAAAATCTTTACATGTAGCAATTGTGGGTCACCACAGTTACATGATATTTTTTGTCATTTTAAAAACATTTATTTACTCAGCTGAACTCAAAACTATTGCTTTCCATTGCAAAGGTTTGGGAACTTTCTTGCAAAATCATCCAATTGTCAGTGGTGCAATGCAAATCCAAAGGGAGAAAGGGARGAAAACCATTTAATTACCCCAAATGACTGAAAATAAGCTTCAGCAATACACAGTTAATTACTCTCTGCTAAAAATCTGAGAATCTGGCTAAAATACAGTGTTTGTGAGAAGGAATTCAAGGCCGCAGAGGAAGGGAAGTGATGTAAGACATTGTATACTCAATTTGGAAACTGTATTTCTAATTAATCACTTTTTCCAAAACTAACCTTTCCTTTTAGGTTTTCCAATGGCTTCAAAAGGCCTCATCAAACATCCCTTTAAAGAACCAAGCTACAAAAACTCAATGCCAGCCACAGCTGGACATTCAGATTTAATGAATTGTAACAGCCAAATTTGGTCCTGCTTTTCCTGTAGAGAAAGCTGTTTACATGAGCTCTAGAGGAGCTCAGGCTCCTCTAGAAAGTTTAACAAAACAATGTCCAACACTCAATATGCCATACTAACTCTAGATCAAATTATCTTCTAGGTTCAAGGGACAATATATTTAAAATCTAAATGCCTTTACTGAAGTATTATGGACGATGCATTCTTTTTCAGCAAGGTATTTGCACATTGATGTTGCACAAGAAATCAATGAAATCTGGATATCTCAGCTCATCAAATATCCTTGAAATGTCAACCCAGAATCTAAAGTATTATGATATCATATTCATTCCAATTAGCTTTTTGTAWAAAAAGTTTAGTGTTTCTACCTACTGTCTACAACAGTTTACTATTCTTTCTCCTTTTTCCACTACTACACAAAAATGCATTTCATGTAATAAACAAGCTCTTTGTGGTTGTGGTGTTATAAGAATAACATACTAAATGAGTACTGAAAAGGCACTGCACTTGTCAAGAATTTTTGAAGCAAATGAAAGAAATGTTGAAAATAAAATCTGTTGTCTAGTTTAACATTTAACTAGCATTTTACTGAAGTCAAAGAATGAACAAAGAGTTGCACACACAGACTTAGGGTGGATATCCCAATGCCTGGATATGATAAGCATATCCATATGGTAAGGTTCAACAGCTATATCAGACCCACAGGTTCAACTACTCCAGTTCACACAAGCAGAAAAAACAGATCATCTGCCCTATTGATAATAAATTTCTGCATCTTTCTCGACGGAGTCCAACTCAACTTTCTGAGAAAACCTGGACTCCAGCAGAATAGTATTTACACATGAGGTCACTGAGAAAGTTGAGCATTCGTCCATCTGGCACATTATATACTCCAATACTTTTAGATTTATCATTTACCACTATTAATATTTTTCAAGAATTTCTTCACTTAATATAAAATTTCTTATGCATGCACTTCAATGTACCTTGCAGAAAAGGATTATTAGTTTTGTGTTACTTCTGGGGCAATACTGACAGGTCCAGCCAGAAGAGAGATTAACAAGAGCCACTGAAAGTTACTTTGAAATTACACATAAATTGTTATAAACCAAGCTTCACACAATTTTTTAACAATAAGCTTCTAATCTCTGAATTTGACTTCAGGAAAATTGTGAAGGTCTTTGCTGCTTTTATTTCCCAAAGCTGTGAAGTAAGACTAAAATTTCCTGGTATAATACACTTGGACCTTTTGATTAATTATTTCTTTTTCAAAAACACTTTAGGGACTGACTCCCAGAATAATTTCACAATTATTACTAAATCATCATCACYACCTTGACCATCTAAATGATGAAGTAATAACAAAATAAATTTWAAAAAAATCACRTAGTGCACAAACAGTTCAGTTTATCATCACAACCATTTATTTTGTTGAATGTAAATACTAACAGGTCAGGAGAACTGAGCAGGTCCTAGAGCTCCCAGGAAGACATTGTGATCCCCTCTGTGAAAAGCTAATGCTCAGTGTACAAACCAGCCCACTAGAAACAACATCATAGTGCTCCTTGTCACATCCCTGTTCACCTTCTCAGGATTACTAAGAGATACAAAATTGAAAATGTGGCTCTGAACCTCAGAGTGGTAACTAATTAAATTCTAATTTCCAGAYATACCTTTTTGACATAACACTCTTGAAGAAAAATCACAGAAGTAACTCCTTACATGGGTATCCAAATTCACTTTATCTTATTTACATACACAACTTACATTATACACTGTAAAGTCAAATATTGTGTTAATGTTTTCAACTACACAGCAATTTGCCCAAGACACCTTTCTCATCAACACACCAAAATAGCAGCAGTAGATGCTCGAGRGGTCTTTGGTTTCATTTATTCTTGCAGAAGTTCAGTGAGCCATCATTTTTAGACTGATAACATATTCTCAATTTTTAGTAAGATTGTATTTATATGGAGTTCACTAAGCAAATTTCAATTTGTGTGGAAGCCAGCATAAATTATTTTTGTCCTTAATTTGAATACAGTCCCCAAACCTTTGCATTTATACAGAATCTTACAGAAAATTTTTGTTACAAAGAATAAACCATAAAAACAGTGTTATCATTCATTCGGCATTATATGTAATTGTTTTTGTTCACTGCTACAGGATCATCAGGCTTTGAAATGTATATCTATAGCTAGGTCTATCTTATTTTATTACTATAAGCTACCTGCAATCTCACAATTCATATTTCAAACAATAAAGCATAAAATAACATCTCCCCAATTTCTTCTGTGTGTTCTAGCAGTTATACAACTGAACAACTTGCAAATGCATGCTCATAACTCTTAATCAGACTTCCTGAGGACCCCAGACAATATTAAATATGCATCAGTAGTCACATCTTTGTCGAGTATTTACATACATTATATATACTGAAGAATTAAGACCTGATTTTACTTTGTGTGATGGTTTGGGAATTTGAAAGCAGTTGGGTCCTCCGAGAGTTTAAACCGGGAGAGTAACACCGCAAGTGGCTTCCAATAACCTGACACACTCAGTAGTTCATATCTCTAGAGTGTCTAAAAATCGGGGGTTTTTAAATTTTTTCTCTGGTACACACCAAAAATATTCTCCAGTACAAATATAGAATATTTATTTTATTGGMATTTATAACAAATATTAACAAAATGGAAAACAGGAGAAAGGCCTTCACCAAATGAAAATGGGAACAGAATTTACAATGCATGTACACACGGTTATTTCGATACTATGCTTTAGTGTAGTAAGTGTTATAAAGTGAGTCTGTAGTGAGTCTATAACTTTTTCTCAGACTGTAAAATACTTTCCTTTATTTAAGCAATCTATTGCTGCAGTAGCAATTAAGCTGCACCATTCACACCAACACACCAGTAAGCAATGAAGATGGCAAGGGCACCACTGCATGCAGCAGAGAAAATGATGTGGTACAGGACATTAAAAGAGCCTTTTACCTGTCCTTTCTCGATTAGAGCTTTCTCCAGGTCCTCAATTTTTGCCTGACACCTGAGAAGATCAGCTTGCAGTTGTTCACGAGTCTGGGCAGGGGGAAAAATCAAAAGTAAAGGTATTTTCTACTGCTTTATGGGATGGCTAGTCAGCTTTTAATGTTTTTCACTAAAATASTTGCTTTTGTGTTTATGTTACAAAATATTTGAAGATGTCAGTYTAACAGGATTTTTCCTTCCTAGCCTAAAAAGATGTTATCATCACATATTCAGTGACAAAGTTCTTACCASGGGAAGGAAAAAATAAATTTAGAAACTGAAAGAGCTCTAAGAAGCTATTCATAGGCTTTAGTAATTATAGGCAATTGGGAAAAAAGGGACAAGGGAGAAAGAGAATTGCATTAAGCACTGAAAAAGGCCTTTAGGTAAATAAAACATATTGACCCAAATAATTTACATATCCCATAAATACCATATGCTGGTCAGTTTTCCTCATTCTACATGATTATTACATTAACTCTCACACTACAGTAGGTATTACCCCCTGGATCATACAAGATACTAAAGAAAAAGGATATAAAATAAGCCTGTTTCTGGAGATCTTTAGTCACTGAGGCTCCTTGAATTATTGCAAATATTTTTCGCACCCTACTTCAGGTACTTTTTCACTCAAACAGTTAAAAAATACCTACAGGGATTTCCTTCTGCATCTTTGGGTCCTCGTTGTTTACCTTAAGCCTCATCTAAAAGTACTAGGAAATGTTCATCCCACCAAAATAAACCATACAAAAAGCTACTTGCTGACTCACTCAAAAGACGGATTTTCAGTAATGTGACAAAAAACCCGAAATGCCATTAAAAAGAAATAGCAGCAATTTCCAAGTCTACAAAAATGACAGTCTGCAAATGCCTGCAAAATAAAACTCAAATAAGCCCATGAAGGCAAAGAAAAYATATAATGGCCTCTCATAATTGTCAAACAGATGACTGCCCCTGAAATCTTAACTTTAATAGTAGATGGAATTATGCCCCCCATCCCAATTCTATCTTGAGAAGTGATCTSCGAAGTCTTTATTACTTTCCTTGGCTAAGTGTGCTACTTAAAAAGAGTGTCAAAATTGACTAGGCTTTTGTAAGATGCTGAGAACTCTAACAAAATAAAGCCATAAAGCAATAATTCTACTATGATAAGAACTATATTTCACAGGAAAAAAATAAAAGAAAAAGTTTAGGTTGGTTGAGAGCCACTACAAAGAACCTTGAAAAAAAAACAATAGAAAAGGCAACACATTTTAAAATAAACCCCAAATCTTCTAAATACGGAGTCTGGGGTTAATCAACTAACATTTCTAGCTGTAAATAACTCCAGATAATGTAAAGTAGTCTACATTCTTCTGTAACTCTTATCTTGAAAGCTTTGCTTATTAACACATGGAAATTTTGCTCCCACAAGCAAACTGTTTCTACACATGAAAATATTCAGTTATTTTAAAATGTTYGCCAGAGAAAAGGACATGAATGATATAGTTCACATGTATGCCTAACAACCATCTTCAATACAGAATTTTGTGAGTATTCTATCAATTGTTGTTCTAAGTAGTGAAATCATTAAACTAGTGGAGGGTCCTACTTAAATTAAACTGAGTCCTTTCCCACCAGTAATTTCTAAATGCATTAAAATCGTTGTCTTTCTGCAATATTAGCAACATGTTGCAGTGGCGCAGTACAGTGAAGGCCACACGTAGCAAGGCAGTAACATATAATAATTTACAGTATTTAACATGTTTCTCCATTTTGGGGGTTTGGGAAAGTTATAGAGGGAAGAAGGTTAGGRGTTTTTTAATGTTTAAACACTTTCTAGAATGACAAGTCTCAATGAGTTGGATCAYCTCTGCCCAAGCCCTGTGGTCAAAGCAGGGAGGTACCCAGAAGAGTAGGTTGCTAAAGACCTTGTCCAGTGAGGCTCTGAATAAATCCAGGGATGAACACTCCACAACCTCTSTGGGAAACCTGTTTCAATGTTTGACTGCTCTCAGAAGAAGGGTTTTTCTTATATTTAAATGATGTTTCTTGTATTTCAATTCGTGCCTGTTACATCTTGGTCTTTCACTGGATCATGCTGAGAGGATRCTGGTACAATCTTCTTCACTCCCTCCCTCAGGTATTCACCCCTGAGCCTTCCTTTACTCAGAATGAAGAGTCCCAGCTCTCTCAGCCTTGTGTAACAGGTTCTCCAAGCCCTTAGTCGTCTTTTGTCCCTTCACTGGACTCTGTCCCACATGTCCATGACTTTCTTATACCAGGGGAGCCCAGAGGTGGATCCAGCACTCAAGACATGACCTCATCTGTGCTGAGTGGAGAGGAAGGATCATCTCCATAGGTGGCCTGGGGACTCTCCTCCTGATGCAACCCAGGAGGCTGTTGGCCCTCATTGCTGCAAGGGCACATTGCTGGCTCATGTTCAACTAGGCATCCATCAGGAACCCCCACTTCCTTTTGTGCAAAACTGCTTTCCAGTAAGCCAGACCCAAGATTTGGGTCAGATTTTCAATTCAGATTTGGGTCAGACTTTTAATATATTCATATGATGAAAGTACCTAAGTACTTGTAACAACCTGTCCTGTGATTCATTTAAAATCCATCAAGTCACTATCCAAATTGCAGGTTCAAATGCATTATTACTCTCAATAGCACTGTCTTACTACTGAAATTTTTAATATATTATACATGCTAGAACAAAGTATAATGGCATATTTGTTCTGATCGCACCACATGAAACTAAATTGTTGCCTTACTGACGATATCCTCTAATCCTCACAAACATTGTGCTCTGCATTTCACTGACCTGCAAAGATACCTCCTGCTATTACAAGTTGTTTCAGCTTTTTCTATTATTTCAGAGTTAAAGGAATCTCAGTTAAAAAATTACCCTTGCTTCTCTCTCTGCATCCAGGGTTCCACCAACTTGTTCTTGGAGCAACGCATATGCTCTTTGCAAAGCTTGATACTCTCTTGTTAGCTGGCAAAACCTGAGTTCAGCTTCTTCTTTAGGCGTGCTCTTCATGAAGAGGGGGAAAAAAGTGGGTTTGTATAAATATATTTAATAATGGGTTTGTCTATATAGAAGATAGACTCAAGCAACACAACTCATASTGAGTCTCAAAGTTTAATAAAGGTATAAAATAGTAAAACAAGTGGAAACAAAAGGAAGGAAGGATGATCAGTAACTTCTCTACCATACACTTTCAGGACASCCTAAGTTAATATATTAAGGCAGCAATGTATAGAAATTGCAAAAAAATGTCTGGGGAAAGATGACAGGGAAAAGTTTTGTGCAACACTGTCTTCAGCAACTCCAGAGCCACAGGGGCTTCAGAAGCTGTTCATTCTATTTCTCATCCAATCGATCCCTCCCTCCTTACACGTTTCCTCTACAATGCCCGGTAAAGCAACACTGACACAGAAGTTACACATCAAAAGCCATAAGATCTTTTTTTAAATTTATTCTTTTAATATGAAGTATTTTTAAAGTCTTTATTTTCTTTGAATTTTGAGTCACTGACTTTAACACTCATAAGGTCTTTCTTATACTGCTGAGGACACGAAATGTCCTTCCCTTTAACTAACTTTTGCTCCAAGAACTTGAGTTCTAAGGAAAAGAGATTACAATATTATTAGATATTAAACCTAGGAAAAAAAGAAGCTTCTTCTGGCTGAGGAGTATTAGGCAGAAGCTAGCGAACAAAAAAGAAAGATGAAAAAGGGCATCTAATTCATGCTTTGTCCTCATGCATGCAATCTTCTAAAGTAGGCCAGCAGCACTGTATATCACAGAGCTGAGAYAAAACACGTCACTGGGTATTTACTACCTATGATCATTTAAGCCTTCATGAATTGCAAAGGCTTCTCTTAGTATTGTAAGCAAAGGAAGAAAATCCTAATTGTATCAAAACAGTCAAATAAATTCTAAGGTTGAAACGCAAACTATTGTCTAATAAGTATTGACTTTTGGCAAAGCAATGTGCCTATTAATTTTCTATTGACCAATAAGAAAGAGTTTGAAAAAAACAATTGTATTTCTCAGCCCAATATCTACCAAATCTGTCAGGCAGAATATTATCTTATTAATTTTATTGCAAAGTGTGTATGTTACCAGACTTGAAACAACCCAAAGGAATTCTCTGTCAAATCTTTCACAGCTCCTGTGGTACMACAGCTGAATAAAAATTTGTATTTCTACTTCAACATCAATTTTTTATAGACCTTATGAACGAATCAGTTATTACTTACATCTTCCAAATCTTCTTCTGGTGTTGCTGGTGTCCTGTCTGTTTTATCTGTGTTGTATGAAGTTACAGATGACGTTTCCGAATCAACAGATTCTTCATCAAATCCAAAAAATGTTTCCACAACATGCCTCTGAAAAATTAGGGTTTTTTAGTCACCAGCAAAACAGCTGAAAAACCCCAATGACCCCATACGCAGTAACCAAGGCCTCCCCTGATGATTATTTTAGTATTTAGGAAGAAAGAAAGGTTCCATTGTAAACTCTCGTTCTCTGATTAAATGGGCTACCTTTTCAACATCATTTGTGCAAAAACCTCCAAGAACTGAACTGCACATAGCACAGAGATGAGGTAAATGCCAATAGAATAATGCTTTAGCAAAACTATAAAACCTAACTGCCAAAATCACACAAGTCTCACAAGATTCACAGTAGAGAAATCCAATATCTATTCAGAAGAAAGTAATCTAGTACAATGCAACACAWAAGATATGCAACCAAAAGGAAAAAAAAATATTCTGGAGACCAACGTGGAACAAATTTAATTGTTCATACTAGTTGCAGGGAAAAAAAAAAAGAAAAAATCTATTTTGGAAAACCTTACTTAAAAGTATAAATTAATGCCTACCATTTATATTTTCAATACCATCATTCTCAATTTTTTTCAAGAAGTTTGCTCCAATACTATGACCAACCAAAAAGACACGCCTAGGGAAAAACAGCATTTCACTGCAGATTTTAAAAATTTTACACAATGTTATCAATTAAATGCATGTTTATAGAAAACTAGAGAAAATTACTAGTTAGTGGAAGTGAGTAGTTGGCATATGGCATCAGTTGTGAAAAATTTGGTATTTTATACAAATATATGCATAGAAAGCAGCACATTTCCATGAAAATTCAACTGCTAAAAAGAAATTGCTTATACGTTTAACTAGAAAAACCAGGTTCTCAATTGTTATTGATCAATAAAAAGCATAACTTTTTACACCACACAAGTATTCTAATAATCCAACAGAATTTCAGAGAAGCAAGAAAATCAAGAATATTTTTTAAAAGGGAGTTGCTGAAAAATGGAGTCAGGTTATGAAGCAGCCTAGACAGTGAGGGTAGTGGAGAGAGGTGGTTGTAAGAAGATGGAGAAAGATCTGTCTATCCATCTCTATTTTTTGCCACTGCTTGATGCTGCATCACAGATCTTGATGTCACAGTCTGCTGTTTGGKTTTTTTTTGAATATAAACCACGGGTTGTATGTGAGAAGATAACAGCTTGTTCATTAAAAAGCCTAAAGTATTAAAAAAGTTATCAGTTGTTAGTAATTCYGAACAATATGAATCCTGCATTTCAGCAAAGCCAAACTGGCAGAGTGGAATTGTGAGCTATCAATTCAGTTCAAGATACTGAAAGGCTTTATCTGTAACGCCCTATCTCACAATGATTTCCAAATACTTATCTTTCCCTGCAGTTTTCCAGACTTTAGATCTATTTATAGAGACTTTTTCAGTGTATCTACATAAGTACTGTCTTCACTTTCTCACAAAGCCCCGTAATGCTCACTATATTCTTTTGGCTCAGCACAGCTCTCATCAGCAGTCAAAGTACTCTACCTTGATTAAAGGGGTACCAAAAAATCAAGCTTATAGGTGTGACTTTGCTCCTGCATGCATGACACCATGTGCTCCATTGCCAGTCTGCACCCTGGTCACCGTGGTCGACCAGGTCACAGCCCCATCACTCCTAAGCTGCACCACTCCGTAATAGTCTCACAGTACAGCTAATTCCACTCTAATTGCCAAAGACAGCTCCAAGGTCATGTCCTAAATCACTTAATTTCTTCACTTAAGATGAGCCCTTCAAACAGTACTTTAAGAACTTCATTCAGACCGTGTATTTAAATTAACTGGTTCTAATAAAATCTCCTTTTGAAAAGATGTTATGCACTGAAAAAAACCCCGCAAAAACCCAAAAAGCCGTATCTTTTCTAAACAGACCATATTTATCCATATGCATGCAGATAAATATGATGCAGCACAAAAGGCAAAGAGCTTCTGAACAACCTTTAGAAACAACTTTCCTTTTGCAAGCTACTAGACCACTACTTTGTGTATTCATAAGAAAAGGATCACAGTTATAGTGCTACAGTGCTGCAAAGACATTACTCTTTCCTAGGTTGTTTAGGAAGCACAGTGAGTCTTTCACCAGGCAGAACTATGTCTAAGGTGCTTAAGACAAACGGTTCCCTGGGATAATTCAATCCTTTCCTCCAGCATTCACCAGTTCACCTTTCTGCCCTACTTAACAAAACAAAGGGCACAAAGGAATAGGTTTAAGCTCTATTCTAAAAATATAAAGACTTACCCAGAAAGCAAATGTGTTCTCTCACATTTGAATTAAAAACATTTCAGACTTCCCTTTTCTAAGTACAAACGTTTACCACAAAAAAAGAGGTGTGATTAGTCCTCGGGAGATGGCCCATTCAGCTTTTCTCCCACACTGAATACTGGTTGCAGCCTACAACCATCAAACGGTAATACTACAAATAAATACTGCAGGTTGAAAATAGGGCTAAAGAAATGGTACTGCCTTCAAGTTGTAAGGAAAACGAATTTGCAATTTGAACAGTAAGCTCAACTCACTTTTCTGACTCCAAACTGATCTGCAGATACAGTCTCATGAACAGGAAGGTACATTTTATGGACGCAAAGAAGATAGTGGCAGGTAAACAAAACTCTAGAGATTTTAACGAAAACCACATCCCCACTTCGCAGTGCAGGTGAGTTTCACTCAAAGATGCTGAAAGCAAACCCAGGACACAGCTGCATGCAGGCTCTTATGTTGATACTTCTATACCCTGCTCTTCGCCTGTATCTGCTCGCCTGTGAATGAGGCTCAGAACCACCATGGGCTCTGCAGGATCCCAGCCACGGACAAGCAACTCAGATGACTAAAGATCAGCTGCCCCTGCTCCTGCCTCCTGATTCAAGGGTGTTTGGCCTCAAAATGACAAACGCGYTTGAGCAAAGCACCACCAAAACCCACAATAAATTATTGTTTGAAGACCAACAAAGTCTTGACTTTGAAAAGGCTGGTAGAAGGCACTTCTAAAAGATGGAGAACAAAACTCCAATTTATTGTCACATGGCACAGAGAACACAATACCATGAGAGTCAGCAGCAGCTTAGTTAAAAGTGACAATAAGACCTACCATACCTAYGGGGTTTTTTTGCTATACCTCCACCGTACTGTACTCCACAGTCACTTTTAGGTAACTCAGGTTAAATGTGTGTCTTCCTTTAACCCTSCATGCACGCACCCACCCACGCCATTTGAAGAAGTGAAAACAAAACAGCAAAACAACAGTGGGTTTAATTTTACATAAAGGTATACAGGTTTGAGAAGATACTTAAAGCAATGTCATCACTGTGACAAAAGGTACTACCTGCATTTAAACATTTCACTAGTAGCAAAAGTAGGGGGAAATAATTTGCATATATCAATAAATAAATCACTTGATCATTAGATGTGAGGGAATTATGAAAAAAAAAAAGTAGCATTTCCCACCACACTAAAAAACTCCAATACTTAGAAGAGAGTTAAAAGTCAAAAACTTTTAAACGCTATAAAGACTGCCTATAATATCTGGAGTTACAAGCGAACCACTTATTTATTTTTAAGACTCCTTTCTTTTTAGAGAAGCTGTACATTTATCACTTCGTGAAACAGATACTTTCCATAGCAATAGAGATAAGGTATATAATTATTATATATTCCTTGCACATGTATGAATTGCTTAACAACATAATTACAGAACAGACAGTTTTACTGTTCATCATCTACTATTTCAAGCAACCAGCCTCAAAGAACTGATTCACAGCAAAACCAAAACAAATTAATTTGCAAGGGAACAGCTGGAGAGAGAAAAAAAATAATACTTAAAAAAAAAAGACATCTGAGTCATACAGTTGTTGATAAACACTGTAGTAAAYAATAAAGCATCAATAAATGTATCAACTCCAAGGGAGATTCCACACATGGCTCAAAAGCTGAACCACAGTGGTTTTTGAAATGTATATAGAAATGTACAATACACACTGGAATTTTGTAACCATGTAAACTATGTTTATTCAAGTTTCATTCAATTTTTTTTTWAAAAATAGGAACATTCTCAATTAAAAATTTAGAGATTCTTTTGTATTGGTTTGCACACCTCGTATTTCTAAATCACAACTTCTTAACTGAGAAAATAGTCATGTAAATTGCTGGAAAATTCTGATTTGAATTCTAATTTCCACTGACTACTGCCATACATTTAATAGCAAGTATTTTTCATGTGGATTTAAAGCAACRTTTTCACATAATTTTAAAGTAAAATTATGCATTAGGTCTTTATAACTTAAGTATTAATGCTTCTGCTTACGTATGGTGCTCAGTAAACATCAAAGTTTAGAATGCTCTAAATCAATACTGACACATAAATTATATTATATGCAAATTTCAATATAATCTGATTTCTCTGTTGCTAAAGCAGTTTCATTTTACATTTAAATGTATCATTTTCAGGGACTTAATCAAACATGATGAAAATGATTGAAGATATATTTTCTTGTAATGCAATCAAATGTGCTCATCAGTAACTTCTTACCTTCATGCTTATATGTCATTTCTTGGCAGCCAGAAAAATATAGGCACACCAAAGCACAGAGGCAGAGAAAAAAAGAAAAATATAAAACAAGAAATATGAACTCCATCACACCGGCATGCAGGCTTTCCACTATCACAATACAGTTCATTTATTAAAGTTTAAATAAAGACACAAATCCATAGAGTACTGCAGCTATCRAACAAGCAGGGTAAATAGGTCTTACTTTCAAATGCATGACTCCATCAGTCATGGAATGAATGTCACTCTATTCTACATGTTAAAAATACACAAAACATAAAAAATACTGTTTCTGAAGTTTCTTTGTTATTTCACAGCAAAAACTGGAAAAAAAATTTAAAAAAACACCTTGGAAAAAAATCAAGTACCTGACTATACCTTACTCCTCTAAACATCTTGCAACCACAGAGGTTATAAAGCCCATCCCACTTTGCTGCTCCTTTCCTCGGGGAACCTGAACCAGTTGCCACTATTGTTCCATGGACTCCTATGCTCCTTGGGAATTAAAAGAGTGCTCAGCGAAAGCTACACTAGCAACAGTAACCTAGTGCGCCTACAGAGCTCCAGAAATAACACTGAGATCTAACTACAAAAACAAAAAATAAAACTAAAATTTTCAAAAGCTTCTCAGCTGAACTGATGTTCAGGGCTGTAAAGGCTACTGGACCAGCCCGGCAGATCACTCGCACAAGCTCTCTCAAAGATGGAGAAAGGTGTGCCATGGATTTGTTCCAGATAACAAAAATAACTGTCAGGAAAATACTCATTAGAAAACAACCACAGACTCTCTGCAGTCAGAGTACCTCAGGAATGAAGAAAGCCGGAGTGTAAAAGCTCCYATTTAGGAAAATCTTCACCCTGTGCACCAAGTTCCTGGTTATTAGAACAAAAAAGGAATCATTCTATACCTTCCAGACTGAGCTTATCTGATCACTTTCATGAAACCTAATTCTTATGAGTTATTTCCTCTTTCACTTTGCCATGGGAAACGGGACACATCTGGAAACAGACACAACTCTGCCAGCCAAAACTGATAATTCACTGTGTTAATGCTAATTTTACATTTAACAAACCTCAGAAAAGCAAAACCAAATATTCAGATCAGTAATTTCTTTTTCCAAGTGTTTGGTTAGGACAGATTAATGCATAATTTCGCTACTATTCTATACAGGTTATATCATCTGTGCGATATAAAAATCTTGCACAGATCATAGGCAGAAATACACTTATGCTGTGCACGTCTATATATAAAACAACTCATCTTAGACTGCCTTTACAGTCTGTGGATAGAAACAGGCAATTTTAGGATAAAACTCATATGTGCTATTTAGATATCTATTTCCAGCCACTTAATGTTACCACTTTGTCCAGAGTAAGATGTCTGTATCTCATGTCCATTACTGACACCTAACCAACATTTGCAATGCTTGGTTAAATGAATTCTACAATTTTCTTACGGATTCCTGATATAGGCTGTAAAAACAGAGAGGATGAAGACAGTACAATCCCAGCTCATGTGAGTAAGCAGTCCTTTCTACACAGATTGGTTAAAYAAAAATCTGTTGGAAAACTGTGGGAAACAGCTTCCTTTGAGGATTTTGATCCTCACAGGACCACACATGAGGCCCGGACAGAAACCAGCCTGAATGCCAAGATTGGATTTTYAGAAGTTAACATCAACTGCAGTCAAACCCCGAGTCAACATTGCATATAAATGTGAATAGTCTACAGGTTTATCCAATGGCAGGTAATGAGACACTAATGTTATTGATTACTTCTTTCATCCCTTAAGGAATTAGCTCATTTAGAAAGTTTAAATACATATACATATTAACTAGTATAGTGTGTATATATGGTGTAGCTACTACAGTACCTATAATTCCATTCACCCTTCTATGACAACTTTCTTCTTTTCCTTTCAGGAGATAGCATCACATAGCATTTCAAATGGTCACTACAGCCTCTTAAGAGCTAATGGACAGGGGGTGCAATAACTTGTGGCGGAAATGTCTGCTATTCATCCATTTTTTCTTTCTGATGTATCTATCATACCCTAAATAAGAAGCACACCCCTACTAACTCTGATGATCATATGCACACAGTTCTTGCCATAAACTCTCCAGAATTCCCCTCATTATAGCACTCTYAGCACACAAAGAATACCACTGCCAAAAGACTTGTAATGGTATCATGTCCATTCTCTCCAACCCTCATGTTTTTCAACTCTTGCTTTGGTCAATGAGGAAAAGAAGAGACCACAAAAGCATCAGGTTGCTCAAGACAAAATAGGCAAAAGGAAAGGTACAGAGCCTACGTCAGCTGAAGTTCTACTACCAAAGAACATTTTTAAGACATAAATGCATATTTATTGAAGTTTTCACCCTAYAGAAATTCTCATTACCAGTTACCAACACCTAAAAATTGACCTAACTAGTTTTGATTCATTAGGAACTTTACAATTTAGCAAATGATCTTACACATTTAATTTACAGTCAGACAAAGGCCAATAATTAGAGAGGACTATAAAAAGAACAGTATAAGTTACATACATACATATATTTAGTTTTGCATCCAGTTTTTTAAATTGCTCTCAAAGCACAGTTCTACCACATCAAGAAAGAATGGTTTACAGTTGCTGCAAATATATTTGGCAAGATCTGTTGTTATTTCTGATTTTTCTTTTTTCCTATGTAAAAGACACAYCATTATTAGAAGTAGAATCTGAATAAACTACCAGTGAAATAGAGAATCCCAAAGGATACACTTTTCAGAATACAGGCATTAGAGAGTGCAGAGCAATAAAAAAGCACCACCTGGAGGTCACCAGGAATAGACTATACAGAACACACTGACAACAGGCACCCATTTATAACAGAATATATCTTAAGCTACCATTTAGATGATAATGATATCTCCACTCTTCATTTCCATTTTTTCCCTCTTATGCCATTTCCCACCTCCCACACACACGCTCCAGACTGCTAATGCTCAACTTCACAAAAAACATTATTCAGCAAATTAATTACTTTAAGCACATGTTACAATAAACTTTAAGGGTACTCTCCAAAGCAAAATTTTCTGTTTCTACAATCTAAATTCTTCTCTTGAACTTTGTATTCTAGACCAGAAAAGTTTCTAGAGGATAACAGCTGGAATTGTCTCACTATTTATATATCACATACAGAAATATTACTTCAGTAAGATCCCCAGCACAAATTAAAGTTTTTAATTGTGATTTAGCACTATGTTGGTATGACTACTTYAAAGGGTTTACGTTCTTTAAAATGGACTGAGTACTTGTCCTTTGAAATCTTAGTTGTTTCAAGCCATTAAATCATTTATGCCTCAAGCCATTTGAATGTTTAGGCCACAGTGGCTAAAAGTGTAATTTTATTGTTTATTTAAAACAAACCCCAAAACAGCATCACTTCTGTGCAGTACAAAACTCTCTTGAATTACCCTAAAAAAAGTAAGCACTCACCAGAGTAAACAGAAGAGTTATACGAATTTTTCCCATCAAGCAGAGCTTTAAATTCAGGCAGTATTTTAAACAGGTGTTGTTCACAACAGAAATGCATGAAAAACCGAACGTTTGCTCACCTTTGGAGGCTTCAGACTTTTCCTCCTCTGTTTTTTAGACCGCAATAACCGTTCTCTTTCCTAGAAGGAAAGAGAACATTTTGGTATGGGTTTGTTTTAAAACTATACTTAGATATGTCTAACACAAAGAAATACCATTAAYATTTTCTTAAAGCCTCTGGTAAAGCTAAAACAATGTCTTTGTCCTTTTGAATAACACCATGTTACATCACACTGTACTGCAGCTTTATGCCTTTAGCAAACAAACCTTCAGCCATGTACTTCACGCATTTGATGGGAAGTTGGCAAGAAAAGGCTTTGTTAAATACTGGGCACAGATTTCTGACAGTTCTTTTGACTCTTTTACCAAGAAGCTCACTATGGAAACAGAATTCAGAGTCTCACTCCAGTGTTCAACCATCTTGAAGAAGCAGGTCGGTAGCCAAAAATGAGTCCAGTCTTAGTAATAAAAAGTCATTGTATCAGGCATACTCTAAAATATAAGCACGCATATGCAGATACAGTGTTACATCTGACTTATCCTTGTAGGGCAAAAGTCTCAAATCCAAAGGCATTCTCAGTCTGTGTCAACTTAGTCGGTGTCTTTTTTCAACTGTGCTTTTGGTGCAAGATCACAATAAGCTATACCATAACATAAGGAAGTCATGACTGGAAACACAAGATTTATGGTCGTCTAAATCCAAGAATACTGACTTATATTCCGAAGGAGAAGAGGAGGAAGAGAAGGTAAAAAATGCAAAGGAGCAAGCAAAAAAAACCCCAACAACACAGGAGGCAGGTGCTCTGTCTTCTTGGTTTTTTCCTGATTCTTTCCTTAGCTCTGCATCTTTGTTTGCAGCACCTCTCTTTTTAAAAGAAAGACTGCAGTTCCAAGTGCTTCTTTAGCAGTTATTGCTCACTGCATGGTGTTATTCTACTCAGTTATTTGCTTTACATTAAGTTCAGAAACTGGACAAATAGGAAGCTCACAGTAGAAATCATAGCAGAATTACTTATCAGCACATTTTTCCAGGAATTAAGTTTTGGAAAATGCAAAAGAACTGAGAAAAGCACAACAACTTACACAGCACCTTGAATACATGTGGTTTGAAAAATAAGGCAAAGTAATGACTGTCAAGGTAGAATGGTGCAGGTATTTCAAGCTGCGGAATAATACAATATTTCAAGCTAAAGTCAAAACCAGATGGTTGAATTTTATACTGTTGAAGAAAAGTGCTCTCTTCTCAGATACCTAGTTAAGGCACAATCCCTACTTAAACTGGGGTCTCCTGCCTCCCAAGTAGGTGTCCAAACAAATGCAGTGCAGAATGAACAAAAACTTCTGAATTCCCAGTCCTTCCCATTTCTGATCTTGTTTTTAAGAAGACTGCTTAATTTACTGCCTCAATAATACATCAAGCTACCAGAATAATAATGCCAATTAAAAGCCACTAGCATCTTTTGCAATCATCTGWGTTTACCTTGACAGCTTTCCTTTTGAGAACTAACCAGAACACCACTGTTTTGAGAGAACTCAAGCTGACAAGGTTTCAACAGCATCAAAGATACCCTACCGATGACACTGTTGATCAGTTCAGACAACCCTATTGCCTAAGACTAATGTTCTTATTTCTGGGTATCATATTGGTCTCAGCTGGAGTTAAGCTGACGATTTTTGTATCAATCAGGTACAGGACATTTGGGTCATTCTTGATGACTATGATACATCTGTAGTCTGTAGCGGTGTGGTTTGGGCCAGAAAAGAYAGCTCGAAAGCACAACAAAGTGCAGAATGACACTGCATTCACATCGAAGGCAAGGACTCAATTAGTTTGTACTGGAACCAAAAAAGTTTCCTAGTTAAAAATTTAACTAATTTCTGCAAGTGGAATAGTATCTGGAAATAGGAAACAAAGCAAAAATGAAACAAAATTTTAAAATATTTATTTATTTTACTTTCACACTAAACACAAGTTAATATTATTTGACCAAAGTCAGGATACAATATATTTCCTCACATCACTAGCTGAAACAGTAAAAAGAGAGTCCTTTCTTACCCACTTTACACTGAAATATAAGTGAGGTTATATCTGCCATATACTGCACATCTAATATCATATCACCATCCCTGTCTATACAGTTTGATCTGGAAGCTAAAGCAGCATTGCCCTGTGAACCAGACCCTACATCATAGCATCTGAGTAACATCCTACTGCTTGTAACACTGTGACACTGGAGAATGCACACAGACATCAAACTTTGGCACTGATTTCAGAGAAAAATCCTGGCTCAGAATCTCAGAGGCACTGCCAAGAATCGAGACAATGTTCCAGATACAGCAATAACACACTTTGTTGTTTTTTCTTTTTGGATCTTCTATTTTTATTTTCAGTTATGTATCCAATTGTTTAATTTTCTATTTAGACAGAATGCTCTTAAATTCTTTTTATCACTTTGTAGCAGTCAGTAGTGCCATTTGAGATGGCTGAGCCTGCCWGAGTTCCAGATGCTGCTCCAGAATGGCAAGGGTCTCTCCGAGATTATGTATAATTTCTGCCAGCACCAGAAGGATTTATCACAAATTGCACTAAATAGCACCGCACACCTCTCACACAACTTGAAAGATTCCTCATCAAACACAACTTGAAGGATTCCTGATCAAACAGTGCAAACATCTATGAGCATCACCTTAAGAAGCCTTCAGAGTCAGAAGGTAGCAGCTGTGCAATTCTAATCCTAAACCATGCTGCTACCTTTGGTTTGATGAACCACATATAGCTCTCCTCATCTGTTATAAATACAGCTAGTGTGGCCAGCTCAGTCAGAGATGCTCAGCCAGACGAAATTAATGCCTTCGTGTTCCTCTCTTTRGGAGAACTTCTGTATCAGGGGAATGTTTGGGTTTACCCCAGGGTTTGCATCCAATACATTTCATCATTAAGTTTTGCAAAGTGTCCTTTACTCAAGTTCCTCAGTTGCTGACAGTCAGTTTTGCAAGTAAGGTCAATGGACTGATGATGCACTTTTCTCCACGAGCAGCTCATAACAGGTAAATATTTCATAATACGAAGATTCATACACATTCCAAAAAAATTCATTCACCATCTGAGAAATAACAAGAACCCTTTGACACCAAAGAACTATTTCTGTATCACTACTACAACTGGAGTTAAAACATTCCTCTCAAATCTTTAGCTTTCCTATAGATGTGTGTGCATGCACATGTGTATACCAGTCATAAACATTACCACTGTGAGATCATCAATAACATGCTGTTGTTCTTTGACTTGCAGTCTAAGGAATTCAATTTCTTGTTCCTCTCGTGTGCTGCTGAGATCATTCAAAGACGTGTGCCTCTTCAGTGCTGGTTGTGCAGAYAACTTCTCTTTCTACAAAAATTAACAAAAAAATTGAACATAATGTTTTAAAATGTCTTGCTGTAACAGAGGAACATTCTCATGTGTGATGTAGCAACCAAGAATTCTTTGAACTCATCAGTTCATATTCCACTACAACACAAGGCCTRTTTCAAAAAAAAAGCACATTCTGTATGCCTCTGTGTTAATCTCTCACAAGATATTTYATCTCATAAGATATTTTAAATCAGAATCAAAGAACACAGTCTGGGAAAAAATTAGCAGATAAGTGAACTCAATGATCTAGCATAGTACACACACTCAAATTCAGTTCTGCCTTCAAACCATAAAACGAGTATTTATTAAAGCTGATTTTCRGTCATAGTTTTTTATAGTCTGCAAAAACATTTTATCTATCTGTGCTCCTTTCTGTTAATCAGTGTGAATTGATACAGCACAAAGCACATGCCACTCTGAATTCAGAATATGAGTATTCAGTTGCATTGTTTGAATTTGACAGTTGCACCATCCCACTGTGGAGACTGATCTGTTTGTGTTAGAGTAAAAGCCTCACAAGCACTTCCACCTCAAAGTAACTGTGTGCAGTGTGTTCTTATGACGTCAGAGATGATTACTTACCAGAGATCATTACTTACCAGTTCTACATTTTCCCTTGATAAATTTTTTATTTTCTCTTCCATTCTCTGAATACACTGCAACATATCATCATTTTTTTTGCTCATCCTTTTATTTTTTTCTACCAAAGGCTTCAGCTGACTTTCTGTCTCRCGAGAACGTTTCAGCTGCAAATGGCAAAGGAACAAAGTTAGCTGTGTTTTAGTTACCTTTGAAGGAAAGAAGAAATAGGTATGTTTTCRCTTGCCTCTCTTAATTCAGAAAGTTTAGCTCTTTTGCTAAGTGGCATCTGTTATACACCACTGCTGAACTAAGAACTACAGGAGTCCAAACAAGTAAGACGTAACACTTTTGCATGGTCTACCAAAACGAAATCTGGTCACTGATTTTGCTCTTGGCAAACACTTATGATGATCCATTAAGTGATTTCTTTACAAACTAATCTCAATATAATATAAGCTTCTTGTGACCAACTAGGTCTTGAAACAAGTTGCTTTCAGCAATTTAGCTGTACCTTACTAGGAGGACACTATTCATCCTCTACTTTAAAAAACCCTTTACCTAACACATAATTAGAGCACTGAGAAAGTCAGCCAGAGGGCACAGATTCAATCTCAGCATTCTGCTGACATTTTCAAGMTGCTCAATTTTTTTCCTGTGGTTTTATGCTGTTAGACAATTAYGTGAAGCAAATTACTGCTCTTTTTTGCATTCGTGTGTATTCAATATTTCACTGTATTTACTTCATGAGCTGTTTTGTTTGAAAAAAATAATCTTTTTTTCCCTATCAAAATATTTTTAAATTTGSTGAGTTTTAACTGGAAATCAGAAAGAGATAATATTTTTTTCCTGAGATAATTTCACTGAATATTTGRTTTTCTGTTTTATGCTCAAGAAAATTATTTTTCACAGTGCTTAATCACATGGCCTTGCTGATACTACTGGTTTTATGCATAGTATTGTCTCACAATATAAAACCTGCTCCACATTTCTTTCAGAATATATTTCTTATGCCTCTGAATCTACAATCAAGAAGAGCACTTGACTGAGTCATACATACCCTCCATCTAGAGGGAYACTGAAGGATGCATGTTACAACACTTCAGCATTCTTCAGAGATGTTTGGAAGTACTTAGGCCCACAGAAAGGATTAACAAGGAGGAAGACGTCAATGTTTCACAAAGATGTCAGTGTTTCACTCATCTATAGACTGACACATGGCACTGCCTCAGCCATCACCATACATTATTTTAGGATCAGATACACAGGTTCCATTTGTTTAGAAAGAAAAATCTTTTCTACTGACACTAGAATTAGGGCATTACAGGACATTTGTAAAAATTTCTATTGTGAAACTCACCTCCCATTGCAGTCAATGGGAGTTTTACCATTAACCTCAGTACAAGCAATTAAGTAGTGATGTAGGCTAATAAAATTCATTCTTAAAATTCATGTTATATCCTTTCTTTTATAAGTTACTCTCCCTCTCCTAGGATAATTTCACCTACTTAACACATTTCCCCGGAGAAATGGCAGACTTTTCATCACTAGCACAAGAAACCTTTTTTAACTACCAGCTAGTATAAGCATGTCACAAAAACAATGTCAAATTTCAAAGGGATGAATACAGCAATTTAAGTGCACAGATTATGCATGTTTTACATAACATCAGTACACAGTGCTACAGGCAATGTACTAGTTAATTTGATTACTATGACCCCAAAATAAATTCGTAAATTTTTATTTTTGTGGAACAAGGAAGATTCCATCCATGTCTTCTATGGTCACAAGATTAATTTCTATAGAAACCTCTGTTATATTTAGATATAATTGACTGAGGCCAACCAGGACTAATTTGTAAATTATTTATAATTTATATATACTGACTTTCCAACATTACATCTTTTGCCATAAAGATGCCCTCCCAGTCACCATCTGTGTTATTACTAATTAATTTACCAGTTCATTTCTTTCATCTGCTAAGAGAGTATTTCTGTCTTCCAGCTTCCTTATTACAGCATTCAGTTCAGCGATTTTTAACTGAAATCTCCGCACATCTCGTTCATCCAAATGTGGCTCCTTTACATCAAAAACATATAGATTTATAAAATTACCTTTAAAAAAATATTTTACTATCCATAATTTAATATCATTGTTTAGTAAGTGTATTGTGTAAATTTAAAACAGACTTGTATATCAATGTCTGGAAAACTTAGTTTAATTAAATGAAACACTAAATAATAACAGCCTGTGGAAACGCTACATGAACAGTGTCTGCTTGTGAAATGCATGTAAAGGTTTAACAATTAAAAAAAAMCAACTAGCTAGATAAATAATATTTCACAGATAGCAGGTTACTTCTCACCAGATTTCTTACTCTCAGCTAAAACAATTCTAGTGCACAGGAGACAGATTCAAATCACATGGCTCAGTTTTTGAGAAGTATAGTACCTATTTGCTAACGGTTAAAATATTCCTAAAGTAATGAAATAGTAAGAAAGTACTGGGGTTCACAGCTGAAGATCACAACGTAAATTTTAAAAGTTCTATATCCACATATTTTTCAATATTCTTTGCAATTTAAGAGGTCCAAGGAGTTTTTAAATCATCAGTGAAACAGCACAGTGCAGCACAGGGCCATTTACCATTAACTGGTCCTAGTAGTAACCACAAAACCAATGTGAACACCCAGGCAATTACCCAGTGTTGAACATTTGGAGAAAACACCATTTTCTTACCGGACTTCCCATCAGTTCACTGATATCCCCTACTCCCGCAGGAAGCTCTCTCTTAGGACTACTGTGGTATCGTTCTGCCTCCTTCACTTGGACAAGCTGTTCATCCAAAGCTTCTTTCTGAAGGAGYAGTTTCTGTGTATGGCCTGCCTGGACACCAAGGTCTTTCTCCAGAGCCAGAATAACCCTGTCTTTGCCTTTTATCTCGTCCATCTGGAAAGAAATAATGCATGAAGGAACTTTCTGTAACATCCCCAAGTGCTCCCTGCATGCATACACACAAACTCGCAAAAACAAAGTTCTGTTTCTGTCAGAATTACACCAGCACCAAAACTCTGGTTGCCAAAAAGAAAAAATATCTCCTCTGTAGTCTTTTTCTCTCTCCTTAAACAAGTTTCAGACTTCACCTGATCATGAGTTTGCTTGGTCCAGTCTCAACTTCAGGGACAAACAAAACCAGATGCAAACATAMAGCGAAACAGAATACATAGCCACTGAAAACATCCATGTCATCTAAGGATACACAGTTCTATAAGGAGAAGAAAAATCTCCCTACACTATGTTTCAGAGAAGAAACAGGGCTAGTACAAGATAAGACAAACACACCCTTTAAAACTCACCTGGGCTTTGTTACAAAGCTTGAGCCATACACATCTGCCCCATGTTGACTCCCTCTTTATTAGTGAAAATCACATGTGGTGAATCTTTTCACACACATTTAAAATTAGTAGCATATACATGCACAATATTTAAACTTAAAATCTTAAGCATACCTATGTATTTTATGTGCCCTTGTTAYAAGATTCAAACGAGGACTACTGTCCGTGTAGAAGGAAAAAAGTAAGTGCATACAGACCATTAGAATAAAGGGTAGGAAGAAATAATTCTTAAACACCCTCTCTGGTTACTGAACTGCGTGTTCATACATCTCCACACCAAATAAAGCACATTGCTCGCAGTGATCTACTGCAGCTCTCACAGGATTTGTCCCTCGCAGCATCAGTGTTAAATTCACTTTGGTACTATTCCAAATGCTAGAGGAAGTGATAATCTGCAGTAGTTACTATAGAAACAGATTTCTTAACAAGAATGTTAACCATTAACAAACAATATATTTGTTGGAACTGTGTTSTATCTCCTTCAGTTTACAAAACTGTTTTCTTGGCCAACATGAACCCATGAAATTTTGTAAGTAAGAGTATTATAATCTTATTTGAAAAAATAAAGTAAAATCATGAACTTGTTAAATCATGTATTTGTTGTTTATTATAGTCCTACATAGAAGTCCTTTATGTCAAGTTACACCAAAAGAAAACASAAGGCAAAGAAAAAAAGGAAATGTTAGAAGTAATTTATAGCTCAATCAAAGTGATTTACAGGATTAACACAATGAGATTACATGATCGGACGCAATTTACTTCTTCAGGATTCTTCCCTTAATCCTTTCACAGTCTACAAAGCACGGGAAATTAGTTTGTATACAGAACCTGAATGGTAGGAGATGGCCTGGCTGAACCATGATCAAAGATAAAAAGGTCAGATTTGACATGAATAAGCTGGTCTAGACTACTTTGAAGTTCTAACTGGAACTGATGTGATTCTGATGGAGATTTCTTTCCTGATTTAGAAAAGTTTCTGGGTCCCAACTCCTTGCACAGTAAATAAAAACAATGCTTCCCAGTATGTCAATTCACATTTGTGAGACTTCCAAGTATGTCAAAAAGGACTTACAGGAAAAGAATGCAGTTTTTATCAATGGAAGAATTCGCAACATTCAGAGGGACTGTGCAGTGAACAACAATGACAAAAATTAAGCAGCTGCCTCATTTACTGAATGCTATCTGTCATGCACACTGATCTATCGGGGAGCCCTTGGAAGGAAAAAATGTCATGTAACTAAATACTGTGAACAGTTTTGCTTTCAGTTACACAGGTGTTCATACTGAACACTCATATAACTGACACAGGAATTTGCCCATGCTAGGCACACAATTTAATAAGACACAAGGTTACATAGGCAGCCCTAATTTCAGTTACCCAATTAGTAGCATATTTCATACTCTTCATATTCTCACAACTTAATGGTAAGTGCAACCACATAGGTTTTAAGTTGGAAGAAAGAAGAAAGCAACAATCTCAGTACATTTGCCACTTGCTGAACGTCCGCAGAACTGATCCCTTGAAACAGATGTGACCAGTGCAGTCACACTCATGTCACCCGCCTCTCACACTTCCATTGATCAAAGCAAACGAGCTCACACAAATTAGAGACAAATGCCACAAAAGACCACGGCTTTGGGGTGGGGGTTAAGGGAAGGCAGAATTCTCTGCTCTTCCTACTACTCTTTTTCCTACCATAAAAATCTACATGTGGTGAATCTTTCASGAAAAACCAAATGCCCCATGTTTCAGTCAAACATAAAATCTTTCAGACATTGATATAATATAATAGCAATGACTGCAGATCCTTTTTTATTTTGGGTTTCTATTTTAAGTTACCAGTATGCACTAGAGAACCTCTTACGTAAACACGCATGTGCACACACACAAACACTGCAATAGTGCTTAGTTTTTTATAAGCACAAACTACCAGAACAAAGAATTTCAAAGTAACTATCTTACCACAAGCTGATAAAGACGACTAGAACTGCAGCAAGAATGTCTCCAAGTCTGTTTCAGGAGCCTGGGGGTCTACAGAATTCTTCCCTCTTTAAGGGGAGAGTTACATCCTTTATTTATCCAATGTAACCGCATCAACCTAGTTAATGTCTCAATTTTCTTAAATCTACTGCAGTTTGACCCAAAGACTTACCATCTTTTTCAGACTTGCACAGTACAGAGCAAATTTCTTCATCTCTCCTGCCTGCTTTCTTAACAGAGAGTACAAATTGCTCCAGAGTGGGGAAAAAAGGAAGAGAAATATTTTACAGCAATGCAACATCCCGCAGTTCCATGTGGGAGAGATGGTAGGTCAAGGGCCCAGGAGGCAATGAAAGAGGAGGTACATGACCAGGAAAAAGAGAGAGATGGTTTGGGCTTAAACTGAACATAAGCTCCCACAGAAAAAGACTTTAGATTAGCCTAGTATTATATATTCTAATAGCTGTAAAAGCTCAAACAAAATCCCCATGTCATTTCTGTCCCACAGGAGAACCACTGAAACCACAGTTTGTTACATGAAGGAAAAAAAGTTGGCAGCATAAAGGAAAACAATGTAATGTAATTAGGTATGAACTAGATATGTATATTAGACTATGTACTATGGTGTCTATTTTAGCAGGGAGAAGCATATCTTCCATTAGGCAAATGAAAATCAAAATGGATTAATCCACGTTCCCTGCTGCTTGCTATTTTAATCAAGCATATGTTGTGCATAAGCAACACTGTCATAGCCAAGGCTATCTAAGAATCTACATGGTCTAAAAAAGAAGTAATATTTTTTATTAGACTAAGTGACAGAGTTGATAAGAAAGCTTTCAGGCACACAAGCCCTTCAGCAGATCAGATTAAGAAGAATTTTCATGTTTTCTACCATGGCATTGTACCTACTTAAAGGACCAACATGTGGCAACTTGAACCTGCCTGCACTAACTCCCACCACTGCTTTCATGTATTCCTCCTGTTCTACAACTCAGATGAGACCCCTCACTAAGATACAAAGGAGAGATACCATCTTTTCTTCCAACATATTTAGCACAATGAGATCCCAGTCATGCACTGGGCTCACAGGTATTGTTTTGAATCAAATATATAATCCCAGAAATTCCTTCCAACTGACTGCTTTGGTTTCAAATTTGCTCCCAGTTTAAAACAAATTTACCCACTTTTTGCAGCTACAAAGTAAAACAGGGTCACATGAACTCCTTTACATTCTGTTTTGCATGGATTTTACAATACTTTAGATGAGTGACATTTTTCTTTACGTAGTTAAGGGTGGTACAATTCAGTACAAAAAGTCTATGATAGGAAGGCAGTGGAGCAACACGAGGTTAAAGGGTATTTTCAATTATATGCCTTGAGAAGAAAAGTAGCAGAAATACCCTCTGAAAGAGGATTTAAAGAAAATAAGATCATTCACAAGCAGCTGCAGAATAGTGTAAGTAACTCTGGAGCTCTTGGTTAAAATTAGAGTTTTCTAAATATCATTTCTTAAGGGGTTTTGTGCTGTCAAATGTTAGATGCTGAATAGAGACTACCTGCATTATGTCAATGATGAGCTAGCATTTATAGCCCATGTCAAAATTACCCATGTTCCTAAGAACAGGCATCTAACTGCCCCCTTGCAGCTAAGAGAAATGAGCAGAAATGAGTCTTTTAATAATATTTATCAAACATGAAAGAGAACCAAGACAGTCATTGGATCTTTCCCTGCCAATTATGCCATACTTCAATAGCTACAGCGAAAGAAAGTCAGAGACCTTTGGGAGAACTTTAGCCTCTCACGAAGTTAAAAGAGAAATTCCCAGGGAATTAAAAGCCACATCTATCAAGGCAGGGACATATTCAGTTTCCACAGTGGAAAAAGCCAGCTGCTGCATTGCCAAGTGTAAGGCCTTCCTCTTTRCCCATCCTTGTCAAAGTTATCTCCTAGCCAACTGCAGAACAAAATTCTACAGTGCTCTTCTCCAGAAGAAATTTAATTAATCTTTATGCTAAGTGCCTCACACTGAAAATAGGGTTATCATGACAGAAGGATTGCTGGTTACTAGAAATAACCACACATTCTTCTGAAGTGTGTAAATCTGATTAAAAGTTTTGATAAATTATACAAGAAACACCACATGGGCAGAAAATTCCAGTACTTACTGATAGGAGGTTTCTTACACCTTTCTCAAAAGCCATTATTGTAGCCAACTACAACCTCTGCTACTGGATTTTTCCTATTACCTATGCCAAGTGTTCATTGACAGAGCTATAATGAACAAGTAGTCAAAAAGATGAAAAATGTAGCGAAACTAAGTAATACAAACTTTAGGATATTTTTGTCCAGGTGCTACACCATATGTAACTTTTGTGGGGTTTTAATACTGTTCCATATTTTTTAAGGAGATATAGAAGTCAAATTTGTGACGTACCATAAAAGACTTTTTAGAAAATACTAAGAACAAACACAAAATGCTGAGCCTGCACTATAAAAAAGGTTTCATTAGATCTGCTTGATTCAGGGAAAAATGTCTGGCTGGAATGCTGCCCTGTTAGCTCCTAACAGAACACGCATAAATCTTCAGAGGATGGAAAGCCAAGTATTATTTGCAGTCCTACAAAGCTGGAGGTGGTGGGTCTTTGCAGCAGATTAGCTCAGCCTTGGAATGCAGCTGAAACACGCATCTCAAACAGATGGCAAAATCCAGGGAAGCAGCCTACAATTTGATATTAGCAGCTGTGTGTGAAATACACGCGGGGTTAAGCAGCCGAGAAGAAGCACACTGCAGCTCTACCCAACCGTGCACGACTGCCTTGGATGATTCAAAGCTCAGCTTTCCAGTCTCAAAATTCGAGACTTTGGTTAGAAATCAAAACTCATGCAACACATGCCGCAGCACAAGTGAAGTGAGAAAAGCCAGGCACCACCCTTCTCCTCAGGCCAGCAGAGGATCAGCAAGTGTCCCTGCCAATAGCCAACTGTCCCTCTGCTCCAGAATTTTAAGAGACAAATGTCTCTGCATTGCCCTCAGTGCTGAATGTAACATAAAGATACAAATTTCACTGCCTTAAAATGGCAAAATCCTAGTAATGGGAATGCAGGAGAATATGAATGTTATTGGAAAACTGTTGCCATCAGTATGTAATTGTGGATTTTGGTGGAGTGCTAAACTTTTGTTTCTACTATTTCTCGTGTATTACTGAAAAATAATTGCTGAATCTCTTAGAACATAAAAGTATTTTATTTGGTTATCTGAATTGTATTCCTTGAAAACCAAAGGGAGCAACGCATTTTAACAACTTCATCAATTGCCCAGATGAAGAAACGGAATGCACTATCCTCCAAATTTGTGAATGATACCAAATTTGGGGGAGCTGTTACCACACTAGAGCACAAGAACACCATTCAGAGGAACTTTTTGACACGTTGGAGAAATGAGCCAATAAGCTGTCATAAAGTTTGCCTAAGAAAGATACAATACCATGCCCTTGGAAGAGCTCAATTGCCTGCAACAGAAAAGGTCGGATGCCAATTGAAGTTGGCAGTTCTGCTATGAGAAGAAAGAAAAGAAGAAAAAAAGAAAGAAAAAAGAAAAGACTTTGTTGTCCTGCAGGGCAAGTTGGATATGGGTCAGTGGTGAGAGCTTGCAATGACTGAAGTTAACTTGATACTGGGCCAAACCAGGAAGGATGTACCAAAAGAGATTTAGCCTTTTATTAAGCAGATGTAAAACCACACCAGGAACACCAAGCCACTTTTGGGCTCCCCAGCACAAAAAAGAAGGTATTGACAAACTGGCCTAAGTGCCATATAACTGGAGGAAGGCCAGTAAGACCACTGTGGGGCTGCAGCATCCAGCATTCAAGGAATGGTGAGGGTGCCAGGTTCACTCAGCCAGCTGAAAGAAGCATGCAGGATGCATTACAGCTGCAGATATCCACTCAGCCATCCAAAGGGGAACACAGCGAGAAACACAGCACATTTCTCCAAGATACACAGCAAACGGACAATAGTGACAATCAAAGTTACAGAAAGAGGAAGAAGAAAGAAATTTCACAGTGACTAAGCTKTGGGGCAGGCTGTCACTGTCTAACTCCATCTTGGGAGGTTTTCAAGCTGGACTGGAGGAGGCCCAGAGCAACCTGATCTAACTTTGAAGGCAGCGCTGCTTCAAGCAGGATACTGCACCAGCTCACCTCGAGAAGACCCTCACCATCTAAATTCTTCCATTGTATTATACTCCCAATGCTAAATAGTACTAAAGACTATAGACACTTTATTAGTATTAAGTATAATCCATACTAAGGACTTACAAACAGACAAGCATATCAAGAGCACTGCAAGGTTAGAAAATAGGAATTTGTGAAGGATATGAGTTGAAATTTTGGGTTGTYCTGAATTGGAACAACCTAATTCTCAATTCTGAAAATATGTTTGTCAGAAGCCTTCACTTAAATCACAAGATGCAGTATTACACACAGACACAAAACTGAAATAATAGTATTTTTAAAAAATCAATATAAATGGTACATTAACTTTTTCCATAAGAGGGTTTTTCTCTTGAAGAGAAGTTTCAGTGAAACTGCTTCGATTTCTACCTTAAAAACTACCTTATCTATTAGTTTAAATTCTATTCTTTCATGTCCTGCATTATRTTTATTTGGCAAACACCAGACAGAAGAAGTGTTCCACACTGGAAGGAGTTTTTTATTTATGCAGCAAGATAATCTGGACTAAGGAGACTAAAGACACTTAAATAGCACATCTGTCTCCATAAATCATGGCTGATCAGGAACTTCTGAAAATCACTCCTTGAAAACAACTTCTTTTACTTTGGTTCTATTGGCACCAAAAGGATTTTTTGCCTTGTAAGTATGAATCTGCAGTACTGTCACATTGCTCTTTAGACAATTTTTATGAGGCTATTTGAAAATACAATTGAAATATGCAAATTTAATTCATCTGATGTACTGTGTGCCCTCTTAAACAGGAACCTTATTGTGCACCTATTAAGATCAGTGGAATCTTCTACAATGATTTTGTGGTTAAGAAAATTGGTTCTATTTTACATTAAAGTGAAGTCTTTCAATTAATTTCAATCCAAGCTGTTCAGGAATATGTAGTAAGGCCATATGTGTAAAGATTTTAACAGGGTAGAATGGTATTTAGCTGTAAAATAAGTAAAAGGCCTGATGTTACAAGATGTTTTCAGTAGAAGAAACAATGTTTACTAAAACTGTATACCACCAAATGCATGATGCAAGTGTCACCTGTTTATTCCAAAGTTTAAATATTATATTAAGTGTTCAAATATTATATTAAGTGTTCACAAAAAAAACATTCATTTTTTTCTTATTCAAGAAATCCTAAAAATTAGTAGATCAATGATGTCGTAATTCAATATCCTTTTAATGACTTTAATGCTTTTGCATGTATTTACCAAGGCAAGCACTGTAGTGTCCATTATTCTACCACTGCAAAAACAGTACCTAGAGAAACGTGCCTAGCAATGTAAGGGCCTATTTAAAAACACTGTCCAAGTGGTCTGAGAATAAATGTAACCTCAAACATGCCCCAGTAAACAGCCATGCCTTCCTTCCCAGCTGTGCTGATAACAGAGTAAGGCTGGTCTGCTTCCAAAGCTCACCAACACTGTGAACAGGCTATTTCAGAATTGTCAGGCAAAAGAGAGACACTTTACTTACCACTGAACACTAACTTTCAACCTGATTTGAAAACCAATTAAGTCAGTTAAATGGCAAGCTTAACCAAGGCCTAAGAAAAACTGGCTAAAATTAAGTGCTGTTTTGTATACTTCTGTACAGTTTTTATTCCATAGAATACAACTGTTCAGACTCAACTACTCAGAAAATATGGGCTGAAAAACATAAGTAATAGCTGTTCTTGCTTTCTCATCTTATTCTCCAAGGTGTCTCTTTAGTTTTCAGACATTTGTTTCATCTGTCCCTCCAGTTTGTTACTAGCTATTTTTACTTTTGGTTTCATAGCTGCCAGCACATTGTGACGATGCAGATATACAACAAGGATATATTTTCTTGGAGGGTGGGGGAATAAATCCACAGCAATTAGCATTCCTTAAATGAATGAAAACATTTACATCACTGATAGATTTTCAATTACAGGAACTGAAAAATTCCAATATAATTTCGTACTGCACAGAGAAAAAGTATGTTATATTTTTTGCCAAATAGATATTTTACATTCTCTTTTTAGGCACTAGGACTTCCCCATTCAGTCTTGTTTATATTGAGATTTGTTGGGTATTTCTCATGGATCAATTCAAAACTATGAAGACAATCTCTACACTGACTAATCATATTTCTAAAATACTGACATTTGTACAATGCAAGCACGGCTGTTTATATAGTCAATATAATTGTATCCACAGACAATGGATTTTGCTATTTTTCTTTCTCGTTACTTATTTTTTGATAACAGCCAAGAATTTTAAGATTTTACTCAGATTAGTAATGGAAATTACAGTTAATGGCAAAAACATAGATTTTTTTCCCAGCTGCAATATCTGTAAGAAATACATTTGCAAAAGTAATCTGTGATCTGAAATGCAAAATAAATCAGCCAAGTCTGACTAGGCAATCAGACTGCATCCTGAATTACTCTATCTGAATTTGAATTACAGTATGGCCAGCCCATTTAGGCCATTAATCCCAAAGATGCTGGTTTCCTAATAGTGCCATAAAACACTACACACATACAAAAGAGCACATTAATTGAAGCTCAGTTACAGCACTGTGCTAATATTAATAACATTTCCTTTCACATCCTTATCATTTCATCCCACAAGGGTAGGAACAAACAGAGAACCCCAAATCCAGAGCCAATAGGGTTAATCTGAAATTGAAGGCAAGCATCTCTTGAACTAATTAAATGGAGGGGAGAGGAGAGAGAGAAATATCCCAAGAATCAGATTCTATAATCCCACTTCCTCTCTCAAAGGAAAAGAGTAGCATCTAGGAACCCTGCAGTATTTTTACCTTGCTCCAGATTTAAAGGATGCCCTGTGCAATAACCACTGCCTAAATTCCTAAGAATTCCTAAAAGAAACACTTCTCTCAGAAAAACCCACAAACCATACAAGTTAACGAAAAAATTGAAATTCATTATATAAAAGGAATGGAGGCACTAGAAGGCAGCACCAGCCTCTCGGAGGAAGATGTGAGCACTTCTGTGAAAGCCRGTGAGACCAGTGGCAGGCTTCCTCTGGTGCTGGGAATAGGAAACAAGAGTTACCTACACACTGTCTCAATAAATTCACCTTTCTAAATGTACTGAGTAACAGAGGTCCAGCTAGACTGCAATCAAAATTTTGAATGACTTGACAGGATTTTTTTTTTTGTGCCAGACAGAAAATAGAGTGCCCTTCTTCATCACCTTTGCACCACAGTAGGCTGAAAACATCTACTCTTGAAAGTGAAGAGTTAAGTGTTTCCTTTGAATCCCTTCTTGAAGGAGGTTAAATTCATTTAGAAAATGTCCTCCAGAAAAGTACATGCCAGAATGTATCAACCTTCTCTCCTCTTTAACACTTTCTATAACTGCCTGTAGTTCATAGCCACGATATTACAATTCTACATTTATAATACAGAACAAAATATGAAAGAAACTATGTTTGCAGAAACTGCACATTGTCAGTCTTTCCAGTGGTCTTTAATTAATGAACAAAATGATACCCCTGAGACTCGATCAACATCCAATTAATTTAAAGCATAAATATTAACTGCATTAATAGCTTTCATTGTCTCAGACAGAAAATCATCAGCATTAAAAAGGTATTACAGTTTGTAGCTTGCCCTCACCATAGTTTTTCCTAAGGAATACAAGAAATAAGAGGTCATATCTGTGCAAATGCAAACTGACAAGATATTTTCATAAGGAATCTGATGTCTCATTCGATTCAAGTCGGTATTTCTTGACATAAGATAAATATTATGCTTATTGTAATTTTAGATTTTATTTGCACAGCTATTGTACTGTTAGTTTGTGCAGATTAACAATTAAATATATACATATATGTAGAAAATGTCATGTTACCGAACAGAAGTGTCACTTGATGAAGACCTCTCTAAATGTATTACTGTGTACAGCCCATCTTAGATTCTTTACATTTTAAAAAGATGAATAATTTGGGGCATCCACTGTCAGGAAATATCGCCTGGTTTTCTCTTTTATACTAACAGCATAATCTGCCATCTGTGCTGAAGTCCTAGGGTTTATGAAGCGTGAAAAAAGCCTACTGTACTAGGCCCTAACTTTTCTGCTGCTGTAGAAAAAACACAGAAATTCTGAAAGGGCAACAACGCTTAAAATTGAATGACCTGGATAAAGATGGAGAAGAAGAAAAGAGACTGTCTTGTTTCAGTACAACTGGTTCCTCCAATTTAAATATAAAAACTCTACAAGAATTTAATTTTGCCACCTCACAAAGGCATTCTTGCATTGTCAAATGAACAATGTCTGACTTGTTCTGGTCACCAGGAGTAGAGTATGCAACTAGGAAAGGGAAAGTCTATTTCTTTGATCTGTTGAGAAAATTCATCCTGGGAAGTCTTGGTTGACTTGTATTCTATCTGGTGGGACATAAAGCTTTGGACCGGGTTGGATAAGCTATGAAGCCACGGTTCATCTTTGCTGTAAGGAGGAGAAAGTAGTGGAAACAGTGGCCCATGGTAGCCATCAGCACCAATGATAGATGTCACTGCCAAAGGCTGCTTTGGTATTTACGGGTACATACAGCAATAGACCAATACCTGCTATAAACTGAAATAAGCCGCATTACTTAATGAACTTAACGAACTTACCAGCCTGCGGATCTCCCTCTCACATTCCCGCTTTATTCTATTTATCTCATCCTGGTGGGACTGATAAGCCGTGCGCAGGTCYGCAGCCTTCATTTTATCTGCCTGCATAATGTTGTTCAGAGCTTCTTCAAGCTGCTTTTTGCCAGATTTCAGCTCCAAGATCTCTTGTTGCAGCTTCATTCGCTCCCCGTCGAACGCCTTGCGAGCCTCCTCCTTTGCTTCACTCAGCAGTGCCGTCTTCACTTTGTCAGCCGCCCCGTCCCGCAGGACATTGACTGTTGACTGCAAACGCTGAATTTCACCATCTTTGATTTTCACCATTCTTGCCACCTCCTGCTCGTGCTGCCGGATCAGTAGCTCTCTGACACTCTGAAGTTCCTTCATTTTCTCCTCATGGAGCTTGGCTTTCAGTTCAGAAACATAGGCAGTGTGCTTATGCTGCTCCTGCTCCCTTTCTTGCTTAACCTCTTGGATTTTTTCTCTCAGTTTACCCACCTGGAACAAAACATAAAATACTGATCAACAAGCAGCACTCCACTTTTAAAAGCACCAAGGAAGCTGCTTCTAAAATGTTATTAAAAACCTATCCTGAATATTCAAAAAAAAAAGACTACACACCTCTCTCTCCAGTAAACAACTAGAGAACCATGGCTGGAAAAAGGCCATGTGCATGCTAAGGAATCTGCTATAGGGATGTGCAACTGGCAATGAGTTCTCACAGTTCTAAAGAATAAAATAAAACTGAACAAAATACAATCTAGTTATTTCCTTATTTCCTGCACCAACTAGCCCTGGCTACTCTCACCCATAACCCCTCCACTGCACTCTACAAGCAGATGGAAAATTAATCAAATAGAGAAAAGACTTTGTGTTTATGCTGGTAATACTTTTATTTTTGATTTCTTAATTTCTTTGCTATTTTAATGGGAAAGTCCTTATTAGATAAGTCAAAAGTATTGGCCTTTTAAAAAATCAAGTCTACACAATGGACCTCAGACCTCACCCCAAAACTGAGACTATTCATGTCCCCACACATTTCAGAAAATATAGGCCAGTGACTCTAAGGGTTGGGGAGGGAGTAGGGGAAAAATCTTACAGCCTTTTATAGTAATATCCACTGTGATGAAACCTCATTATAAAATGATACTCAGCAGGCTGCATGGAAAGCAATGCTTTTTCCATGTGGGATTAGATGCTAATTTAGAATAAAAGGGGGAAAAAAGAGAGAGGCTCACTTGTCTATAGCAGTATACCAGAAAGGCTATAATGTATTCCATCATTTGTAATTTCAGTAACATCTTTCTACTATCCCCTTTACAGTGGCTGCCAAAACATAGGCTTTATACGTGTACTTCTCATCTCACGCAAAATCAGATGCAGAGGTTTCAAAAACTTGTGTTTTAACCTTGACTGACAATACAAACACACACACCAGTGTTTCGTGGTAAAAGGAGGCTACCAAGCAGCAGGATGTTAGTCACTGTCAATCTGCTTGTATCTATGCTACACAAAGCTGTGATCTGTAGTCATATGATGCATTTAATTTACACTAAATTAAGCCAGAATTGGAACTTGGTCAGATAGTGCAGAAAGGATAGGGAATTAATATTCATATATTAATATTCAGATTATAATTTATCGTGAAGGTTTAATTAAAACAAATATTTTTCATGGCTATGGATTATACAGTTAAAACAAAAGTAAAGGGTTAATTAAACAGGAAAGGCCCAGAAACCTGTATTATTTTGTTTATTGAGAGCAGATTGGATCTAAACAGGTACTTTTGTGTGTTTGCTTTAGGAAAAATGGGACATCTTAACTCAAAAATCTCAGCTAAAACAGATCGAATGAATCCAAGATTTCTACTTAGTTTAAGACTGTGCATAAAATGAGTCCAACTTGTTACTCTTCAAGCCCACCACACTGACAGCAGGATTTCCAGAGCCTGAACTAATGTATTGGGTTTGCATGGTCAGGTTTTGGTAGCAGAAGGGCTACATGGGTGGCTTCTGTGAGGAGCTGCCAAACACTTCCCCCATGTCCAACAGAGCCAACACAGCTGGCTCCAAGATGGAGCCACCCCTTGCCAAGGCCAAGCCAATCAGCCATGGTGGTATAACCTCTGGAGTAACAGTTGAGAGGAAAAAGCCCTAAAAAACTGCAGCTGGAGAGAGGAGAGAGAATATCTGAGAGGAACAGCCCTGCAGACACCAAGGTCAGTGCAGAAGGAGGGGCAGGAGGTGCCCCAGGTGCCAGAGCAGAGACGTCCCTGCAGCCCGTGGTGCAGACCACAGTGAGGGAGCTGTGCCTCTGCAGCCCATGGAGGACTCTACACCACAGCAGGTGGATGTGCCAAAGGAGGCTGTGACCCCATGGGTAGCTTGTGCTGGAGGAGACTCCTGACAGGACCTGCGGCCCTCTGGAGAGAGGAGCCCCTGCTGGAGCAGGTTTGCTGGCAGGACTTGTGTCCCTGTGGGGTCAAACCCCTCCCACGGGGTGTGATCATACTGGAGCAGCGCAAGAAGAATTGTGGCCCATGGGAAGGAGGGAGGACTGGAAAGGATTCTCAGCAAGTTTGCAGATAATACAAAACTGGGAGGAGCTGTTGACTCCGTCGAAGGCAGAGAGGCCTTGCGGAAAGACCTCGCTTAATGAGAGGACTGGGCAATCACCAGCCATACCCAGTTTAACAAGTGGAAGTGCCAGATTCTGCACCTGGGATGGGGCAACCCTGGATGTATGGACAGACTGGGGAATGAGACGCTGGAAAGCAGTGCTGTGCAAAGGGACCCACGGGTCCTGGATGATGGGAAATTGAGCATGAGTCAGCAGTGCCCTGGCAGCCAGGAGAGCCAACCTGGGGTGCATCAGGCACAGCATCACCAGCCGGGCAAGGGAGGGGATTGTCCCGCTCTGCTCTGCACTGGGGCGGCCTCACCTCGAGTCCTGGAAGCAGTTTTGGGCACCACAACATAAGCAAGATATTAAAATATTAGAAAGTGTCCAAAGAGGGTGACAAAGATAGTGAAGGGCCTTGAGGGGAAGCTGTATGAGGAGRGGCTGAGGTCACTTGGTCTGTTCAGCCCAGAGAAGAGACTGAGGGGAGACCTCATTGCACTTACAGCTTCCTTGTGAGGGGAAGCAAAGGGGCAGGCGCTGATCTCTCCTCTGTGGTGACAATGACAGGACTTGAGGGAATGGCCTGAAGCTGTGTCAGGGGAGGTTTAGGTTGGATATCAGGAGAAGGTTCTACACCCAGAGGGTGTTTGGGCACTGGAATAGGCTCCTCAGGGCAGTGGTCACAGCACCAAGCCTGACAGAGTTTAAGTAGCTTTTGGACACCGCTTTCAGGCACGTGGTGTGACTCTTGGGGATAGTGTTGTGCAGGGCCAGGAGTTGGACCCAACGATCCTTGTGGGTCCCTTCCAACTTCTGTTATCCTGTGACTCACACAGTAGAAGTTCATGGAGGACTCTCTCCCATGGGTGGGACCCCATGCTGGAGCAGAGGAAACATGTGAGCAGCCCTTCCCCTGCAAAGGAAGGAGCAGCAGAGAACCCGTGTGATGCACTGACCGCAGCTCCTGTTCCCTGTTCCCCTGCACTTCAGGTGGGGAGGAGGTAGAAAATTTCTGACTAAAGTTGAGTCCAGGAAGAAGGGAGGGGTGAGGGGAAGGAGATTCAGACTTAGTTTTATCTCTCACTACCCTACTCTGTTATTAATTGGCAATAAATTAAATTAAACTTCAAATCGAGTCTGCTTTGCCTGTGACACTAACTGGTGAGAGATCTCTCCCTGCCCTTATCTTGTCCCACAAGCCTTTCATTCTATTTCCTCTCCCCTGTCCAGCTGAGGAGGACAGTGATAGAGAGGCTTTGGTGGGCACCTGGCGTCCAGTCAGGATCAACCCACCACAACGTGACCTGAAGTCTTCAGACAGCTGGGACAGCAGACTTTACCTGTGCAGAAGTTGTTATGATCCTCTTATTTTGAGCAGTAACTTTGAGAATCAACCAACTCGAACTTACCCTTGATTTAAAAAAAGAGACTGGAGCAGGAGAGGGAGGAAAGTACCCACATTTTTATGAAAGTAACCTAGATGCACTGCAGACTAAACACCAGCTGGGAGAGCACTATAATTACAGGTGTGGAAAAGGTAACAGCTCTGAATCAGACACTGTCAGAAGCAGATTTCACAGATATTGTTACACTATTCCAGGATGATTCTGAGAACATATCTTTACTAAGAGAGATAGAGGTTTGGGKTTTTTTTCCCAAAATGGTAAATCTGGCTATTGGAAATATCTGCAGGATATATCCATGTGTTATTTCTTTCGGTGGGACAACATTTAGTTCCAACCCTACAATGGATAGCAGTGATTTTCAGTGCTTGCATTAGTGTATCCAATTGCATAGCAGAGTCCATGGCAGGGAGGTTGGAATAGATGATCTCTAAAGGTCCCTTCCAAGCTAAACCATTCCAGGATGCCATAACAAAGCTAAGTCACTTATGCACCTATTTACTACCACAAGTAAATAGATGAATTTCTAGATAAATCTGCAAATGAAACAATACTCATTATTTACTTATTGCCTTACTGATGAGCAAAGAAAATTGAAATGAAACTGAGCAATGAAACCTACTAATGACAACATGGGGAAACAAACCATATAATGGCATATGCTATATATAAACACAAATAATACACCTCCCGAACTACAGTAATTTCAAATTAGTCATATTGCACATAAAGCACACAACTGAAAGGCAGTTTTCAATACAACACATTCATGACTGTAACTTCCTAAAAGCATTTTTAATAAATGAGAAATGGATTTTGACATTTTGGAGGAGCATTGAGTTACACAAATTGGCATACTTGCTCAAATTTTTCATCTTTCACTGAATTAAGGGAAGGCAACACCTAAATACATTTTTGCTGTCTGTGAGAACACGTATTAAATCGCTCAGAGTAACTGAGTGCTATCACATATCACTGCTACTTGTACCTAAAAGCTTTAGCAAGAGCAATTGAAACAAGAAGAATTAGAATTCTTTGACAAACCTTGGATTTTTACACAGCATCTTAAATGCTTACCACACCTCATGACCCAGAAAAAAAGATGCATCTTAATTCTCAAGGTCTTTAAAAAGTCTTTTCTTGTTACTGCTTTATGTCAGAGAAGATGGAAAGATAGATCTGTCTGTTAGATCTTCCCTGAAAGCCATAAGCTCTCCTTCCCACACCCCTCAGTCCCTTTCTCCTGCACACTGTGCAGTTCTGTACATGTCTGGCTTCCAGAGCAATTGACTGAATGAAAACTGTAGTGTAGGATTTTCACATATGCCTGAGTCTCACTTTCAAAATGAACTTAACTTTTAAAGCAATTTCTCTGTTTTTAATTTCCAGCACTCTTTCTTTTTTTAATATAAAGAAAACTATTTTATCCAAGAAATGAAGCCAGTAGGGAAACAAAGTCAGGTAGGATACCAGGGCACCAATAAACTAGTTATTTTGTACCTTTCTAAATTAAAACTTTAATAATTGGTGCACATTGATACAATGCTGTTGTCATACCAGAAGTTAGCTTCTTCAAAAAATAATGCTAAGCATCATTGATTCTTCCCTTTCTTATGTCTAAAAAGTRCCTGAAAGCATGATTTGCTTTAAAACAATACGATTATATTTTCCTTGGATATTTGCATCTGGCATTGTTTTCTATGACAAGGTGCTTTGCATCCTTGAGACAGAAAAATAATAGTTCTGCGTTATGACTGGAATCAATAATTTTAAAATTATGCATTTCTAAACAGCAGTAACCTATTAAATCATATGTGTTTCCAAGTGCTTCTGAATCACTGCCCCAATAAAAATGTTATGATAAGAACTTACTCAGGACCACCTAATTTTTTTTTMTTGGATTTAACTGCAGAGCTTTTTAATTTGCGGCACAATAATCAATCACAGGAGGGATACTCTCCACACCACTTTTTGCCAGGAACTGCAAACTTGCACTTTTCTTGTAAAAGAAAATAAGGTAATCAGGAATAGTCAGCAGGGATTCACCCAGGGGAAATCATGCTAGACCAATCTGATAGTCTTCTACAATGGCATGGCTGGATGTCAATGAGGGGGGAGCAGTCAATGTTGTCTACCTTGACTTTAGCAAGGCTTTTGACACCTTCTTCCATAACATCCTTTTAGGTAAGCTCAGAAATGTATGTTAGATGAATGGACAGTGAGGTGGATCAAGAAGTGGCTGAATGGCAGAGCTCAGAGCATCATGATCAGCAGAGTAGAATCCAGCTGGAGGCCTGTAGTCAATGGTGTTCCCCAGGGATCAATACTGGGTCCAGTCTTATTCAATTTGTTTATCAATGACTTGGGAGAAGGGATAGAGTGTACCCTCAGCAAGTTTGCTGGTGATACAAAACTGGGAGGAGTGGCTGATCCACTTGAAGGCTGTGCTGCAATTCCGTGGGACCTCGGTGGGCTGGAAAGTTGGGCAGAAAGAAACCTAATGAGGTTCAACAAAGGCAAGTGTAGGGTCCTGCACCTGGGGAAGAATAACCCAGGCACYAGTACAGGTTGGGGGCTGCCCTGCTAAACAGCAGCTCTGCTGAGAAGGATCTGGGAGTCCGGATGGATGACAAGTTGTCCATGAGCTGGCAACATGACCTTGTGGCCAGGAGAGCCAATGGTATCCTGGRGTGCATCGGGAGGAGTATGACCAGCAGGTCAACGGAAGTGATCCTCCCCTCTAGCTGGCCCTAGTGAGGTGCATCTAGAGTATTGTGTTCAATTCTGGGCTCCACAGTCCAAAAAAGACAAGGAGCTACTAGAGAGGGTTCAGTGGCCACAAAGATGAGGAAGGGTCTGGAGCAGCTCTCTTATGAGGAGAGACTGTAGGAGCTGTTTAGTCTAGAGAAGAGAAGACTGAGAGGAGACCTTGTCAAGACATATAAATGTCTCAGACAGGTGTGAAGAGGATGGTGCCAGGCTCTTTTTGGTGGTGCCCAATGACAGAATGAGGAGCAATGGCCATAAACTAAAACASAGGAAGTTTCACCAAGCCGCTCTATCACCCCCCTTCCCAGCGGTGAGGTGATACAGTGGCAGCTGAGATGAAACATCTCATTTATCTTAACTCCTCGATGTTATGATCTCAAGTCTATAAATGTACAGTCTCAAGCAGGATATGGATATTTAAAAGCAATAACTGAACTTGGTGAAGATGGAGTGACAGCCAACACTATACCACCTTGCTATCAAAAATGAAGTATTACTCAAAATATCTGAGACTACCTTCCAATTTTTCCTAATTATCTCAGTAGGAATAGGTACTTTGTAATACTTGTTCCTAAATATTCATGGGGCTCAGCACAAGTGTTTATAAAACCACTGAGCTGACTACCAAGACCATGCTCATTCACTGCAGCTCCTTGTTCTCACTGCACCAGACTTCAAGGTTCACTCCTTGAGTGAGTCTTGCCTCCACTCATGCTGAAACTAGTGTAATTTTTGTGCTTTGGTCAAATCCTGTTGTTACTCAACACCCAAATTTTGGATATCTTCCAACCATGCTCTTTCACTAGCAGATCGAGGGTAGTACGTGAGCCTCTGCTCAGTTCACGCTTTCCTTCTCCAGGCTCTCCATAGAGGGCAGCAAACCTACAGTCCAGGAGGACACGCTACCTTATCAACAGGCTGCCCAAAGCTATCAGACAGGTGTTCCCAAAACAAGAGAGTACATGGGAACTAAGGTAGGACCACAACTTTTGCTTCATCCCTTAGGCAACATAAACGAACCCAGCTACTCATGTGTCCGATGGCCAAAACACCACCAGCAAGATCCACAATGATGCATATCCAAAGACCTGAAAACATACCAATTTTGGATCAGGTATTGCATTAGCATGCAGGAGAACAACTTTACAGAAGAAACGTCTTTAGGTGGATCAACAACCAATGAAACAAAATGAACTGGGAAAATATGTACAAAGTTTTGAATGTCTCTTGGGTAAAATTTTATTTCAGAGAAAGCAGTATTTTGCAGGCAAAAGTATGTTGAGGCTGATTTCCATTTGTGATGTCTCTCATCAATTAGAAGGTTCCTTCTCAGATAAATCATTAATACAGGCATATACGTGAGGGAAAAAATAGTTTAGGAAAATTAAATTGAATTAATTTGCTCCACAAGAGAYTGTTACCTTTCCTAATACAGTTTATGTCCCACAGGCCACAGAGCTGTCTATTTAGCAGCTTCAATACTTCTCTCTTACCTCTATGCCAGTAAAGCTATCTAATTTATTTACAATTCTCTAGGTACAGTGTTTTTACTTTTCTGATATCAAGAAATAATTTCTGTTGGTTTTGTTACAATTATTGAACTATAGTCTAAACAGGAAAAATCTCTATGGCTTTGATTTACTCTTCTTGTTAGTCAAGGCATCCTCTATAATTGCTGCACAGACCGAGAGTAGGCTGGGAAATAAACTATACGGTTCAGTTCTAGTTAAATGATTTAGAGCAGGCATGACAGCAGAGACGAGGGAAAGAGGTTCAAGATCTCTTCCYCCCATGTGCATCCTCATAGAAATGCACTCCAACATACTGCAGAATTTACTACAGACTGCAATGTACACTTAGTAGGATTTTAGAGCACTCTGGCTGTAATTTTCTCTTTCATATTCACCTACAAATTATGTATGTGAGCTCACTCGTTTCTCTGTGAGAGAACAGAAGTGCACAATACACAGATCTGTCTCCAACAACAACCTCAATATACTAGAAAATATTAAATTTTCAAGCTGCAGAAAGATGAACAAGTAACCAAACTGAAGTAAATCCTCCTAGACTGAATATAATATAAGCACACTAGTTATTGAAAATGTTCCTGCAGCTGTCATGGTCTTGTAGTTACACCTCATTGTTAGTTGAATCAAGAGTTAAACTTGATTCTATTACAGGTAAAGCATCAAACCTGGAAGTGTACCAGGGCTAAACTCTTTCTAGTGTTCACGTAATTTTTTAGATTTTTTTTTTTTAATCAGAGTATTTTAAGGACTTAATTCATTCTTCTGTCCAAGGTATAAGACAACTTYATAATTTTGTGCTCTTTTTAATGCAATTTAAAAAATCATAATAAAATTCACGTCCATATTTCTACATAAAGTTATACAAAACAAAATAGAAAATAAAATAACTAAAAGGAAAATTTTACTAGTGTAAATCTACCATCAATTCTTAAGTCTCCAAACAGAAACACTGAGACACTAAAAATAACAGTGAAATAATGCAATTTATTGGCCAGCAAATTATAGAGGATATTAGCAACTACTAAACTTCATGGTGTGTGGTTTTAAGAAGCACAGGTACCACCTGTGCCACTTGTTTTAAAATTTATTGTCATTATATCAAACAAGAGCAAGAGAAGTTGGATGAGGAAACCAATAGCAAAAGCCCTGACTTTTCTGTTCACTCATTAATACCCCTGAACCATAAGAGATATGACTTTTTGCTTTAGTCTGTGAAGAAGAAAAATTTCCAAGGTAACACAAATTTAGTTGGCTGACATATACCGAACCTATTGCATCAGTCAAATAAGAATTAAGGCTTTATGGTTTCTTTTTCCTCTGTAAGAAATAAATTCTGAATATTACATTTCTAAGTGKTTTTTTTTGTTTACTTTGTAAATTAAAATATGAAAAATAAGGCCTTTCAAAGCTGAGTATCACACAGGGCTGTTAAAGAAACTAGAATGTACAGAAATATTGTTATTCGGGTGTTCCACATTTTACACTGATATAAAGAAACAAGGCTAGAACAAAGCTATGTTATATAAAGTGAACATGTTTTCAGTGCATACTTGCTCCACTTGGTAAGTTTTCGAGACTCTTGCAACTACGGCATCACCAGTCAAACACAGATAAATCCACCTGCACATGGATTAATCTCCAGAAATGTCCTGTGCAATGTGAAATGCACTAATTGATTTTAATAAACTAATAGAATAGAAATAGCCTTACTGTCTTGTCGATATTTTAAACCACCTATGGCAATATACAAAAGTAAATGCTGATCTTTGTAAATATGTAGGTACTTCAYGAATTAATGGTCTCTCCTAGGTGTCCCCTTAATTACCCAAATACCTGCTGAGCATATGCTAGATAGACAAATATTGATGGATCTGTTTCATTAGCAATCAGATGCATCATTGAATAGCTCAGAACAATCCTRCGTATAATCTCAGCAAATCAAATCAGGACTCTTACACAATTTCCAATTAATTGATATTCTTCACAGGCATTTAAAGTGACATGATTTGCATAAGGTGCTGATGTTTGATTTTGAAGACAATTCTTTTTATAAGATACAGTTTTCAGCACTAAGATCAAACACAAAACTCCCTTGTCTTTAAATCACTGTAAGCTAAGGCCATTTGTGTTGCTGTGACTACAAATATCAGTGACTGAATGTTTGGGGATACTTACTTCCTTTTGCACACTATTTAAAAGAGTTGGCACCAATTTTAGTTTATCAGTGGTTCTTCTGATTTCACTTCTCTGTCATGTTTTTCTTTTTAAGACTAACACATTTTAGTATCAAAATCTGCTGGTTTCTCACAGTGCTTCTATTAAAAAGAATGATCACAAAATACAGACAGACAAATACCTTGCTTTTTTCTTGCTGGAATTCTATCTGGATGTTGGTTAGTTTAGTTCGTAGCTCCTCATTAGCAGCTTGCAGGGTTTCAGTCTCCATGTCGGACTTCTCTCCCTTGGCACGACTTTTCTTTGACATAATTGTTTTTGAAGTTTAAAATAAAATTTTTGCTCCACACTGAGCTACCAGCTAGTTCCTTCTGCTTTTAGCATTTAAGAGTTGTGAAGTGGTCAACAAAATCTTTCACACAAATCTCTGCCATCGTGGGAGCAGTCTCTTSTGGCCTGGAAGAAGCAAAGTAGTGGGAACAGAATTAGGCTACAGCATTGAGCAGAATCGAACATCAGACTTAACATCCATTTTTAAAGCACACTGAACTTCCTTGTATTATATTGTATTGTACAGTGTACCAGAGTTTGAAAGAAACAGGTAAGAAGCTACACAATATTTCACCATCTCTAAACTCTATCCACTGTATTCTGATGTTCACAGAAATAAAAGTTTATGGTTATGATGAATATAGCATAAAAACAAAAATTATATCTTATTCAAGAACCATGCTCAGGATTCCCAAGAGGCACAGAGACAACCATAAGTGATGCCAGTGTTTCAGTGGGAATAGTTTATTTCCTGTAGAAAGAAGAAAGCATTTGTCTCCCTAATGTATCAGTTATAATGAGTAACTGTATTACTCACAATTATCAAGTCTCACACCATCAGCATCTATGAAAAAGGTTATCACAAAACTGGAAAAACATTTAAAAATGTTTCTTAAAATATCATATATGTAACCCGCTTACCTTCAGGGCTGATACTGTTTGAAAAGCTATAATCAAAACAAGAAGGTATTTAACTTCATTTTCATTTCCCAGCATGCTCTAAGCTTAAAAAGTATTCAATTATTTAAATCAGCTTTATGTAATATTCAAGGAGAATATCAATAGCAGACAAAGAACCCTAATTCCAATAATTAGGAAATCCCATGATTAATTTGCTTCATGAGTAGTTAATAGAAGCTTAATCTGTGACTGGTTTTCCTCTCTGCTCTCCTCTAAGAATAACCTGGTGCTCCACAAGAACAAACTGAGGAACAAGTGTTATCAGTGCTGAACTAGTTTCCAAACCCACGTCCTCTGCTCATTTTAAACATCCACATAATTTCATCATTAAATTGTCGACAAAGCAGAAAGGTTCCTACTTTAATACTGGATTACATTACTGGAGTATTATATTTCCTAGAAAATTGCTACCAAATTGCCTTCAAACAATAAATCGCTCTTTCCAACCTACTTCTGCCTGGGAGTTCTTTTAGAAATTGTATTAGAATGAAAATCCCATGCATTCCTTAGCACATATTTTCTAAAGGGTTAGCAGCTAATACCTTATGTATGTAYAGACAAACTAAACACCTCAGTTTTATTCTCCTCTTCAAGGACTGCTAAACAGGTGGCGAGTTAAATATCTTGCTCYGAATGACAAGTCAAATCAGACAAAAAATGAACAGAACTCAGGACACCAAGTCTCAGTCTGCTTGATGATATTCCCATTGAGTTTTTTTCATTCACAAAAAGCAACTGAAGAAAAGACAAACTTTAACAATTATTTGCTAAAGTAACTTCAGTGAAATAGTTGTTTTGCTCTGTAATATCAGATATCTTTCCTTTGAAATATAATAATCAGTTTATCCTATTCGATAAAATTTTACCTGTTCTTTATATTCATTATATTCAGCATTTTAATACATAATCTATGAAAAAACAGGAACTTAAATACATTTTAATTTTATTATGTATCAGACCTATCTTACAAAAAAATAAACACTGATGCTATTGTACTTTTACACATAGAAGTTGATTCATGAAGAATAAAGCAGCAATATTCTTACAGTAAATTTAAAAAAGGAACTCTTCGGTGAGTAGAAGAAATGTGAGAAAATATTCTTCTTAATAAAGGAATTTCATGCTATTAATCTATGGAGTTTCTATGACATGAAAGACTAAAACTAAGCACTATTAAACCAGTATATTTCATCCAAAATCCTTAACTGTATGGAAAATTTGAATTCAAAATCAGTTGCTAGTGTTACTTCCCTGGACAATTTGTAAAGAAGATCTAAAAAAACACAGATATGCAAATCCAATCGATAATAATTATTCCACAGTATTTACAAGGTGCAAAGGGAAATTAATTGCTCCTCATCTCAAAGGCTATCTGTATTCAGATTCTATCAAGGAATTATTCCTGAAAACCTCACTAAACAAAATTTCTGATGCAGCCAAAYTACATATAATCTAGTTCAGTAGACAATTAGCTTAGTTAACCACAACCATACCTCACTGGCCTGGCTACATGAATCTTAACCTAATTAGATCCTSCCCTGTCTCTTTAAAACTACAGTTTGGAAAAAAAACCCATTTAAGTGTTTGCTTCTCCATAAGCAAAATGAGAAAACTGAAGTAACTGTGCTCAGCGTGAATATACAGAACATCCAGAAACAGAGAAAGAGATCTGAAATGTGGAGCATTTTGAAATCACCATGTATATTTTGTTCAGTAATACAATCCCCCGACTGTAGCATGTTACCAAGTATATTATGAAGATACTAAACCATGTGAATATTTAAACCAATATGAATATTTAAACTTGTATTCTGTATGTCAGGAGATACCTGGCACTGGCCAGACATWACTCTCAATGACTGCAGAGCTCATATTCTGTCACAGAGGCACCATCACTTAGAGCCTTTAAAAAATAAGGTCCTACAATCAGGTGCAAGAACCATACTGTGGTCTACATTGAAAATGTGCAAGTCTAAATATAATACGTATTATTTAAAGCTGTTTGAATTGCATTTAATACTTAAATTAGCCTTAAAAATTAGAGAGTTCAGCATTATTCTTTGAAGTACTCTAGAATTAAAAAAAATTCTCAAGGCATTGCTCTCAATCCTTTTCCCTTTAACTCACAACCTTTCTTTGCTTGTACGTTTCAAGTAAAATAAAAGCTCAGACCCAGAACCTGAAGAAAATCACTCTCTTCTCTTATAGGCATTGAGGGAAGGAGAGTGGGGAGGAGAGCAAAAACACCAGCCCCCAACCAAACGAAACCCTCCAAAACCACAAAACAAAATAAAACAGAACMAAAAAAAGGAAAAAAAAAACCAAACCACACAAAAGACAAACCAACCAAACAAAAAACCCCCACAAACCCAAAACTGAGAAACAACCACCCATCAGGCTGTATTGGTGGGCATAAAAAAATGTTTCCATTTTTACTCTCCCCTAGATACATCTTCCAGCCTACCTATTTCAAAAGCAGGAACTATGGCAACACAAAGTCTATCTATATACTCAGAGAGGCATATAGCTCAGACACACAAGGGCTGCAGCAAAGAGCGTATCCTGATTCCCAAATGAAAGAGRCAGAAGCAGAGTGCCTATATTCCCTTCTAACTGATGACCCACATTTAATGTCTGGATAAAGATCAGGACAAAAAAAAAACCGAACACCAAACAACTTGTAAACAAAGTGACAAAAAAACGAAGGAAAAAAATACTCCACTCTAACAAAATTTTACTTTACTGACGCAGACGCTTCAACCAACAACCTATTTATTAACTCACCATATGTCAGTTGAGAGGCAAATTCATGACGCCACCAGGATACAGTCCCACAATCACTCCTTGAATAGAAATAGCCACTTCCTGCRCTGTGAGTTCTACACACTTCTTGCAAAACTCAGGATCATTTGAATGTATTTTATATTTCACACACAMAAAAAAAAGGATAGGAAAGAGTAATGGATTCTAAATCACATTTTCAGCCATCTCTGGAACATACCAAGTTTCTCACTTTACTTGATAGCTATAGAGGCATTTGTCATTCAAGAAAAACAACAAAATAAATAAACTTGGTTGGATTTGAATTGACTSTTCAATAGTTTGGGGGTCTGGTGTGTAAAAGATGAAAGTATTTCACATGATTTGTGTTACAGGTGTTTTGGGAAATCCATTACATTCTTAACATACCTAGAAAACCAATCAGATGAGCAATGTCCTAACTTCCAATTTCTCTTCYGTTTGCTCAACAGATTTAAAGGATGCCTTTTATCACTACCTCAATCTCCTCCCTGGTTTCATCAAACAAGACCTCAAAACTACATAATTAATTGCTATATGATGATTCTAGATGTTAAATATCAATAAAACTTAATGRGGAAAAAAAAAGAAAAATCAATTACTGCAAAAATTCGAAAGTGTAGCATCAAAGAATTTTGATTACATGAGAGTAAGGAAAAAAGGAACCTAATACCTTCTAGTGAAAAGTAAATCCGTTTAAAGAAACGCTAGTCTTTAAACATGATCCTGTACTAAATACACAAAAATAYGGGGAGGGTTATATCTTTAGAGAGGCAGTCTTTCAGTAACAAACAGTAATCAACAGGAAAAGTAAGTACACCTATAAAATCAAGTAATAAATATGGATAAGATAACATGATAACAAGAAAAATTTACTAAATTATATCAACCAAAATTCTGCATTCCAGCCTTAATTCAGACTTGAACAACGTTATTCAGCTGCAACACAATTTTTGAAAGTGAAATTGTCAATGAGTCATCTCAGCTGAAACACCAAGCTGTAACTCAGGTACTGGAGGGAAACAAAAAGCGTCTTCATCTAGACACTGTACCTCCATATAAATAGTGTGCCATTTTACTTCAACTTTTTTTTACTTCAGCCTTTCTCTTATAATACTGCAGAGCCTACAAGCTACCCATAACCCTTATKGTGCTTGTGAACATGAGATGTAAGTACATTCTTAGTACAGCACAATTCTGTACATTCAAGAAGTTTAAAATAAATTTTATTATTTAGCATCTGACAATAGTAAATGCAGTGGACACAGGTCCAATGTTAACTTCAGAAGTAACTTCCAGTTCACCTATGTTATAGTTTAAAAAAACAGTGATAATCAACCAGTGACTGTATGGGAAAGACAATGTGCATAGCTGCAGATGCTCTAGGCACATTTCTCACAAGGTTCAGATGACCTACATTTACTGCTTCAATTCTCAGTTCTATGTAATAACACATGACTGAATGGATAAAAGCAGAAGAATCTCTACAGGATTGTAAAATAATACTCTTCCCAGTCAAAAAATCTTAATACAAATTATTGGTATAATTTTCTAAGTATATTGTCAACTGGTCACCTTTTTGATACCCATTTGTTAGCTACCTGCAGAGACAGATCTATTTCTGCAACAGCAGAACCTTTCAGGGTTATTTTAAATCCTATCTCACTTAGGGAAATGCAGTGTTCCCTTACAGTGGAACACTTTGTAAATGTCACTTGTGATTTTTTGATGGATAAAACCAGAAACATCTTTATTGTTCACGAACAGCTCCACATTCGTTTTTGCAGACTCACAGCCTACAGTCCTGAGCCATTCTTGCTTTAGTAACAATATACCTCATATGGCCAAACTATATGGGAAGCAATCACCAGCAATCACTCTCAGCATTTTTTCATTGCTGTTTTGCCAAAAGAGCTCATAGTAACATAATCCTGCTGAGCCATGTGTAACAGAGGTAACTGCTTCCCTTGGCAGAGATTACAGTGTAGCTTGAGTTAGGTTTTTCTGACACTTGCTCAAATTTCCATAGCAGGTGACATCCTGTGGATGAGCACAGTACCTGTAAAACAGTTAACTCTTCTGTTCAGGTTAGTAACTGCTTCTGTATTTTTTTCAATGGCATCTCAGCAAAGCTGATCTGTGATTCTGTCACTCCATAGTTTTTCAAAAAACTCTTAAGTGCCCCCAGGAATCAGTACCCAGGTTTTGACTTCCCACCACACGTCACTGCCTTCCAGGTCCTTATAGGACAGCTAACAGAACTAGTTTGGCAGGTTCCTGAATGAATTTCACCAAGGTATTCATTTTCTCTTCAGTGAATTGGTTGCCTGTGACGTGTGCATCTGTTAAAACACATGCAGCTAAAATATGTATCCAAGTCACTGCATACCATCAAAAAACTCCCAAACAACTAAGTATATCAAACTCACTTAGACCCTATGCACACACACAAATATTTGTGTACCTACTAGTAACAACCACATGACACCGAATTTTTGTTTTTGATTGGTACTACTGCCTGCCACCGGATAGGATCCGGTATATTAATGGCTTAGTTCTAGTGAAAGGACATAAGCAGCCCACCAAAAAAATACAAACTAGCCCCTGCTTTACAAGGAATTATCATGAGTAAAAGGGAATGTCTGAGCTGAAGAGGACATAGCAGGAGGAAGGGAAGGAATCCYGCACCTCCTTTCTGCACTATGCAACACTTTCATACACTAGGAGTTACTGAAAACTTAACTTGAATCCCTTCTCAGAAAGTTATGAGCTTGATTCCACGACTTTCAAGTAAATAAAAAATATTCACTGGCTTCAGTGAATGTACATTCTTTATTAAAATTTACCCGGTTTCACTTATAGCACTGTTTCAAGGATTTATTGGATCATTCATCATTAAAATTGCTCTATTAGCCATATTACAAGACAAAATGCTACAAACAGTTGTCCTGTGACACATATAAAAAAAAGAAACACTAGCGCAGAAAGGCAAAGTTGAAATGCAACTAAAAATGGTAAAACAGAACTCCCCCTCCGCAACCTTCACAACTCGGCTCTGTTACACAGCCAGAGTGCTTTAGGATGCTGGGTTCACTGCAACTCCAGAGAGGCAGCTCTAGGCAGAGCTGTTCCTTTGATCTCTGTGCCAATTCCTTTCTTTCGAGCACGGACAGGAGACCTGACCAAATGCCTGCTGTCTGGCACAGTGCATGAGCCCCTGGACCTTCTCACTGTGCCCTGGGCGTGATGCAGGAAGATCCCTGCACTCTCACTGAGGAGCAGCATTCTCATTAAAGCAGAACATTTAAGAGCAAAACCAGAAGCAAGAAGAAAGGGCAAGTTATAGCATTTCTCAGTTAGGGCTAGATAAATGGCAAATACACAGATAGATTCTAATATCTTTACTGACTAACACTGATACCCCATAGATGTAATCAACCTGCAAATTTGGGCTTTTGGATTATACTGGACCACCTTTGTTTAGCTGCTCACCTGATTTTTGCAGGAAGCTTCCTTCGGGTATTTTTTTAAACCTATTATTATTATTATTATTAATAATAATAATAATAATAATTATTTATTATTATTATTATTATTATTATTATTGTAAGGAGCTAGAATAACTGAAACCTGAAACTAGAAAAATTAAAAATTCAGGGATGACAGCTGTGTAGAAAATGTACAAGGCAACTGACAGGTTTGCGGGGAGACCTTCAGATTCCCAATTTGATGAGGTGGAACCTCAATGAGAGATAACCGGGGGTAGTCTAACACTTCATTGCATCTTGAATATTTATTATTTTGTAAATCAACAGGATAGACTTGAGAGATCCGGTAGGTGTAAGGAGAAAAAAAGGTGCATCTGGATGGGATATTAGTTACCAGCTGAACAGTGAAGCAGACAGAGGGGGCATGCTTTCATTCAGCTATCTCTGATCTCAATAATTATTTTGTGCTATTGACTACCTTTACTAGAGTCTGCAAGCTACCCCATACTGTGCCAGACAGCTCACATTCCCACCTCCCTGCTCCAGCCCAGAAGAATCACACAGGTCTGTGCAGAGCAGCACAAGAACACCAGTCAGCACAAAAAAGAATGACAAAACTTCTTCACCTACCCAGAGGTGGCTCAACTGTCACGCAACTTCTCATGAAAATCAGGACTCTTAGCCAAAATGAAGATATCAGCCTATTCCAGTAACACAGGAAGACTGACAGAAGAACATGCTTTATTTTTTCCAAAGTTCCCATTGTGCTCCATTTTTAAAGCCAAGTTCCTTAGTTCCTGAGATCAAAGTAAATACATACACTACAGAACTGGCAGTGTTGTTGCTTAAATTCTGAAGTCATAGAATCCCCAAAAAAGTATCCATCTGTGCTCAGGAATTTAGGACCTCAGCCTTGTGTTTGATTACTGCATCAAGGATTCCTCCTCAACTTCAATGTTCTTGAAGTAAGACACCCCAGATGCAAAACTAATTTCAAATTTAACTGAATAACAATTATTATTATCTTATTGGCAACACACAGGCTAAGGCTTGATGGAATTTGGTTCCATCTACAGTTCTGTCACAGACGCCTTGTATTTTCTTGAACAAATCACTTAATCTCTCAGTAAAGTAGGCATTACACTAGCAGAAAGACTATCAGAAATATATTCTGAGGACAATATTATGAAATAAGAGACTGGATACAGGTTATGAGAAATGAAACTTAACAGACCTAGAAATAGTTTGCATTTTTTTTGCACGAGTCATCAAATTTAGTGTTCCACAAAACTGGAATTTCCTCAGAAGATCTGTTAACTTTCTCTCAACAGTGCCCTGATAATCAGCCAGCTAAAATTGGTCTTTCAAATGCTGGTGAGTGAATGTTCATTGCAGTGAACAGATTTTAAGTCACTCTGGTAACTGGCTGATGTAACTGCATCACCTGGGATAAAATATTTAAACTGGGTATTTCAGCCACACAGTAGCTTCTTTCCTCTCTCAGCTCTCTGAAAGGGAGCTGAGCAACGGCTTCAAACTACAGGAAGCAAAAAGCACAGCTAGAAACTAACACAGCAAGAACCTGGAGACAAACTTTCATTTCTCTCTGGTGATACAGGACAGAGACAAACATGACAAAGCACAAGAAAAGCACAGAGGAGAAACTTCATGAACTAAAGGCCTTCTTTGTGCAACCTTCTTCCAACATCCACAAACAGAAAATGCTTCACCACCGTGAGAAGACTACCAATAAAACACCCTTCCAGTAACTGCCAGCAAATTTGATTCAAACCATTCCAGACTTGTTGGAAATGTTGTTGGCAAGTTGGCCACAAGAAGTACGAATGTGCTTTCTGAAGATACTTAGAGTTGGATGTGGCGGCCATGAAGACTTGCAGAAAATATATTTATCCAGATATGTGTATCAATATCATAATTTGAAGAATAGTGTCCCTCAGAATGTTAAAAAACAAAGACACATTCAGTCATAGTTCATCTTAAAAAGGGAGAAACGRGCAAATAGATATAAATACAAAACTTCAGAATTACTCCATGACACACCACTATAGACTGTGAGACTTTCTGCTGTCCAGATTAGACTGTTCCAAAGTATTTTGAAGCTCAGAAATTAATCAAGGCACACAACTATATATGTGTGTATGTGTGTATGTGTGTATGTGTGTGTATATATATATATATATACACATACAGAAATAAAGCTTCCTAAATTTGGAATAATGTCAGACAGAACAAGACTACTTGCACATGCAACTTTGAGCTCTCTAGTATGCAAGTTGTGCGTGCAACTTATGAGGGTATTCAATTTACGAGGCACAGAATTGCTAGAAGTGTATCTTAAACTGCTGAATGCTGTCATAGTCAGGCTGATTTGGACATTTAGGGGAATTAAAAAGTAATTTGTTGTTAACTGTGAAGAAATCATCCTTATCTCTCTTTACCTGTATAACATCTCTCCTTCGTTGAGAAAGCAAGATTTCATTCCACTATAATGTTTTGGAGTGCAGACTGTGAAGATGGGACAGTGTTTTACATAAAGTTGAGGCCAAGACATGTCACCTAAAGCTTACAGAAGTCCCAGCAGTTGAATGAAAGATGTTCACGCTTCATTGATTCAGAACACAATCTCCTTCTTCCCATGGTGCCTGCAAAGAAGGCTGTTCTCTGGAAGGTCTAAATGGTTCTGTAAATCATCTCTGGCCATGGACAAAAATCTTTATTCAAGTTGTACTATCATGTAAATTCGACACAGTTGCAATCCTATCTTTGCATCCAGTTGTGTGAAAATATGTTCACATTCATGTAATTTCTGCTATGAATTGATCTTAGTGTTCATTTCTGTTCCTCTTCCCACCTCATCCCCTAAAAGAGGTGGCAGAGAACAGCCTCGAATTTAGGGTGCTTGTAGAGGCTTTACAAGCAAACTTAGTCTTAATGAAGACTCAGTGGAAAAATACAGAAATAGGTATTGCCAGGAACTATTCTTTCTACACCACACAGCATCTCCCTGAACTTTAGGTGAAAGTGTGAATAAGATTTTGATTCAAGGTTAAGGTTAGCATGGCTATGGCAGTAACACTGCAATTTTTCACCTCCTACACAGCGAAGCTATACTAGGAAAACTGAAAGCTACATGGAAATCAAGACTTAGCTGTTACCTACACTGCCCTTGTACATGAAAGGGGAAATGCTGAAATGGTGCCTATTTCAGTGGACAATGTGAAAACCAGCAGTTCTTAAGTGAAACCATGTTCATTCCCCTTCCAGGGCATATCAATTCAAATGGCTATGACATAAACACATACTATTTTTTTTTTTCCAGTAGAAATCTGGAAACATCAAAAAGATCTTCACTAACACTTCCCAAATGTTGTAAGGGATTAAGAATAGAAGATTACTAGATGTTTTCTTTGAGATATGCAAGTCTTCACCAGTAAATAACAAGGTTTCGTGTTTCCTTTCACTGTCCCAGAGTGTGTGTTTTTAAGTCTTGCACTGATTGTTGGAAGTTAATTGAAATGCCCAAACACTCTCCCTCTCCCTTCTACTACAAAATCTCTTGGTTTTGTCTGGGGTTGTAATAACATCCAGCACACCTGTATAAATATAGTATGTGCCTATATGCACATGATGGGTTTTCTTCAGAAAGGATAAGTTGCAGGTGTTCAGATAATTAGTGTCCTTGAAAATTTTTCTCCTGGAAATCAACATTTACACAATGCTATGCATAAAACAGGCTTTTCCCCAGATGCATACATTTATTGCCATAATCAAATCCCACTAGCAAAGCTATTTAATAGTCAAGACATCATTCGGAGCTATTGACAAATTAATTGAATTGAAGAGCTGAGAAAAACAAACAAAAAGCTAGAAGGACAACCATAACCAAGAGAGAGCCTATTTATCAAGAAAAAGCACCAGGTATTGCAAAACTGGTATATCCTCAGGAATTCTCAGAACTGCCAACTTTATGGCCTCTCACTCCTGTTTAATGAATGCACACCAAATAGGCTACAGGTTTGTCACAGTTCATACCTTTTTTTCCCACTCACACTCTATGCATATACAAGGAGCTTCATAAAAGACTGAAGATCTGCCATGCTTAATATATGAGACTTGGACAGCAAGTCTCATATATTTGAGACTCCGTTCCAAGGAGTCAGAAAGTTTCTTTGGTGTTTTTTGTAAGACCTCCTGCAAACACGCAACACACAGAGGACTACTTTTAGATGACTAAGTGAAACGTCACTTATCTCAACATAACCATTACCAGCCACAGACTTATCTAATGGCAAAACATGTGGGGGAATTCTGCCAGCAGCTGTACAGCTATTAGCTACCCAAATGTATTTACCTTGTTACATATGCAAGTAAGAGAAACTGTTCAGACACAAGCATGTTATAGTACTTGTTTTCCGTGTTTGGAGAATAACGGATCTGTAATCACGTGGCAGTGAACACAAGCAATATTTGTACAGAAGATTAGTCAGCACGTGTATTGTTCAACGGATGTTAAGAAAAAAAATGGAAACATGAGAGCAATACTACAGTTTATCTCAATTTAATGTTCACCAATTCAAAGATGGGGGCAAAATATTATTTTTTTGTAATTTCATGATCAGTCAGCAAAAGAAATAAAGAGCTATTTTAAAAAACGTGCCTGGCCTTATTGCAGGGCCAGGCGTGTTGCAACAATCCCAAATTTTCACAGAAGCAGCCAGTCATTCTGCAAAGCAAAGTGCCAGCTCACAGCTGCACGATGTAGCAGCACCATTCCTGCATGAATGCTTGGGTTTACACTGCCATTCTGAGGAGACAGTTGGGAGAGATCAGAAATAGCCTAGACAAATAACGAGACATTGATATGCAAGAAATATGACTAATCAAATAAGACAAACAGGGACCAGATAGACAGGGGTTTTCCTGTAGCATTGGGCAAACGTGCATGAGCAATCCAGAAGAAGAAAACCCACTGTTGAGATTTTCATAATCTAGTTCCGACTATTAGGAAGCCTCCTGATAGGTAATTTGTACATAACAAAATCATTTTCCAAAATACATTAGCTGTTGAAGACTCATGTTTGGAACACTTCATTTTTATTACTCAGAGTCAGCAAAACAAACTATTCAATCTAAATCAATTTTTTAATCTATGTTCAACAGTTTGGATGTACAGGAACAGAATAGTCTAAAGGACAATGGGGGACAATAATCTTCAAATAGCACTCGTTTGAAACCTAAAAATTAAAATACACTCACCTTTGCRGAAAGCCAGAAAACCAAGACTCATCAGCTGGGTTTAGAGTTCAGCACTTTAATTCTTTTCAAAATCAGCATTATTTACTTTCTGTTATTATTAAGTAGATATGAAGATAATTTTTTTAGATACATCTGTGACTGAGGTTCCTCCTGCATTTACCTTAAAGTGTTAAACCCGGTCAGAAGTAAACGACAAATTACCCTCGCAGGTACAGGAAAGAGACTTTAGGAGTCACATCAGTTTACCTGTTGCCCCCAAAACAAATTTAGTCACAAATTAGAAATTCAAAATTAGAATAATTATTTTCTATTGCAAAAGTTAATTACATTAATGAACATTAAATTATTTTAGATATACTTTTTCACTTTATATTTTGCTTTATAGTGACTATACTGTAATGAAATTCTGCGAAGCGTTAAAATCAAAGATACTACAATGAAATACTATCTGTATTTGAGTATCATAGAAGACAGATGGGCCCTGAGTCATTCTGTATCCTATGTTTTTTACTTTATTCTTTCCTTCTTTGTGACTTTTTCATTAATAATCATGAATACAGCTGTCATTTCCCATAGCATTTGCCTTAGTGTCATACTCTCCTCTTCTATTCAGAACTGAGAAGTATTCAACGTGCAGTATACCAAATGTAACAGCAAGGTTTGTGAGAAGCAAAGAGGCAACAATCTCAATATGAGAATTGCAAAATATCCATTGGGAAAGGATATTTCCTGGGTTACTGCTGCTTCGCTTTTCTTTCTGAACTACAGTTTTCTGACAAACCTCAATTATATCCTCAACATCTTTCCAGATAAAAATAACTTTTCTAGGGACCAGTGGCATTTTGCTGCAGAAAGGACACTTACACAGAGTGGGGGTTTACTACTTCCTAATATTTCTAATCCTAATAACTCTGTCATCACTACAGTTCCACTGCAGGACTACCGCAAAATGAAAAACCCAAAATTAGGCACTGTGTTGAACTGTCATCCTCACCATACTTCTCTAATAGGAGGAAACAGGTAATTTCAAGATGATCCTTGAAACAAACAAAATATTGTGGTGGGTTTTATGCATGGCATATAGAGCTGCCTTCTGAATACCCAGACATATGCATATTATAAATACATGAAAGTCAACAGAAGGCTGGGAAAGTCTGTCGAAGAAGCTTAGCTCTCTTGACTGAGACCAAAGCAACTAAAGCCTTTCTTCTTTATTAATGGTGACAGATACAGCTGAAGTTAACACAGTGGTCAAGTTAGCAAGCATATGATAAATATAAGACAGTAAGCACTCTTCTGTCCTCCACATCTTAGATGCCATGGGGGTGGTGGTGGTGGGGAAACAACTTAAAAAATTAAAAAAGAAAAAATCACAGGTAAGAAAATGTTCATATCCAGAAATCTGTTCACTGAATCCAGAAAGCGACTCTGTAAAGAGAACCAAAGCACCTCAGGCAAAGACAAAAGCTTCATATAGATTTGGTTTATTTTACTGCCTGTGAAATCTGGTTGGGTTTAAAGTCTCTCCCAGTGCAAAGAGAATTTCAAACTTGAAGCTTCAAATTATRTTGTCTCTAATAAAATAACAACACCATTTCTCAGATTTATTCTCTTCCTATCCAACCAACATACTGGCAATGCACAATACCTTTCTCTTGTCCACAGGTTTCTGAGGCAGTCGTGTTTGATTTTAACTTAAAGAGGTGAAGACTGAGCAGCACCAGTAGCTAAGTCACAAGATATGTTTGTTCTGGGACTTTCCACACCACAACTCCTAGTCCTGTTGGCACGTTCTCTTTTTCATCAGCAAGGAGGGGTTCCTGAGCAATATTAGCAACATCATCTGTTAAACAAAAGAAAAGAGATTTAATACAAATCAGATTTTATATAAATCAGATTTGATTAACAGTTTTGATGGTAGCAATGCAATGGAAATCTATTCACACAGGGTAACGAAATGCAGCAGAATAAGGTATCGCACAAAATTGCAAGTGTAGCATCTTCTTTCCATTAAGAACAGGTATGCAATGGTGGTCTTTGCTACATGGTCCTCGGTGAAAGCAGGATGGAAACGGCTAAGCTCCTTGGCAATTAGACCAGGTCAATCCAGACTGTTAACTCTGCCTAGCCAACACTAAACTTATATTCCATTTTCAACATGAGTTACTGGGGTTTGGGCTACAGGCCTAAACTGTCATGGTGGCCATCTATAAATTGTCGCATACACACCAGCCATTGCCATGAATCTTCATAAATACAAAAAATATACCTATGCAAGGAAGTTATCATGTGTCATATTGAAAATACATCATTCTGAATTTTAGAAAACCTGAATTCTGTTCTTCTGCACAGCAAAGGCAATGATCACATTTTCCTTTCTCAAAACAATCAATCAAAAGAAAATGGACGGAGCCTTCATATTGTCTTGCTYCATATTTCCCTGTAATATTTCGATGTATTTTGTTCACAAGGGGAAATAACAGAAGCATTGTGATTTTTGTTGATGTTCACTCCATGTTAATTTGGATTGATATTTCCCATGCACAGAAAAATTCACAGAAATAAAATTATCATTATGGAGATATCTTTATGGAAAATAGCACTCTGAAAGCTTAATGACTGGAAGAAAGCCAAGTTCCTTAATGAATGCCATTTACCTCAGTTTTCCTAGAGTCTCTAAACACCTTTATTTACATCTCTGAAATGCACCTTTATGTACACTCTGGAGTGCAAAAAATAGAGTGAAGTCTCCTCAGTAATACATCTTCTCATGGTGTACCCTTTGTGTTAAGAGATTGAGGACAAGTGAACTGAGCAAGGCAAAAAGATCTCAGCAATGTCTTAAGCAGACATGGCCATATGGTGGTCTCCAAAGCAGAGAGCTGGCAGACATGACACAGAACAGGTCAAACGCTGCCTTTTGGGCAAGAGAGCTGGAAGCCAGACAGAATACCCCATATGAACTGCACTGACACATGATGGATATAACTACTATCATGTACAGTGTGCACAAAAAGCTGTACTTCACATAAAATACACCAGGATTGCGTCTAATGGTACCAGTCCCAAAAACATAACTTCTAAACCATTTCCTTTGCTGGGAAATACTGCATTTCTCTCTAGGGATTTGTTTAAGGTGGATTCTGTTGTTAGTGACTTAAAAACTAAATCCTCAGGGAATTTACTAGCTTATTTGTTTAATAAAGACAGGCACCTAGGTAGCATTTAATGGAGAAAGAAAAGAAATCTGCATACTCATTTCCTTAGGGCCAAATTCACTGCTGTGAGAGAATACTTTTGAAGAGGATGAAAGTGCAGGAGGGCCAGATCATGGCAGAAGATCAAAGTGCTGAAACAGCTTAGTCAGTATATATAAGTAGCACAAAACATCGAAAAAGAGGAATTCCATTTATTTATATAGTAACGAACCTCCTCAGGCCAAGAGCCTCTATTTTTTTATGACGTCAGATGTGTCTCACTTCTCCCTGTCTTCACCATCCCTTTTGAGTTGCCCTATTCTTTAATATTCTTACATATTGCTATTCCACATAAAACATTTTTCTGCTTTCTTCTGGCCTCCAGTTCTGAATATATTTGAATACAAGGGAAGGAGAAGGTTTCCCCATATTAGCATGCAATGTAGAAACACCTAAGAGAAAGCAAGAATTTACTTGTCAAAGGCACGTAAAGACAGCTATCAGGCCAGTAACACAACAACAAAACAGACCAATACCCAGAAGACTCAAAAGGAGAAAAAAAGACAGAAAACCACAACTCCAAATTCAAGTTATCCATGAAAAACATACTTATGTTTTAGCAGATCTACTAATTCTGCTATACCAATTCTTCTAAAGGGTAAGTTAATAGGTCCTAAAAAGCTTATTGTTAAGATTAATAGTTTTATTTAAATTCTCTAGTAAATTTGAAAATAAAAAATATCTTAATAATATTTTTGGCCAGCTGGCCTCAATATATTAACAAGAATAGTGTTTACAAAAGTTTCAAGAGAAGGATGAAACAGAGACCTACAGCCTACATAAGTTACAGTAATAATAGCATATCAAAAAAAGTAGTAGAGCGATGTGACAATATCTACTTTTGAAAGTGGATGTTTCAGGAGCACAGCATACCAATGAGATTAAAAAGAAGATTAATTGGCAATAAGTCTTGCAAAAACTGGGGCAAATTTGAAACATTTAATTATGCCAGCGACTACAAGTTGTTAGAGGGCTATTCACAACGAATTACCAGCAACCACTGGAAAACTACAACCCAATAATCCTTCAGTAATCTTCCTATAGCTTCTTAAAAGATATGGAAATACAAAAATAACTTAAAATAATTGGATACTTAATTTCTCATTTCCAGTAATGCCTAAGCTAAATCTATTTCTAATTGTGTAGAGGAAAGATAAAGAGTTGAAGCTATTACTGTGGAAATGTATCTGTTAATCTACAAACAAACAGAGCATAAACTACAGTTGTTCAAATTCATTCAGAACTCAAAATATACCACATACACCAAAAGCACCTCAAAGAACCAAAACTATTATAGAAATAATTTGACAGATGAGCTGATGTTTGATACATTACTAATTTCATTCAATGCAATGAAGTCACCAACATGTTCATATCCTGTAGTTATGGCAGGCAACACATGCTAAACAAAGAAACTTGATTCAGTTATGTTTTTATTACATAATGGCTCTCGACACGGAAGTTCAGTGTTACAAAAATGAAGGGTTTTTTCATTTACATGGCAATGACTTTCAACACTTGTCAACATTTCCCAAATAGTTAGGTACGGCTGAAAAGTATCCAAGATTGTTTGTTCAGGTTATTTAATCACAAACTGTAATACATAGACTATTTGGTGAAAGTTCTGTTTCTCACACTTTTACTCCATAATATCAGGTAGCATCGTATCTTGAGAGTGAACACTGATGCAAGCCTTCATCCTTTCCTTGAGATTCCCATAACAGGCAAAGCACTCAGGTTCTCAGAGATTTTAGCCATATCTGTTCATATRGGAAATCTTAGTTCATTTTAACTGTTAAACAGAGTGCATTACTTACAGAAGTTTTTAAAAAAAGAACTTCTAAGGTGGACAGATATTTTAGATTTCTTCTTGGAAAGCAGAAGAGCTGAGGACAGCTCCTCTGACAACTGGGGTAATGTGTACAGTCCACCTAATGCAGGGTTTGTGGACTATAAGGGGTGGGGTGGGGATCTCAAAAGAACACCTTTTTCTGTAGAAGAGTGGTACTAACCCTTCCTTCGGTCCTATACACCTCAAACAGGAACACGCAGGGCTCAACTATAATCCTCAGAGCAGAAAAAATGAGATAAAGAGCAATCACATCTTTGGCATATGGTAACAGCAAAGCAGTTTCACTCAATGTTTTGGAAGCCCTCCCTATATCCTTATACAGCTGATCCACATTTTGAAGACTTTTTGAAAACAAGGCTTTTTGGTTTTAAAATGACTAAGCATAAAGCAAGACTGACCCAAATAAGAGGCAATTTCTTTGGGAAAACAGTGCTGAACACATCTGGGAGTTCTCTGCACTAGTTGCTAGAAATTTCAAGTGACAAATACTTTGTAATAGGAGTATGTACATTGCCACTGGCTTTTTGTCAGAAGTTATTCTAATCAACAGCTAGAGGTTGGGGAAGGAGTTCTTTCGTACAACTAAATGTTCAAGGATTAAAAAAGCATATTTCTTTCAAAAAACCTATGACATTTTACTATGGTGCCTTGTATTTGAAAGCTTTCTCTCCATAATATTAATTTGATTTATAACTTTTCAGTAAGAGATCTATTTGTCAGGCATACCAATTACATGCAGGAAGACTGCATCTTCCCATTCTTGCCCCTGCTTTTTGATTTCTAAGTTCTGATACTTCAGTACCAGATTCCCTGGGATTTCCAGCAGAGCAAAGACTTTATTTACACATAAATAACTGTGGCACAGATGCAGCCCTTCATGAATGAGACTTAACATTTCAACAGCCAGAACATGTCAGCAACAAACAACTGTGCCAAATATACATCACTTGCTCTCTCCTTTACCCATTCAGTCTCTGCCTAATACACAGTATTACAACCAGCAATGTGCTGCCTTCTGCTGTGGCTGCACCAAAAACAGATTGGGAGGAAAAAAAAAAATCCCCTAAAAGCAAAGACAATCTAAACAGAGGCTTCAGAGTGAATGCATCATGGCCCAAGGTAGAAATAGCACAGATCATGCCACAGAGTCATCCCCTTTGAACACACAGAATTACCAGGAGGAAAACCCTGTAGCATGACCTTTATAGACCATTCTACACATTGTCAGCAACACACCTTTGCAAAATGTGCAACCACCATGTCCACTCTTTACATAGTGAACAAACCTAAAAAGGATGAAATTACTTCAGAAACTTTCTCTTACTTCTTATTTTTAATGTCAACTTGGAAATTGATACAGCAGAAATTGAAGACATAATAAGTAGCAGGTTCTTGCCTACAAATACTCSTTTGATGACTACCAGGAATACCAATGAAAAGTTTCCTGATCTGTTTTAATCTCCTGTTTTTATTGCAAAATACATCTTTGGTGGACAAAACACATAACTTTTATTTTGAGACTAGAAGCAATGAAAGATATTAAAGTAGTCATTCACTTTCATGCCTCTTCTATATTAAGCTTTCTGTTTTGGCATCCCCATAATAAGGAACCCTTTGGGATCATTTGAATGTCTGTCAGCAATGGTGGACTACCAAAAATAGGTCAACAATTCAAATTTCTTTCCATGTTGTTCTTTTTGCCTTGCTGCAGATTACTATGCCACAATTCCCAGATGGAGGGCCTACCAACRACTGGTGGGCAGTGCATCACAAAACAGTGCTTTCATAGGAATTGATATCATTCCCGCCACCTTGCTGTTTTAATTGGATTGTCAATGCAAAGAAAAATCTTCCTATTCTTTCTCTTTTTCTCTGAAGTAGGAGGCAATAGGAATTCTTGAGCATGTGTTTCAGAGGACTGGGAGCGTGACTTGCTTGTACAGTTGATTTAAAACCATAAAACACATTTGGAAAATAAGTTAATTATGGTGTTTRCCAGATTTTATGTGACAAATATGGTGTACAAACCACAGGACAGGGTTGCTTTTGCATGCAAAATTAGGCAAATCTATATTCTCTATGTCACACAGTGCTTATGTATAATAGTTATACAAAAACTTTCTCAATATTAAGATGACCAAGATGAAGTAGTATTTGAGTGTGGGAGAGCTATCCATGTGAAATTATGTTCTTTAAGCCTACCAATAGATAACAGGAAAGTTATGAATTACATTCTGTATTCATTAAATATCAAGCACACTAAAGCTTTTAAATAACAGATTCAATGAGTTTTCAATGAACATGGCCAGACTACACAGCCTCACTAATGCTAAGAACCAGTCTTTTTATACATTTAAAAAAAAAAAAATCAGTAAACATAAAATGTTTTCCCGATACAGATTTCCTTGCTGAAGGCTGAGAATGGTGACACCTCAGCCTCTTTACAAATGTTTGTGGGCTTATTTTGTTCCCACGTCTGTCAAAGGAGCCAACCTACTCCCTGGAGGCTCTCCCTTCCAAGACCCTTTCTCGCAGACCAAATAAGCTTCTAGATAGGTTCCATAAAGAAAAGAGATCTTAGGCTACTCAGACCTTACAAAATAGACTATTCTTTTACATTAACATGAATGTTTATGTTACCTTAGAACTTATACAAATGGAAGAGGGACAGGAACAGCAAAGCATTGTACAACCATCTATACTGCACCATCTCACAAAGTCTAAAATTGGGGGGTCTAATACTTCAGTAGGAACAGTGTCGGATGCATTAAGAAACTTGCAGGAATATTCTTTTCTTTATACGGTCTTGAACGCCKTTGAGTTTTAAGAACTTTTAAGAACAAAATAATGCTCTTTAACACACTCTCTTTAGTCTTTTCTGCCTGATGAACAGATCCAGCCAGAGTTTCCTGCCATGCATATGCTTCAAAAACAGTTCTACGTAACTCTCATCCTTTGGCTTGATGCCTCTTCCTCTGTCTGCCTGGTGCTACGCCAGCAGGGAGTTCAGCCCACACAGGCTCTGTAGGCTTGTCACTGGCATGGGACAGGAATAAAGGAAGATGTTTTGCCATTGCTCTGTATGGGCAATGCTTTGCTTCCAGATCAGTTTCAAGATGCTGTGTACCAATTTTTGTCCCCTGGACTTACCCAGCAATCAAAGTTATTTTGTCTTGCTCTTATACAGCTTACTCACAGACATAGACTGGAGCAATGAAGGTTTAAAAGACCATTTTTCCTTTCCACTCCCACACACAGTGTTGAGTGCTGCCTTATCAAAGTGACGTAAGACCACCAACTCACTCTCTTCCTCACTATTTCAGATACCAAAGGTTTTTCAGTTTTAAACACTGAACAAGGATTCTTCATACATCTCCCACTGATAAATCAATTATATGTATCTGTATGCCCAGAGTCCTCCACACGATGGAAAAGCAAAAGTTTCCCCTTCCAAAAAGAACTCYTATTTTTTCAACAGTGTTCCACAGCACCTAGAATTTATAAAACTTGAGTCTAATGCAAGATTTATTAGGCTATTCAGGCCTTTTAGCTTCTCTCACATATGGCCTGTTTATTCGCTGTTTTGCCTCAGCGGTTCAGCTGCTCACTACATAAATATGTATGATATTCATTTTACATTTATATGAGTACAAGCAAACATATACGACGGCACTGTAAAGAAACAACTGGATTCCTAAGTCTGAACAACCTGAAGTCTGTTTCCTATATCTTATAGGAAGAYATCTTCCTGTATCTTCCTGTTCCTATAACTTAACATTTGTGTAATCCTTTATGCAAATGCTAGAACGTACTTTTTAACTTAACTTTTACATTATTATTTAAAAAGTAACAAATTTTCATATCAGCATTTGGCATGAGTTTGAAAATTACCAAATGTGACCATTGCTACAAGTAATACTGTTTGCTTTTAATTCCCTTGGGTACTTTTAAGAAATCTGCACTGCATCATAACCGTGATGCTTCATGGTATGTGTTTTATTTTTCAGAGGTTTTGACAAACCAGTCATAAAACTCTTTTTGCTGCTCTATGGCAGTCCTTCCCTTTATATGAGAGATCCTTACAGCTACCAGAAATCTTAAAATATGTTTTTCAATAAGGGATGATTTGAAATTAGTACATTTAAAATTTCAACCCAAATGAAAGCCAAGTGGTATGCCAAGTATCTTTGCCAGCTGGAATTTGGTATCATGTGAAGAACTGGAAAAGTATAAGCTTTTGCTTTACAATTTTACTAAGATCTTATAGGATTACACAGTATTTCCTTCAATTTTTTCCACTCATTTTAGACAAATTCCTGGCTTTAGGGGCTGCTCTATTTACAAACACTTGTAACTCAATCATTTTTGTGAAGTTAGTTCAAAAAAAGGCAGAACAGTATATAAACAGATCAGATAGCTGTAAAGCTAAAATATATTCTGTCTGAACAGCATAAAATTATCTGTCAGGAGGGGGGAGACAGTCCACCATCACGCTACTATTTCTTTTTCTATATGTATATTCCTAAGAACAGACATGTATGCATACAAAAAGCTGTATCTAGTCAAATTAAAAGTAACATTAAGCTGAGAGAAATTTGATTTTTAGATTTTAGCATCAGCTTTTCTACTCTTTTCACTTTTTAAAACAGAGCCCTCTTAATTTTGAATCAGTGTTGCAGGGTCAACTAGCGTATTCTCTAAAATCCAGGAAGCCAAAGATAACGTCATTTGACACCCTGTCTACAGACTAGTTAGCAACCTTCTGCCCCAGTTCTCTTTTCTCTGTCCCTTAACACATATGCCCCATCTTCCTTTTCCTTATCAACACACAGTGCCTATCGTAAGGTTAACAAAGCAAGAAACAAAACAAATCATTTACACCGAATCTGCAGTTTCACTGAACTCCTCACCCAAGAATAACTACACAGGTCATGGCTAGTGCTCCTCCTTTAGAGCCAGCGTATGCCAAGGGAAGAGGTTTACACAAGGTCACCCAGTGACTCAGCAACAAATTGAGGCAAGGACTCGAGGCAGCCCAGTCTTGTGCTCAGTGTTAACTGCAGCTCAGTCTCGGCAGGAAACCTGTGCTCAGACCAGACAGCATCTATTGGCTGTGCTAAGGCACAGACTGAGCAACCTCACTGACCTCAGGTTTGTAGCCTATTAGTAGTAAATGCTTCAGTTCTATCAGCAAAGTTACAAATATCTACATTTTCTCTATAAAGCACACAGTTGCTGTGCGCACTATAAAGATTTCATAATGATAATAAAAATCGCACAAGCTCGTACATCTGCAAATTCTGTGCTTTTCAGTGATTTCTTGCAGATTTCAACAAAGACTTAACATTTAATAAGTATCAGAATCCAGCTAGCCTATTATTCCACCTACTCATAAATGGGATATTTTTCTGTTCACAGACAGCATGTTAAAGGGATTCACAGGAGGAAATGGTAAAAGTTTCCTTCTCCCAGAAACCTCTGCAAGTTCAATTAAACAATGACAAGTGTAACAGCTTGAAACAGGCATTGTTTGATACAAAGACATCAGTATCTTTCAGTAAAGGACCTCATGCCAGTTTTACATGAACAAAGAGCTGCTTCCAATTAAAATCATAGTAATGGGGGATGGGAGGAAAAAAATCAACCCAAATGCTCTCCAYGTGCTTGCCTTTACGGAACAATTACCCAGCAATGAAGGGACATCCCTTTCCAGCCATTTTGCCAAGAGCACCGTAAGGGAGTGCTGTAGTGATGCTGTACCATGTAAGCATGATGGCTGCTAAATCCTAGTTCTCTGTTAATTCCAGTCCAGTTATTTACCCAACTTAATTCCTCAGAGGTCTCTACTGCAAGGATTTCATGTCTGATAATGGCACACTTCACAACACACATAATTTTACAGCTGTTACTGAAAATGCGTCTTCCAGTCAAGAAGTATTTAGGTATTCAGAGATGCAAAGAGATGTTATTTCTTAAAACAGGCAAGCAATATATGTTTATAAGTGCAATTTATCTACCACAGATTTTTCAGTCCCCAAAACTGAATGGTACAAACCCTGTTCCAGTTACCCCTATGCATAGAAGGAGCAAAGGCTTTTGACATTTTCAGGTCYTCGGTATATTTAGTTCTTCAATTCAATAGCAGCACCAAAGCCACACCTCACATGTAAAAAGGAAAGCATAAGACTATTGATACCAAAACTGCAAACTCAATGTATGTTTCTTTTAATATAGTAGATTATATTCTTCCTCTGCGCCATCTCCTCTCCCATCTTCCCATTCTACAGAGAATGAACTCTCTTTTTCCTTTTGGAGACAAATACCTCACCACTTCTTCCTATTGTCCTCATATCATTAATAGCTTTTGTGTGCCATGAGTACTAAATACCTTTTCTTCTAGAGATGTTCTGGCTGATATGTATCTAATTAAAGTCAGAACAGGTCGTCTTAGCTCAATATAAGCTGGCCTTTGAAGGTGGCCTCTTGTGTTTCAGACCTGATTAAAAGGCTACATGTCCAAGGCCTTGTCCAACTCTTCCACTGACATCAGCTGGATTTAACAAAAGCTAGGTGAGTGTCCCTGTCTGCAGACATTGCCTTGCCAGTATAAAGAGTCACTGACCTTTCCTGAGGAATAAGCATCTAAAATTAGGATGCAGAAAAATATGTTGGAATTATTTTGGGCATTAATGAACAGAAAGATAGGAATCCACTGAGCTGGATTTTGACAGAGCTTTGCCTTCACTATTATATCATGAAATTCTACTTCTAGCCTCCCTAGCATGAGCTGAAAATACCAGCTGTGAAAATCTGAGTGTCCTAAAAATATGGCTGCCATGGCCTTCTCAAGATACATTAGAGAAACTAATCTTGTTCCACTAAGTAAACTAAAAGTAGAAACACATCTCCCAAAGCCTGGTGTCTGAAATCCTTTTTCCTTCCTCTCCTCACACATTTTTATCCTATATATACATATAAATTCACATACACACAGTAACACATACGCTGAACACCAAAGTAAGGATGCTGTCATTAAATGATGTAACCAGAAATGGCTACAGATTTGGCAAGAAAAGTTCATTTCTGGGATGCATAACAGCCTGGTCTGAGCCTCAGACACAGCAACTCCACCAAAGCATTATGCTGGTGTTCACTCAGGTCAGGAAGAACTTGCACTGGAATGTGCAACATCCCAGTAAAACATCCAYGTTCCATAGCAGTGACATGGGGAGGAGCCAGCCTGAGGGGCACTGTGCATAGGAGACATACCCTGGTAGGGTTGGGTTTCCTGCATTTGTTAACACTTCTTCAGAACTTCAGAGATCTGTTCACACAAATGTGCAAAATAATCACCTTTCAAGAACACCACTATGGGGACCAGAAACAGATACAAACCTGCTTCTAACATTCCCACAAGGGAGTTCTCATTATCGTGACATATGCTGAGCTTRAAATCCTTGCTGACCTGTCTGCACTAACACAGCTCAGCTAATTTTACTTCACCAGCTCATGAAGTTCAAACTCAGCATCCTTAACTGCAGCCCAGTGCTGTCCTGTCATTTCCACACCTGTGCAGAGTGAACTCCCCTTTTTTTCACTAGTTCATTCTCTCACTCACAGTCACCTTTTTTTTCTTTTTTTAAGCATCCTGTTGCCCTACTGTATTTTAAAAAAAACCCCAAAAAACAGTTCCAAGAGAAATTTGCTGCAAACATGTTTCCTCTATAACTAGCTAATTTTGATATTAATATTCTAACATTATGTTAAGAAATATCAAGTGAAATTCTCTGCAATACCAAACATACTGTACCAAAAATTTTTTATTCACAATTCAGTTAAGATGGTTTATGGCAAATAAAATTATCTGCAATACAAGCTATCACCTGATCTGTTTTCCCAACAGTTAAAACAATTAATTTACTTTTCATTTTCTTTCTAATACCACCTTTTATGAAAAGCATAAAACAACCATAAAATCATAGAGCACTTTGGGTTGGAAGAGATCTGAAAGATCATCTAGGTCTAACCCCCCTGTTATGGGCAGGGACACCTTTCACCAGACCAGGATGCTCGAAAAATTGTGTGCTGACTTACTGCCTCTAACTTGAATACTGAATAGAAATATTCAACAAAATTCTTTGTCTGGTTTCAGGTTTGTTTGTGGGGGTTTTTTTCCTTTGGTTTTCCCACACTGAATAAATCATTTGGCTTTATACCACCCTTTTTTACTGTGTGTTTATATAAACACCTCCCAGTAAATAAAAGTTTCAGAAGAAACAGACTGCTGCTTGAGTCAGCAAAGATACGCTAGAAAAGAGAACTAACATATGCATGCTACTACATCAAAGTATCCATATTTATTAGGCACAATGAAACATAAAGTCAAGGAAAGTGCAACATCAGCAGAAGTGCACATGTTGCTGATAAAATATACTGAAGAAGCCATGTAAAAGCTGGCTTATACTTAATCCTTATCTACACAGCAATAATTTATATATATTTATAGATATATTTATTTTTATATATATACACACACACACACACATCCAAGATTTTTTTTACTAACATGTTGGTTCTTATGCATTTTCTCTCTAAAACATTTTTAATAATGTGTCACTTAGAAGTCCTTTTAGGGGTTAAAAGGGGAAGATGTATACTTTGAACTTTTATTTCTGGTACAGGTTTGCTTTGTTGAAAGGTAGGCCTATAGAGGACTAATGCTGTGGACATTACCATTTATGTGGTACTGTCCTAATTACCACTCYCTGCCTACCACCTAGAGGTCCCAGTGTTGGGTTGTTCTTTCGGGTCCAGTACAGCCCAGAGGCTTCTAAGGAAGCTGTTCACTGGGTTGCATGTATCCATTATAATTTAAAATCTAACAGACATTGCAGTTCTTCATTTCCATATATATCACTTTAGGCAAACCTGCACTGAATTTATTCTATCATACAACCAGCGTTCACCTATAAGCTTTTTTAAATCCTTGTGGGATTCCTCACACTATTCTTTAACTAAGGCAATTTGTTTACTGAAAGCACAGCAGCTGCTGTAAAACAAACAAAATTCAATTAAGGTTTATACTGAAATATTGCTAAGTATTAAATGTCATTGTATTTCAAATCTGATGACTTCAAAGCTAATTAATTTCAGACCACTGAATAAACACAAAGAAAAATTGGTTTAAAAATTTAAAAAAATAACTTGAGTAAGGTTTATTGGATATGATATGTGTGATGTAGCTACCTAATCATCATCAATTTTTAAATACCAAGCCAAGCAGTAGCATTTGGGGAAAAAATAAAATTTACCTATAAGAGAATTAATACTTATTGGTACTATTTCACCCAGAGGGTTACAGAAAGTAAATCATCATTTTATCCCACGAGATCCTCTGGCTGTTGTACTGCAATAGGATAAATTATCCTTTCCCATTTGGTTTTGATGTTTATAAAATATGACTTAGTACACATACGAGCAAGTCACCAGCACATTTGCAAAGGAACGAAAAATGCTTCACACAGGCAGACAGATTCTCCTATGCATACACTACTTGTTACTCTAAGCTCCATGAAACTTAGTAATTGTATTTGGAAATTTTAGTGCAATCTGCTCTAACTGCACAGGCTGCAGGCATGAAATAAAAGAGAAGCCCCCTTAAGCTGCTCTTTGGGAATGCATTATAACCTGAASAATATATCTAATTATTCTTGTTAAGGAACAGATTTTTTTAAACATTTTCTAACTATTTATGTAATCCCAATAACAAATTGCCGAAATTGAGAAAATTGATGATTGAACATTTAGAACTGAGGTTCCCTTTCACAAGAAGCATCATAGTTTTCCAAGATACAAAAGACACTTTATGAATCAATAATGTGAATGCGTAAATCAACAAAAATCCAGGTTAAAAGTTGATACATAATGTTCTAATACAGTACAAAACTATATTTACGAAACACACTACATTTATTGTTTTTTTAATAATTATTGGTCTCCAAAATGAAGCCGAGATTAAAACATCATGAGCAAGTAATTTATTTTTTTTTTACAAGGAACATGAGCAGATAGAAGAACTTTTATTTAAGTCAGATCTTGTCTAAACTACAAAAACAGGATAACAAGTTATAAAACAGCTGGCTCCTGCTAATTACTATTTCTAGATTTATTGGATTTTGGCTTAATTAAGAAATTTAATTAAAGTCCAATCTACAGCACAGATGATAATTGTATTAAGCACAGCAGCTTGCTGGCTCTGTTGGATCATTAGCGCCTCTCGGTGAATGTCAACTGCAGGGCACCCCTCTCCGGGGCAAACATCCTGAGCCTCAGCCCTGTGTCCAAGGCAGCTGCCCGGCTCAGGGGGCACCCCTCAATCCCCTTCCCCAACCCAGAAATCACCACCACTACTCACAGCATCACACACAACAGAGCATTTCTTACAGGATTCAGGTAACTGTAAACCAATGGAGCAAAGGCATTAAACATGTTTTTCATTAGTCCTAACACCAGCTTTCCATTTCTCACCTGACTGTCAGTAGGGCATAAGRCACCAATTTGGAATTCCCTTTAAAGAAAGCTAAATGAAACCATGCATCAGTTTACCTAGATTTCAGTAAAGCGTTTGACGCTGTCTCCCACAGCGTTCTCCTGGAGAAACTGGCTGCTCATGGCTTGGACAGGTGCACTGGAATGGATGTGTGAGGTTCAACAAGGCCAAGTGTGGGGTCACAGAACTCCAGGCAGTGCTACAGGCTGGGCGCAGAGTAGCTGGCAAGGCACCTGGTGGAAAAGAATCTGGGGATGTTGGTCGACAGCAGCTGAACATGAGCCAGTGTGTGCCAAGATGGCCAAGAAGGCCAATGACATCCTGGTCTGTAGCAGAAACAGTGTGGCCAGCAGGACCAGGGCAGTGATTATTTCCCTGTACTTCTCACTGGTGAGGCCACACCTCAAGTGCTTGTCCAGTTCTGAGCCTCCCATGACAAGAAGGACATTGAGGTGCTGGAGTGAGTCCAGAAACAGGCAAGCGAGCTGGTGAAGAGTCTGGAGCACAAATCTCATGAGGAACAGCTGAGGGAGCTAGGGCTGTTTTAGTCTGGAGAAAAGGAGTCTCAGGGGGAACCTTATCACTCTCTACAGCTGCCTGAAAGGAGGACGTAGCCCGGYGGGCATCGGTTTCTTGTCCCAGGTAACAAACGACACTACAAGAAGAAATGGCCTCAAGTTGTGCCAGGGGAGGCTTAGATTGGATATTGGGAAAAATTTCTTCACTGAAAGGGTTGTCAAACATTGGGACAGGCTGCCCAGAGAAGTGGTAGAGTCATTATCCCTGGAGGTATTTAAAATATGTGTGGAGGTGGTGCTTAGGGACGTGGTTTAGTGGTGGGCTTGGAGGTGATGGATTAATGGTTGGACTCAATCATTTTAAACACCATTTTCAACCTAAATGATTCTGTGATTCTATCTATATACAATGTCCTATTTCACTTCAAACCATGCTGTATGGTGTGTAATAAAACACTTTTTATCAGAAAAAAAWTTCAATATTAAAAAGGGATGGACTTGAAACACCAAAGCATAGAATTATGTCTAGAAAAGTTTAGCACAGGAGCTCCAAGAAGGGATTCTCACATTACCGCATCCTTCCCAAACAATATAGAAGGTCCCAAGTAGCACTGTAGTGGGTTGACCCTGCCTGGATGCCAGACACCCACTCTATCACTCCCCTGACAAGTGGACAGGGAAGAGAAAATATAATGAAGGATACATGCGGTGAAGTAAGAGCAGGGAGAGATCACTCACTGAATACTGTCACAGGCAAAACAGACTCAACTTGGAATATTAATTGAATTTATTACTGAAAAAATCATATCAGAATAATGAGAAGTAAAATAAATCTTAAAAACACTTTCCCCTCCCCACTTCCACATTTCCAACTCTACCTCCTCCCTCCAGTGGTGCAGGGAGACATAAATGCCTTCAAGAACTTAACAACATACTGTGCATCTGTCTCAAAAAGCAGACAAACTGCAAACAGGCAAATCACAGCTGGTGCGTTCAAGAATAAACCTTACATGTGAGGTGATTGCCTTCATTACATTCAGCCTACAGTACTGCATCCAATTCTGTGCAGAAATAGGCCATTTAAGGCATCTAGATAGAGGCCACAAGAAACAGCCTAAAAGGCATGACTGAAAATAATTGGAATTGTTAACCCTGAATAAAAGAAGACAGAGAAGTGTTAAGAATCTTCGTATCTGCGAAAAGCTGCTACCAAGAAAAAAAATGAATAAAATCCTCACTGGGTTAATGGAGAAGCAGATGATAAAGGAGTAAGACAAGATTGATACTGTGAGGGAGAGGGAAAAACCAGTAAGACTGGCTAACCAGAGAGAGAGAACCTAGAAAGAAGCAGCCTAAAAAGACCTATCAAATCTTTCTGAGAAGCCATCTCCATCAGGCAGGCAATTAAGAACAAGTKTAACAAATATATAATGGTGCTTTAAGTATCCATCCTACTAGGAACAATGAACCAAGTTAATGTCCAAATCCATTTTTTATTCCTTTACAGATTAATTTTTTGGAGGGGAGGGGAAGGTGGTATGGATATATAAAGTTCTCTCTGCATTGCATGTCAGTTCTGCAAGAGTATTTCTCAAATGCCTCTCCACTAGTTTAAGTGCCAGGCTAAGATAATTTGATTGTTTAGAGGACTCTCAAGGCATTCTGAAAGGGCCATAATCTAATGCTCACTGCACTGGCCTTATCACCATACTTGCAGCATTTTTTGGGCATTCTTTAACCCTGCACTGAAGAATAGGCCYTCTCTCTTTCTAAGGGGAAAAATCAGCCAGGGTACCAAATTTCAATCTAAACCACAYATTGTCTCGTCAAAGGTTTTAACAGACTAGTTTATGACTGAATGTCATTAATCACCTGCGCTTGCACATCTACACAAGAAATAAAAATCTTGCTTCTCTAAAACAAGCAATCTGGAAGTATTCATTGAATTCAAAATGTTAAGAATGTCTCAAAAACCGAACATCCCAACCAMCTAAAAATCCTTATTTTTCCATTAAACTGTTTTTAATAATTTCTGATTAAGATTCATCAAGAACTAAAAAGAAAATGTCATTATGTACTTCAGACCTACAGAACTAAACTTTAAGTCAGATTTAAATTTACCCCCTGAAGTGATTGTCAAATGAGGCAAAAAATTTGCTATGTTTTCCTATCCTTGCATTGGCTTTTTTGAATTTTATTAACATATAAATGACAAAACTCCAGAACAACTGAGAACTACTTATTTATATTTTGATGAGCTGCCAATCAAGATGCAAACAGCATGGGCAAAGCAAGAATGCCAAAGATTTGTTAACTCAACATGTTCTGAAAACAGCTGTACATGTCACGTAAAACACCCACAAATAGATGTGCTCACCTATCCTGACTCATTTTTAAGGAACCACTGAGTAACCAGTCAGGTGGGTGAAATGTTTGCCTTTCTTTTTCCCTTCACATTTTTAATTCTGCATTTCTGGCAGTACACGTTGCTCTCATACAAGACACCAAGAGGTGGTAGGACTATTGCAAGCATTTTTGTTCTCCAGGAAGACTCTGGCAAGACTCAGTCTTTGTAATGTGACAGGTAATCACTTTAAAGTTTATAGCTGGTGTCAAGCAGGTTGGTGTTGAATATTTGTAGTGGGAAGCTACTAAAYGAAACCAACATGTTGACAACACTGACTTTGTAACAAACACACTTTTTATTCTTAAGCCATTGCTCTTCACAGAAATGTGCAGAAAAAATACAGGTTTTCCACTGAATTTAACAATGCAGTGGAAACATTTGAACAAACAATTGAACATTATGTCGGAGTTGTTAACCTCATTTTCGTGTTTTGTTTCRGATACCATGAGCCCTGTCAGGCCAAGACAGCTGCAGTGGGCAGATCAAGAAGAATGCTCCTGGGGTAAATGCTGGACTCCTGTATTTCCTGATAGYCCCCATCTGAACGAACCAGGTCTTGGTCAACTGATTATTTCCGTGTGAGGGTCTGAGTAGGAMGGAAGAGTCAAGTTTGCTATTACAGAACCAGCTTAATGATTAAAAATCAAAATATTATTTCTATTTTTTGGTATTACCAGTGTTCCCATTGTTGAATAGCAGTGGCAGTCAACAGTGTGCAGTGTTGTAGGACAGAACTCCTGGTTATCCAGGTGACAGGGTAGGATAGCACGGTTTGTCAGGACCTCATGAGTTCTCTGTTTCAACCTCCTGCTCTGAGTTCTGACCAGATTGTTCAGGGTTTTATTCAGTCTGTCTTGAAAACCTCCAAGCACRCATCCTGCAGCCCCCACCTTCCCCAGCAACCTATTCCAATTCATTTCTCATTAGTATAGGACATTCTGCACACCATATTCTAGGTTGCTCATGGTGCACTGAAAATTCACCCATGTTGACAACTGTGGATGTTCTGAGAAGAGCTTCTTCCAATAAGCATTACAGTTTTTCTTGAAACTTGCAGAACCCACTCTTTCCTTTAACAACCTGTTATCCCTGACCTTCTACAATGCATCCTCCAAGACAACTAACACAAACTATATTTGCCCTTCCTGTATTCCTTATTAATCTACTAGATGCTGGACCTGCAGTTACTACAACTTAGCCCAAGGTAATAACCACAGACCAACACAACCTCTTTGTTTCACTGACATTTTTTCATCATTATACTTGATCAGATTATCCTTCCATTTTAATTCACTAATTTAGTCAAAGGATAGGGGAGATGAGAAAACAAATAATACTATTTGTATAAACACATGGTTGTCATGGTTTGACCCGGTGTGAGACAAATTTRAYTGGTTAAAAACAGGTAAAGGACAGTTATATAGACCACTTAGTGTTCCTGTGATGTCTCTGTGAAAGGAATGTTGTAAAAACCACCCAGGAAATAAGGTCACTTCCTCTCTTGCTCCCTGGCTCCCTGCTGACCACCAGCAAGGGAGTGGCTCCCCCGAACCCCCGGGGGCAGCCGGCCTCACCCCCCCGCCAGTCCTGTGTCCTTTCGGACCTGAGAGGAGCTGGTCTATCACCATCTGGAGCAAGGCCAAACAGAGAAGCAGCTAAGCTAAGCCGAGCCAAGCCACACAGAGAGAGCGAGCCGAGATTTTGCCGGAGCAGAAAAGCACTCCCTTTCGGAGGTGTATTGGTGAGATCGAAGAGTGACCTTGCTGTCATAGATAAGAGATTATCAGCAGCCAAGAGACTTACTTAAAATTTAGATGGCTGCCAGTGCAGAGCATACGGGGGGGGAAGGAGCCTTGGGCCCGGGGAGGAAAGCCTCATACAGCTGCATTACCTTATGGGAGCACGTAARCTGTTATAAATACTTTTGTAGGCATTTTCTGCAAATATTAACCTCTTCTCTAAGCTAGAGATAAAGGAAAGCAGTCACATGAAAGACTAAATATGGAGACCAGCAGCCAACGGAAGAGAAGACAAGGAGTGGCAGGAAGTGCCAGAGAAGGCATCTTTAAAAGCATTCRCCTTTTTTTCTGTGAGCTGTGCTGTGTGATCTGGAATAATACCAAACAAAGTTTTTCTGTAATCACAATAACAAGCCATGGGGAGTGAGAAGTTCAACAGCCTACAATAAGAACATTTTTCTGTTGTGTGCAGATGAAATTTGCAGCCTTTGGAGATTATGAGTAAAGCAGGAGCCTGTTACCTTTGGTGCCTTTAGGCTGGAATGACTTACTCTTAAAATGTTTAACCTATTAGACTTTTCTCGTGACCCACAAACTGCGGAGTGCATTGTGGGAGAGAGGATACACCACTGCAAAAACCAGGGCGAGCTGTGGTGTTTCTGGAAGGTTTGGAACCATGCTGAAGATATCTTCTGTGGGATGGATCCTACTACACTACAGAAAGACCTCTCTTTATCCCATAAAGAGAGAATAAGAACTCTTAATCATAAGATCAGAATCTCATGTTTATGTCCTTTACGTGATCAGTGAGAAGGATTGGGAYGTATGGGAGGAGAATGATATTTGTACATTATGCCTTAATATTTTCATTATTTTTTATTCTTTCTATTCTTAGTAGTGTTAGTGAAATGAATTATTTGATCATTTTTTCAAGTTTCCAGCCTGTTCTTGCTGTCTCCTATCCTCTGAAGAATATAGCGTGGGGATCTGGAGTTTGCCTCCAGGTTAACCCTTGACAATGGTGAACAACCATAACTGTTCACACACTTCTGAAATACACCATAAATATTTTAACAAAACCGAATGTTATAACTTTTCTACAGCTTTATTGCTGGAAAAAGCACCACTTTGTCATAGGTCTTAGATCAGATGGGTCAGAAATAGTTGCCACATCCTCCATCTGAGCAGAAAAAAATCAAATACAAATGAAGAAGAGGGAGGGAGGGAGGGAGGGAGGGAGGGAGGCAGCACTTGAGAGATCTTATTCTAAACCCTTGCAGATTAGCACAGACAATAAAGCTCATGAACATGTAATAGTTTGGCATACTAACACATGGGCGCAGTGCAATGAGGAGGAGACAAACACCCCACTGAAATGACTGCTACAAATTTATTCCATCTCARTATGTAGCTCAACTCAAAAAGCATCTGCCTTATCACCTCAAATCTTAAACGATGTTGGGCCTATTTGCACAAGCATCAGCAGTGATTTTTCTTTATGTGCTCAAGGACAATACAGACAATCTTCTCTTTAAGTATCAGTTCATTATACAATAAATAATTGATCAGTATTCTACTGATTCGTCTACTATTATTCAAGCTTGTCAGCAGCTTAACTTCTGAGAAGACAAAACAAAAAAAAAAGACACACAGACACACACTCGAGTTTTAATTTAACTGGCATTGCTCTGGAAATGGCAAACTTCCATTGGTTGAACAGAATACTTAAATGTTATGTTTGTTCAACTAACTGCAAGTTTCTGCAGTCCAACTACAGCAGCTTTGATACAGCAAAACACAGAACACAAACTCCTGCTCACTACAAAGGAGTTGATAATGCACATTTTAATGACACAGCTTGACTATGGCATATMAGTCAGGTCACCAAGTTGATTTCTTCATCATCTTTTATTATACATTCCTCTGTTTTACAAGAATATGTTATGACCACACTGCACTTCTGGCTGGATAAATTAACCTTTGTTAAGGAAACCCATATTGTAAATTTGTTAATCAAAGAACACATTTCTCTATTAATATACATGAGAGAGAGAGGGGGATTTTGAGACACACTTGGGAATCAGACGCCCAACTGAAAAAAAACAGGTAATTAATTCAGTCTTTAAAGCTATCTCCCCATTTACAAGAAACATTATACAAGTYAAGCTCCCGATCTTGTGTTCAACAAGGATCTACCACATGCAAAAGAAATTTGAKTACTTACTACTGACATTAATGCTTCCTCACTGCTCAGAGCTAAGATTTTCGTCAATGAAATGTCTGCAATTGGATATTAAAATAACTTAGATATGGAGTAGCTGGACAAATACTGCAAGTAATGTCGGCAGCACTTTGGTCTTCCTTAGTCTCTAAACTGCAGAGACAAAAATAAATAAATAAGCAATCAAGCTCTGCTTCTTTCTTAGTGGAGAGAAGTAGAAACATGTACCACCCCTACAAAGACTAGAGCAGTCAAAACCATTTTGCCCTGACCGAAAAGGTTAACAGAATACATAACATAAAAAATAAAATGCCCACAGCCAGCATTGCAAGATCGTCACACATTGATAGCAACTGTGGTACACGCATCCAACAGCCTATCAATGCCTTTATTTTCTCTCACTTGCCACTGTGTTTCTAACACAAGAAAGGATAGCCTTTTAAACCATTAATCTCAAAAAATCCAAAACCAGACTCCGAAATAATCTGGAACATGGAATGCAATTTCAGACACTGCCCTTTGAGACATTAGGGYGTGACTAGAAAGATCTAAGATCTACCACATGAATGCCAATATTCAGTTGTCAACAAATCACAGGCATGTAAAGAATAGTGCTGTCAAAACAGTGAGTATGACAGTCACATCGCCCAGCTGAATTTTCATACTAAATGTTTAGASTATACAGTATTTTTTAAAATATGCAATGGATTTTAATGAATGCTGCATAGCATTGTTTTTTCATAACTATAATATCACTTAAGGCAGCTTTCTCATCTGAAGCTCTAAGTCAAATTAGTTTTCAAATTATAAGAAGGAAATTAATTTGAAGAGAGCAAAGTTCATTAAGAGATCCTAAAAATCAGAGGCCACACATTAAAGACTGAGCTGTGAACTTAAGGGAATTATCTCACTTTCAAAGTAATGCTAATAAATGAAAAAGAGATACTATAGGATCTTCAATACCTATCAAAAAATAAAAACCCACAAAAACCAACATACCAAACAACAAAAAAAGGTTTTGAAGTGATTCAGAATGCAAACTACATAGCRTCTAAAGGATTCCCTTTCTTGCACCAGCCCTGGCCAAACAAACATTGCATCTTCACTACAAAKACATAAGCTGGAAAGATATGCAACAGTAATAAAAAAAAACCAATACAAAGGTAATCTTATATCTTGTTTTTCAGATATGAACAGCTTGTAGATCTTTGTTGTCTGTGTATAACCTGCCAGAAGCCTTACTGCATTACTGTCATTTACTTGTAAACAGAAAGGATAGAAAGAAATTACCAACCTTCGCTGGGAGTCATCACACAAGAAAGACCCCCTAGAATTTTTCTGTCATAGCAAATAAGTTGGAAGAATTCAATTTAGGATACTATGTCTTAAAAAAATTGACCAAAATCTGTCTAATATCTGAGTCGCAGTCTGATCAATCAAACTGTTGGCCCAAACACGAGCATTTAGTGAACACACGAAGAATTCTTGTCAAATATAAATAATAGGTAAACTTCTCTGTAGGTGGGAGAACCAGACTTTTTTTCTTCTGMATGTAATTTTCTAAATTACTCACAGATTCACCATCTCTATTGTTTATGAAATATGCAATAGTAGGCAACAGCACAGGCTGTTGAAGAACTTAAGCATAACCATACTGGCTCAGACCAAGATCATCTAGTCTAGCATACTTTTTCTGACACTAACTGGGTGCTAATCCAATAGTAAATGCCTTGGGATAAACATAAGAACAAAGCAAATGAGGAAAAATGAGGCAAAATTATGGAAGAGCTCCCATGAAAGAAAAATTTGTGTGGAGCTTTTCAGCTCAGAAGAGAAGCAGTTTGGAGGAAGTTATACATATATATATATATATATATATAGATGGTTAAGAATCAACAGGCCATTCTCTTCTAGAACAAGTACAGTAGGGTGCAGACTTGGAAAAAAAACAGGGGAGGTGGCTTTTCAAGGAACAGGCAGCAAAGTAACGAAAATAATTGAAAAGACTTGTTGCTCTAGAAATGTGGGAGAATGGACAAATTTCTGCAGAAAAACAATCCAGTGATCATTGCTAAGTACAAATAAACCACATTCAGTACACAAAACCACTAAGCTGCAACAGYTGGAGAATGGAAGGGTAAGTGGGGAATGTCTCATATTCTTGTCCTGCCTTTAACTCTTTCTTACACCAGACTCAGCTTACTAATAGCTCAGGTACACTCTATGTTGTKTTAGATAAAATGCAGTAATTCACAGTATAACTTCTCTTTAACCATTAAAAAATATCTAAAAACAGGTCAGCTCAAGATTACAATGAGACCTGTACTTMAGGTTTCTGATTCTTTCTCTGAAACATTATGGTTCTGGTCATTATCTGAGAGCAAGTATTAGATTAAGGATCTGTGCATTACAGCCTGTACTACAGGAGCAGGCTTCCAGTATTCCAGTGGTTCAGCTGCAAACATTCAGTGTTTCACTAAATGGGAAAAAAAAAAAGGCAARACACAAAACCAACCACTCCACTTTAACTGAGGTCTTGTTTTCCATAAATATTATTATTTTAATAAGATACAAATTATTGAATGACAGAGAGATTAGAAAAAGACCATTTATCAGTTGTTTTATAACGTCTTACAAATATGAGTTTTAGCAAGTGAAGTTTTAATGATTTTCTTTTAGAAGCACCACTTGAAAAAGACTATGCTGTCACAGTTTCTGTTTCCAAGCAAACTCTTTATATAGTTTTTTCATTGGATAAGAATAGAGAACAAGCCTATTTCTACTTTAAAAAAAAAAATAATGGACATTAAAGCATACTTTGGGAAGTGGAGGGATGAAATAACTACCTAAAGACTGGTTACAATCTTTGTATTATCATGTCAAGTTGTCATGTTGAAATGCATAGGAAAAAACCCACAAAAGAGAAAAGTAAAAGCAATCTGACAGTAATTTATACAGCAGATTTCTTAAAGCTGTAGGAATAACAAGTTCTGTTTGATACACCTTGTTTTTTCCACTTATACCTTGAGGCCTTTTTCTGAACATCACTGGAACTACTTCTTAGTGAAGGCTTMAGAAAATTCTTAGCTAAGGCATGGCACAATTTTTCTCACTCCATGACATTGACTATGGCTGTTCAATTTTCTGAAAAATTCAGAAAGGTGTAAAACCCATATTGCCAGAGCTGATTGGGAAAAAAATATGAAAACAGTTAGGTTGGTAAAAATTCACATACCTCAATAATKAGGATCAGCAAAATTACCATCAATCGCATCACCCTCTCACAGAAAAGTACAAGTTTTTATATAAGTCATACTGTGTCATAGATTCTCTTGCTTTATTTCTACTGAAATCCTAAGGCCTAGCACCTTGAAACTTCCCCAGAAGAGAAATGAAGAGTGAAAAGACGTGAAAAGTTGTTTGGTGCTTGTTTTTTTAAATATATATATATTTTTATATATATATATAYACACACACACACTTTCCTGAAAGGTTCAATAAAAAAAARAACAACAAACAAACAAACAATAAAGAAGGCATTGCTTATATTTTCCATAAGGAATCCTCTGAATATGGAACTGAGGCAAAAAAAAGAATTTAAAACCTGCCCAAGATTACACACGTAGTCTGTGAAAGAACAAAATAGGACAATCCCTTTAAATCTCATCATCAACAACTGTTACTAATCTTGTTATGGAGGTAAGGCATGAATTTCTTAGTTGCCTCAACTTTCTTCTCTTAATATCCCCTTAGACTTTACAGTAAACACTCCTTAAGAGCATAAATGTACTCAGAATTTTTCTCAGAAGTTGGCATGTCGAGGTTTTTTTTGTCTGAAGGTATCAACATATTTTATTCCTAACTACTTTTYCAAATTATGAATAAACTCACCCAGTGACTATAAATTCAATCTTTGGGACCAAAGGAAAATCCTAAGGCATACATTGGGATGAAGTAGTATAACTCCCCCTCAAAAATRTACAAGAACACTTTTAGCTCTCAAACCATTTTCATAGCAAAAAAATCCAAAGCTCAGAGCATGTCTGAGATTTAGTCCATTCCATTCTCTCTMATTTTTAACAATTAGTTATAAAGATTTCATTTTCTTTACGGAGCAGGAATATGGGCTACTGATGAAAAAACAAACTCCTTGTATTTTAAACTCCACACCTGCTGACATATCATTAGATCATATTGCTTTTTCATAAAAGTCTAACTGCTTCCTCAATAGCATCTTTGCTAATACTTTTGCTTGCAGTATTRGGCTTTTTTTTAAAAAAAGTCCCAATCTTCACGCACGACTTGCATCAACATTAAATAGACCAGAAAGCAACAGACATGCAGCATCTCTGCTAAGCTGCCATTTTTCAGATACATTGATTCACAGGACTTGTGTCTCCCACTATGTAAAAGACTCCCGAATGTGCAGTGGTGCTTGGGAGAAAACGTGGGGCTGGTGAAACAGCTAAAATCAAGGAGGATAGCACGAGAGAGAGAGCAGGCAAGAGTGTGAAGGTATCTACCTTTTAGAAAGGAGAGAAAAGAGAAAGTCCTCCTGGGCAATCCCATGAGAGCCAACAAACTCACTGCTAGTATTTGCAGCTACTAGTGGTATCCAGGAAACTCTCACGCACCAGCATATATTCCCTACAGTATATTTAAGTTACTTGTTTCATACAGATCCACAACAGTATATATTAAGCTTTCATCATCATGTCTAGCAGAATTTAAAAAGTATGGCTGATCCCTGTGCTTTAGCTGCAAACCAATTCAGCTGGCTGCAGAAAGAGTTAGGAGACTGCGATATTCCCTACAAGGCTATAGATAGGATATAAAATAGTCATAACACTGGTCAGTAGCAAGGCAAGGCATCAAAATCCTCCATCTTCAAASGAGTTTTAGGCAAATAAATCATTGCCTAAACAAGAGGAATATACACCTCATTTTCAAGAGTTCAAATTACTATCTGCAGTTACTGTGCAGGTGTTTCCTGGTGTAGGATGTTCAATTTAAAGCACCAGAATTGCATGACTGAAGGATAATCAGGTCACAAGTACTCTAGAGAAAAACATAGCTGATACTTTGATCACTTACCCTACATAGAGCGCAAATATAAATCACGATCCTAGCCTTGCACATAAAAAGCCCACAAATCTGTCAATTACACTGGAACACATATGTACTTATCTTGACCCCAAATATGAAGTTCCTATAGGAATTTTAAAGTGGTAGCATTTAAGAATACATTAAAAAATCTCTTTTCATTAGAGGCCAGTAACAAAACCTGCAGTCTTTTTCCCCAAATAATTTATTTGATCTATCTCCCCTTATACACATAACACACATTTTTACCTCCTCCTCTCCCTAACTAGCTGCCAGCCCCGAAAAGAAAGCAGAAGCAAAAAAACTCATSAAATCAACAACAATTCTCTCTCTTTATTAAAACAACAACAAAAAAAGCATTTCTGCGGGCATACATAAAAAAAATTTTCTTGGTGTAGAAAACATTATCGAATGGACTTCTACAGAAATAACAAAAAGGCAAAATGTTTCAAAGTAGCAAAAATCTTGAGGAGATTCACCTCACATCTTGAGAAATTATTTATTGCCAAGGATCTTACCAACTGAACAACCAGCATTTCTGCAATTCAAGATGGACTCGGTTTCTTGGATTGCCACAGTATTTCCAACTGGACTCTCTTTGATGAACAAAGGGTTTAGGGGGGACATTTTTTGTTGATTTGCTTAGTGGGGAAGAGGGACAGCTGTCGTGAACATAAGGATTTTCCTAACTGGGAAGAAGGGTAGCCTGAAGGCAAAGAAACCACAATAACCAAACAGTCCGGTTAATTCTTTGCTTTAAAAATTGCTCAAGAAATGGCGGAACAGGTGCTGATGAATTTGGTTAATGAGATAATCTTCAGTCTGCTTTTTCACTGGCAGGCTGCCCCCTGACATGGTGGGTTCTTTTGATTTTTTAATAGCACTGTAAGAATCAAGTCACACATTTAAGACCACCTCCTGCAGTGTCTGGCATGCATTCATCTCACAACTCTTCAGAAGCTCCACTTTATACCAGAAGCTAATTTTCAATTAAGTTTTTGCACTACTGATCCTGATAGAAAGAAAAAAAAGTGCTTGCTAAACTAAGAAGTACCAGAGGGAAGCAAAAAACAGTCCTTTGCCACGTAAAATCGTACTGGTAATTAGAGTAAGTAACTGGATTCCTACAGTAAAGGATATTTAAAAACCAAACACTTGATTCACAATGCTTATTTTAATTTAAAATTTTCTTACAGACACACAGAATCCAGGTAGGAGGAAAAGACTACTGAAGACCCTATTTTCTATTTTGGTTACGCTGCTGCCTTTGGACAGTATACAAATCATGCTTTGAATGATTTTATTAACTTCCTGGCTCCATCAAGAACATTAAAAACTTTGCTATTGACTTGTATGATAGTTTGTTGCACAAAGTAAGTGTCATTGTAGAAACCTAATAGTTAGCAGAGGAAATCCAGAGCAGTTGGGTTTTGCTATTTTTAAATAGGTAGACTTCATTTCATCTGAAGCACTATTTAAGGGAGAGCAACCTTCTGCATTTCTAGAAAAAAATCAACTTAGATCTGGCTGTCCATCTGCAAGCTAACTAACCATCTTAGAAATCTGTCAGCAAAACACTGTGATTACAGTCCAATGATCAGGTTGGGAAGCTATCTGACCTATTAGGATATGTATATGTTTGGAGAAAAAAATATTTGGAATTGGTGCTTTGCTTTGGATTATCTTTAAATCAAGAAAGGAGCACTTTCTGGCAGAAGAGTGAATTGCATTTCATTCATTTGTGGAATAGTGAGTGTTTCCTGCTTGGTGAGAACCATGAACAGGAACATGAAACCCTGCTGCATCTCAGAGTACTCAGTGACTTACATGAACACTGAATCACTTTGCATTACTTCTTTTTGACTGAGTATGAGACACACCGGAACCACATTGTAAAGCTGCGCTATGCTTTTCAAGAACAGCAAAGTTATTTTTAAAAAAATAGTGTTTTGAAGAACACAAATCCAAACCAACCCTAGTAGAAGTAAATATGCCTGGAATCGTTCATTATCTGGGACAAACTTTCCTGTTACACAACTCAAGAGAAACCGAGCAGCTACTACAGGACCCAAGGGCATTATGCAAAAGCATCTACAACAGAGTCCATTTAAGAATTAAATTGAATATCTGACTTAAGTTTTATCTCAGGAGGCAGACTATTTCTTCAGAAACTGAAGAGGTGTGAAAAGACCTAAGGGATGTGAAGACATTGGGCAGTTAACTAGGATTAGTTAAAAATACTAGGAGGAGATGATGCAGTCAGATGAACAAAATACTGTTTTCCTTCTTTCATTTTGGTTATTGGCAGCTGCTGTTGGGTACAGAATGGAATGTGCGTGAGGGACTAACACTGTTGCATCCCAGAGAACGGTTTGGGTTGAAGAGACCTTTAAAGGTCATCTAGTCCAACCCTCCTGCAACAAGTAGGGCCATCTTCAACTACAACAGGTTGCTCAGACCCTCCTCCCACATTGCCTTGAATGTTTCCAGGGATGGGGCATCTACCACCCCTAGGGGCACCCTGTTCCAGTGTTTTGCCACCCTAATTGTAAAAAAATTAAATTCCTCATATCTAGTCTGAATCTAACCTCTTTTAGTTTAAGGCAATTACCTCTTGTATGAGATGACTTAACAAAACTGAATGTATATTTATTTATTATCATGAAAAAATGAAGAAAATATTTAATTTGCCTTATAAAACTTCTAAAATCACTATGAAATTTTTGTGTTATGAAATAAAAGCACTACACTACTTACCTAAAATACTTCATTGTCACAAAATTGATATATTTGCACTAACTGTCCTTCAAGCTCCATTAAACTACAGAACAAAAAGCATCCTCATTTTTCTTTTTCTGCCTTATAAATTATAGTATACATCAATGTTCCAACTATTCACAAGAATAACCAGAGTTCTTCAGCAATTTTTAAAAATGCTAATCTATGTATCTGTCTGTAAGACCTGAAAGCTTACTACTCTGTCAGAATGTCATCACGGCAGAAGATACTCTCTCCTGCCTTAATTCAGGTGTAGAAGGAGAGTAAAATTTACCACTGTGGGACAAATATCTATATACTCATGACCCACAGCCAAGAACCTAYGCTTTGGTAAATGCTTCAAATCAAAATAACAATGTGCCAAACAGACRAATAAGTAGTATAAGAAGTAACATGATATAATCTTTCCTGTCTAAATAAAATCCTGCTATATAATAATGTGATTTTATTTTAAAAAAACAGAAATTATTATTTTAATTCCTTCAACAACAGCATTAACGCAGCTGTGTCAAAAAGTATTAAAAATCTCTCATTTAGCATCCTGCAGAAACTCTGCTTTGCTGTGGTACACTGACAGAAACAGAATAGTTTTTGCCTTCCTGACAACACAAGGTATCAGGAGACTCTTCCATAACTAGATGTGTGTTTGCCAGGGATGTCCTGACTCTGTATGGCATTCCCAGCTACATGCATTAACTTGCAAGGCAGGAGCCTTGCTTTCCAAAGGACTGTGGGGACAGTTGCCTGTACCAGGCTAGGAGAGAACTGCATCACAGCATCGCTTCTACCTACCACTACTCTGCACACTGTCTGCCTACGGGAAGATATATTCAGGAGGAGCAAGAAAAATTATTCCAACAGTCATTAAATAATACAATTTAATTTTACATTACATCACAGTAAGATGGGAAAACTATGTAACGATACATCATTATCATGACATGTTAAGAATAAAAGTATTTCTTAAAATTCAAATTAAGAAGTAGCAGTCCCTATTCTACAAGAACAGTTATTTAGGAGTCTGTTCTCTTCCTCCTTATGGTAGCAGACAAAATTTAATGTCAGCATCATCACTAGCATACCTGGTGATTTTGAACCCTAACCATCTACAGTTCCATACACAACTGATATTTCTTCTTTATCTGCCTGCTTTAGAAAAAGTAGGCATCACAGAATCATAGAATGGCTTGGCTTGGAAAAGACTTGAAGATCATCTAGTTTCAACCATACTCTCATGGGCAGGGATCAGACTGCCCAGGGCACCCTCCAACCTGGTCTTCCAGGGATGGGGCATCCACAATTTCTCAGGGCAACATATGCCAGTGTCTTACCACCCTCACAGTAAAGAATTTCTTCCTAACATCTAATTTACAGCTCACTTCTTTTAGTTTAAAATAATTTCCCCTTGTCCTACCACTATCTGCCCATGTAAGAAGTTCCTCTTCATCTTTTTTATAAGCCCCCTTTAGGTCCTGGAAGGTGCTGCAAGGTCTTTCTGGAACCTTCTCTTCTCCAGGCTGAACAATCCCACTTCTCCCAGCCTGTCTGCACAGCAGAGGTGCTCCAGCCCTCTGAGCATCTTTGTGGCCTCCTCTGGACCCACTCCAAGAGGTCCAGATCTTTCTTGTGTTGGGGGCCCCAGAGCTGGATGCAGCACTCGAGGTGGGGGTCTCACGAGGACAGGGTAAAAGGCTGGAATCCCCTCCCTTGACTCCTCCTCTTTTGATGCAGCCCAGGACACAGCTGGCTTTCTGGGCTGCAAGTGCACACTGTTGGCTCATATCCAGCTTTTCCTGAATCATATTCTCGGTCCCTGCAGGGCTGCTCTCAATGAGTTCTTCTGGCAGCCTGTACTAATGACTGTGCAGCACCTTGCACTTGGACTTGAGGTTCTCATGGGTCCACTACTCAAGCTTGTCCAGGGCCCCCAGGTGGCATCCCCTCCTTCTAGTATATCAACAGCACCACAGTTTAGAGTACAATCAGAATTTCTGACCAGKGATAATGAAATTGTTCCACTTGAAATAACAGAATTTAAAAAATAAAAACAAGAATGAAAAATAAAAATAAAAACCTAATGTTTCAGTATACAAACCCTCTTGGAAGAGGTGACCCATTACACACAATTGAAAATGAAAATTCGGTCATCTTGTCTGCTCTCCCCAGCAATCCAGTGAGTTTATAATATTTGCAGAAAAGAAAGACCTTGAGAGAATTATTACAGCAGGATATAACTGAAATTAGTACAGCATTTCAAAGGAGATGAGTGCTAGAATACCAGAAAATGCTACATTTATATGCACAGAGAACACATTTTAGTGTCATTTTTCTGGAGAGCTGCAAAGAATTATATTTACTGGTTTTTCTGCATTTCAAAAAGCTAATTCAAATCAGTTACTCAATTGGGGCAACTAGCTTTGCAGGTAAAATGCAAGCTGTTCCCAGCCAGAGGGAAAAAAACCCAAACTCCAAAACAATCCTAAAATAAATTCTTTCATGCACACAGAGAAAATATATGATACTGATGCACATAGGTACCTCCATTAATTTAAAACTAAGTACCAAAAAGAAAATAAATTAATTGCTTCGTTGTTCAGGGTAGGAAGAAAACTTTATAATTTATTATAGAATCAAGTCCTCTCCTAACAACGGTCAGTGTTACGCTGCTTTACTTTCTGGGGTTCTGCTGCAGTTGAGAATCACCACCAACTGCTGTCATTTAGCAGACTGTCTTTTTAAACATGGTTAATATCAAACACTTCAAATTAATTAATGAATGCATGAATGAGGAGCACTTTGATAAAGAAGCTGCCATTAAACTTTTCACTGTTTTGTGATATGACTCACGATGTTTTAATTATGGCTCTGCTATTCCAGTGTTGTAAAATGTGAAATATGTAAAAATTTTCTCAAGAAAGGATGTTCTTTGATGTTTGATCTTTGTATACTTTCCAGCCTAGTTAACAAGAAGGAAGACTTAATCTGTGAAACAGAGAGCAGCTACCAAGCAAGCTCTAAGGGATGTCCAGGTGTTAGAAAGACAAATTACTTGTTGGTAGAATTGCCTTGTTGAGGTCTAGTGCCTGACATGTTTCAATGACCTCAGACCTAGTGGGAGGTTAACAAAGCCTGGGAAGAAAGATGTACCACTGATAGTGGACACAAAGAATGCAGAATTTACAGGCTGCAAGGACATTTGGCACAACCCCCAAGATAAGGAAGAAACTAATAAAGACAACTCAGAACCTGTGCTAAATCAGCTCCAACCTGGTAGAAGGTAGTTCTGGCAGGGGCAGATCATGACCACCGACTCACGGCCCACTGACCCAAAAGAAGGGGAAAGACTGAGCATGTGGACTAATTAGCATGAGAAGTGAGAGAATCATTAACCAACAGAAGATAGAATAGTAACTAATAACACAACTGTGCAACTTGTAGCCAATGAATATTAATGCCTTTGTTTGCTAAAATGTATAAATAATAAAAAGTTTAGAGAGTTGGTGTGCTTGATTTGTGGAATACCACCGAGAACCCAGGCTTGTGAAACTCTGAAATAAACAGTCGCTGTCTCTGTCAAGTGTGTAGTTATTGGCCTGTTTCACATCGGGTAACAAATCCAATTTTTCTGGACACCAATTGCCCAGTGAATTAAGATCAGTCATCTTAGGTCACCAGTTCTCCCAGCATTCAAGTTACTGTCATTTAAGCAGATTTCAGAAGGAAATAGTAATGGTTTCCAACATTGTCCAGAAGCTTTCACTGAGAAGGAAGAAAAATAGACATGGCTTCTAATTTCAAGGTTATTGTGAATATATGAGGTGGCAGCACACTCAACTGCTGGAAGGTGCACCATGGGATAATGGTGATTTGTGTTACATTTCAGTTAATGATTTCAGAGYAGATCCACAGAGGGTTTGGCAATTGAAGCATCACAAAACATCCAGAATATGCAGCCTCTGGCCCTTCCTCTGCCTCTACAATAACTGGGAAAGTCCATTTTTTCCTCCCTATACAATCCTCAGCAGAAAGCAGGCAATAAACTGTATTTCTGTGACTCAGATTTCCTATGGCAGGCATCTCCACTTAATACAGCTGTAAATCCCTTTCGTAGCTCAATTCCCCATGGCCTTTAAAAAAATAAAGCAGGTGCCGATTTTTTTATGTTTAGGTGCAATTGAAAGACCGTGTTGTAACAGCCCTTCACACAATTATAATGACTGGAATGCCTTCCCAGCAAATGACTGATTCATTTTGCTCCACTGAGAGCCCCAAACATTAGTCTAGAGATCTAGGTCCTTCCCTAAGGACCAATAAATCTTTAATTATTTCATACAAAGTGACCTAGTTTCAATAGAAAACTGGCATCCTGTAATATTTTTAATGGTTAGTTCTGTTTCGAACAAAAGTCTTCCACAGTCACAGAAAAGGCCTCTACTACCTCTTTCTCCGATAATATTTGTGAGCAAAAATCTAGTAATTGCATTTCTTAAGGCAACCACTTTRCCAGCATATGTTAGTAAGAAATATCTACTGATCTGGTTCCCTTTGGGGACACAGATTAAGTCAAAGGCAGGTGAACAGTGACTAGTTTAGCAATAAAGTATTAACTTAGAAAAATTTAACACCAGAGCTATGGACACGCAAACTCAAACCCTTCCAGAGTGGAAGTTACTGCGCAAACATTTTAAGAATTTCCCCTTCATATCAGGGTAACTCAATGTCTTTGTGAATACAGCCTTTCCCCACAGCCTCGCTAGAGTAGAACCTACTGATGCTTATGTTGGTATGACCTGATGCTGCGGCTGCAGTCTGCAGACACCCACTTAGTCCCACACCCTACCACCAACCTTGGCAGAAGCACACACTGTCACAGCTGTGCAGAATTCAGCACAGAAGCAGTGGAAATTATTAAACTTAGCAAGGGCTGTTGTGGAACATCAGCGACTAGGTCACTTATCTCCCTGCTGCTCTTGGGGAAAGTAGTCATGAAGAATACCAGAACAGGGCAGAGGAACAGAATACAAGAAATGAGTGTTGAGGCATGTACCTGCAGAAAATATAATCTCAGAATTATTTTTCTATTTTTTTTATTATTATTTATTTAATGTATCAAATAAATAGTTGTATAACAGATATATTTATATAATTTTTATATATATTATTTATACACACACACACATATATATATATATATAATGTATATAAAGTTTCTGGTCAGCAATATCAGATGCAATCCCTCGGAGGATGTAGAGTGATAGTGCTCATTCTCTTCCTGAAGTTTGCTGCAATTAAGGCTATAGTTTCATGGACATTTTAAGCCAATGTAAAACTTCAAAAGAAAGAACTCTGCCCCTACCTTGAGCCAGCACAGCTGTGGTAAGCCAAAGGAGAGAACGAATTCAAGCTAAAACTAAGGCATTTTCCCTTCTCCATATCTTTAACGTTATTGCTCTCTCTCTGAGCCAATTCTTCTCACAATCTGAAAAATGCTGGAGCCAGCACAAGGGAGACTTTGGCAGAGAAAAAGAAGCTGAGTATGGCAGGGGAGTAGGAAAACCTCTTTCAGTCACAGTGTTGGTTTCCAAAAGTTTTGTAAAATTACGGCCTAAACAGTAGCCCACTTACAGMTTTTTCATCAACTTCTGCCCACTAAACATCTAATGACATTTTAATTTCCTACAGCCCATACAATTTTTTTAAATTTAAAAACACACCGCCAACTAGATGTGATCATTTTTTCCAGCTATTTAAAAATCTCAGTGATCTAGCTGAAACTATAGAATTAGACAAAAATTATGAGAAATACAAGCAATTGTACTTTACAACTTATTGCAAACAGACTCAAGGATTAATTTTGACATTATTTTGATTTTACATAAAGTTCCTGCCTAACATGCAGCATTTTCTATTCATCATTTTTGTTTGAAGGAAGAAATTAAGACCATTTAACTTACTTCCTGTTGCAAAACACTGCTAACAACTGTATCCTCATCCTTTTATATTTGCAGTAAATGGATGCATTTGGCAAATGGATTTTTAAATCATCTAAAGTGGGCAGACCGTTCCAAGAATTCCCACTGTTATCAGTTATTAGAAATACTAGAGAGATTTCTAGAAAGAGAGATTCAAGAAAGAGGAACACTCTAATTTGTTTGGGCACTAGACAATATTATCATAGAATCATAGACTATGCTGAGTTGGAAGGGGCCCATCAGGATCATGGAGTCCAACTCCTGGCCCTGCTGAGGACATCCCAAGAAGTCACACCGTGTGCCTGAGAGCACTGTCCAAACACTTCTTGAACTCTCTCAGGCTCGGTGCTGTGACCACTTCCATGGGGAGCCTATTCCAGTGCCCAGCCACCCACTGGGTGAAAAACCTTTTCCTGATATACAGCCTAAATCTCCCCTGACACAACTTCAGGCCATTCCCGTGGGTCCTGTCACTGTCACCGCAGGGAAGAGATCAGTGCCTGCCCCTTTGCTTCCCCTCACGAGGAAGCTGTAACTGAGGTTTCCCCTCAGTCTCCTCTTCTCCAGGCTGAATAGACCAAGTGACCTCAGTCATTCTGCATATGACTTCCCCCCAAGGCCTTTCACCATCTTTGTTGCCCTCCTTTGTCAGTGTTCCGCACATTCTGTTGGATTTTCCAATACCTGCAAGGCTTTTATGGAATAATGTAAAAAAAACCTMAAGGGATATTTGAAAAAGCAGTAGTATGATTTGGTAAGATATAATAAGGACAGAAACGAGCAGATGCTAGGACAAAGTAAGATAGGCCAGAAAAAGACAAGTTGTGTCTCAAAAACTAACTTGTTTTATTTATCCTTCTGAACCGTAGCAGAGGAAAGAAGGAATTCAGAAGGATAATGGAGAAACACACTGCACTGGTGCAAACTTTTTAGTCAATAGTTCAGCAAAAACGTGTTGGAAACCAAAGAATTATGACAGTACACTACAAAGGTAACACACAAAATGCTAAGCCCATTACACATTTWGGTTGCTGCTCTTTTTGTCACTGATACTTTTAGATAAATCAAAGGTCTATGTCCATGCTGTAACATTGCTCTTTTCCTTCTCTCTGGCCCAATAAAGTCACTGTGATCTGGGAATTTTAACAAAGAATACCTGTCTTGGCTTCAAGTGAGGGGAAAACAAATTGATATTCAGGCCACAATCCAAGCATGCCCACTGACCCAGCATATTTACAAATATTACATAACCTGAAGTCAGAAAATAAGATGGAGCAACACCATGAGATCTTTTGAACAGCCTTCTTAGCAATAAACTTAGATATACAGATATACACAAGTTATTTAAATTCAGGTGATCTTGAGAGATGGAGTCACAAATAAATAAATAGATAAATAAAATTTATTTCACACTAAAAAGATGTTGTTAGTAAGTGCTCCAATTCAGTGGAATTCTAATAACATTACAAAGAGCAAGACACACACATGAAACAGTTGGCACAAAGCATTAGAGAAGGTCTGTCTCATGGCAAGGACCACTCAGAACCTGAGATATAAAACACAATGCAAGGCAGCAGTGACCTTGATTTTACCTGAATATTTTCACTTTTCCTGCCTAGAAAGAATTTGCATATTTGCCAATAATATAAAAAAAATCTGGACTGAATCTCTAATATACATGATGCATAGTGAGAAAGCCAAGACTTCTAAGAAACAGAAGTTACTGCCCATGAACAGTAAATCTGATGCATTTAGTAATTACCTAGGGCGTGCAATAGCAACTCAATGCAGTTCATCTGCACATCGTTCTGCCTGGGAAATTCCAGACAGAAATACAGCTGCCCTGTGGCTGCTGGCTTTACAAACCACTCTCTTACAGCTTCTGTCCACATTTTCTAACTTAAAGATGAAACTTGTGACTTTGCAACCCTATTACTAATCCATGCATCACATTTCAGGCAAATACTGTACTCTAAATAATTTAAAATGTAAATTAGATAAACTGACTTCTGATAGAAGGTATTTTTATAGGAACACCTGCAAAATATCTTGATAGCAAGACATTTCTCCCAGACTATAGAGGGCAATTTGTGTTTATTTGCATACTTCAAAATAAAAATTGTTTGGCGATAATTTTGTTATTACAGTACTTACTTCTACAGCATCTATCGAAGTATTAAACATACACCCAAATACACTAAGAGCATCAATTACTGTGTGAGTTGAAAAGCAATCAATTTCAAAGTTAATCTGGACAAAGTAGTTTACTTATAGCATTAACAATTATTATTACTTGAAATTCCAAAAATGCAAGCAGAACCTAGCTGAAAATATGACTGCTTGTCATATAAACATGCTGTCTTTATCCAGGGATCAAAACCACAGCTTTGAAAATACTTTAAGTCTCATCCAGATGAAAAACCCCCCAACCTAAGCTGGTACAGATAAAAAGCTCAAGGAGAGACAGACTCAAACTAGAAAAGCCACATCTTGTTAAAGCATATGTTGCATGTCTACAATACTTTTAACACATGCTAGAACATACTGGATGCATTATCACATTTATTGCCTTGACAACAAAGCTAGAATTAATAGTACAGGGTAGTCCTTGTTCATAAGAACTAAAATTCAAGAGGAAGCAAAGGGAATATTAGCTGTATTTTCAGATGCAATCTGAGAAGTTTTTCTGGGAAGCTAACAAAAAGCCAAGATTGTTTAAAATTTACTGGTTAACTAGAAGTCCTTCCCAAATGCTGCTCTGTGCCTGGCAAAATAATTCAAACAAAGAAAAAATAAGGCAATCATTTTTAAATAAAAAATGTTTGTAAAAAAAGTTATTTGAAAATAAAACCTTTTCATTTTTCAAGTTTCTTTTTTTCTCCTTATAGCTGAGGATTAAAATAGAAGTATTAACTCAATGGAAACAGAATGTGTTGCAATAACCAAGTATTTTTGTCTCCTACAAGTTTTAAAAAAACACCGTATTTTCTCCAGTAGTCATCTTGGATACTGGATTTAGAAAATTCTCCTGAAAACACCTTATATCAAGGTGCACTGGTCTCAAGTACTAAATTCTCATTGTTGTTTAGCAGAAAGGCGTATTTTCTTACTATTGTTCCAAGATACCTCAGCTTCCTTCTACCAGAACACCTCTGAGGTACACCAAAAACACTGTCCTTGCTTTTTACATTTCTAATGCATGACATAATAACTTTATTTCTCTCTTTAGAAGACTGTCATAAAAACAGTGAGGTGTTTCTAAACGAAATACTCCTGTGAGAATTTGGTTTATTCCACATATATAAGGTATGATTTCCATGGCCCCTAGTTTTTAAAATAAAGACTTAAGGCCAATAAATAATTTCCTTTCCATTAGTAAATGAAGAAAGTAAAATTAATTATGTTATGTCCTCACTAATTTATTAACGTAAACATTCTATTTATAATGCAATAATATATAAAACGCAGGGAATTTACTGCAGCAGTGAATTAAAAGGACTGAGATTCCCAGCTACTCACAGATTTGGTTTTTTTACAAATAAATTTACTACTGTAACTTGAACTTACAACTGGACTGTACTTGGTGGACATGGCATAACCTTGTCAGACTTGTACAAGTTTATCTGAGAAAAAAAATTTTAACACCCATTATGACTACGAATTATGCTCTTCATGTCTTCAGCTAAGGCATTTCAAACCATGCTCTGTTCCAGATGTGCATACGCACCTCCAGCAGACATGGCACTGACTAGATATTTGGAACAGAACATTACCTCTGGTGTGCCCCCACACATTCGCAGATAAAACGCAAGGCTACACTAAGAAATGCAGCTCATGGTGTAACAGACGGAAGTTGCAGAGTTCAGCACAGGGAAAGGCAGTCCTGCTTAGAATCATAGTCCAGTTCGGGTTGGAAGGGACCATAAAGATCATTCCCACTCCCCTGCCGTGGACAGGGACACCTTCCACTTGAGCAGGTTGCTCAGAGTCCCAACAGCATGAACCTCACAGTGCCAAGAACAGGCATTTTGAGACCAGAAAGTTAAATCAAGGCACTGGCAAGAATCTTTTCAATCTATGCGACTGCTGCGTATAACCAGTAACAGACACAGGTCCATCTAAATAAACACACACAAATATGCATCCTGCCAACTATATGAAAAAATGTCAGTTTTCCCTGCATGTCAAGGTAAGCCCCTAGAGAAAAAATTGATAAAGATGTTTAAAACCTACCTGAACTCTAATGTTAGAAAGAGGGCATTTGTGGGTTTATTTTTGTTTGAGTTTTTTTTTCAACCTTTTGAATGGAAACCAGAAGTGAGAAYAATGTCCCTAGAAAACTGTGCTTATAAATATTGATAAAAGTATAGAGCCATGATATAAAATAAAAATAATATTTAACATCTTACTAAGGAACATTGCTTCTATCAAGTGTCATGAACTTCAAATTTTAATGTAAATATAGCAGTTCGCAAAAAGACACCAAGGGGAATCTACTTATGCCTATAGAATGAATACATCTCCTTTGCTCTCTTTATGATTGTGATATAATGCAAAATTATGTATTTTATTTTGTAGATTTTTATAAATAACATCATCTCTACTGTTGCTGAAGTACCTTTCAAGACTATCTCCTAAACCAGGAGAAAAAATTATTTTTATAACTTCATTGAGATAATATAGATTAGTGAAAATGATGATGTATATATTTCAAGTTCATTCCARTCTGACTAGTTAATTAATATTTTCATTAAAAAAATGCACCCCACCTAAATAACAGCAATAAACTCACAATGAAGTCCATTAAAGATTCACCTGTGAATCTTATTTATGTTTTCAATGCTTGTTTGAAGCAGAGCACTGAAAAAGTTGACAAAGCAGACTACGACTGCCAGTCAACACAGACTTTATGGCAGCCACGTATTAGATTAAACTACAGAACTATATTTAACCCGGGAAGATAGGGTCCCATTTATGTAATCCTACTTTAGGAGCTTCTAATGAGTTACTGCAGCCTAACCCAGATATGCCTGCCAGCAAGCTCCCTGTTCTTTCATGTCAACTCAATGATGCGAGTACAATTTCATTGTAAAAATTGCTGCACAGCACAAGGAATGCTCTTGTTGAACATGGCAATCATCAATACAATCAGTAACCTAAAAATAAACTTCTGCCTAATTTGGCTCATATTTATAACACAGAAGCTTTATTTGTATTGTATTTGCTATATAGCTATAGTCAGTGTTACTAAGAGGAGATTCCTAAGGCAGGGCAATATGTAGTCAATGGAATTAGGTAAGCAAAGAAATTGATAAGTTCTTTGACAGTATTCACAGACAGAGCAGATGCCTACATTTGCAAGTCAATGAAGACATGCAAAAATTACTGAAAGATGCTTTAGGACGCAAATTATATGTTAAGTGAGTTATTATCCTATTGGCCTCTTTTTGCCTTGAAAATCTACCAACAAGGATGCTCATCCATCTTAGAAACGTCTTCATCTTTCAGAGAGCATCCGCTGAGAGTCGGGCTTCCCCAGCCGAGGGTCCTGCATCYAGCCACCTGCCTGGCAGGCACATATGGCACGTGGGGATCAGCGYAGCCGGGGCGAGCGCCGGTCACGCGGCAACATCTGCCGGCTGATCAAAAGTGGCATTAATGAAATGCTAAAAGCAGTTTAGTTCACTCCTGCATGCTGAAAGACAGCTGTAGTGACAAAAGGTGTATGGAAAAAGCAACGCGTTAAGATTATAGATGGTAAAAGGAGCAGGGAAAAGGATGAAGCTGTTCAGAACATGCTTTTTTATCCAAGTCATCTACTGGAAACACCTCGCCAAATACGATCAGACTATTGTTTGAAATCGAGCACAGCATGAAATGCAAAACAGTGATGTAAGAAACAARGACAGGAATAATACAACTACAAACAGAAGAAATAGTTAAGAATTCATCATTACAATTCGTCACTGCATCACATGCAATGTTCTTGTTGTTTCTAGATTTGGCTGTGTTTAAAGGGTTCTTAACTTGAAGTTCATCACAACAAATGATCCTAACATAAAAATTATATATGTACAAAAATAGTTTGAATTTCAGTGTCACTAGTTAGTTTCTCTACACTGTGTCTGCTGATACTGCCTATACAGGAAAAGCACTAAAAATGCAGTCCAAAGAGATGTCGTTTCTGAACATCACATTTTCTCTGGGGTTCTAGGATGCCTTTGTCTGTTATTATATCAGCTCCACAGATTTCAAGATTCATAGAACAGCAACTATACTAGGCATGGAGACATGGCATTCTCAAAACCAAACAAGGCCAATAGACCACAAACACAGCATCTTGGCTTCAAATGCTAATTACTTCCTTGCAAAGCTAAAGCTAAAGTTCAGTGGGAAGTTCTTTCACTAATTTAGCTATTCACAAAGGAAATTAGGTGCCTCAAAGATAAACAGTTTATATTTATGTTACTTAAATATTTTATAAAAAAACTTGATGACAGGAAAAACAGAAATTTCGGCATTGGCTTGGTTGTTCACATGAAATGCATTAATTTTAATGCAGCTCAGTCTGGGAGGGAGGGATACGTGACTCCGCCTCCACTGACCTGGTGATTCCGATGAACTGCAGAAAAGGGGCCAAGCACTGAACCATCTCACAAGCACCTACAGCTTTGTGTACATCAGATATTGCACAACGAGGTGAAAGATTAAGAAGGAAAAGTCTAAAAGCTAATTTTCTATAAATATGGCTTTGATAAASTCAAAGACTGATTTTTAGCATTCTTCTCAAGCTCAAGAAAGCTAATCTGTACATGCAAGAAAACAATACAATCAGTGGAAAACCTGGCATTCAACAATGACTCAGCACACTGACTGAGCCTCAAACGCTGAATAAAATATTTATAACATATTTAAAATGTAGAAGGGTGGCTGCACTCACTCAAAGAGGAAAAGAAAAAAATATTAGCAAGCTAGTAGTAAGCTAACTAAAAGCAAAAATCAGGAATTGGAAAATAAGTAACTTGCTATTTAAAGAAAGAAGAAAAGGTCACTTTTCTTAATGTAAGGGAAATTCAGAAAAAATCATCGAACAAAAACACTGTAAGTTCTCTGTAAATTCAAAGTAATCCAATGTGACATGATCTTCAACTAAAAAACTGATGTTGAATCCAAAAAGATAAATCCCATGCCTAGCACCCGTAAAATTTGTTATAAAATATATTTCTTTGGCATTATAAGGGTAAATTTGAATCTGATTACTAACATTTAATAAAGACATATTATGAATATTCATAAAAGTGCATTACACAAATGCAAGATGATCAGTGCAGACTGAAATATGTATTCTGTCCTACCAGACAGATAATGTCAATGGAAGAAAAGACGCAATTATGTAAAAAGGAAATGCAGAACGAAACAGACACCAGAAAAAGCTGAAATTCAAGTTACACAGAAGGCTTAGGTGCTTCATGAATAAAGAGGGAAGAAAACCTCAATAGATGAGAAATCATGTAATGAAGAAAAAAGAGCATATCAACTAAGTATACAATAATACAGAGATTATTGTATGGAGACATGAAACACTGGAATATAAATTCTACTTATCAAAAATAAAATGAGTTTTAGGCAGGTTAGAAAACACAAAGCTGAGCTCCAACTTACAGATCAACACTATGAATATCTTCCTACTGGCTCAGTATCTTGTGCAGAGGGATGACAAAGGAATTTACTCCTTTCCTGCCATGTGGATAGGCAGAAGTATAACTAAACAACCATCAGTTTTGAGCACGCTGCTTTCTGCCTTATCAGGAACAGGATGATAATTTTGTCTCCTTGACATACTTCCATAGCCAGCACTCCAAACACAGACGCAGCAGATCAAACTCCCCTGGCATTAAAAGATGAAATAAATCTCTGCACAGAGACTATTATTCCCCACACATGTACTCAGCAACAGAAGCAGAGTCAAATTCTGATCCAATTGGCAGATTGTCTCTTTGCTAGTTGCAGTGATGTAGACATCAATTTTGAACTGTATTGCTCAGCATCACTACAGGTATACGCAAGGCAAAAGTCACTCAAATATATAAGTCTTGCCACACTTAAGGTTAAGGCCCCTGCGAAAACCAATGTTATGAGAAATGCTCTTCTTTTTTTCTTGTAGTAAAAAAAAAATTGATTGTTTACATGATTTTCAACACAAACACCAGAGCAGTCTACTCCAATATTACAAAACCAGAGAAAAACACAAAATTTAATGGAACCGCTTAAGTAATCAAGCTTTGATATTTAATTGATTTGCTTGCAACTATGAATTGCCAAAACCAAAATGTTATTTTAACCTGACAGTCCCATTGAGACCAATATTGCATACAATATGCTGCAAGCATATTCTAATGCTGCGAGCTTATTCTAAGCTGTTTATTAGCAAAAATACTACTAACAGCATGCAGAAAAGATATCTCCAATATAGAGCTGACTTTGAACCTCTGCTTGTCATGGTTATAGGATAAAGCTTCATTTTCACATCTGCATAGGTACCGCGCAGTCCAGTTYGAAGCCCAGATGACAGAACCAATGGCTGACAGTCTTCAGTGCCACCCTACAGCTCTACAAATCAGTACTTCCTGCAACCCRCTTCCTACATTCCTCTTGGACTCAGCTATTTGTTAGTTTATGTGTATTTAAACGGCATTTAAGCCTTCAGCCACATGGCTGGCAACATTTCTCCAACATCCTGCTCACCTAAGTCAAACAACCCTACATAATGCAATGCAGAATATTAGCTAACCAGAGAATCACAGAACATACTGCTCCAATGTGATCTACGAGCTTCATGCAGCACAGAAGATTGTGCTGGGACATACTTTAAAAATATCTGAAAAAATAAAAACTCCTTAATCGACAGGATGAGGTCTCTGTAAAAGGATGTCAAGCTAGTAAGCATTTGGTCTTGTTTAACTGGCTGTAAGTCAAAAGGACAGAAGTGGTCAAAAAGAGAAGACCAGGAACAAACCACGGGATCTGCAGTCAGAGAATGACGAGTGTGTGTGCAGGACCAGATTCCAAAGGCAATCGGTTTTGCTGTCAATGAGCCATAACATCTCAGTGGAGCATACTGAAAATATTTACCTAAAAAAAATAGGAAAAAAAATCCAGTACTACTTGACTAGTTTTCCATAGAGGGGAAATTATTAATAGTCACAGAAGTCTTGCTCAGGAATTTTAGCACATGTGTTTCAAGCCATCTCTTTGCTCTTGATATTTTGTTTGACCAGTCTAGTACAATTTTATATGTTACCCCAGAAGTATCACAAGACAGAACTCCAGTGTACCACAGGTCTCTAAAYTGATATCCAGCTAAAGCTCATGTGGAGAACAGGCCTGCAGTTTGCTTCAGCAGATTCAGAACAGAATCAGGTTGACTCTCACCTCCTCAAAATTTACTTTAAGATGAAATGTTTATCGTCTCTGCAATAGTGGCTTTTACAAAGACAAAGAGTGAGGTCTTTTCTCCTCTGGAGTTGCATATGTGCTCTTCACACAGCAAGTTACAAGGAGCACAGCAATGGCCACGATCCCGTASCAGCAGTGTTTGCATGCAGCACCTTCAGCCAGCTAAATGCACATGACATGCAGCATTTCCACCAAACACCTGGGAGCCAAGCACAGTTTCAAAAGACACAGCAAAAATTAACAATAAAGTTCTCAAAACATTAAGAAAGACAATCTGATATGTTACTGAAGAGAAGGTTAAATCCTATTTGCCAAAAACAGATAAGGCCTCGGCACCCAAGGCACAGCATCTGAGGATTTCCGCACTGACGTAGGTCTGCTGAGACCGACTAAAACATGAGCACTGTTTTTCCCCACTTAGGTGCTCCATGCAACATGGAAGCTGTGGGCATACACATTACTGACAGATTCACTCAGAAAGACCAGTCTCAAAACTGACTTCCTTTGTTTGTTCAGTAGGCAGGAGCATCCACCAGCTGTACATCTGACTACAGCCTTGCACCAAACATTCACTTCCAAATACCCAACTGGAGGTTCACAGACCTGTAGTCAACTGATAAATCAGCACTCTCAGGGCAGTCACTGCCTTCTTTACTGCCTTAGCCACCTCACTTGCAACAACGAGGGAAACATTGCATGCACACACTGTAAGAATACCCCTGCTTCAAAGGCACAGCCGTTTCTTGTCATGCAAAACCTACTAGGGACTGGGATGCAGTAAGTATACACCACCTCTCCTGCACCCAAAGTGTCAGTCTATCAAGAATCTACAGAAATTATCAACACTGGCAAAACCACAGAGCCAGGAACTGTGGTCTGCCAGGTTAGCGCACAGAAGATCCCCCATCATGACCAGTCAACAGCTCAGAGTTCAGAAACAGACACAGAATTGCTTGTGCATCTCCAGTGCCTTTTACATGTTATCTCCACCTTCTGGAAAACATCCGGGTCTAAGGTYTGCCACCAAACAGAACAGACTCAAAGAGTCTGACACAGTTGGCGGTCAAATGCATCAGTGCATGAAGAATACAGCTCCCCAAAACACTGAAGCCTACTGAAAAATGCTAAGAACTAAATTTTACGGCACTTCAAATGAAAAGGGCTTAGCACATGAATTGACAAGAAAACTAAGGACAACCAATGAAGTCCTAACAACACAGGCATGGAAGATATGAAGCTTTGTGACCTGGATGTTCACAGGTAGATTTAATGAGTCTCAAAATTACAATACAACCCGATTAAATTTATTCACAGTGTAATTCATAAATGTACTGTGTTAGTTTTATACTAATATATAGAAATAGTACTACAGAAGAAGGTCTGTGCACTTCTTCAGGGCAGGTTTCATCAGTCAGAAACACCTGCAGCATGGGCCATGCTAAAAGCTGGGGAAAAAGAACCCAATGTTTAGACTTTACTGCAGATTATTTACTGCTGATTAAAGAATGATATATATATAATCAAAGCCCCAAAACTCTGCCCATGCACAGAGGTCAGGGACACAATAAGTGTAACTTCTACTATCAACCTCATTGCCTAGACTAGTTGTTATTTACACCCAGTGTAAATTCAGAACACGCGCAATAAAGTTGATGAATGTATGGCTGATGGATCCATGTTATACAGACTGCAGCTGAGATCAGAATCAAACAAGTCAGTATCAAGAGAGTTCTTATTTGTCTACTCAAAAATCTACAACCTTTGCTAGAGAGAAGCTGTGATGACATTTCTATCACCCACAGGGTGGGGCATATCTCAGGCAATATAAAACAGGAAAAAGAAAAAATGGTTTGTGTAATTCAAAATCTCAAAAAGTAAGAGTTTCATATTGCAGAGTTTCATTGCTGAAGAATGTATCTCAGACTTAATGATTTCTTCCACATTAAAGAAAAATTATATCAGAAAACAGAATGACATGGCTTAATCTGTGCAGAACATCCACTCCTCCATCACGACAAAGCACAACAAAATAAGAACATGTAGCATTTTGACATCAACAAAGCTGCCTACATAAACACCCACTCTTTCTTATTTTCTCTGCAGCATATTCTTTTAACTCACTCATTTCCTTCTGCATCTTTCTCACAATTCTTGACTTAGCTACTTCTCAAAGAGCTTCTTCAGATTTGTTTTCACATGAAGACTGACCATGGCAATAGTTACTCCCTTACAGACAGTTTAGAATACGACATCCATTTTAATTTTTCCTTCTCCCAATATATTTATATCAATAAAAATAATTTCCTTGAGAAACAGAGAGATTATTCCAGAGTATCTGAAATCTGAAATAACTAGAGCAGGAGAGTTATTCCRCAGATCTAAGCTTCATGCTGTGATAGATTCACACATTTGGTCCCACCTCCCAGTAAGGAGCTGGCAATTACTGCATTCCTGTGAAGAACCACGGAATTTTTTCCAGCTCCCTTACTCCACATGCCAGTTACAGCTGATTGTGGCAGCTGAACCAGCAATGCATTTTTGCATCAGATGCACAAAAGCTAGACATACTGGATATGAAAGAGCAAATGTGCAGTATATTTGGGGGGGGGGGGGTTCTGCAGATTAGAATTATCATTCTTGACAATCACGATATTTATGGCTCTGCTTTACTGATTTCATATTTAAGATCTAAATCCATAAGAAATGCACAGTATTTACCACCTCAAGTGATACTGGAACACATCCCTCTAAAGGTTTTAAATATTTCTCTGCTTTGTGTGAGGAAACAGCAAATAACTGGAATCCTGTGTTGCTTTTGTGCTGTTTGAAGGATTAGCCTCTCTCAGTTCCTGGACAATATATATATTAGGCACACTAAGTGCTGTGATTAGAGCTTGAACAATGTTTAAATCAGACGCATCTCAAATACATCCCCTCATAAAGCATAATCTGTCATTATTATGCAATTATGTATGGTACTAGTATGCACGAATTTTCTATTTCACCTGGTTCATCAGATATGCTGTCTCCACAAACAGATTTATCTGTATGGTAATTCTTGGAGTATTTTCTGAGTGCACATTTATGAATGCACACAAAATTCTCTGTATTTAAACTTTTACTCTTAAAACCCACAGCTTTGTTACCCAATACCTAGATTCCTAATAGCTCACTAAATAGATTGACTAAATCTAGCTCAGATGTATCTAACTACGGCTGTGCTCATGGTTCCCCCCTTTGATGCAGAAATAGGCATCTACTTTCTAGATTACACATCATCTAGGAAAAGCTAAGGTGAAAAGGTGGAGAAAAAAAGTAGGAAAAAACCCAAAAATATTTCAGGCTTTCTTACACAGTTGGGAAAAAAAAAAAAAATCTGCAAACAATAATATATGAACAGAATATTTGTTATTAACATAAAGGCAGGGTTGGTACAATTAGCTGAATGCAAGAAAGCTTTGGGTTTTTACCTCAAGAGGTAGTAATAGCCCCAACCTCCTGGCTGGTCAAATGTAGAATCTAAAAAATTCTGAGCAATTTCAGCATATGATGGCAACCAAACAAAAAAACCCAAACAAACCCAGACAAACCCCAAAACACCACCACCAAACCAAACTAGGAAACATTAATAAGGGGTATAATGAGTTGTCAGAAACAAAAGAAATAGTCCAAAAATATTCATTTTTCAAGGTGACACATTGCAAAGAATACAAATTCATGCCATTCATCAGTGAAACTTGATTAAAAATACAAAAAAAAGGCTCATCTTACCTTCCCAGTCAAGCATATACATCTAGAGCAGATCTACCTTCAAGACTTCAACCCTTTTTACACGTGCAGTTTGAAATTGGCCAACAAATGCAAAAATTAGTCATAGGGGACTAAGAGACAGCAGAAGCATTTAGGCCTCATTTCTGTAGGAAGCCAGGCTACAGCAAATGTAATTAAAGTTTTTAGTAAGAGTTTGCCATTTTACTAAAAAACTCAGAATTACCAGAACAGACACTAAGTGTTGGGGCACAGCATCCCATCCTCCCTCCCATCCTATGCGGTAGAGGCCAAAGCCTCATGCAAAAGCTAATAGGATGATTATCTTGAGAAGGATTATGCTGCAAAGAGAAGCTGAAGTCTGCCTTTGTGAGAATTAATTCCATCATCCTTACTGGTCACCTGAATTATTTTCTTTTGCCATAGTGAAGATAGATTATCACTCTGGTCTTCCTTAAAATGAGTGAATCTCAAAAGACATCGATATAAGAAGGTGGGATAAAATGTACTTGCAGATTTTTCTTTTTGGTTTAAGAAATAGGGAGTCCAAAAAAAGGGTACAAGAGGAAAAAGTAATTAATTCTTTTATAAGAAATAAAAGTCTGCCACACTAAATTAGAAGAGTATAACTATAATATAGTCTACACCTAATAAGCTTAGCAACGAATGATTGAGACATTATCTGTTCTACAGGAAATGCCAAGATGTGACTCTAGTAGATCAATATAAGGTGAAAACATTGTGAAAGTGGTGCTTTATACTTTGATATGGAAAAAAAGCTTTATTCTTGGGGTTTCATTTTTCATTTCTAAGCAATTTAAAGAAGGAACACCTCCCAACACATCCTCTCCGTCCTGATGGAGACAACAGAGTATTTACATCCAGGTGGTGCAGAAAGAACTACATGAAGGAATTACTCCAAAATCAGAGAAGTACTTGCAGCTTAGAGACTCAAACAGAATGAGAACCACTGTCTCACTAAGTAAAACCTTCACCCTAGAAACGTGTCCTGATTATACTCAGGATACACGTGCATCACATCACCACAAGTATTTATAAACATGGGTAACAAGCTTGTTCAGAGAATTAGCAGTTCACAAGAAAACAAGGCTTGTATCTTTGGGTGGTAGTTCAAATGCAAGCTAGTGGGAAGAAATGCAAAATACTGGGCACTTTTTTGCATAAACAAAAGCATTACAGAGCAGTAAATTAACAGCTACCAGATGCTGGATACTGCTCTAGACAGAAAACAGAAAAATAAGATGAAATCTCAGCCTCATAATCACTGACGTGTTGGAAAGTCTTACTAAAATAGTCTACTTTAGTTAGATAAGATGTTCCTTGTTCTGATTGTTGAAGAAGAGAAATAAGGTAATTTTGGAAGAATCCATGGAAGATTGTTCTGCAGTGACTCACTCTTATTCTCACCATACAAACAATAATAATAACAACAATAATAGCACCTCAGTTTCAATTACACCAACATACCACTTGGTTCACTTAATCTTAAAATAAATAGATAATGTTAGGATTAAACTTGAGTGCATTAATACTCACAGGGGAAAATAAAAAAATCACCTCCTCACCTGCACAGCAAAGTCAAAGCAATCAGATATGCAGACAGTGCCCACAATGAAGGCTGACAAGTATGTTGACCTTGGCCAAAGGGACACCGTTTATTGAGGTTACACCCAGGAAGCCAAGCATTTCATCTGCAGCACATGCTGAGCATCAGCACTAAATCAAAAGTGAAACTGCGAAACGCAGCCGTGTGACTCCACCGACACTTCCGTCCTGTATGGAAAGGTAATACCTATGACGAGCAACTAAAGGTGCTCAACAGTAATGTCTTCTCAAAGACAACTGAAGTGGAGGACAACTGTCAGTTATCCAAGAGGATGAAAGTTAAATTTAAATGGCACTAGGAAATATGAAAAAACATACTTTCTGAAACAGCTCCCATTTCCCTTACTGTCAAGGCAGAGCACTAGAAAATGGGAAACGTGGTGTTAAGATGGACTAAAAGTGAGAAGAAAACTGAACAGAAACTTCAAAGAGTTAGGAGAGACATCTTGATCCCCCTACAGTTGTGGCTCCATTCAGCATTTAGTAGGGAACAAGTAAGCAACACATGAACAAATACACATCATATAAATAGCTCCTCTCTTAATTTTACACTGATTACAGAATGCCAGCTTGCAGACTAAATATATAAGTTTTTAAAAACATCTAAAAGAAACAAATTAACTAATATTTACATCAAAGTTCTCTTATCATCAGAACAAAACAAAGATGCCCTTCAGCCATCTTCCACTGAAAACAAAGTAAAGCCAAAGCAAAGCAAACCAGTGTTGACTGTGCTTTTAGAGGATGACACAACCACTGTAAAAAAGTCTATTCACTACTTCTAAACATTTCACCACCTAAGTGATTTTTTCTTGACTTTCAGACTTTTGTCTCCAGAAACTGGTTTCAGTTTATCAGGTTATTCACCATGTTACCAGGACAGCACCAAAACAACTGCATGTGTATGTATGCTTATGTTTTTATAAAATGTGCATTAGGCAACCCTCTCTTAAAACCAAGAATATAAAGATAAATTGGAAATTGCCACTCTATATCTTTGTCTTCACTGACATGTAATTTCCCATTGTGAACAAGATACAGAGTGACTACAAGTTTCTGTGCCCAACAAAACAACAAAAATACAATAACAAAATTCACACTATTTTCCTTACTACACCAAGCACCTTATCCATTCCTGTCTAACTTAACAGCTGCAGGTGAGAGCTTCCCAAATACATCTGGCTCTTCATTTGCATTTATGCATGTGTTTGAGAGCCTATATGGTAAAGAAAGAATGCGTCAAATCCAAAAGAAGCTGTGGAATTAAATGCCAGGTCTATGAGCCTTGTGTTGAGAGGAAAAGGGGAAGACCTCACCTACCACAGCACATGGCATATGTTTCTCTTCAGCTGCCATTCATGTTAGATGAACAAAGAGATTAAATATTGCAAGTAAGGAAGTAACCAATCAAGTTTTAGTGATCTCTAAGAAAGGCCTACAAAAGTATTCCATCTGCCAAAAAAAAAAAAGTTCTATGATTTACAATAACATGCAAAGGATGGAAGTATCATGGAAAAAGAATGAATGAAAAATTAGTTTAAACTACTACTGTGGTTCCATTTTGTCCCACTGACAATAAATCTATACCACTTATTTATATACTGTAGTTTTCCCTATTGTTGAAGTTAGAGCTGATAAAGTTTGATATTTTAAAGAACCTCAGCAAAAATTAAACAGAAGTAAGTAACAAAATTTGCATACAGGAGTAAAACTTCCCAAGATGGAAAAATCTCACTTTTTTAGATCATTAACTCATGATATTTTATTGTAACATGTGAATAAACTATGAAACAATGACCATGAAACTGATTTTCCTTACTAATGCTGAGTAACATTGCAATAAGTACCCTAAATCAGAAATTGTTCTAAATATGGAACTTTTTTTAATGAGAAACAAAAGAGATGGAATGCATTTGTGCATATCAGTACACAAAGCTGCAATTAAGGCTGAATATTGTCCCTTCAAAATGAAGTAGAACAGAGTTAATGAAAGTTGAGAGAAAAAAAGAATCAGGATTACAGACAAGGACATGAGGAAGAGTTTGATGTTTTCTTTGCTTGATGGCAGAGCAACTTTGGTTCAAAATTAATAAATGGAGACATAGTAATCAGTGGTACCTGTCCATATATCCTCTTAGAGGCAGCATGGAACCAACCTTGCTTCTATACAAAGGGACAATCCAACCTCACATTCTTCAGTATTTTCTGTTCCCTGACATGTATTTATGGCAGCTCCATCTGGCCTTACACTGTCCAGAAATATGGCCCAGGCCCATTTCTTTCCTCATATACTTGTCACTCCTGTATCTTCTATCTTCTATCATAATATAACCAAAATGTTCTACAAGAAAAAAAACCTATACATGAAAGTAACTATAAATGTTTGCATACTGACAAATAACACTCAAAGGCAGAAACTGAAAGCAGAGCTGGGATAAACTGTAACAAAGATGGTGGTGCAAACATAAACGTACTAACTATGGAAAACAAAACGTGAGCTGGAATGATATGGACCTCTAAGATGAAAATCTTAAGGAACCTCTACTCCATCACTGTGTACTGAGATTAACATTTTAATAGAGCACATTTCTTTCAATTCAAGCCTCATTTGTACCTCAGGTTGAACACATGGCCTGTTTTGAGGTTACTTCCAATTCTTGCGTTCCCGTAACAACAATCTAAGACACTAAAGGCACATACATTTAAGTGGAGAGTGAGCATTGCTTAGAGCATTTTCAAAAAGCAAATGGATACAAAAAGCCTTTATCTACATGCAGGAGAACTTAAATATGTTAGGCAAATCTCTACACCAATGGCCTCTTGCAGTAGTTGTGTCTGGGCCCACAGCAGACACGCGCCAGTGCCTCAGTGAAGGAGTCCCAGGAGTGGCCTCCTTGAACTTGTAGAGCACCTCTCTAAACAGTGCTCTCTACACCCATAAGAAGAATCACCTCTGCTACAAGATCCAAGGTTCTTGGCCTTTCTGTTTTAAACTACCAGGGTATCTTTGCATTTCGTATTAACAACCTCACTACGTGCACCGATCCAGAAACAAAAACATCAAATCCCAAAACCCCCCACACTACCTCAAGTGCAAGAAACAATGTCATCCCAGTGGACCAAGAAGTGCAAACAGAGCAGAGACTGAAAACAAATGTTCTAAGCCATACAGAGTATCACAGCTTCTGTATCACAGTAACTAATTTTAGCATTATTAACAGTAAGGCATGTGTTTTTTCAATGCAGAACAAAAACACCATCTCAAAAGATAATTAAGCAGAATTAAAGAGTCTGTAGAAAAACCTTCCTGCCTAAACGCACCATGAATTAGTATGTCTTACAATCACAAAACATTTCTTTTCAGCAAGCTTTGGAAAACCAACACAAAGATATTCACCCCTTACCATATAAAACCTGAAACCAAAGCTGGCATTTTATGGAGACGAAACAGAGCAGACCCTAATAAGCATTACAGAATCGAGCTCCTGCATAAATACATACGCACATCAAGCTTACTGTCAGTGAGACCAACCACGTAAGAAGAGCCATTACTGTGTATACATGATGGGTTCTAAGCATAGGGCAGGCATCTCATGGAGCAAAAGGAAGCTTTGAATGAAGTGGGTCTCATTTTCTTCCCCCTTAAAAAATTTGCTAGGATTTCTCTCTAATAATCTTATTAATTTTAAAATAAATAAATAGCATCAGTTAAAATTGAAATAATTTCTTAGGACTGTTTATTTAGGCAGTGTGGTGCATGGAAGTCATCAGTCAGGCTAGTGAACATATAAATACCTAACAAAAATAATTCTTGGTTTTTAGTTAATCCTGTGTCCACTACATCCTCCCTCTAATTTAGAGATCCTGCAAATCTGCAGTGATTTGCAGGCCTAGCCACTGCTTTAAGAGCTGCTGGAAAGAACTTTTCTCAAAATCTCACCCATTCACTAGAACAAACCAGTCTTGATGGGGTACCAAGAGAGAAAAATTACAGTGTGTGCAGATCGTCCTCTCATCCAGCCCCCTGGAGTGATCTGTTCTGTTGTGTTGCCATAGAAAATGGAAAGGAAGCCTCCAATTAGGGACGAGGTCACATTTAAGCAGAGATATTATGTAAATATCAGCCTGCCAGCACCTTGCAAAAAAAAAAATAAAGGCCTCATCCTGCCAGCTCTCCAAGGGCAGGCCTCGGGTTTGCTCCTAGAAAACCCCTGCCAGCAGGACTCGGCTTCCAGGAGCAGGTGCCACCCCCGGCGGCTGCCCCGGGCACCCCCCGGCACCCCAGGTACCGCCCGGGAGGGGGCGGGCGGCAGAGCCCCGGCGGGGGCGGGATGCTCCTGACCGTCATCCCGCCCTGCCGCGGGTACCAGCGGGGATGGGGGAGCACAGGGAATCCCTCGGAGCTCTCCCGGCCCCTCCGCGGCCGCGCCCCGGGCCGCCGATGGCTGCGGGGGAGTTGCGGGAGGGCAGCGGCCGGCGGGGAACCGGCCAAGCGGGCCGCCTCGGCGGGCAGCAGCCGCCTCGCCCTGCCTGGGGACAGGCAGCGCCCTGCCCCGCCAAGGACCGGTCGCCCTTCCCGGAGCTTCCTCGCCCGTCGGGTCACCGGCACGGAGCGGCGAGCGGAGAGGGACACAGCCTCGCCCCGCTCCGGGATGCACTTTCTTCCCCTAAGCACCTCGCACGACCAAAGTCTCCGAGAGCGGCAGCATCCTCCCTCCACCCCTCCCTCCATCCGTCCGTCCGTCCTCCCTCGCCACCCCGTCCCCGCGCCGTCCGCGCATCACCCACTCGTGCCTCCCGCCGCCGCCACTCACCCACGCCGCGGCCGGCGACGGCGGCAGGGCCCGGCCAAGCCCTTGCCCGTTGCTCCCCCGGGGGATCCGCTGGCGCGATGCGGACAGAGCGGCGGCGAAGCACCGCCCGGCAGCCGCACCTCGCTGCCGGCGCCGGGTCCCTCCCCAGCTGTCACCGGCGGCCCGCCCTCGGGGGCGGCGGCGGCCGGGCCCTCCCGCAGCCCCGCCCCGCTGCCGCCGCTTCCCGGGGTGCTCGGCAGCGCGGCCGCGGCGGGATGCGCGGGGCTCCTGCTCCGGGCCGGCCGCCCCGCACGGAGCCGGGCCCTGTGCGCCGGGTGGGTGCGGCGTCCCCTCGCTCGGCTCAGCAGGTGCGGGGCACGTCCGGCACAGAGCGCCGAGGAGGATGGACCCAGTGAATTTTTTATGTTACACTCGGCCGTCGCACACAAGAATTAGACACGGAGTTGTGAGATTAACTCAGCTGCTCGCACTCTGTATCCATGCCGGACGCCTGTAAACCCTGATGCCATTTAAAACCTCTTTCTTTTGTCAGAATGGAAGAGAACAGCAGCTTGAAGCTCCCGGGCCCAGGCTTTGCTGTGGGTTTCACACCAGACTGACTCCTCTGCGCCGATGTACATCGGCTGTGAACGCACCTTTACCAAAATGCTGTTCGTGATTATATTTCTGTTGATCCAGATTCAGTGACTGACGCAGTGAATATAGCAGAAATGTATTTCTGTAAGCCGAGACCTCAGGGAGTGGGAATGGTCATGATAACTGGCTCAGTGTTAACTTGATGGCTTATGCACTATTTGTGTAAACTGGCCCAGAATATATGCTGGAGAAAATAAGCAAGTTTACCATTCCATTTGGTTTGCTGTTGTCGTTGTTGCTGCTGGAGTGCTGGGATTGTACTTAGTTTAATAAGACAAGATGGCTATCGGAAAATAAATAGATTTCAAACAGGAACCACAAATACAAAAAACATGCATCAAAAGAAACGTGCTCAAAGAAGAAGGTTGACGTGGTTTAGCAGAGAGCTCAGGGCAGCATCACAGGGACATAAATGTGGGAAGGGAACATTTCAGTCTTGCGGATAAAACTAACACTATTAATGGCCACACTGAATGCTTAAAATCCAAATTTGAGTGGAACACACATTTTAACAGTCAAGGCAATTAAAGAGTCAGAAACACCATTTGAGACTAAAAGGGAATATGCATTGCTGGGCGGTGTGAAGCAACACTTAAAAAAATCTCTTTCCAAAGGGAGGAATTTCAAACAGGAGCTAAAGGAATTCTTGTAGCCAGAATAACCCAGAAAGTTCCTTCTCTGTAGAGAGAGTGCTGGTTTTGCTTTTAAAATCAATAACAATTGAATGTCTCTCAGTGTTAATTACTTAATACAGTTAATTTGTTCCATTTTCTAAGAAAATTTCAGGTATTAGTGTTTGATATTAATGCTTTTAAAAAAATGCCAACACATTTATTAGTGGCTATGTTCCAAGTCTGGATTAATGAAACCATAATGAGCAGCTTGTTATGCTTTAGCTGCTCTCTAACTGTTCTTCATAGGAATAGGAGTTTGGGGCCTTAGTTCTGGCCTTGGTCAGAAAGAGAGGAAATTTGAGCTCATAAATAATATATGCATGGCTTTATATTAGTGTTAKGTCTTGTGCAAGGATGCAGTGTTGTGTTCTGAAGAAAAGCAGGATGTTCTGTATAGAATTTACTTGTAATGGGTTGGTGCATAGGGTTGTCACATGCAAATTATTTTCTTATTAAATAATTTTTTCTTGAAAGTACTTAAATAAGAAGGTGAAGTTGATAACTTAGCTAAAAGTTTTTTCTCAGTACTTGTCATTAATAAAAGTGTTTGTTTTTTTTCAATTAACATAAATTTGATTTAATTTAAAAGTAAGGTTAGGTAATCATCTTCTCTGCACAGAGTCAAAAATATTAGCTTCCTGTCTGACATGGCTCTATAACCTGCTGTTCCCTTCAGCTGGAGAGCAACCATCACTTCATGAACCCTAAAGCATGGGTTTGATATCCCCTAATGCCTGGAAGCTGAGGGACCCGTTGCGCTGTCTGCACTGCACAGATGTGCTGTAAAGATGGTCCCATCCCCAATGAACTGATGCTTTTAGTGGTCATGGAATATCCAGCAGACTGCCATATTAAGTGAAAGTAAAGATTTATAATCTGGCCAGGTTTTTGTTTGCCTGTTTGTTTACAGCAGTGTTGTATCTTACTGGAAGAAAACTACTGGGTCCTGCCCAAATTCACACAGGAATTCTGTGGGTCAGCCAAAAATTAATGCTGATATATCCTGGTAACGGTGGCACCCCTGCTGATGTGGGAAGCTTCTGAACAACACAGAGTGTGAAGTTGTGAAATACAGAAGATGTCTGTGAAGGAAGAGAAGTATTTTGCCAGCTATCAGCTGATATGTTACTACTGGTTGTTTGGCTAGTGTGTTACCAGCTTCCCAACTCTGCTATTAGTGATTAGTAAAGCAGATTGAAATATTGAATCTGAAAAACGCTATGTGAGACGTCAGTAAGAAAATATTCGGCTCTGTTCTGAATTCCTTAAAAATCAATGCAAATTCTTCATTTAGTTCAGGAAGAATAAAACTGACTCTTCGAAGTAACACTTTAAAAATGCATTAAAAACCTTTTGGTAACTTTACGACTATGCAATTTAGAACTAGAGGCACTTTGACTTTATTGCACTCATGCTGCAGTAACTATATTAAGTAGAAAGCAAAATAAAATTTCAAGGACAGGCCATAATTGAAAAGTTAATTCATTTTTAATATTGATATACTCATTTTAAAGAGCTTGAAGCCTGCAGACTAGCAGAAGAACATCAGACTCCTTGCTCTAAATTTGCCTTTTAATCATAATAAAAATCTCTTGTAAACAGAGCTGGTCCTCCTGTTCAGTTAAAGCTCAAAGCGTGAGAAGTTTTTAAAGCTTCAGCTATGAATAATTGTAACGCTTTAAGCTTTAATATTATTTTATGAAAAAAAATCCTAGAACACATTTGAAACTGATTTACACACAGGGGATCAGACTATCTGCTGCTGTAAATGTAAAAGCAGCACGTTGATTATTTTTTATTATTGTTGTTATTATTGTTAATATTATTATTATTTAGAAATCAAAAATGCACATCTAAGAACGGGGTTTTTTTAAACTATGTTTTTTCCCATTGAAATGCAGCCATCTGCAGGCAGTTATATAATAGTGCATAGCAACAGTACAACAATTATGTACAATATATGGCTATATTTAAAACTTACAGCACTGATTATTATTAATGTTAATACTGCTCAGGATAGGCAAGAGAAAATTACTTTTAGGGGGAACCTTAAGTAGACTGACTATGATTATGCACTTTTAAGGATTTGGGTGTGATCTTTTATGGGAATAATTTTTGTAGAAAAGTTGGATTCAAGACATCTCTTTCAGAAAGCCTGGGAGATTCAGAGTCATTGAAATGGAATGAGGTTTATTCTTCTAAGTTATTGCGGCATTGTGAAACTTGCAGTGGATTTTCATTTAAAACAGTAATGTTTTAATATTCATTTAAATTTTAAAAAAACAGTATTTATTCAGATTCAAGATTTCTGGAAAGAGCTGGCCTGATTTTCTGTGGTTGAGCTGTGTATTACTCAGAGAGCTGGCTGCTAATTGTCCATGTATGGGATGCCTGGGCTCCCTCTCTGCGTTGTGGGTGAATCTCTGGCAAGGCTACCATGGCCCTGGAGCAGAGGTGCCTCTTACATACCCCAAGAGAATCTGTCTTGCTGTGCAAGTGGTGTACAAAATTGATAGTGGCACCAATACACGCAAAAAAAATCACCTACCATGCTGCTGCATTTTACAACACAGACTGTGTGTCTGCTGCACCAAAAGGGGAAGCAGTGCTGGTGTGTGCAGCTCGCAAGGTGGGACTGTAACTGGTTTGGCCAAGGGCAAAACCTGCCCACGCCTGCCAAAAGCTGTGTGTGCATCATATAAATTCTTTCTACAACACATATTTTATCAGAATCTAATCTTCTTTTACAAATGGTCGAAACACTGATATGACAAGTTGCAGTATATCTTCTTGGAGATGTTCTCCCCTCTTTCTCACCCTGTTATGGGTTCTGCCTTAGGTGGGTGACAGTAGAATATCCAGAAATAGCATTACAAACTCGTGCTTCTAATAGGCAATAATTACCATGCACGGATATCAATAGCAGCTTAAGGAATTAGACTGCAATTAAGAGTTTAAATACGTAGTTTTAACAATCATAAGTTACGTTTCTTTATTGTACTGGGTAGACTGTACAATATTCCTTTATTTTGTGTGTGAGCATGTGTCTGAGCAGATATGTATGCCCTTTTAACGTTTTCTTGCACCTGTTTTAGAGAAGTCACTTATTCCTTAATAGAGAGGGAAGAGTCTTCTGGGAATATACACCCTGAAATTAGGATTTATTATAGGCTTTATGTACAGCTGACTTGGTTAAAAGCTGCCTTGCTGTGCAGTCACATATCAAATTAAAAATGACAGTATAAATAGGTGAAGTTAATGACTGCTGTGGAATATGGAATAAAGCATTTGACTCATGCTAAAACAAAGGGGAAAACTGAAGATTCACAATACGTTAACCCATGTTTGGTCAAAGATGCTGCTATAGAAGCAAGCACTAGTGCTTTGGATGGCAATTGATTTCTCGTGCTATGCTACCTGCATAGCCCTCTTTAATGCGGATGTTGAGATGATTAGCTGTAATAAGGAGAGGCTAGGGATTAAAAGTGTAAAAATAACAGCCATTATACTTCTTAGTAGGAATTCTCTCAGGATATGTGCCCGTGGCTCACTCACGCTTGCTTTACTACATGATGTACTGAGCTAGTCAGAGCTTTGTCAGAAAAAGGCTGCTAAACGTGGCTCTTAAAATCATGACATTTTGGTCAACTTTTTTTTCTCTTCATGATTCCTGTTCTTTTCTTTTATGGATGAGTTGTTTAATGACCACCTTTACTTTCTGAAGACAAGATCTTATGATATTGTATATACTGGTAATATATAAGTTTGTCAACTCTTGAATTGTAGCATTTCTGTTATAGAAACTTAATGTGCAAAGGAAAAAAGAAATGAAAATATGATTTCTTGATCTTCCAATTAATATCTTAATTTAATCATATTGAATTTTTTGGTACTGCTGCAGCAGTTTATATCTTTAGAACATAGGTGTACTTTTCTTGTATCTATCGATTCAAAACTGCAGGTTCAGGACCTAATACAAGGTTTATGCATCATTTCAAAGGATAGCAGCTAGTTTGAAATGCCCTTTAAGAATTACCACAGCTTCTGTTATGCACACTGATGTAAATCTTCAATCAGTGTGCAAAATCAAGAAATATTTTACTGCTGTTGTGCAAGGTCATTGGGGGGAATACTGAGGAATTCCCCTGGATGTATCTTCCTTATAGAATGAAAAAGGTTGCTCTCATGAAGTTCATCTTTGTGAAGAAATAAAGGGTGATAGGGAAGTGAACAGATAGTCTGATAAATCCCTGAAAGAGAAGATGAGCTAAACATTTGTTTATCTTTGGAAACTAGGGTGTAACTGAGCATAGGAGATGCATTAGAACTACTGTTTCTCACTTGGAAGCAGCTTTCTTCAAAGACAGAGTAGGACTTGGAATACCAAATGTGGTCTGTTCTTTAGAGGCAGAAACTGGATAGGACCAGTTGCTAACCGAAGATACTGGAATCTGTGAGTATACCTTGTGGAAGATGAAATGAGTCGTTTCATTACTCATCCCAGAGATGTACTAAGCATAGTCAGTGAAGATACCAAATTTTCTCCTGCATTATCATATTCTTGTAAATGCTCAGAAGCAAAATAACTGAAGTTATTCCTTGCTGTCCGTAGATTTCTGGTGGTGCAGAATTTGGATGCTTTTGTATGTAATAAAAGTATATTTAATCTCTGATAAGTGACAGCTTAATGTGCAACACAGAAAAATAGAAACTTTTCTCAAGTTTAAAAATTAATTGCATCAGGTATAATTAATCATATGATAAGCAAAAGAAAGTACTAATTGCCCATATAGCTTTGGTCTCTTTATACCACTTTAAAGGTAATTTCACCTAAATTCAATAAAACAGGCTACAATAAGCAGAAAGTTTAGACAGGATTAATGACATTAGCTCTGTCTTTACAATGTTTGCCCTTAGGAAAGGTACAAAATTGATTATTGCCTGAAAGTACACTGTTCAGAGTTCAGTAACAACTTGAGTAATTAAGACAGTGTAAACATAGACTTCTGTCCAAATAACATGAAGTGCATTTATATTTTCTTATGGCCCCCTCTTTTCTTTATATGACTTCAGAAGAATACCTTTAAGAATACAATAGAACAGTTCAGTTGGAAGGGACCTACACCAACCCTCTAGTCCAACTGCAATATATGCTGCTGGAGATTGCCACTATCAGTTTGTAATGGAGGGTGGAGTCACACTGCAGATAAAGACTAAGAAAACACGTGAATGCATGTCAAACAAAATTTAATTAAACTGTGTAATTGCAGGCTCAGATAAAGAGCAACACTATGAAAACGTTGTTAGTACTCCCATCTTGTATAATATACATATTATACATATGTATTTATTATACATACAACAGTTTGAAAAAGGCTCAGTCAGTTGTTGTCCAGCCATAGTAACGTAGCAGTGGGGTCAACCAGATTGAGTGGGAAGATGATAGTAGAAGGTATCAGTACATTAGGCTATGAGAAGATACAAAAGATGTATAATAGAGGAAAGAGTAGTCAGCAACAGAGGTGACCGAACTGCTGAGGTCCTTCAGCTCACACTGTGTATGAGCTGGTTCATTCACAGCCCAGTGGGCTGCTGGCTGTGCTGCTTCTGGAGGCAGCTTAGTCAGTCTCCATGCGGGCTCTGGAAGGCCAGCTCTAGCTACAGTACTTCGTAACATGGACTTTTTCCTGTGGCTCTTCCTTTAGTGATGATTCATGATTTACTTCAAAAAGAGAGGGCTGCCAAGATGACAAATTTATGCTGCAGATCCTGTGTGCAAATTAATTCTCTCCCTCTGCAGTCTTTCCATTTCCCAAAGCTCATCTAAGGAGGTTGCAGAGAAAAAAGAAGCAAAGAGAACACTGTTTGTTGATGCCCCAGAGCTCAGTGTATGAAATCCATTTAATCTGGTAAAGCTGCTAAGGCACGCTGAAGGTGCTCAGAATTTTTGCATTCTTTTTCGAGCTTGTTTTTTTATTTATTTAAGATGTCAGTACAACTGCATTTGGAATTTAGCCTGCCTATCTCCTACAGAAGCCTTCCTTGCTCAAATGGAATGAGTCAGGCACAGTGTGTATAAAACACTTTGTGGTGCCAGACGTGAGGCAGTGTAATGCAAAGTACTTCTCTGCTTCAGAAATGTTCTCTCCCCTAAAGTGAAAATGAAACAAAACCTCCAAAGGCATTTTCGGTTCCTTATGTACCTATCAAAGGGCATAACAGTGTTCAATTATTTAGGTAACTTTCCCTATTAGCCTGCTTTCTTTTATGAATCATTTCAAGTGGCTTGGGCCCTAACCATAAAAAATCTTAGCATATTCTAAAGACTTTGARTATGGCCCAAAGGAAAGATTAGGTGAGTTAAAAATTTATAGCCTAAAAAATTTCGTGAACTTCAAATTGCATTTTAATGAAATAATCTTTTTAATCTTGACAGATGTGCTGGTTTTGGCTGGGATAGAGTTAACTTTCTTCACAGTGGCGGGTATGGGGCTGTGTTTCAGATCTGTGCTGAACACAGGGTTGACAGTATAGAGATGTTTTTGTTATGGCTGAGCAGGGCTTACAAAGAGCCAAGGCCTTTTCTGCTTTTCGTACTGCCATGCTGGTGAGGAAGTTGGGGGTGCATGGGAGGCTGGGAGGAGACACAGCCAGGACAGGTGACCCAAAATGACCAAATCGATATTCCAGACCATGTGACATCATGCTCAGTTTATAAAGTGGGAGGAAGAATGAGGAAAGAGGGGGACATTTGGAGTGATGGTGTTTGTCTTCCCATGTCACCATTACATGATAGGGCTTGCTCACCTGGAGATGGCTGAGCACCTGCCTCCCCATGGGAAGTGGTGATTTAATTCCTTGTTTTGCTTTGCTTGTGTGTGTGGCTTTTGCTTTTCCTATCAAACTGTCTTTATCTCAACCCATGAATTTTCCATAGTGAGATTAACAGAGGTAGGAAGTAATAAGGGAATATTCTAAACATCATACCTTTAAAAAGTGATATACTGCAACATGCAATTGGAATTGAGCACATATCAGTGTTCTGAAGCTCCTCAAACTTTCTTTAAAAGAAGAGTGATTCACAAAGTGTGGTAAAATGAAGAATAAAGAAATGTTGATAAAAATCTCACAGCTGAATGAAGTGTTGATACGTCATCTGAACTATGTTGTTCTCCGAAGCATTATTCCAAATACCTAGGTATTTCTTATAGCAGTTTGTATTGCCTCCTCTTAAAAAAAAAACCTCTGATGATGGTTGCACAGATGACCTGCTACAGTGTTCTTGTGAAGTTTTAATATCTAATCTAAACTTCTTATGCTGCAAGTTATTACTTCTGGTTCTAACCCCTCTGAATACCAAAAACATTCTCTTTGCAGAAGATTTTGTGTATTTTGAAGTACCTTCTTTGCCAAGGCTGAAAGACTAATTTTCCCACCTTTTTTTCTTAAATTCCATCTAGGTTTCTGAGTCACTGCTCTCTGCTAGACAAATACACGTGATTTACCTCTTTCCAAAGTATGGACCTGGGTTTTGAAGTGTGGCAGCTTTGGCCTTACAATCCTGAAGTGAAGGGATTACCTCCTGTATGCCTTACATGCCACGATGGCACTTGCTTTTATCTGAAATAGAATGACATTTCTGATTTATCATTTTTTAATCTACTGTAATCCCCAATGTACTACTACACAGCCAGTTATTCTTCATCCTTCTTTGGCTTTTGATCCATCCTGTTATTGACCTATCCTAGATCATAGATTAACTATATAAAATGTAACATACTGTATTAAATTCTTGGGTGGTTTGGTTTTTTTTTCCAATCTATTTGAATCACTGTAATGGTAAAATAAGTGAAGAACTGTAGCAGATTGTCTTTGAGTGTCAGGAGTCATTTTATTTAATCTTTCCTGGATCAATTACAGTAAAGAAGTGGATCCTGAATTACTATAGGGAGAGAAGTAGTAGAGAAATGGGTTTGAATCTCTTCCAGTCGTGTGTTTTCGTAATCATAGGGTGATTTGTTTCAATAGTTTCCTTTGCAGTTAATGAAATCAGCAGAAGACTGACTGAAGACAATCCTCAGTAGTGAGATGTGTGAAATGTAGTATTTTGTTTGCTTTAAGCTGTGTTGCTAAATTCTAACTTCATTCAGAAAACTAAGTAATCTCCTTCAATGAAAAATACATCTGAATTCTGAATTCAATACAGAATATAATGGTATCTTCTGATTAATATATTGGGGAAAACAGAGAAATGCAAACAGGGAACTGCAGATTTTGTCATATGTTCAAAATATGCTAGCATTCCTTTTTATGAAAGCCAGAATTACATGATTTATTTGTTCATCAGGAACAGTATTTCTAGGAAGTGTACGTCTTGCTGTACCTGTGACTGATGCTAGTGCTTTATAACTGCATTTATCAGTGGAGAGGAACAAATGACCCATATTAAAAGCTAGATAGCTGATAATACCTTGATGTGATTTTGTAAGCATTTGCATAAATATGCATGGACCTAAGATAAAGGATATTAGGAATCAAAGGTAAGAGGGCCACTATTAGGAGAGACCACAATCATACTTTGCAACCTACTGCTGTCCTTTTAGGTTATATATGCGGTAGTTTTTGCTTTTACTTGCAACCTAATTTCTTTTGTCTTTGAAATTTTTATCTTATTATTTTTTTTGTGAAGGAATCACTGTTCTGTATAGCTGTTTGGTTTGGGCGATTTTGGTGCCTTTTTTTGGGAGGGGGAGGAGGAGTTAGAAAAAGTCATTACTGTAGCCTTTAATATTAAATTCTATATTCTTACTATTTAGAACTTACTATTTAGAACGATCTAAATGGGAACAGATGTAAGTACAAGTTAGTGCTTAACTAAGAACATGAGGTTAATTTTTAGATTGGTTTTTGCTAGTGTTTAGTATCATACAAGTTTTGTAATGTTTCATGATACCTGAAGTGTTTGTGTGCTCACATACTTGGATGGCCTTTTCTCCAAATAGATCACTTTGCCTAATAAGCAATAGTAACTTTTTCTAAATCTTTGCCTTATTTAAAAATTCATGAAGTCCTGCAGAAGGGCAGTTAAGTAGCAGATAAAGAAACAGAGCTATAGAAAAGGGAAAATATGAGGCCTGAGGCGAGGCAGCAATTCAGCCTTGACCTCAGTCTCTCCCAAGAAACCTGATGCTTTTTCATAGATGAGATGCAGCTATTGTGGCTTATTGAGTTCAGTCTTCTGTCCCACTTAAAGGCAACATGGATTTCCTGGCTGCTCTTCTTTATTGTGGTAGATTCATTTTTCATGCACATTGTTCTCTGTTCCTATGTCTCAGGTAGAAACCTGCACTGCACATTCAGGTAACTGTCAGGGTTTCCAGGAGGAAGTGTTCAGTTTATAGGTGTTACATGCAACACTTGGTAGATAAGAAGACAACCCTGGTCCTGTCATTATGAAGGAAGAGACATTACTACAGAACAAAGCTGCTCAGACTGAAATTCTCTAGCAACTCCCTTAAATATTGACATGCGGAACTCCAGAGAAAAAATAATGAATGGTGTATCCCTAAGAACAAAGTTCCTTTATAACAGAGCTATGGGGGCTTGAAGTTAAACACAGCTTGTCTTCTTTCATCTTCTGAGAGTATTGCAGGCTGGAAAGTAAGATGACAAAGGGGTTCTGTGTATGAACGTGTATGAAATTGTCTTACTGAGCATATGCACCTGTATTAAATGCATTTCAAGAACCCCATCACATAAAAATCCTTTTTATCTGTGAAATCAGGATTTGCTGAAAGTCTTAAAATCAGTCTCTCTATAACCCTTGGCGGCAATTTTCCCCTTTCAGCAAATAATGGGTCTGAATTACTTATTATTTAGTGGATATTAGCTTCCAGCTTTACTAAACACTGTTGGTCTTCACCATTCTCTATTTTTTTCATCTAAGCAGGGGAATGAAACAGTGATCTATTTGTTGGACACATAAATGGTCATGCAGGTTTTGAATTTGTGTTTGTTTTTTTTCAGGTATGTTCATAGCACAAGACCACCTTGTAAGAAAGCAGAACTTTACAGAACTCTTCTGATAACATTTAAGTGATTTTTTTTCTATTTTATGTAGGCTAATAAACCTAACTTGGCATTTGATGAATCATGTACATGACATCTGTCCTATAGATCACATCTATCCATGGACATCAAGTTGCTAGCATTTAGACCCCGTTGTTTTCAGTAGAATCAGTGAATATGCACCGGCTAAATTCAGTAACTTAAAATAGCTGAGAGACTTCCAGGAGAAACGTCCAGTGTTTGAGTTTGTGCCCACTGCCTCTAGAATACCACAGTGAAGAGTCTGGGTTTTTTACATCCTTTCATCAGATATTTATAAACACTAGTAAGATCCCCTTCTTTTCTCCGGACTAAATAGCTCCAGCTCTCTCAGCCTCTCCTGGTATGAGAGATGCTCTGGTCTCATCTTTGTGGCCATTCACAGTCTTGTTGCCCACCACAGTCTCCAGGTCTTACGGTGCAAAGCTGCTTTTCAGCTGAGTGACCCCCAGTCTGTACTGGTTAGTGTGGTTATTCTCCCTAAGTGCAAGATTTGACTCTTCTTTTGTAACCCTTCAGTTTTTAAAATTTGCTTATTATTACCAGAATTTGTTTTAATGCTGGCATTTTTTAAAATATCTCTAGGTATACTGACATGATTCCTTTAAAACATGCAGATGCATTTCTGTTTAGCGTTAAAAGAACCCATGGCATTACAATGCCGATTCTTCTCCGTCACTGCTGGATATATATCAAACCTTCAGTGTTGGTCTTTATCTCTTCAAAGCCAGAAAATTGTAACTGCATGAGTAGAAATTTAACAAAGAAATTACTATAGGAAGGATTTTAAAAACTGACATGCCTAAAGAAAAGAGAATCAAAATGGCAGTGCATGTCAGTTCTAGATTCCCGGCTTCCTAAGTGGAGATAAGTGTTTTTGCAGATGTTTTTTCCAGCTTTGGAATGTGGGCTATCAAACCTGCTGTGTAACTTTCTATTCCAATGCTGAATCTATCTGGAAAGTATGATTAGAAAGCTTTTGGACATGCATATTAAAAACTATGTAAAAGGCAAATTAATGCTTACAAAACAAATGTGCAATTATGAATCTTTTTCTCTATAGAGAGGAATTTTTAAGTGTAAAGATGCATTTGGTGCTTTAACTGGGTATATTGGAGATGGGTTGACTGAACATAGCACTTCTATTTGAGAAAGAAAAAAAAAGAAAGGATTTAGATGATGGATAATAACATTGAGGGGTATGGATTAAAGAGCATCTGTAGTACAGATCTAGTGAAGCACACTAATTCAAAAGGCAATAGCTCTTTCTGTATTTTCAGTGGAAATTTGAAACCTTGAAATCCTGTGCCAGAACAGGAACATTCATGTATAGATCTCTGGGCCTGAAAATTTATTTAAAAAAAAAATTATTTTCTGTGTTTAGCCTTTGAGGCAATTTTAGAAAGAGCTTTCTGAGGATTGAGAGACATTCTCTGGTAAACTATTCAGTTTAAAGACATTTTTCAAGAACAACTAAATACATTAATTTCTTAGGAATTACAGTAAAGTAATTCCTCTGTCCCATGGCAGAGGAATTATGAAAATTCATGGAATTTTCATATGAATCATTCATATGAAAATGCAGGGAATGTTTCTTCCTCAGTCCTCACAGACAAATGCCACACAAAATGGGACTGTATGCATGTCTTACCAATAGCTTGCTGTCATACCATGGTTTTGCAGTGCTGTTTTCATTTCATGTTGTAGAACATCCTCCAGAACAACCTGTTTGGCACAGACAGTCACAGCTAAATTTAATGGCAAAAGTAGGGCTGTAATGATTTATTTAACTCACAGATCAGACTCTGCTGTGCTGAACCTCTCATTTTTCTATTGCTAGTCTTACTGCTTCTGGTTTCATGTTGATGATTCCATTTTTATACATTTCAGTCATTAATGAATGAAGAATTGAAGTCCCTTTTTCTCTAACTTCTGCTACCATTATCCAGAATTCACCATTGCTCTGAAGAGGTTACCCAGTTACTGACGCAACACGTAAGAGAAACAAAGAGCTAATAGAGGGGTTTTTGCATTTACTGGACTATTTGTTTTCAAGTTTGTACTACTGTGAAGGAATTGAATTAGGAGCCAACAATCAAACTAATAATAATTTTCTTGTACCAACATCTAGCTCCTCAAGCTAAGAACTTTCATTCAGTTTTAGAAATCAGCATATTGAGCTGAAATCAAATCTTGTGGCTCTCAAGTTACTTAGAAATTCTTTTAAAGAGTCTGAAAATTCAGATATTATTCTTGTGCCCTTTCAGTTTCATCTGTAAATACTGAATGATGCTAAGTAATTTTTCTGTGATAAATCTTCCCTTTTATTATTAATAAATTGTGTTTAAGATTACAAAAGCTTCTAATAACTTCTAAGCCTTCTGAAAGCCTTCCTGCCAGAGAATTCATGGCAGGCTGTTCAAAACAAGGAGAAAAGGATCTTGGGGTCATTTAAAAGACTTCCTGTGTCTAACATAACCTTAAGTCTGTTTAAAAGTATCAGAAATGTCTTCTCAGGCTGACTGGTTTTTCACAGTACAGTTGTTCAGAACTATGAGCTCAAATAGCAGATGTCCATAAAGGTGATTCCTTTTTCCCGCTTTTATAATTGGACCCAAGGTGCAGTCTATACTGAATCAGCTATGATCTACCTCACCAAATCAACAGCTTGCTTTCTCCAGGGGCAATTAATTTGGCCAGCAGTTATAAAATATTCTCCTAATCATAAAGGATTTTTAAACTAAAAAAATGGCAAGAAACTGTGTTCTAAAATGATAAAACACAGATATATTTCTTACCAGTCATCTTTCCCTCTTCCATTCTAGAAGAGTCTACCCAGCTCCTGGCAATTCTTCCTGGCTTCTCTCTGATTTCTCATCCCACCAAATAGTGCTTCAAGTAACAACTTATTTTCATCATGAAGTACCATTTCTGGAGAAATAAATTAATTTAAAAAATATTCAGAACTCTTTATGTAGCTGTCACCTTTTAACCAGCTAAAAATGGCTCTGTTTCTAAAATTACTCCATCCTCTCCAGCTCCCAGCTGTTAAGGTGTTGTTGGAGCCTGCAGGCTGAAATCTGCCCAATGTTTATCTCTTCACAAAGTTTGTTTACAAGACTCTTGGTCTGAAACTATTGCTGAATCCTTGTTTACTTTACACAGCCCTATCTTAAGCCAGACCAACAAATTAATAGTGGAAAAACTTCAACAACTTGAGAAGGCCAGAACACGTAGCATTCATACAGATTCATAACCAGCCACATGTCAGACTGCCTGCCTGTGTGCACACTGCAATGACCATGGCAGGGGTGCACTGCCATTCTGAATATGCCACCTCTCAGGTTCCAGAATGTTTTGTGAATGTATGAAAGTATTTCTCGCTTTCCAAAAGTCTTGCAATATTTTCCCCTCTTCTGAGAATTTTCTTGCATAAGGTTTTGTTGTTCATTTTTAATCAAAACACATAGAAAACTAACATAYGGGGGGTGTGGGTTGGCGGCCGGGGGAGAGGAATCCTAAGTGTCTATGGCTGTCTTAGTCTCATCCAAACCTAATCTAAGTTTTATTTTACAGACAGCTAATTCTAGGGATACATCAAGAATACAGTCACATCAAAAGGAAAGTAGTACAAGAAACTTGAAGGGTGTAAGGGCATACTTGAAGGTTGTAAGGGCATGGACAAAAAGGTACAACAAAAGATTAATCTAAAAAATACCAATCTACCTGGGAAAAAAAGAAGTCTGAGTCATACAGTTTTTAAGAGAATCTGGGCAAAAGAGTGAAAAAGGAACTATTTATTGTGTAAAGTGTGCCAAACCAAAGAATTTACTAGTATATGACTTAGCACTAGTGGTGAGAGCCTTTAATTCATACTGGGCAGCCCAAAATTCTGGTAAGCCAAATAGTGATGCATAAAGAACTGAGTATAAAGAAGAAAAAAAAAAAGGAAAAAAATTAAATTGGTATAACATGAGTTTAAAAACAACATATGTGTTAAATCAACTATCTTTTATTCTGAGTGTACTGGGTTTGCGTGGCAAGCTCTTGGTAGCAGAAGGGCTACAGGGCTGGCTTCTGTGAGGAGCTGCCAGGAACTTCCCCTGTGTCCGACAGAGCGAATGCCAGCCAGCTCCAGGACAGACCTGCCGCTGGCCAAGGCCAAACCCAACAGCAACAGTAGTTGTGCCTCTGGGATAACAGAGTTAAGAAGGGAAAAAAACTGTGAAACTGCAGCTGGAGACAGGAGAGCGAATATGAGAGAGGAACAGCCCCACAGACACCAAGGTCAGTGCAGAAGGAGGGGCAGGAGGTGCCTCGGGTGCCAGAGCAGAGATGTCCCTGCAACCTGTGCTGCGGACCATGGTGAGGCAGCCGTGCCCCTGCAGCCCATGGAGGTCCAGGGCGGAGCAGAGATCCACCTGCAGCCCCTGGAGGACCCCACGCTGGAGCAGGTGGATGCCTGAAGGAGGCTGTGATCCCATGGGAAGCCCTGCTGAAACACGCTCCTAGCAGGACCCACACTGGAGCAACCTGTTCCTGAAGAATTGCACCCCATGGGAAGGCCTCATGTTGAAGAAGTTCATGAAGGACCATCTCCTGTGGGAAGGCCTCCACACTGGAGCAGGGGAAGAGTGTGAGGAGTACTTCTGAGGAGGAGGAAGGAGCAGCAGAGACAATGTGTGATAAACAGACAGCAGTCCCCCAATCCCCATCCCCCTGCACTACTGCAGGGAAGAGGTAGAGAATATGTGAGTAAAGTTGAGCCCAAGAAGGGTTTTTTTTTTCATTATCTACTCTGATTTGATTGGTAATAAATTAAACTAATTTTTCCCCAAGTCAAGTCTGTTTTGCCCATGACAGTAACTGGTGAGTGATTCTCCCTATCCTTATCTCAACCCACAAGCCTTTCATTTTATTTTGTCTCCCCTGCCCAGCTGAGGAGGGCAATGATAGAATGACTTTAGTTGACACCTGGCATCCAGCCAAGGTCAACTTGTCATGCTGAGTTAGTTAATCTGCGTTATACATTAATTGTGCCGAAATTAAAAACAAAATTTGCACCAGAAAGTGTGTAAAATTTGAGGCCAAAGTTGCATCAGTGTGCTACTCATCACAGTAGGGCCTGCTTGGATCCGGAAATGATGTAGAGACACATTTCTACATGCAAGCCTGTGTTGGTAGGGGAGCAGGTAAAATCAAGGATGATATAATACATAAAGCAGAAAAATATCATTTATCATTAGGAAATAAGGGGACAAGAGATTTTTGCAAGGAATTAGGATGAATTGGGCAAGAAATATAACCCAGAAATTACCAAAGACTAGTGTGGGGCACATCAGTGCATCTCCACGCAGGTTTTGCTACTGACACGTCACCACTAGTGGCAGTCAACTAAAGCTGTATGTGTGTAGGGTTTTTCTCCTTCAGAAATACAGGATAGGAATAGAAATACAGGGTAGGAATACAGCAGTTGTACAGCACTTATAGAAATACACTTGGATCAAGTCTAGAAGGAGCATTTCTTTTGTAGTTGAAGGTGTGAATTTGATCAGTCTAAATTTGAACTAAGATTGTGAGACTTCTGCAAGGTTTAAGCTCCCACTAGTAAATTAGTATTTCACACTGTCTGCTCTCTACAGTTTCATCAAAAGAGAAAATTATTTCAGTTTCTCAGGAACCAAGTGGAATATGTTACTTGTATTTACCTTAAAATAGCTATTAAGAACCCAACAATCGCTATTGTCCAGCACACTGCTGTCTCTTCTCAGTTACAAATGACTTTTTGTAAGCCCTTGTACCTTGAGAGGTCAGAAAAAAAAATTGTTATCACCTTATTAGAAATCACAATTTTTCCCTTCTAATCAGTACATAAGATACGTCTTCCACCTAAAATAACAGCAGATGCTTTAAGGAATGAAGAGTTTTATTGCCACCTGGTGGGAGTCTTGTGTGTCCCATGAACTAATTACAGACAAGATTGTGAAGACGTTGAAATAGCTCAAGCTGACCAACACCATCCTGCGACAATATACTCTCACTACATCTGGCATCATGAGAAAAATTAGATGATTGCATTTGCTAAGAAAAACCAGCATTATTAAAGAGCTGCAACCTGTCCCTACACTCCTTTTAATGTTGGGTAAAGGCACTGTTAAAGTTAGTAAATTCCAGTTCTTTTGATATTAGTCAACACAATTGGAGTACTGACATGTATAAATAAAATCTGAACAATCAYTTATATATGAAATATAATAGAAAAATATAATTTTCATACCATATATGAAATATAGCAGAAAAATTGTATTTTAAAGTTTTGGGGAAGTTAAGAGCCTAATGGACAAAGAACAGAGGTTTAAATATGCACTTTAAATTGACTGAACGCTTTCTCTTTATGTAACTGACAATTAATAATGTGAACTTTGGAGATAATAATTCTGAAATTCTCCATTTAATAATTCCTTGACACAACAGAAGGCGGGGATGCCATCCAGAGTGACCTGGGCAAGCTCGAGAAATGGGTCCAGGAGACTATCATAAGTTCAACAATCCAAGCGCAAGGTGCTGTACTGGGGTCAGGCCAATCCCAGACATGAGTCAAGACTGAGAGAAGAATTCATCAAAGGAAGCCCATCAGAGAAGGACTTGGGGATTCTGGTGGACCACAGTGGGCATGCCACAGCAGCGTGCACTTGCAACCCAGAAGGCCAGCTGTGTCTTGGGCTGCATCAAAAGAGGCACAGCCAGCAGGCTGCAGGATGTGATCCTCCCCCACTCTCCTCTTCTCTTGTGAGACCCCACCTGGAGTGCTGTGTCCAGCTCTGGGGCACCCTCTTTATATTAAACATGCCTAAAACTGAGATGCAGCAAGACACTTTTTCAGACAGAAATTTGTATGTAATTTTTTTGTGATTGGAGAACAACAGGTCTATGTTTGCTGCTGTGTAGCAGATGGAATCCTGGGAAGGACAGAAAGTAGTTTATAGAAAAAAATTTTAGTGTCTTTTGTGAAGTATTGACAGTTTACATTTCAAGCCATGTGAACTTGTCTGATAAAGGAATGGTCATCTCTATTTGTCCAAAGTAAGCCCAAGATTACCTCCTCCTGAAATGTGGGAATTTGCTTATGGCTTTAATTCTTAATAGCCATGGATTGAATTAGCTAATTCTAGAGCTAAATTCTCTTTAACTATCAAATTTCAGATTTAACACTGCTAACCATCAGGAATATTTCCTGCTAACTTACTTTCTATAATGATCTGCTTTACTTTCTTCTCCTGTAATTTTGGAGAAACCAAACTGAAAAAAATCTTTGCTTTAGAGTAGGGTTTTTTTCCCCTTAATTCATGCAAATTGTTCTGCAGAAGAGAGGAGGGAAATGGTCACTTCAATATACCTGGGTGAAGAAAATGTATGTAATATACTGAGGTCAATTCATAAGTATTGAGGTTAATTTGTAACTATAGTGGGGTCAGGGTTTTAAGAATCTCTACATTTCACAGCAGTTCTTACAGAAATTGTTGCATCACTGCCTTTTGATTTGTATCTCTCATATGAAGTCCAGTGCAAGGCTTCAGAAAGTAAAAGTAATCTCTTGCGCTAGGGAACACTGAAAATTACCTGAACCATTCATGGAGTTTTTGATAAACAAAAATCTGATCAAAATGGCACATAAATGAAAAAGCTTTTAAATTCTTTATTTGGTATGGCTGAGGGAATGTTTTTGGTTTCATGGTTTCCTGTTCATTTTTTGCGTGCTTAATGCGGTGTGTCATACAGTCAAACAGATGGCACACACGCGTGTCCCCTCCACCTGGTAACACACTGAACGCACACGAAGTTCTGCGGGCGCTGCCCTGGATCCACGGCATTGTCTCGTCCATTCACACTAGAGGTCACTGTGAGCAAAAGATTAAGCTCAACTTGCAAAGGCAAGAACACTGGGTGGATCGATTGACAGGACATCTGTGACATAATTTCCAATTTGAAAGGTTGATGCAAACCCATCTCTGTTAAGTATGTTATTTGAGGGGGACCATGGTACTTCTTAATGTAACCTCATTTACTGACAAACTATTTACAAACTGAGTAAGAAGTTATTCCTACCAAGAAATCCTTAGTACTTAAATATCTCTTGTTCAATTTTAGACCAAATTTAATCTCTGGCAACGCCAAATTGATTCAAGACAAGAGTTCCAGACTTTGTTGATACTGGCTTTTTCCGTGTATAAACATTTGAGGTACTATTCCTTCCCTCTAGGAAAACTGCCCTGTTTTCTCTAGGCTGTAGCAAAACAGTACAACTTTGATTCATGTGCTGCTTCCAGAGTTAAGAGAGCCAAGTCCCATTGTATTGTGGATTAGCAATGAAATCAGTAGGTCTCGCAGAGTGAAGTTTTGAATAGAATAAATCTAGGACATTCTGTGAACTGGAAGGGGGGTGCACTCTCCTTTACCTGTCTCACGGCATGCATCCAATCCAGGGCTTACCTCCAAAAAACTGCTGTGTCAGACTTTCACAGCCTTACTTATCACCTCTGTATGGTTGTATCTGTGCCCAGTTTTAAAAACTTTTCCTCTTTCACAATGCATGTCCGTGATTCTAAAAGATGGCTGAGCAGTAAGTGCAAAACTGGACATCTGATGCCACGTAAGTCACCTATAGCTTCCTATAGTGTAGGTATTCATGTGAAAAAGAAAATGTTATCCCCTCCCTCATGGCTGAGAGAGCTAATGTACTGCACCTCATATTCAGACAGTCATTTCTACTTCATTTCATAATCTCTTGAGTAAACAATGTTTACAGAAATCAGCTGAAGTCAAACATCATCACTCTGTAAACCTTCAAAAAACTTGTAAAAGGATTATTAATTCTTTAATACAGGAAGAATGGCTTTTTTATTTTGTTCTTGTTGCTACAAGGTGTTTTTTTAATCTGGGCTGACAGCAACCTCATGCAGTTAAACAAGTGTCCAGTTCTGGATTCCCTAATACAAGGAATACGGAGATACTGGAGTTAAGTCCAACAAATGGCCACTAAGATAATCAAGGGGCTGGAACATCTCTCCTATGAGGAAAGGCCGAAAGAGCTGGGTCTGTTCAGCCTAGAGAAGAGAAGGCTCACAGGTATCTATCAATGTATATAAACACCTGAAGGGAGAATGCAGAGAGGATGGAGCCAGGATCTTTCCAGTGGGTCCCAGTGACAAGACCAGAGGCAGTGGAGACAAACTGGAACACAGGAGGTTCCCTCTGAACATCAGGAAGCACTTTTATTACTGGGAGGGTGACCAAGCATGAGGTGGCCCTGCATGAGAAGGGCGAAAGAGCAGCTGACCTCAGGATGTCCCTTCCAACCTCAACCATTTTACTGATGCCATGAGTCATTTCAACTGAAATTTAAAAAGGCGTTGTGCCGAGTTACTACAGTACTTCCATGTTTCTTCTCTGTGGCTGTAACAATTTGCAACTGTGATAATGCCAGATGGGAACTCATCATTCATGATAAAGTAAAGCCAAAGTGAAATGAGTGGAGTTGATAATGGAAGCTGCCATCATGTCTGACTTTGGTCTACTCTCAGTAACATTATCTGTATTTATATAATACCTGACTATATTAGGTGTGTGTGACAATTCATTTACTGTAAAGGCTTAGGTGGCCCTAACTAAGGACCTGATCAAATTCAGCAATGGCACTAATGTGCATCTTCCACAGAATATATTTTACATCAAGCCTCACTGTTATATGGGTTAGCAGCCAGTGTGGCAGTTTTACCCTGAACTGAGCTCCTCAGGAATGGCTTCTGCCATGTGTGATTGTGCCTTGTGCTGGAAAGGTGCAGGCACAAGCAGCAGGGGAGGCTTTATTTTATACTTCCTCTTTAGTTACTTTTCCAGCTACCACCCTCATTTCCACCTGCTCCCTAAGCATGTTACATCTGTTAAGCACACCCACTAAATATCAAATCAATTGTATAAAGTAATACCTTGAAGGAAATGTGAATAGCAGGGGGAGCAGATTGCAGCAGAACTTTGTAATATCAGAGTTAAGTCATACTGTCAGTCTAAAGAAACAACTAAACAGATAACACATGGCTGGCATTGCATGTTCCTGATGAAACCACATTACACTCAGACTGCAAGTGATTTTCTTAAACATAAATGAGGGGTTTTTTTTCAAATTTAAGTTTATTTTGAAGTAAACAGAAGCTTAACCATGTTTGTTTAAACTTATTTTGTGTAAAAAAAAAAAAATTTGTTATGCCTTCCAAGGCAAGGAAATAGTAAGGACACTGGGGACATTTTTGTTTGGGGATTAAAAAAACTCAACATGCAGTGACAAAAAAGATCAGACATTTAAAAAATGAAAGCTCCCCAAGACCTGCTGCAAACTTGGAACTTGTGAAAATCAACAAAGTAACTTATATGAACGAGTGAAGTTTAAATTTTGATTTTGTAGGTAGTTTGATTGGGTTTCTAATTAGAAGCTATTCGAAGTACCATATATAGACCTTGACTTATTTATTTAAAGTACCTCGAATATAAAAATTATTTCTAAAAAGCCATAAGTTCACCATCAATATAACAGCAGCACTTACAGGTAAGCTTACAGCTCGCTTCCAGCCCAGGAGCTCTCCACATGTGTGGCAGAAATGCTGGCAGATATAGTAGCAGTAACTTAGAGGACATTTAGGAAAAACCAGTTACTCAGTTACCGTCCTTTTTCCCATTCCCTTCGCTCCTGTTGCTCTGTACGGAGCAACACTGTGCTAGGGGGAAAGTCCGGTGCAGCAGCAGCGCCGCGGTTCCCTCACACCGGGCCCTTCCGACCCTACACCGCTGGAGCAGGGTCGGAACCCGCGGACCCCTCCAGCCGCCTCCCCCGGCACCGCCATTTTGGAGCTGCCCAAGCCCGCCCCGGCCGCCTCCGCCGGGACCCCCTCTCCTCCCCTACGGGGGGGCCGGCTGCACCTTCCCCCCGCCCGCTGCCACTGCGCGGGGAGCGGCCACACACGCAGGCAAACCCCCTGCTACCGCCGCCCCCACCTCCGCCCGGCCGGCCCTGCGCGGCCGTGGCCGCTGCCGCCTCCGCCCCCTCCCGCTGGCCCCGCCCGGCCCCGGCGGAGCCTCGCCGGAACCCTCCCCGAGAGCGGCGGGCGGTGAGTGGCAACGGAGAGGGGAGGGGGCCGCGGACGATGGGCGGGCCGGGGCCGCCCCCGAGGGCTGCAGGCTCGCGGCGGAGCACCACTCGGCGCCCGGCCGCCTCTGGAGCGGCGGAGAGATTCGTCATCGGGGTCCGCGCTGCTGACTTCGCCCTGCCGGGCTCGGTGAGCGTCTGGGGCGGGACCCCGCGCAGAACGGCCCAAGATGCCGGCCCCTCCCGCCCCCCGCCGAGGCTTCCCGGCCTTCCGGGGTGGCAGGGCCGCCCGGGCACTCCCGGACTTCGCGGGCAGCGAGGCCGAGCGAACTCCGGCGCTCCCGACCGGGAGCGGCTGGCGGCGGTGGGTGCGGAGTCACCGCCGGCAGCGCAGAGTCACCGCGGTGGGTGCGGAGTCACCGCCCGCGGGCTTGTGAACATCCCGGAGGAAAAGTTGGTGGTGCCCTTTGTGGGACAAGAGCAGAGTGGCTTCTGGGACGGGAGTGTTTTTGCGGGCTGGCTGACAGCGAGATGAGCTCCTGCTCACGGCTGTGCTGGAAAGGCGCCCGGGCTGCCCGTGCTGGAAGGAGCCGGTCCCGTCCGTGCCGCGCATCCCCTGCGGGGCGCCGCGGGCGTGGCCTGACTGCGCTCGCTGTCCCCCTCACAAAGCGCTAAGGTCAAGTTTAAAACTGGAGCCCAGTAACTTTTGTGATTGTATAATGGTTAAAAATACTCACGCTGGTTTACTGGGAAGGTATTTTAATCTCTGTGTTTTCCAAGGACTGTTTGAAGGTTGAACTGAACTGTACTGTGTTGGTTTATTTATAACTTGATGTAGAAACATAATACAGAAACGCATTTACTTAGTAAAATATGTTCTGGTTTAGGGAAGCTTAATTTTGGCAACCAGGTTGTCAAATTACAAATAATATGTTTTGCAGTGGCGATATTGCTAGTGCTCTTAGCATCCTGTCATGATTTTAGCGTCCTTTAAGTGGAAAAAGTTGTTGGTAGAGTTAAGTAGTTTTTTTGGGTTTGGCTGTGCTACTTTAATCTTTACAAGGACATCTTCAGGTCAGTATCCTGAATTACTTCAGTATTTATACAGAATTCTGAAATATTGTTTGTGGTCAGACACCTTCTACAATGCTCCTTGCAAATTGCTTAGCTTTAGAGAAGTTGCTGTCTAACAGCAAGTTACTATGTGTTACATTGTGGTAGTATATGCATACTTTGCTACTTCTGAATTGTAAAAGCTAAGCTTTCAGTAAGCACTTTTGTGGAAGTTTACTTATTTAAGGAACTTTTTACTACAAAACAGAAATCCCTTCTTCTTTAGGAGAGGGCTTACAGTTAAAAGGCCTTCTCGTATAAGGTCTTTCACTCCCACAGTGTGGCAGGGATATAAATATTTCTTTTTTAATGGAATATAGTAGTAAATAAAGTAAGCTTATTTTGAATCATGTGTACTTCATTTGGTAATGTCTATAAAGAGCATCCTTGGTGGTGTCCCTCCTCTCATTTTCCATGCAGAGTTCTACATCTCCTCCTCCTTTGCCTTATCATTATTGTCTTTCTCTGTCTCCTGATTAGGTGATGGCAATTAATCAGGCCTTTGATATGAAATAAATTTTTCTCTTATTATAGACTTGTCCATAAAAAGTTAGGGGCTAGTCTGTATTTCTAGCATGAGTAAGCAAAATGTTAAGTTCAAAGAAGTAATTTATATGCAGCCTTTACAGGATTGATTAATTAATTTTAGCATTTATTTACACTTGAAAACCAGTTATTATTAATTAGGAAAAAAAAGCAGTCGCTGTTCTGGTGTGATGCTGGATTTATGGTCAGATTTATTCAACAATAGCTGCTGATGCTTGGAATTATTGAAGAATGTATAAATAAATCTGGAAGTAACTATAAGCCTTCTTGCCCTTTTCTAAGCTTTTTGTTCATCTCATTATACAAATACATTCAGATTTCAAATTTTTATTCACTTTTACATTGTAACCCTGCTATCTGATAATTAATCAGTATTTTCTTCTTTGGCAGCTAAAATGAATTCCGATTCTGATCCCACCTCAAGTCCCTCGCACCCCCAGCTGCATCTTGGAAGATCCCAGCTAAATGCTGCTCCTGTGGACCATGGTGAGAGCAATCAGAAATCTAGACCACCTTCAGCAGATTCTGCAACTTCTTCAGTTCCTAGCTACTCCCGTAGCAGGGAGAAAGCGGAAAAAAATGGTAAGTATGAAAGAAATTTTTGTGCAAAATTGGCTTGTGTTAAACACTGGAAGATTATTGTGTGTATATGTATTATAAACTCTGTTTAAAGACACTGTAAAGTAGGAAAATAAATTTCTCTAATTTCTTTTAACCTGTTGTTGTGGAAGAGACTTTTCTACTGCAGCTTACTTTGTGCATATTTTAGAGTTTTCCTATTTAATTTTCAGATTTATACAAAGCAATAGGTAAGAAGTTTGAAAAATTGGCAGGGAGAAATTAATTAAATTTAGCATAATATTAATGTTTCAATTTCATTTCTTTATTTGGCTAGATTGCATGCTAACTATAGGTTTAATATGGATTCTAATGTGGATGCATGGATACTACTGTAATGTAGACTGAGGGAACAGTAAGCTGATACATGAAGCCAGAATTGAAGTTAATATTAACGGTAACAAGAATTTGGATTTACAGCCATGATACACCATGAAAGGCAGGATGCTGGGGGTTTTTTCRCCCACTTGCTATGAAACCATTGAGTTTCAAAGACTGGGGAAACTGATGGGATAAGAGGAATGTCTTGTGCGAAATGTTGAACAAAAAATACCTGGCTCCTGTATTCATGTGCTGAGTTCCAGTTTTAATTAATTTAATTGTAATCTAACACTTGTGCAAGGTGATCTTGTGCTCAAGGTCTAGCAAAACTACGGGTCTTTAACTTTCTTTAAAATTGGACTTTTGATTGTGAAAGTTCTTGTATGCCCTTATACTCACAAATACGAATCTCTCTACTGAAGGTAATAACGCTATCCAAGAATTAAAAATTATTAAATGTGGGAGTATCTGTGTGGCACATACCAGGTACAACTGAACTCTGCACATAGTTCAGGCCAATATTGTGGCTGTGTCAGTAAATCTGTTGTTTGCATCTGATTCAAAATTGACTGTTGGAACCTTCTGGGTTCCCCATTCCAGATGGAAGAGAATTTTTTTTGGATATCTGAGTTTCAAACATGCCTCAGTGTTCAGCAGCAATTTTTTCATCTAGCCCACCTGTAAAAGAATTGAGAGATGATAAAGATTTGACACTTCTAACATTAATTACATGATTGTTAATTTAGGTTGCTAACAGGTATGTTTTCTTTCTTCATTCTCCAGTTCCTTAGTATTCTTCAACAGGGAAAGAATAGCAACTATAATAGGAATATGGTATGAAGTTATCTTGGGCTTAGTTATAATATAATTTGGAAGAGCAATACTTAGGTTTCTGTTGTTGATGCCCAGATTCATGCAAGATTCTGGAAATTAATACAAGCTATTTATGCTTATAAGTCAATACAAGCTTATTTATGTTTTGCACGTAGGTTCTGTCAGGCATTGTTCTCTAGCTAATTTGGAGATTTTCTTACTCTACACAAATATTGGACTTCTAAAATCACACTGAGTTTTATTTTAGTTCTCTTTACAGTCCTGTGTATTTACTAATGATCCCTACCTCTGCAGTTTTGTATTAGAGAAGCTTCTTATTTGTGCTCCTATAAAAGAAAACTTGAGCATTTATGTACTTCTCCATTTCAGTTGTGACTCATTCCTGATGACTTTAAATCTCTTCCCATTAAAATATTATTGGTGCCTGGTGCCACTGTCATTGCCCTTCCCATGCCCTTCTTAATATACACAAGTATGCAGCAGAGCGAGCTACCATTGCCATAGTGTCTTGCTGGAGTCTCTAACAACCAAGATTTTAGTGGATTTAGATAGAAAGTGTCTTCAATAACACAGACTACAGTATTTTCTTTTATGGTTATTTCAGAGTTATGGCATTTGTCGTAGTGCTAACAGTTTCTGCAACTGAAAACTTTTTTAAAAGAAAAGTAGAGGGTTTTTCTTCCACCCACAGTGGCACTGGTCATCAGAACTTAAAAATGGGGATTTTAGTAGGACTTCAGAAAGAAGTGTGAATAAAAATACAAATTCAAAGATGTACATATGAAAACAAATACAAAAGAAAGTGATACCTCAAACAGAAAATGGGCACTTCAGAAATTTTCAAAATATTTGAACTGACAGAGAATGTGTCCTTGGAATCACTAGAGTCTTTACCAATAAATATCATTCAAGTTGCTGATGGGTCTAGGAAAAGTGAAGGATTTGGACTCTCAGCCATGGCATGTTGTGGTTTGGTTGCATGAAAGGAAATATGCACTAGACCRGATGTTCTGGGAAGCACTGTTGTGAGTTCCTTCTCAGAAGTTTAAGAAGCCAGTTAAAGCTGAATAGTCACTATGATCATGACTAACTCAGAGTGAAGTAAAAGAGGACAGAAAAGACCAGCACACTGATGTACAGAAAGCTATCTCAAATGTTATTAAATATGTAGAACACTCCTCTTTAATGATGACTTAAATTTAAGTTTGTATAATTTTTAGTAAATCAGCTGTGATTTCTGTTTGAGAAGGGGAGATGTACAGTGTACATCTCAATTATCTTGAAAGGCAGTTTTACCTTAGGACTATCTATCACTAGCCCATGTGCCCTTCCCCCACAGGAGGTCACTGCTGTCCTGGGCTGCAGTAGTTGAAACATTGCCCAACAGGTGGAGGGAGATCCTTCCCCTCCACTCAGCACTGGAGTGCTGCATCCTGTTCTGGGCTTCCCAGTTCAAGAGAGACATTGAAAGAGTTCAGCAAAGGGCCACAAAGATGATGAATGGCCTGCAGCATCTCTGCTGTGGGAGAAAGCTGAGAGAGCTGGGCCTATTCAGCCTGGAGAAGAGAAAGCTCAGAGGGGGATCTGTCAATGTGYGTGAGTAGCTGAAGGTAGGGTGCAAAGAGGATGGAGCCAGAATCTTTCCAGTAGTCCCCAACAAAAGGACCAGAGGCGGCTGGCACAAACTGAAACACAGGAGGTTCCCTCTGAACATCAGGAAACGCTTTTTTTGTTTTTTCCTGTGAGGGTGACTGAGCACTGGCACAGGTTGCCCAGAGAGGTGGTAGAGTCTCCATCCTTTGAGGTACCCAAATACTATGTGGACACGGTCCTGGGCAACTGACTTATGTGGACCTGCATGAGCAGAGGGTGGGAACAGGTAACCTGCAGAGGTCCCTTCCAACCTCAGCCATTTTACTAGTTGTAATATTCTTGCCAGTGTATCTGTATTTCTGATCTGTGCTTTTTCTTCCAGTTTTTCTTTATATATACTGTGTTTAAGGCTATAGCATCAAAGTGAATGTTAAGTAATTTGTTTCCTGGAAACACACATCATCTGTTCCTGCAGCATTATCCATATCTTGTAGTGTAATCCAGCAAATTAATGAATGCCCTGGCTCTGACTCAGTAAAGCACTTAAGCACACACATATCCTCAGCTGCACAGGTACTTCCTTCGGATCGAACTGGTACACTRCCATTTTTTTCTCAGGAATTTTTCAGTCTATATTCTGCTAATGTATCATTAGGTAGTGCTTATATAATTTCTCTCACAACTGGTGGTAACAGTGCTTTGAAAATTCATTGAGCAAATCAAATCTGGATTTAATGAAAAAAAATTCAATCATTAGGATCATTTATAGATACTGGTTTTGCTGTGTTAAAAGAGAAAAGGAGGGTATTCTTATTTCTACCCAAAACTCTTGTATTCTGCTTATATATGTTTTTAGGTTTTGTGTATGTAAGAATGGAATGAATATCAATACATCAGCTTTCATGTTTAAAAATAAATGAGAAAAGGAAATTGTTACTCTTTCAAGGATGTTCATGGACAGGGAGCTTATTAGTGAGCAAAGCATGTACAGTACTAATTAGGGCTCTTGAAATTTTAAAGCCATTGAGTCATCAGTATCCATGTAAGGAAATTATAGGAGCGTTTGAGTATAGCAAGGAAGACCTGTGTCTGTTTACTAGTGAAGTCTGTTGAAGCAGACTAAGACTCCAGTCTCCTAAGACACTTTTATGCCTCTCAGGTTCACAAGCCCCACAGTTTCTGTCCAGGTGCTACATACCCCTTTGTGGCTTCTGTATTTCATCCACTCTGTAAACTCACCTTCTTTCAGATACAGCCCTAAAGCAATGCGAAAAGACAGAGCTCAGAGGAGACCTCTGGAGGTCCCAACACCAGATCCTCCAAGTAGGGTTAAGAACATTGTTCTTGCTAGTGAAACCACTTCCTCTACTTATACACAGAGCAGAGCTAGGAAAAAAGCACTTTCAACATGGTGACTTAGTTAGCATGTGAGTGTCTGTACTACTGCTGCTATTAATGTTTTTTGAAAAAGATGCCTGAACCCACAGTCTAGGTAAGTGCTCTGTATTGCTGAACTAGAAAGTAGTGTGTGTCCCAGAGGATGTTTTGCTTTTGATTCAGATGAAAGGAAAGCAGAGTTGAGAGAAACTTCACAATACGATGGTGATTGGATACTTGCCTGTGATATCTGGATTCAAGTAACTGCTTCAGTTCAGCCACAACGGTAACTTGAACTGGATGACTCTCACCCCAAGTGAACATTTATTGTGCTGCAGGTTATCTGGAAGAGTTGCCATTTCTTGTAATGCTTAAGTACTTTCAAGCATGTAAAGTGTCTGTCTTAAAAATTGACTGTCTGCCAGTCAGCAGGCAAAAGAGGTCATGGTAGGATACTAGAGAAACTGGGGGCAGTGTGAAGATGGTGATTTTTTTCTATGTGGATGAAACAGATTTTGGTTTTTTAAGTCATTCATGCACATTTGCTAGCCAGTAAGTTTAGAGAGGAGGAATTGCAAAGCTGTTTTTGTCCATGCTTTTACTGTAATCTCTTTCTCTAGAATTGAGAACACATGGGGAAGGTATTTGTACAGAGAGCTCTGCAGACAGAAATAAATTTGATGGTGAAGGTACATGTTTTGTTTGTACATACACAGAGTTCTGTGTGTACTTAGGTTATGAGGTTTTTTGTATCTCTAGGAAGAGAATTATTTTATTAATTGACTGACTTAGAATTTATAAATAGTAAAAAAACCTTTTAAACAGTTTACAGTGTATTAGAACAATTTACAACAGTGCGTCTCCAATGCATTGCTAAATGATAGCTAACAAATAGAGAACCTCTCTAATTTAGATATATTTTCCAAGTGTTAGCCTCTTCCACTTAATGTTACAAAGAACCTTTGCTTCAAAGCTCTATTTTAGCACTTCTATGTCTTCACTTTGTGGCAGTTAGCTATTAGAGACTTAACTCTTGAGGCGAAGTGAAATGTTTATGCAAAGCTTGAAGAAATCTCAGAAAAACCTTTGATTATTTGAAGGGGAGGATTATGCCTTGAAGTATTAATTACTTAGCAATTTATCTGTCAGTTTATTAATGCCCCTTCAAACTTTACCTATAAATACTCAGGCTTCTGAAAAGCTCATTTGCCAGGCATTGCTATGCGAGAGAAAGGATTCTATCCAAACAAAAGGTGATGACTGTGTTTTCTGATAAAATTTTAGGACATCATCATTGTTGGTGCAGAACAGTGGAAATCAGTTTTTTTGTGTCTGCTACTGTTGTCAATAACATACTGGGAGGAGGATTGAACACCCATTTATTTGAGGAAACATTCTCCATCTTTGCCTCTTCCACCATTTGTAATACATAAATTTTTTTGGGGGAGGGCTAATAACAAAGATACTGCTAGCAATTTTTTTGCATTCGCCCAATGAACCAGATTACGAAAAGCGTCCTAGCTCAGTCTTCATCCATTATTTTTCAGATGGATCGATTTCCTGCTCTGTTTATGGTAAAATTTCTAGTATAGTCCCAGGGTGCTGGAAGAAATGAGGGTAGAAAGGGAAGAGCTATATTCACATTAGTAAATTATGTAATGGGAGTGGACCTATAAATTGTTTGGTGCAAAGAACTCGAGGTTCCTTTTGTACAAATTCAAAAATTCAATCTAGTGGTTGGAATACAATCTTTTCAATTCAGTTTGCTTCAGAAGGAACCCAGTATGTGTGTTCCACTGTGCAAACAAATCGCTGTTACAATACAGTAACTGGGGAGAGACTTGGAGCTGTTGTGCTGCTGAGGGCCCCTTGCAGCAGCAGCAGCAGCAGCAGCCCCACTTCATTGTGAAAGTTAGAAGGTGAGACTGGAAACAGTAAACTGGGAAGTAAAGCTAATCCTTTGCAAAGTTAGTTAATTATTAGGAGTGCTTACTTAAGACACTGTGGATTTGCTAAACAGTTGGAATGGGCCTTTTCTAAGGGCCACTCTGTTCTGACAGTAAGTGAATGAACTGCTGGAGTGTCAGTGTGGTGCAGTGCTCAGACTACAGAATTGCTGAAATTCCATGTGCATTGTGCAGGTTGTTATGATAACTTTCGGTCTGCACCTACAAAAATATGTGGGCTTGGTGAGCTCTATGGTCTCAACTTCTCACATTGCTTTTCTGCAGGCTGTATTTTTCTCTTGCTTTTGTTTCTTTTTTCTTTTGTGGAAAGGGTTAATATTGATGATTATCGACTAAGAAATGACAAAATGCTAATTTATTTTTAACTCTACAGTTTTGGAACTGCAGATTTATGTTAGATTTATCCCAGCTCATCCATAAAGGATTCAATCAGAGATGCCCTCATAGAAAAAGCGGCAGGACTGTCTCATAAGTTGTGCGTAAAATTATTTTAATGCCTTTAAAAGATCATTGTACTATAATAGCTATGCAGAAAAATATAGCTTTTAAGAATAGTTTTCCCTCCACTTTTAAAATTTATAGTCTATAATATCACTCTCAGTCTTCCACCTACATACTTTTTTTCTATTGCTCTCCTGACAATCTACCTTCATTTTGTGGGGGTGCAGAAGTTGTTCCCATTTCAATTTAATGCTATTCAATGACTTGCAATTGTGATGTGACTAAGGCTGTTACCATATCTACAAATGCTTCTCATGGAGTCCTGGACTTCAACAGCTCTGTAAACAACTGTTACTCCCTTCTCTCACATCCCTGTTATCACCTTTAAAAATAGAATGCCTGCCAAAGTATGCTAATATAAATACTGTGAATTGTTCTTGGGACAAGTAGGACCATCTTAAGGTCTAACCATGGATGTTACAGGGCATACAAGAAAAACATGCAGTGTACTCTTAATTGTACCAAGCTCGTACTGTGCATCCAGGAGGTTTCTGAATGGATGAAAGGATTCAGGACTCATGGATGAGCAGCTGAGCATTTAAAGTTAATCAAACCTTTTTTCAAATCAATGATGTTTGTTGTGCAGAGTATTTCTTCTTCTCCAGTCGGTTCCTCTGTGTCGTTACATTCAATATGTACCAATCATGTTTATGACGTGATGTTTGATGCCTGCTTTTAAGTGGAATGTCAGTCTTTCCAGAAACTTTACTCCTACGTAGTTACTGCACACAATACCACTGAACTTTTGGAGCTTGTGGAAAGTGAGTAGGAGGATTTCTCTAGAGACTAGACTGGCTCTGCTGAACACTGAAAGCTCAACACTACAGTCCAGTGACACAGAAAAGGTGTCAGAACCTGCGTTTATTGTTACGAAATGTACAGATCAACTTTTTCTGATAGTACATTGATAATGGACTACTACCATATTCTACCTGTGGATGAACTATTTAAATTTGTTTTTCCTGTATGAAAGAGATCCGACATCTTTCACTTTGGAGATAAGGTTCCTCAGCATCCTCTAACAAAAGAAATTATTTTATTTTGTCATTAATTGTGTATGCATTTACTCCTAAGGCTGTCTGAGATTCTAGAAAGCTTGTTTCATAGAGAAAACAAAAAATGTAATAAAAAGCTGCGTGCTGTTTCCTGAAATTATTGAATTTGTTTGAATTTTTTTATTAACTTACCAGATTTGTGCTTACAGAAAGAACTTTTCCTGCATAAAATCCTGTGTAACACTGTATCAGAATTACCACCGTACGCTTCCAGAAGGGACTGGAGGTATTATATAGGACATGACTCAAAAAGAAATACCTTCTAGGCAGATTCTGCACAAAATGTGTTGCTCTACCCGTTTTGGTTGGTATCCATGGGCAGGCACACCTATAAGCTTTCATTTTCCTACTTTCTCTTGATTATTTATTGCGTGACAAATATGCTTCCATTATTTACTTTGTATATGCATGCATTTTTGTTGCCTGCTTCCTAGCCAATGTTATAAAATATCCTTCATACTAGCAAATGAGCTATTACTGAAAATCCACCATGAAAGGATTTTCTATAGCTAGTATATTTCATTTGTAGAAATTGTTAAAGCAAATTCATTCACTCTTCTAACATAAATTAACTGCTTCATGTTTGTGACAGGGTGTTATTTCTGATGATTCAGTCACGCTTTGGGCATTTTTTTTGTTGCTTTTTTTTAAGTAGTACACTAAGACCCCATGATTATAGTACAATCCTATCATAGTTTTGAACAGCATAGTAAGACCTCTACTGACTTCATGAGAAGCTATAACGCTTTCTGACTGTACTGTAGCAAAGGTAAATACTGGATGAATAGAGAACAAGACTGATGAAAGCTGAGGTATAGGAGACAGAATTCCCTTACAACAGTTGTCTGAGAATCCCATTCAGTCATGCAGAGCTGAAAGATGCCAGTGCTTCAAAGTAGTCTTCAAATATGGAGGTTTTGCAGGTGGGTTGTCTTTAGCAGCTGGATGCTTGGCTTTTAAGAAACCAAATTACGCTTTTTCTTTTCGTTCATTTTAGCTTACTTTASCGAAGGCATTGGAATCCAGGGAACAGAACACATTTCAGGGCCCTTAAATGCAAACTGAGGATGAAAAATTAGTATTAAAAACTGACTGGCTTCCAGCAAACTGATTGTAGATATTTGTGGTAATAGTTCAGGTGATGTGGGTCCTTCGGTCCACAGGCTTCACCAAAATTTGAATTCTTTTGGCACAGGATTTACAGCATGTTTTTGACCTGTTACTGGCTGTTTCTTTTTCAAGCTAATCCAATGCTGGGTTAGATAGCTACATTTTACTTTTTTCTCTGATGAAACTTGTGGCACAGAGTGCATTGCTAATTCTAAACTTAATGATTGTAGAACAGTTAGATCCTGCCTGCAAGTACTACTTAGGCACTTTTATTAACATTAACAATGGGATAAGCTTTGCATTTTGCACTTCAGAGGCAGATTTTTATGGAAATCTCTAGACATAAAAAAAATTAGGTAAAAATTCAGCTTCAGGTTTGTCATAATGGAAGTCGTGGAAGAGGCTTTTTCAGATACAAATAATTCTATATCTGTGTTTTCTGTGCCATGTCAGTCTCCACCTACACATTCATTTGTTCATCTTACCTTGTGGAGCATGGTGGGAGGAGTGGAGTTTAGCAGTGYGCATAGTTTATTCATACTAGTATCCTCTCCCAGTAGGAGCAAATAATTTTCCTTGTAATTCAGACTACTCTGTTTCAGATTCAATTACAGTAAAGCCTTCTTGCTAGAGCAGTAAAGTGATGTATGCCTGAAGCTCCGAGTAAGTACAGTGCTGTCCGGTGTGACAAAGTTCGGTTCACACATCAGTGCTCTTCGTGGTATATGGAGAATTTGTTCATGTGTGGGAGGAGATCTAATGTCAAAGAAGACATTTTTCGCTCCCTGCTGCCAACCCAGTAATTTAGCTGGTGGAAGTGCCTGGGGATGAAATCTTGTTCAATACTACTCTATCAAACATCTCAATTACTCTTGTCAGTTAATAACATGAAGCTGAGGGAGATGCCTGACATCCTGTGACTTCTTATAAGTAGAAAATGCACTGAAGTAGTGAGCTTCTGGAATAAAGTAGTGGGAACAAGAAGTGCAGTTTTTCATCCTCTGGATGCCATCCAGCTTTTTTTTCCTCCCCTRCCTGAACTAACATGGGTGTGTTACAGTTTGTGAAGGCTCACAGAAGTTGCTGTCAATACTCAATGTTAATACTAGAGATTGGTGGCAGGTTTCTTCAGGTTTAAAATTCTTGTTACCTTTCTCATGAGAATCCTTTACACCATTATTTACGGCATGCCTGTTAAAGCCAGGGAGCTTTTTCTAAATGCAGTGCTAATGCTGTCCTTTATTTTATTCAGAATGTTCTTTAACTACTTGCAGCCTAGAAACTTCCTTGCTCAGTGCTGAGATTGTGCTTTCTGTTTTCTTTTTTTTGCCTTTTCCCCTTAATTTGGCCAGTTGCTTTTTAAACTCATAAATATTTGGCATTGGCCAAATATTGTTAATCTGTTAGTGCCCTTTAGTTTCTGTATTTGGAAAGACATTGAGTAGTCTCTCTGCTTACGTTCTCCATATGTCTAGTATCATTCTCAGCTTCTTCCCCAGGTTATAAAGCCCTGATAGTAGTATCTTATTAGCATTCAGCTGTGTCTTTCATAAAACACTGTTGCAACTCCAAGGTGTTGCAATGAGTCATAATAGTTTGGAGCTTATCACTGTGTGTGCAATGATAAAGTGCTTTCGTGGTTTGCTGCATTTCATCTGCCCTTCTATTGCTTAATTAGTAATTAAATCCTTCTGCAGGTTTTGCTTGACTTTTTTTGGKTTTTTTTTTCCCTGTATAACACAGAATCATCAACAGATTTTGGCACCTCTGTATATACAGAGTCCCTTTTTTTCTCGTTGGCATATAATGTGTTCAATGATTGAGGCCTTATTTTATATGCCTGTGTGTCTAAACTGATATTCTTTCCCCTGGGAGAATGAAAGCTGTGTATTTCTAATCTTCATATTATATTTCTTAATCTCTCACTTCTCCATGTACCATAACAGCCTATATTCTAATTTGGTTAGAGGACTTCTGTGAGAAGCCTTGCTCCCTGTCTTTGGAGATGGAAATATGAGCTGGATCCACCTGTCCAACCTTTTGAATCCTTCAGGGATGTCTTATGTCAAGGCTTTTTACACAAGATCTTCTGATTTTAACCAGTATGTCTTTTTTTCTTAATTAGGAAAAAAACGGTTTTGTATCTTTTGCTTTCTCCAACTACTCAGCTTATGAAGTTACTTATTAAATGTGTTTAAAATCGCATCTTGTTTTTGAGTGTATAACTTTCTCGGATGTAGTTTAGGTCATTATTGCTGCTTTCTGGCCTTTTTGCTGCTCTGATTCTTGTCAGTGTGTCTTGGTTATGTTTATTCAAACAAAAGATCAAGGAAAGTGCATTGAAAACTCTATACCTAAACCTAAAATTTGCAAGATCGGTTGGGACAGTGACTACTTACCTTTGCTTGGCTCACTTTGCTGGACCACCTTGATAATAATTTTCACCTGTGTCAGATCTTCTCATGGAATAGTGAAAATGTTAATGTATTTTTCTAGGTGTGTGCTCAGTGAGCTTGGAGGTGTGTTCCCACTGGGTAGGACTGAACATATCAGTTGTGTTGTGCGTATGCTTAGCTGTTCCTTGCTGTTTTCAGTCACTTCAGGAATACTTGCTGTACTATAAAATGGGAAGGCCAATCCAGAAATTTTGTTTCATATCTTGTCATCTCGGATCCGTTATTCTCCCCAATACATGGGTTTTTTCCTCCTTCTCCTGCACGTCCCTGTCACTTCTTTTTCTGAGCCCAAATGAATGCTTGCAGTCATGATATAAAGTGTGTGTGCCGTACAGGTTTCCTTCATACTCTTAGTGTGGGTGTTGCTTAATGCATTAATCTTTTGTTCAGTAGTTTGCATGAGCTTTAATATTCACTTGTAAAACCTGTAATTTATTTTATACTTACATATTTTATATGAATACTTCATTGTTGCTTCCTGTCTGAGAAAGTGCTTTCAGTTTTCTTTTTACCCAGTTCTCACCAGGTTTTCACCTTTTCATTCAAAGCACTTAGAAGACCCCAGCTTGTGTTTGTTTAAAAAAATTATTTGTTGTGCGCGATAGCATGACTGTCATGGGGCTGGCCTCCAGTAACTGTGTGAGCAAATAAGATCTTAAGCTCAAAAGGCTAAGAAATTGTGATCCTTTAGAACACCAATTTTTCGCTTTGTTACTCCTTGTTCGTTGGCTTTGGCCCCTTGCTTAATCTGGAATTCAGGTGCTGTAGCTGTGACCTAAGAAGAAAGCTGTGTACATCGGGCCAGGGGGTGATATTAGCACACAAGGGGCTAAAACTCCCTTGCGCTGAGTAAATCCACTGCTGAGAGCTTTAATGTGTTTGTGTTGGTAGGAAAGTAAATCAACAAACACTTTTAGTATTCAACATGCTCTCTGTTGATTCTTTCTGCATGAAATAACTCTAGTAGATTTTTTTGAAGGAAGGCATTGATTCCTAGTGGTTAGAAGAGCACTGAGAAAATTGAGGGTGTTCTGTATCATGACAAGGTGTGTATGATCCACTCTGTGTACATATATATACAACTAGAAATCTTTCTTTACATAAAAGGGCTATTAGGTGTCTTTAAAGACTTCAGAACTCAAGAATGGAAGCGGTGTATACAATGTCAGTTAAAATTCTGGGGTTTTGGAAGCAGCGTTTGTCTAAAATGTGTGTACAACATTTTTGCTAAATATGTGATCAGACACTTTGCAACAAGTCAGCTAACTACGGTGATGCTCACATGACGTGATTCAGTCGCATATGTTAAGGGTATTAGAAAGGCTGGGAATCTGTTGCATCCATTATTGATCTCTGCTAGAATACTGGGAAGGAAATCTTGTGACACCCCCAGTTTACCTTGTTTGTTTATGAAGTCTTTTGCATTGAAAATATTTCTTGCCTAGATTGTGTAAGTCCTTTCTTCAAAACCTTTATGAATGTTGAAGAGTTCGTTGGGTTTTAGTCCTTGATATAGTCCAAAGCTGGGGTTTAGATGTGTTATTTAATCTATAATGGCATCTGCCTTTTGTGATTTAAAATTTTAATCACTGATATCTTGCAATCTCACTTGGACTAATCCCCTACTGTGGGACTGCCTTTTTGTCAATTTAATGGGTAAATTTCAAAAATAAGGGACAATAATTGCATCCAAACATAGTATTCTTTAAAAAACTGAAATGTTTCCTTTTGAAACATTTCCTGTTTCTGATCAAAACCTAACAGAAACAGTAAAAATGCCTGCCTGTGCCAAAATGAATGCTACATTCCCATTTAAGGCTATAGCAGCAAGCTTGGAACCTTACTTTATGTGGCTCATGTGCCAAGAAATGTGCAAAGTTGCGGGAAGTAAGTAGTTGTCTTTAGTTTTCATCAGCCTGTTTGCAACCTCCCTACATAAATAGCTGTGTTTGGACTTCTACATTCTGAGTATTTTTCCTGAAGTTGTAAAACATACTTTTTACTAGTAAACAGAAATTGTTCTGTAGTCATGTTTTGCTAGTGCCATTGAAGTCTATCAGTAGATAGACAGGCAGTCTATTTAAAGCTAAAACAGGCAGTTTCAGCTTACTCTTCTGATTGCTGTATATGACTGTGAAATGCATACAGGTCTTCATCAGTTTTATTGCACTGAGTCTTTTTTAATAAGTGCTTTCATAAAATGGGTTTTAAGCRACAGCTTTAACCTGTTAAAAGAAAAGCCTGAATATCAAAAGTGGATATTTCTTTAGGCCTTCAGAGGTTTAAATGCTTTCTGTAGTATGATGACATTAAATGCAGCTCACTCAGAAATACATCTGCATCTCCTTTGCAGATCACAAATAAATTTTGTTCCCTTTTTTTTGTGTGTGAAACTGAGAAAATTAAACTATATCATGTTATTTTATATCTTAAGACTTAATCAAATAGAATAAAAAGAATTAAAATTTTATTAATAATGTTATTGTTCCAATATCCATTGACTAATTTTGAATGGCCTGTCTCTGGGAAGGTAGAATTAACCATATTGGGAACTGAGTTATAGAGCAGCCTGATGAACTAAGGTTTACGCAGGGTCTTGAGGTTCTTGGTGCCAGAGTGGGAACTACAGCAAAATAGTAAAACTAACTACCCTTCCATAGCTCTGGTCTTAATTTCTTTTATGAATGCTATGTGCTACTTAAAACTTTTGTGCTTTCACTTGTCTGCTTTCGTTTGAATGACTGCAGTGCTTATGAATCTTGAATAACTGATAGACTTCATTAATGCTTATATTAATGCACCTGACACAAAACAGCTAGTGAAGTCTATTTTAATTCTCATAAAAGATATATGAAGTATTGCAAGGTGAGTGTTCCTGTCTTCTGGAAATTTTTATATTCAAGACAGAGTAAAATTTGACATTAAAAAGGCATGATTTTTAGCAAAGCTGGAAACTAAAAGCTTCTACTGACAGCATTTCTATTGCAGTACTCTTATGTGGGAGGAATACGCATCAAGACATTTTCTGACTAAAAACACGCTTAAGAACAAGGGTGAGAAGTTATAGATCGTAACTTTTTATGGTATTGTTATGATGCATGCATCTACTCTTGTATAGTGTTAAGCTGAATTGAAAGAAAGTGTGTGTTGTCCATCCTTGTTCTAAAACACACTTKGACTGTGTTTTGGAGCTTTTACCTTCAGAGAATGACCTATATACTACAAGAAAGTAAATTGATGTGGCAGCCATGAAACTAGAGTCATTCATGCTTTACCTGTTTACTTGTCCTCTTGATTATCTTTTAAGCAAAGGAAAAATATTTCTGGTTGCAAGAACTGTATATACTAAGATATTTTATATTTGATCTTCACAACTGGTTTACCACTTGCCCTACAACTACAGAACCAACCCACAGGCATATTTTTAATTAAGTATCTGTTATTTATATTCATAGATCACATGTGCATGTATATAGAATTGATAACTGGGCGGGAGGGGTTGGGCAGTAGGTCGAAAATAACAGCAGAATGTGTTTCTTTCCTCTGGCAGTCAGCTCTATTAGAACAAACATTTCAACACGCTTACTGCAATAACACCACTTTTTTTTTTCTCATTGAATGAGGTAGTTCACCATAAGGCTGTACATTTTTAATTTTTCTTTTTTCTTTTTTTTGCCATCTTTGAAAATACCATTATGTACATGTTAATCTGCAATGTAATTGTAGTGTTGTAAAACATTCTTGTATGTTTCTTCAGCTTTCTATTGTAATAAGTGTTGTTAGCTAACGCATTCTTCTGAGCAAGAAGAGCTGGAAGGGGTCAGATCCGTGCCATGCTCTTACGTGTGGCAAGTGGAGCAGGAGAGATAGGAAAAGACTTTGCTATATAAGCTGCCAGAGAACTGCCTTTCTTATTAGGGTTTTTATCAGTTTAGCAAACAGCTTTCTGTAGTTTGTTTTTTTTCTCGTGTGTGTAGATTCCACTTAATTAGCTAGCACTGACTTCTGAGTGGTGCCTCCTATATTTCTAGATATCACTGAAATGTTTCTAATGTTCTCAAGATGTAGAAAACCCTGAACAGAAAAAAGAAAGGCATTCCTAAGACAGCTAGTACTGAAATTTTGATGCAAAAGGATTTAATGAATTTGAAAGCACAGGAAGAAAAAGAACAGTACTGTCTTGCCTAGCTTGTTTCATTTGAGTGAGGTAGGTGTATGAATATTATGCTTCTTTCAAACAATATGCTCTTCCCAGTAACTTCTTGTTTATTGTTAGCAGAGAGCCCCTGAATGATGTCTGCTGGTGTTAATGGTGCCATCTGGAAAACAGGCTTCTGACTTGTTTGGAGTTCAAGTTTTGTTGGTTATATATCAGGGCAAGGAGATTAAGTAGTTAATTTTGCTGGGATGCTGTTTGCCTATTTTACAATAATATTTTTACAGCTTTCTGAAAAGACCAAGTACTAAATGAAAATTATTTTTCATTATGTGCCTTGTTTAGCCAGAGAACATGTTATAATCTGGCATTAGAATTTTTCAAAGTGGAGCTTGGCAGACAAAACTGTGGCATTGTGAAGAAGAAATCTTACTTTGTGGTTTGCTCTTGTTAAATACATTCATGTTAATGAAAGTGTTGGCTTGTAGCCTGTTCTTGTTTGAAAATAGTTCCAGTACCAGGGATGTTAAAGAATGCAAGTAGCTGTGTTCTTTAGGAGATCATTTGGCATGGGGTTTATTTTTAACTTCCTGCCATCTTCTGAAGAAGAGCGGATACTGACTGGCTCCTCAGCTGGCAGGGCTGCTCACCAGCTTCTCACCTTGCTGCTGCCCCAGTCAGGTGGGGACTGTAACTTGGAGTGGATGCCTGAAAGTCTCTTTACTGCATCTGGAAACTGCTTCCTAAGCATACTGCTCCTGCTGCCACTGCCCTCAGGACTACGGAGTGTCACAGTGTGTTTGGCAACTTTGCGGGGTAATGTGCTAAAGAGGGGTCAAGCTTTGGCGCTTACTGTAGAATTTGGATTGACTTTTCTAACTATAATTTTAGATTGGTTGGTTGGTAAAGATGTAACTCTGAGTCAGTGGTCTGTTGTCCATTCTTACCCAACTTAAAGTATACAAATTGTATTGATCCTTCACTTTAAAATTTTTCTAAACTATGAGAAGAATTTTTCTAAACTTTTCTAATTTATGAGAAGTCATCTCATAAAAAAAACTAGCAGTTCTGGCTTTTGTCAGCTTTTCCATTAAACTAATTCTTCATTCATCAAGTAGCACGATGTTCTTTACAAACGCTGGATGTCAGATAAAGCTCTCAAGAGTTTTTTCTCTTTGATTGACTGTGGAGCAGTATGATGCTTGTGAAGGAGACCAATTGTTTAAGTCCATATGCGTTCAGTAGATGGGAAAGAAGAAAAATACTAGTTGGAGTGTGGAGCGAGACCAGAACAAAAGAGGTTTAGCAGGTGTAATCATTGTTAGTTTCTGTATGCTTCAGAGACTGAGGAACTGAGCTTTCAAATACACTGTTTTAAAGGCTGATTAATTTTTCAAAATTCTAGAAAAGGTTCCAGTGCTAAATAAAGAGATTGACAAGTGAAAGACTGAAGTGCTATCAGTACAAAAGCTGATCCATATTACGTGTTCCACATGTGCTCATATGTATTGTATTGAATATTCTATTGAGAAGTAAAATTTTGTAGAAGTAAATGAGAAACTGTAAACTGTGTCATCCTGTGGCATGTACCAAATAACAAGTAGGGGTAAATATGCTGAAGTACAATGGTGAGATGGAAGGTAAATATTGTAATAAGTTAATTTCCACCATTCTTGTGAAACACTTGTGTTGGATATTTAGTTATGACCATTTAATTCTTCAACCACATATAGCAACGATTTTTAAAATACTTTAAACTATTGGTAGTAAACAATTTTCTTTATCAAATTAATTTATAGAGGACATGAAGGAAGAACCTGAAGAGCTCTTTGAAGAACTGCTTGAGAGGGCCAAAGCTGGAGAACCAAAAGCACAAACAGAGGTAATTTTAAATGGTTTTTGTCCAGTCTTCTTTGCTCTTAATTCCAAAAATAGCACTGCCTACTGTAGGACTATTATCTCTTCCTCAGTTGAACTGTGTCTGTTTAGATCTTGAACTGTTCAAAGAAAGGTGATGCCATATGGTTTTTCTGCCTTGAGAAATGCTATTTTCTTGGGAGTGGGAGTGGCTTCAGGTCCAACTCTTTAGCATGGAGAAGGTATAGAACTGATTTTGCTTTTCTTTTTTTTTTTTAAAGCAGTCTGTGTGGAGGTGTGCAGAGAGGGACTGTTAAATGCTATTGGTTCAGCACTGCACTATATACAAAAATATCAGGGTTCTTAGGCTGGACTCTGCCCAAGAAACTGCCCTTAAGGTGCTTTAGCAGGGACAGGAGTTGGTTGGCTGATGTTTTGCCTGTATACCATTTCTCTGTTGAAATAACACATTTTAGAAAAGAAGCCCCTCCTTGTCTATTGAAATCAGCTGTGTTTACTTGTTTAATGGCAGATAAAATTGAATTAATAATAACAACTCTGTCTCTGTATTTGTTGGCACTTCAGGTGTCCCTTAGGTTTTAGAAAAATTGTACCAGTTTTCCACTGCGTTCTGTCTGGTGTATTGGTCTAGTATAAATAGCTTAAAATTGTCTAGAAGGGGTTTAATTTGCATTTGGCTTGGTTAGTGTTCTACTTGGGCATTCTTTTCCAACTTCATCTTTGATGCCAAATGGGAGTGGTTACAGTCTCCCACATGCTTATTGGTGGTTTGGATCTTTCCCCAAGGATCACCACTCTTAGTGCAGATAAAAATCAGAGGTGGGGATAGGAAAGAAATTCTTTTAAAGCTGGTAAAAAAAATACAGCAATGCTAGGCTTGTTCCCTGTTCCATCTGGGCTTGTTTGAGGGGCAGGCTGACCTTGGAGTTGTAACCCGAGACAGTAACAAATTCCTCACTTGGAAACAGCTGGTAGGTTTGTGGAGGATGAAAGGTTGTCCTTGAGGGAATCTTTGGCTCTATTCCTCCATACAAAAGACAGCAAACTCCATAATATTCTTTCAGGATATAACTTCCAGTTGAATAAGAATACTCAGTAATACTTACGTAATCTAAGGCTATGATGCTTATGTATGTATATAAATGATGGGGGTTTTCTCCTTCACGATTAATTCTACTTTCACTCCCTTCCTTTATCTCTTTAACTGTGTACGTTTTGTATCCCCACACAATAATAAATTCTTATCGCGAAGAGATACAGCATACAATTTTGCTTCAGTATGCACTCGGGATGAATGGACTGCCTGAAATGAAACCCAAAATACAGTAATTTCTTTTTTTATGCAGTCACATTTCTTGTGATTTGTGGAGAGGGAATTAGCTTTTAGTTTTTAAAATCCTAAAAGAAATTTATTTCTTCTCTGTTGTTGAATACATTCCTTTAGAATCAGTTAGAAAAATGTATTTTTATTTCTTAGCTTTGTAGGAGTATGAATGAAAAGCTAAGATGCCACTGTTGTGCTGTTTGTTAATAATTACAAAGTCAAACACACGAAATCAGTTGGCTCGATGGCTTGTAGTTATTACTCCGAGTTTATTCCAAAATAATTCTGCAATGACTATGAGAATAAATGCCCTCTAAGTGGCTGTCAACATGTATTACTGTAACTTTAGGGGTTGTTTTTTTTTAACAAGAAACTATACAGCAGTTATGTAAATGAAACACCCACAGYTGGAATTCTGTAATGGAGAAAAGGCAGTTCTGTTTCTTTAACCAGAGGATGTCTGCAAGGGGACTGCTTGAGATGACCACCTCACTTAGCAAAGCCAGAGATGGGAGCAACCTTTGGAGAAGTACAGTACCATGTGAGGGTGTGTGAACTATGACTTCATTTCACAGTTTTAGCTCATGGGAAAGAAAGACTCCACATTCCCTAAATGACAGATCTGAGGTTAACACCTTTTCCCTTTAGTTCTTCCTCCTTGGACTGCTGCAGGCCAGAGCTTTGCAGCCATTTTCAGGTGGTTTGATGTAGGAGCTTTGCTGTTAAAGCCACAGACAAGCCTAAAAGCAATTCTGTCATGAAACAGATATTATGCTATCATTTTGCTTGTGCAGTAGCCTTTTGTGATATGACTAGTACCAAGATCTGCTAGTTGATGTTGCAATATGTTTCTATTTCCAAGAAGTCCATAGAAACTTAAGAGCTGCATCATTAAGTGCTGCTACTCTTGAAGCTTTGCTSAAAATCTCAATGGCTGTAAATATAAACATGCTCAAGAAACAGCTGTTCTGGTCAGATAGGTATTATTTGCTATGTAAGTTGTTCAAGCAATTCCTTTCTGAAATAAATAGCTGAAGGTACATCTGCAAATTGGGTGACAAATTACCAGGCAATTGCTGAAATCTTYTTTTCTTTTTTTGTCTCATACACTTTCTTCTTGTGCACCTCCCTTTGAATTGTGGCATGACTTTGTAATCAATGTTTGGATTACCTACTCCAATTTTCTCCTTATTTCTATATGGTTTCGGATAGCTTCACTGTATGTGCTATGGATTTAATTTCTATCCAAAAACTGTCTGTGTAGAAGTTGTTGCACTCACTTAAGTGTATGAAACCATTTGAAAGGCTGAAGAAATAACCTTTAATGGAATTCAGATTATATCAGTGCGTTTAATCTACATAGGGATAATGTGATTTATTAATCTTTCAACAGTATTTCTTCAATCACCTTTAGTGGTAGTAACAAATGCAAAGTTTTAGGGAATCTTTCAAACAGTTGGTTTTTTCCAGCAGATAATACTGTGGATTTACAAAGCTATACTCTTAAGACAGTGCATCAATTTCTTCTAGAATGTAGCTGAAGTAACGTTAGGGAGAGAAAGTGCGGTGAGCCAAGCAAAAACATTTCCCAGATTGTCCAGGCATGCAGATAGAATGTCCAGTAGTTTTTGGTCATTTTCTGCCATTTAATGTTTTATTGCCTTGTGTTATAATAAGCAGAAGTGTTTCATACTATTGCATAAATGTATTTACTAGTATATTTTCATAAATTTTAATTTCTAGGAGGGAGAAAAAAGGTGGTGTTTTTTCCCTTACCTGTAAAACAGTAATATAGACAGATGCTTGGTAATTTCTGTAATGCTGAATAGGAGCCTTTTTATAAGCTTTTTCACTGAATTTGCTTGGTGCTTAACACTTAAGACAGTGTTAGTTTTATTCCATTCACCAATTAATCRTGAGTTTGCTTTGACCTTCAGTGGCTAAACTGCTGTGAGTCAGTGATTGCACTGTTTGAAGCCTGCTTCCATGTCAAGGCCTGGTCAATAACTTCATCTGAATTTCTGATTGTCACTGGTACCAGGTTATTACACTTACTTTTTCTGGTTCTGAAATGAGGCTAGCTAGCGTCATTGTTGTAAGAGGAGAAGAATGCAAGAAAACTTCTAACACTGGGAGCTTCACCTGATCCTGCCAGATGCCTGAACACCAACGGCAACTAATTCACTGACCTGGCCAAATGTGTTGCAATTCCTTGTTGCTTCCAGTTCTTCCATATCTTTCCAATCAGAAGATCAGCTTACAGCTATGCTCTTTAGTGTGAGGAGCAAATGTTTTTACCTTTTGTTGAAAGAGAATTTGTCTTAGCTGAGTTCCAAGGGGTGGCAGGGGAGAAGAGAGAGAGACATAGAGACAAGGTAGAGTGTATTTCCGTAATTGAAGGAATTTTGTTTCCTATATATTATATAGGTGGGGAAGCACTTCTTGAGATTAGCAGAAGAGGAGGATGAAGAACTTAACAATTGCAGTGCAGTTGACTGGTTCATCCTTGCTGCCAAGCAAGGTCGAAGAGAAGCTGTCAAACTGTTGCGTAGATGCCTGGCAGACAGAAGAGGTATGGATTCTCTGAGGCTTTCTGCTCGCACCTCCCACATTATCTGAAACAATACTGGATTCATTTTCACTCTGAAAAGAGAGGTTAAAATATGATGGACATGATCGTGGCAAAATTGCCTGAGTAGTTGCTAACAGACTGTTCCAATAGGTAATTTTAAAAGAATTAATTACCAATACTTCTTATTAAAGCATTTTTATTATTTGCTTGAATTCCTTCATGAAATCCATGCTTGTTCTTCCCCTCCTCACCTTTCATTGAAGCTTCTTTTCTTTGACTCTGAAGATCATATATAACCACACACCACCTACATATCTGCTGTTGTTTCATTCTTTTGCTCCTCTCCTATTATTCTGATGCCTTATATGTTTGAAAAATAAAAGCTGAGGCCGAATAAGAGGGTAAAAAGTAAAAATYTATTAAAGGATTCGGAGAAAGCAAAGCTTTCCCAGGGATAGCCCCAGGACCCCCTGCTGCGCAGGCTTTGAGCCCAATCCTGCTGAGCGGGGTCCAGCAAGTGTAAGTTATACAAAGGTAAAAAGGGTACAAAAAGGGTAAAAGAGAGTGTCAGAAGGGGTTCGTGCTTCTACTATTATAGGGTAATATAGTTTTGAAATATTCTCCAATGAAAAGCAGAAYTTTGTCACGCTATTCCTTGTGGCAAGTTTCTATTGGAAGTTCTCTGCTTACTTCAGTAGCTTCATTTTTCAGATATCAAGTCCAACTCTGGATTACTTAAAGGCCGATAACTTGGTTTTATTTTGTCTATAGGAAAGGGRTACAAGGTTGCAGGGTAGAGGTTATAGGATTATAGGGTTACTAATACATAAAAGTATAAAACTAAGATGCTACTAATATAAAAAGCATAAAAGCAAAAAATATCTCTGGCATCAATTCTAATTGGTCTTTTTCACTGTCTTCTCCCACTTTTAAATTTTTGTCTTCCTTCAGGCTATTTCCCATGCTTGGAGTGGTCTCCTATCTGAACTCTTACAGGGGGTGGGGGGGGGGTAACCCAATAAAACGAAAAAGAACAACAACTTTGATTCAATTCTTGGTGCCTTTGCATGTCACCCCGTGCATATCTGCAGTAMCTTTTGCCTCATACGCTGTACTTTGAAAGTTAAAGCAAGACATAGTATAATGCATGTCTATCTTTGAAGTACAGTTTAAACTTAAGCAATGTGCTTAGATTTTGATAAGCAATGGACACAGAAGGGCATTTGAGTAATTTGCTTAGGTGGTCAARATGTGACTGAAACTTGGGAAGTTTCAGACTACTGAGAAAATTAAATTGTGAGCAAATCTATCATTTCTGCATGGGTGTGGGATAAGTGTGTAATTTATTTTTTCCTTTTTTGAGGCATCACTTCTGAGAATGAGGAAGAAGTGAAAAAGTTGTCATCTGAGACTGACTTGGAGAGAGCTGTGCGAAAAGCTGCCTTAGTCATGTATTGGAAATTAAACCCAAAAAAGAAGAAGCAATTAGCGGTTTCTGAGCTACTGGAAAATGTTGGKCAAGTTGATGATGGAGGTTTGTTTATTAACTGATTTATGGTATTGTTAAAATACAGACTTATGGGCACAATACAGCTAGAAACCTAAAGGGCTTTATAAACAATCAGGCATGAGATAATAGTAAATGTACGATCTACTTAAGAATATATAACTCTCTTAATGATTAACCCTCTTTTAATAACTGTGGTCTCTGGACCAACACTTGYTGCAGGTTATGAGTCAGTTAAACACTCATTCAAGTGACCAAATATTTAAAATATCTTCATTTAACACTCACTGTCCTTGGAAAATAGGTATTTTATGGCTTTGCTGTATTTGATTTTTTTTTTTTCCCCTAACAGTCATCCTGATGATACCTTATTAGATGTTTCAATTTACAAATTCAGTCTTCAAGACGCCTGGCTCWCTCTGCCACCTGCACTTTGTTAGCTATGGCTGTCCTGTTTCATTTTCTAATACAGTAACAGGAATACAGAAAACTGTATAGCCACGTCTTATCTGTTTATATGTAAGTTTGTCTGTTCCTTACTTGGAGAAAATACCATTCTCCAGATGTTGCAGTTACTGTTTGATCACTTTAATTGACTGCTTTGACTTTCCRTAAACTTCCGTTATTGAAGCAGATGGTGAGAAGCAGCCTGGCCCGGTCCCAAAGTCCGTACAGAGGCAGAGAAGAATGCTGGAGCGATTAGTGAACAGTGAATGTGAGTGCATGCTGCTGCTTTCAGTCTTTGCCAATGGTTTGCATTTCTGGTTTGTTTTGGTAAACAATTTTGTGCTGCCAGAGTAAGAATGTGTAGAAAGTTTGGATTGCAATAAACTGATAGTGTCAATTTATTCTGTGTGCAAGGCAAATAACTCATCTGCGTGTGAACTCACAGAACACATCACAATTGCAGTCAACTGCTAAGGGGAGTTCGCATGTCATTTGTTATTTTTAAATTCTTGCCCTTTCAGCACGTAAAAGTCTGTTCAGCAAAAAAGATTTTGCACTTTAAATTTTTTTTTTAGTTCCAAGTGCAGTAGGATTTCTGACTACAGAAAGGGAATTAATTATGCAACAATTAAATGCAGACAGATCCCTCATTCTATTTGCCTTGCTTCTGTTTGCCCTTCCCTCAAAATTAATATTTGTCTTTTCATATTTGTTCAATGACTGATTTGGGAAAGATGCACCAAGATATTTCTTTCATTATCTAGGAGCAGCTTAGTTCATGTATTGTGAAGAATTAAACCCCTCAACACACACAGGGTCAGATTTGTAGATGCAAATCTGTGAGTTTTGTAAGGTGTGGGGGTTGGCACAGCAAGTCATTTTGTTCTGGATTCTTCCGTAATTCAGAGAGTTATCAGAAAAGGAATAGCAAATATGATTTTTTTAGGGCTTAAATTGCAAATAAAATAACAGGACAGTAAAATCTAAGTGTAGGCAGAAATTGATGTGAATATTTTTCTTTTCCTAGGGTGGATAGGGGAATTTGTCGTAACCAAATTGAAAAAAAAACTATGAATAATCAAGTAGAATCTACAACATTCGCTTTTTCGATCAATTTGAGAGACACTTGGGTGGCAAAATACTAATAACGTTTAAAAACAAGAAGTTATCATCAAACACTTAAAGTAGGATTTAAGCTGTTTCCTCTTCTCTAGAGAACGTTTACCTTTTCATGGAGGAACAAGAAAGCTGCTACTCTCCAGCATTTACTTTTCTGACTCACTGAGTTTCTCCATCTACCTTGCCAGAAGGAGATTCTTCTTTTGGTTTTAATACATTTCCAATACTTGGAAGATAATTTTTAGGCCAGATATGTGTTTGCAGATATCTGATCTGGGCTGTCCTTAATGGAGGTCTAAACAGAAAATTAGAGCTGACATTGTCAATGGGCAGTTGTTGCATACCTTAGAGGGTACATGTCATTGCAGTGGATAGGCCATCTATACATAGTAAGTTAATAACGTCTTCCTTCTCGGGATGTCCCATGATCCTGTAAAAATGCCATTAAGATATTTTGGTGAGGTTCTAACCATGTTTGCTTGCTGATTCTACACCTATAAGACTATTTCAGCACTGTATATTTTTTCCCAATAAGACAGTAAATTTAGATGACACATTTAATATTCGGCTTAATCTGAACCTCTCCAAGACAGGTAAAGAGTCTCAYAGATTTCTTGGTGCAAGTAATATTGCCTTACTGTGAATGATAAGAATAGTTAGCAAAAAATAAATCCTTCCTTGTTTCTTGGGAGGCATGCCAGATGGTATTTTGTGGGACATAAGGGTTCATGCGAGGAGGAGGGGGAGTGGTAAAAGTCCAAGCAAAAGGCAGCATCCATATTGTGAGATTAAACCAAAAGATAGATTGTAAGATGCTGATTTTCTGTTGAACTCTTTTAACATTCCTCTTCCTGTAGTATGTATCTTGAGAAAAATACTTTATTTTTTTTCTATATCTACAATATTTTCACTGTTAAATACTGAGCTATTTATATGTAGCATTCTATAAATGTAGCAATTTTAAATTAAAAATTTACTGGGCTCAAACCCACTAATCCTTGGATTTTAAATTTGATGAAGCAGTTCGGTTTTCTGTCTCTTTAAAATCTCAAACTAGTATAAAGCAGGCCAGCTTTCATATCTTTGTATCAGCTGACTAGTTACATTTACTGTGTAGGAGGTGTTACAGATTTTTGTCATTCAGTTCTTTCACGTATAAGCAATGTCATTTGCTTTAGCATATGGAAAAAAGTCGCTGTTAATTATCCTCCTTTACAAACTGCATCAAGCTTGTCTGCCATAGAAACTAGTTAATCTATGCTAATGTAGAGAACTGCCTGTGCAAAGGGTTTGAACCAGTGTATAAATCATCTTCTGTCTTGCAGTTTCCCTAGAGTTTTCAGAAGTAACCTCATGCCTCCCTTATACTCACAGGAGGGCATAAGGATCTTCCAGGGCAGAGGGATAAATTTTGTCTCTGTGTAAACTGAGCAATGTCTATTTTGTTGCTAGCTATTGGTTTTAGATCACAGTTGATACAGTTTGGGGGAGGCCCTTTGTATTCTCATGTAGCATATTAAATTAATACACTGTAAGTAATCCATATTTAGTCTCATAATAATTGTGTATTTCCCATAATTATATGTCTGTAATGCCTGAACTCAGAAAAATGACTGTTAAGTGACAAATCAGAAGTCAGTTTTTCAGTTGATAACATACAGATAATTCATTACTGTTCCTGTACAAGTCTTCCTTTCCAATACAGCAGTTAAAGATTTCTCTGAAGCAGAGACAAGAGGTTATGATGTAAAACTGTGTGACCTAATCCAGTAGCCTTTTTTCCTTGTGGAATACTTGCAGATAAGATACATTCACTCACTCTCTTCTCCTGCTTACCAGTATAATAAACTTACCTGCTGGTCTGACAAGATGTAGAGTAGTCATATATAGCTGGCACAAGGAGCTTSTTGTTTTCAGCAGAGATCTCAGGACAGGTTGCAAGGTAAACCTGTGTTGTCAGTAGTTCAGTTTTTGTAGACTAGATTCTGACAGGAAAGAAAATTAATATTCCAATGCATAACCAATAGAGTGTTGTGATACAATTTACTCCAAGTTTGTGTTCTATCTTTTTAGCTAAAAAATTTATTGCTTTGGATGACTTTGTTGAAATTACCAAGAAGTACGCAAAGGGAATCATCCCATCTAACCTGATTATGCAGGAAGAGGAAGATGATGAATTGGCAGGGAAGACTCCTGAAGAGTTACCCCTGCGATTGAAGGTAAAAAGGCAATATTGAACAGGTTATGTTGAATGGGCTCTTGACTTAAGCATCCCAGACAAAACAGGGTTGACTTGCACTTCTCTCTCAATACTGATGTTTCGTTTGTATAGGTCAGTACAAGAACTGTTGCTGTAACTTCTTTTTGGACTTGACTTCATGTATATGTTTCAAGTTTCATATATATGAGTCACATATTTAAAAGAAAGGGATAACGGTTTTCCCTGTAAGAGGACAATCTACCTTCATTACATCTTCAGTGAGGATTTCAATGTACCTGTCATCACTGCCCTATTTTTATTGCAGATGTTATTATATGCTTCATATCATTCTAATTTAAACAGGAGCAAGCAGGTGGGAAAAATTATCCACAGCATGAAAAGCATTCTGTTATGACAGAATTCAAGAATGGTGAAACTTGCTGTTAGTTTCCACACTGATACTTCTCTAGATAGTGAAAGGAGAAGGGAAAATTAAGGTGCATGCCTTCAATACTGGCATAAATTTTAAGCAAGGTAGGGGGTGTTTGGCTGCTGACCTGAGAGTTTTTGCTGTAAGTTACTGTAGGGGTGGGGAAAAAACGGGGAGTGAAAGGTGTCCCTTTCTGAGCTTTTGCTTGGCTAATGTTTTGAAAGAGATACATTTGTGAAGAACAGATACCTTCACAAATAAATAAGCTTATGCCCAATCATTCTGTGTGTTGTTCCAGTTCATCACAGTGTTACAGATATTTGCTGGAACATTCTTTGCCTTTCCCTTGAACTAACTAATATAAAAATGTAAGATCTGGGAAAACATAAAAACTGTCCTTTTATGAGGGAAGGAAGATTGATTGCAGCAACTAATGTCCCTATGCAATATTTGAATATGTGTTTGAAAAATCCTGTACCTTTTAATTGATCTTTTGTAAAGTGTGTGGTTGGTCATAGGGAGAGTATTCGATCCAGCAGTTCCTCTGTTGTCCAGCAACTGTGTTGGAAAATGCCACATAAAATAGGTAGAATTTTAAGAACCTCTACAGTTACTGTTGTGGAGTTAAAAGAATCCCTAAGTGTGTAGTAATTGAATTTAGCATATTGCTGCTGCTGCTTCCAAAACAGGTTTTGACAGCTGCATCCCTAGATGTTTGGGAAGGACTGTTTAAAGATAAAACCGCAGCTGTAAAGATTTCCTGTATGTGTATATGAATCATAGGCACTACTTCCTGCAGTGTATATAGAATGTATACCATAATCCTTGCAGAATGTGGCAGAGTTACATGCTTTAAAGTACAGTGCTCACAGCTCAAGTAATGACTTAAGATAGTGCAGGACTGTAGCCATGTAGTTTATCTTCAGTACGAAGTTAGCAGAGCAGAATACTTGACTAGGAAGCCATTTAGTTATACATGTTAAAGGTAATGAAATACATCTTCCCTGAAATCAAAATCGCCTCGGAGCTTTGCCTGACTGAATTAATCAAAATGGAGCTAATAATCTCAGACAAAGTAATCTTATTTTATTGGCAAGATTGATCTGAAATATAAATCTTTTGATGTCAGCTGAGGTTAGACAACTGGCTGCTACTGCTTCAGCTAAGACTATCTGTGATATAAAGGTACAAAACTGCTCATTAATAAAATGCTTCTTTCTCTTTTTCCAGGTTGTAAAATATCCACTTCATGCCATTATGGAAATTAAAGAATACCTTATAGATATTGCGTCAAAGGCAGGAATGCACTGGCTGTCTACCATTGTTCCAACACACCATATCAATGCTCTCATCTTTTTCTTCATCATCAGTAATCTGACAATTGATTTTTTTGCCTTCATTATTCCATTAGTGATATTCTATTTGTCCTTCATTTCTATGGTGATTTGCACACTGAAAGTTTTTCAGGACAGTAAGGCTTGGGAAAACTTCCGTGCTTTGACTGACTTACTGCTTCGTTTTGAACCAAACTTAGATGTTGAGCAAGCTGAGGTGAACTTTGGATGGAATCACTTAGAGCCATACATTTATTTTTTGCTCTCAGTATTCTTTGTAATTTTTTCCTTCCCTATAGCAAGCAAAGACTGCATACCATGCTCAGAGTTAGCTACTGTCTCAGTTTTCTTCACAGTGACAAGTTATATGAGTTTGAGCACGTGTGCAGAACCTTACACACGAAGGGCATTAATGACTGAGATGGCTGCAGGTTGCTTATCCCTATTGCAGGTATTACCTGGGAATTTTGGCTACTTGAAATTCTTAGGTAAAACCTTCTTTACAGTTCCTGTAGGCCATTTCTTTGTGATCAATGTAAGCGTCCCATGCCTTCTGTTTTTGTACTTGTTCTATCTTTTCTTTAGAATGGCCCAACTACGGAATTTTAAAGGCACCTACTGCTACCTGGTCCCGTATCTGGTGTGCTTTATGTGGTGTGAACTCTCTGTGGTCATTCTGCGGGAGTCCTCCGGCATTGGGCTCGTTCGTGCATCCATTGGTTATTTTCTGTTCCTCTTTGCACTCCCAGTGCTGGGTGTAGGCATTGCATTGATGTGTCTCATCCACTTCATTAAGTGGTTTTTGTCTCTGGAGCTCATGAAAATTGTAGTGACCCTGGTTTTGTGTGCAGTTCCTTTGCTCTTTCGATGGTGGACAAAGGTTAACTTCTCTATAGTTGAAATGGTTAAATCGCTCACTCGAAGCTCGATTGTGAAACTCATTCTGGTGTGGATTACAGCTGTAGTGCTGTTCTGCTGGTTCTATGTGTATCGATCTGAGGGAATGAAAGTTTACAACTCCACCTTGACGTGGAATCAGTATGCTTTCCTCTGYGGACCCCGGGCCTGGAAGGAGACTAATATGGCACGTACTCAGATTTTGTGCAGTCACCTGGAAGGACACAGAGTGACATGGACTGGGCGGTTCAAATACGTGCGCGTGACAGAAATCGACAATAGCGCAGAATCTGCAATAAATATGCTTCCATTTTTTATTGGTGATTGGATGAGATGCTTGTATGGTGAAACCTACCCTCTTTGTGATCCCAAAAATGTTACACTGGAGGAGGAGGAATTGTGTCGTCTGAAGTATTTGACAAAGCATAAATGCCATATGAAAATGTTTGATCGGTACAAATTTGAAATAACTGTGGGCATGCCTTTCAGTAGCAAAAATGGAAGCAAGCCTATAGAGGAGGATGATATAACCAAAGATATTGTGCTGAAGGCAAGCAATGAGTTTAAAAAAGTGTTGTTGAACTTGAGGCAAGGGAGTATAATTGAATTCAGCACAATTCTGGAGGGTCGTCTTGGCAGTAAATGGCCTGTCTTTGAACTGAAAGCAATCACTTGCTTGAATTGCATGTCTAAACTCTTACCTGCAGGGAGGCACGTGAAAATAGAGCATGACTGGAGGAGCACAGTGCATAAAGCCRTTAAATTTGCTTTTGATTTTTTCTTCTTCCCATTCCTGTCAGCTGCATAATGTGCTCGCATATTGGTTCAGTGGTATTTTCAGTGTCTGCTGCATTTACACTACCAAAGGTTTGGCTTCTTAAGAGGTAAAAAACCCAACAAAAATCTACCTTGCTGTAGCAATGCTCAAAAATTATGCTAATATAGAGCATTGGTTGAGTTTTGCAAGTGGGACACACCGTATCCTGACCTTAAACCCTGTATGACTGAAGTAATATATACTAGTTTAATATTATAAATGAATGGAGGGGATCGCTGCTGACTAATTGCATGGAAACTGTTTTGTCCAAAATGGATATATTGCCTGTGGTACAACACTAGATGCATTCACTCGCTTCATGTTAAAAGCATTTTACTCTTTAAATATTCACAATGTGCCCATTTGTATTTTCACAGGTATGATTTAGAATAGGTAGCTGACAACAGCTTATGTTGCATTTGTTGCTTCTATTTATTTGGTGTTTCCTAGGAAAAAAGTGATCTTAGAGTCAGTACCTGGCGGTGATATCTCTGTACAGAAATCACTGTTTCACTACTTGTCCAGAAGATAGTGACCACTGTTTTTTGAAAGGGCACAACATTTCACATCCCAGCAAGGTTTTAAATGCGTTAAATATTGTGTACAAAATTTGCTGCTTGTTCTGATTGGTTATGATAATTACACTAAGGTATAGTCCATGCTGGTGTGTGAAAGGCAAATACCAAGGCTGGTATTGAGATGGTACCAGTAATGGGCAAGCCAAAGCAACTGAAATTGTACCTAAAAGTCTATAGTGGAAACTGAAATAGAATGTTTGTTTAATTAATTGTATTTTGCAAATAAACATAAGATACAAACTTGAATTAAATGCATATAACATTTGTTCGTTGTGCTTTGACATTGTGAGCAGCTGTTTGTGTTGTGCTGTTAGCAGCTTTCACTGAAAAATACAGCTTAAAATGTTCTGATGTGAGATACTTGAAGTTGTACGTTATCGCAGTGACGAACAACACAGTCCGGAGGCAAGTGGAAAGGAAGGCTACTTTATTGCAAAAACCAGGCCCTTTTAAGCAGTTAAGGCCTTATTGGCTACATACCAAGAAACTATAACGAATAATAATTCAACCAACCACCATAAACCACGAGGTGATCACGCAAAAGTTATGTAACTTGCTTTTCTACCTTGTTTTTCTACCTCTGAGTTGGCTGATATTGTTCCCAGAGTCCTTGTCTTCTTAGCTGAAGTGACAGGAGTGAGCCATGATTTTACAAGAGTAACAAGGCCTTCATTTTGCAAAGCCCCACTCATCTGCAACAGTACATGACAGTTTTGAAGCCATCAGTAAAATCTGGTGTGCCAGGTGAAGTTTTTGTGGCTGTGAAGTCTACATATTCTGCTTCCCCCTGCTTCCCTTGTGACTTCTGACCTTTTCTGGCCACTGTATGGCTGTGTGTCACAGGTGCATCCCACCATTTCCCTGACTACCCCACTGATCCTGCTTTAGTTTCCTTTTTGCCTTTGTATGTCAGTCATCATCAGGACCAGGGAGAAGGGTTATGAAAACCTGATAGAGAAGAGGAAACTTTTGGGGACAGTGAGGCAATGGCTGCACTCCACCTATGAGCACCCTCTTGAACATCACCCAGGGCTGCAGTTTGGAAGAAGCTAAGGACACCTACAGATGTGCTGCCCTGCCCATAGTAGAAGCCTCCACCATCCAAAGCCACATAGTCATGCTTCAGCCCATCAGAAAATCTATGAAGTAGACTCATGTCTTCAGGGTGCTTCCAGCTTTGAAAACTTGCCATCTATCTCTGTTTCTGCCTGGGGAAAGGAAAAGGAGTAAGGCAGCAAGTAAATGCAAGTTTTGACAGCTTCCCTTACCCAGTCCCATTTTGGCTGGAAATAAGCCAAACTTAGTTCTTTCTCCTCTTTTTGTTAGAACATCCGTAGGCTCGTTTTAGATACCCGAACATTCTTCCTGGCTCTGAAATTTAAGCACAAAAGGTTTTAATTCTTTTTTAACATTTTTCCCTTACATACACACAATTGTGAAACTTCTATTCATATGTTTGTCATGAGAAAAAGGCAACAGTCTTGGGATTCAGAACTAATGTTAAAATTTTTCCTTTTAGCTTTTACCCTTTATATGGATGTCAACTTACTGACTTACTGTGGTGCATTTTGAAGGAGTTGTTACATATTCTGAAAAGGAAAAAGTGACTGAAGTCAAATATGGGAAGTCTTGCAAGAAGAGGGAGAGTATTTAATTTCTTTGGAAAGAGCTGCTTTTTAAGAGGAGACAAAAGGCTTAATCCTGGTACCTCAGTTCCCATCTGTATCATAATAACTCTGAGACTTGTATTTCAGCCTTTTCTGAGGAAGTTGTTACAGGATATTTGCATATACCTGTTACTAAATGTGCAAATTTAGAATTATTAGCTAAAAATCTCTAGCTCCTTGGAGGAGGGGAGCTCCCTCAAAGATATTCTTATCAATATTGGTCAGATTCAAAGTTAAACCATTACTCTTTATGCACTTATGTGAAGGAAAAAAAGCCAACCCAAAACCAAACCAAAAAAAACCAGAGTCACACTCTGAATTAGCTAGATCCTGGGAAAAGTAATTCATGTGCTCTGTAGTGATGGATTGATGGGGACGCTTAAATTTGTCAGGTGCCTCTTTTCAGCAGAGGTGAGAAATTTGGCACAGTAGCACATCAGAGGTCATTTTCCATGTTTTCAGTTCTTCAGTGCAACTGAAAGGGACAGAGGACGTAAATTTGACTTCAAGACCTTTAAATAATGCCCTTTACTGCTAGTTCTCAAGTGCTTCTTTTTGATGCTTTTAAATTTTTATGGAAAAAGAGGATACATTAATGGTAACATGAAGAATAGGTACTCCATTCTTTTGTTGGTGTAGGGTTCAGTGTTCTGAAACCTTTACCAAATAAACCTTTCCTTTCTAAAGTGTATTTTAGCTGACAAGCACAAATTGCTGAAATTTAATAAGCAAGGTGTTTTTGCAAAGGGTGCCTCTATTTATTTTGCATCTTGCAAGCAGAGTGCAAAATAACTTTCTTCCGTTCTTGCTACAGTTCTGTATTCCAAACCAGTCCATCTTCTAGGCTGGAGAGACACAGCATGTGGCAGCTGCTGTTAATTATTCAATTAATCCTACATGTATTATTTTCTTACTGAGTTTTGAATATATGATGAATTATAAACAGTTCCATAGACAGGTGCCCTTTAGGCTGATGGTTCAATCTTTTGATTTAGTATTAATTAACTGAAGAGGAGGAGGAGGAGGAGATTACATGGCTATTGACAATTCTAAATTAGGTTCAGCTGTTCTTCTGTAAGTTCAGCTTTAGCATTTAGAATATACAGAATTTAGAATAAATATTCATTTGAATTTCATCTTCAATGTAATGTGTAAAAGTACTGCTTGTTCTCCGAACTGGTACATTCCTCCATAAGCACAGAAAAACAACACRACACATGCAGAAATTCTGAATACCTTAAAGAGCCCACTCTGTAATGACTAACAGCATCTTGCAGTAGGCAAGAATGCAGAGTTTTGCCCTGGTCTCCCAGAGAAAGAAAGCGGTAGATCTGTAGGAATTACATGTGGTTTTATTTCTTGAAACTAATGGATCTTCTCTTAAATGCCGTAAAATAGTTGTTATTAGTTGGAAATTTGTTAGCAATTTTTTTGTAATAAGAAGGTTGCCCAGAGATGCTGTGGCTGCCCCATCCTTGGAGGTCTTCAAGGCCAGGCTGGATGGGGCTCTGRGCAACCTGGTCTAGTGGAAGGTGTTCCTGCCCATGACAGGGGGTTGGAGCTGGATGATCCTGACAGTCCCTTCCAACCCAATTCATTCTGTGTTACCACTGGGGTAGTGCAGTGCTTTCCTACACTGAGCTGTCTGGCTGCCTTCTGGCTTCTCTATTTCCACTGGAAAAGGCAAAAGAAGTTTCCAGTTTGGAAATACCTTTTCAGTACTTTTGAAACCCGTTGTGGCCTCTCAGAGTAAGGCTCACATCCAATAACGGCTGAAGGAGAGTGAAAGAGGTTGTGCTCCAACCTCAGCTTCACAGCTGCAATTGTTTGAACAGCAGATTGATACGAAGGAAAACCAGCAACTGTGTCATTGAGTTAGAAAAATATTAATCCATGCAGTAAAAATTAGGTGCAATTTGCCAGCTTGTAAAGAGATAACATACCTGCTCTGGCACCTACATACAAGCTAGTGTTGCGTGCAAACATGATGCCTAGAAACCAAACAACCAAATCACATCACTGTTTATATGCATTAGGATGGTTCATTTATTTTCATATTATTACTCAAAAGATTTAATTAGCTTTTATTCCAGAAAAAAAAAATCATTAGCATCACGCAATTCTTCTTGTAAATCATAGCCTGATGTGGAAAAGATGAGAGTCACCTCTTACTTAAGGAGGGATGTTTAGCACTGAGAAAACCTGTGTTTTCCTCACCTCTAATAAGCTCGAGCTGCAGGTTTTGAAGCAGAACAGGAACATAGAAACACTGCTTATAGCCTTCCTTTAAAAAATATTTTACATGAGTATGGAAGAAAATAGGATATGTATCTGCCCACTGACAGCTGCTTGAAGCAGCTTCTGTAAGATTGCAGCTTCACCACACTAATTTCAGCATTTTCATCTGACAAAAATTTTCATTTAAATTTGTGCAAGAAGTGATTTTTACTGCACATTGTGATTGGAGTGGTAAGTTCGTTGGGGTGTTTCCTCTGGGGGGCAACTGCTGCTGATGGGGCTGAGGATCCTTGCAATCCTACTGAAAAAACGTGTGTGTATGTGTGTGTGTGTATATATATATATTAAAAAATCACACTTCCGAAGCTACAATAGAATCAAAAGAGCCGGAGATTATAGATGATCAGCTTTGTAGCCAAGCAGCAGTTGCATGCCCAGCATGTGCCCCATGTGGGCAGTATCTCTGTAGGATACACACAGCCAGCGCACACCTTGGTTTTGCACAAGAGCCACCTGACCCTTCAGTTTGCCCAGGTAAGCATGGTCCCTGGAGCTGTCCTGTCCTTGGGGCCCTTGGGACCAGATGTGAGCTGTCCCTCCCTGACCTCTGCCATCTGGTAGACTCTTTTAGTGCTAACTCTCCTCTCCCTGTTTCCCAGATGACCTTTGGGTTGGGATGTGAATTCCTCCTTCACTGTCTCACTTTGCAACAAGGGAAATAAAGCAGTGAAACTGCAGTGCATTCTGACTCATTCCCACATGCTTGTCCTGAAGGACAAGCAGGTTTTCCTACAGTTGTGTCCAGACAGTGGGGCACTATCTTCAAACTCACAAAAAAAGGGAAGATCTGTTCCCACGGCAGTGACAATACTAATAATTCATGACCTGGTACCCCAGACACTGCCAGCCTGCCTTAGGCTGATGGGTGCAGACCTGGAGACTGGTGGCACAACCTGCTCAAAGAGGACTCACTTTGCTTCACACAAACTGCAGCAGAAACAAGCCCCCTCCCCTGTGCTGGATCTGGCTGGATCCTCCGCCCCAAAACATTTACAGCCTCCTGCATCAGAGAGGGCTCTACCCAAAGGTTTGTGGATGCTCCAGTGTGATGGATTTACCAAGGGAGGCTGCATTCCATTAGTTTTGAACTTTTCCACATGCCACCAGTAATAACAATTGGCCCAGGTCACATGCAGAGGTGCTCACTCCGGTGCCGTGGTGTGCCAGTCTCTCTCTTACCCCGCGTCTATTGCCAACAGGAGTCCTCCACGGGGAGATGGTTTGTCTGTTGGTGGCACCTCATAGGTGGCATTGCTGCTGTGAAGGTCAAGTCTCATTGCTGAAAAGGCACCGTGTAACAGACATGGTGAGGTGACAACAGCTTCTGCTCCACAGAGCAAAGCGCTTTAGTGGTGCTGGGTTTTCAGGGAATGTGCTGGGCTAATTTGCATCACCTGCAGATCTTTGACTCTAGTGCTCCTGCTTGCAGAAGGTGAGGGTTAGCATGGGCCATTTCTGCTCCCAGGCAGTGCAGGGGTCTCAGTCTTGGTAAATTTATTGTGTTTTGACTTTTGTTCTAATCATATTATCTTTTTTAGGATGCCAGTATCTTCCTGGTGCTCTCTAGATAACGTGCATCAGGTTGGGTTTTTTTCAGGGGCCATTTGGAGAGGCTTGAGTTTCCCCAACGCAGCCTGGCTTCTTCTAC